>CM037854.1:82453292-83142162 GCA_021234595.1 Delia radicum
AAAAATCGGTAAAACGGTAGTAAATTATTTTGAACAAATGTATAAAAAGGTTGAAAAAATATTTATTTGAAAAAGAAATGCATGATAATTTATTTTCAACTCAACTGAAAACTTTTTTATTAAACTACAAACAGTAAACTACATAAAATTCTTAGTTTAAAAATTGTATTTCAGATTAAATTTTCTGAAAATTTTGAAACACACTTTAGGGGTTTTTTGATGAAATGAATTAAGTGAAATATAAATAACCATCATGTGCTAAAAATTGGCAAATTCGATTGAGTGATTTTAGAATATTCACAAAAAATAAAAATAAGTGAAGTTTTCATTTTAATTGCAAGGATATTGTACATCCTTTAGCCAATCGCAATTACTTGATATGTTTTTAAATGCACAAAATCCATACTTTAATCACATGTTAAAAGGTATTCGTAGTTTATTCAGGTATTTACAAATACAACATTTTAAAGAAAAATCGTTTCTTTTTTTTTAGTAAAAGTAAAATTCGCGAATATTTCAAAAATTAGAGATGATAACTATCTTTGGTGTTTACATTCGTCATCTACATCCTAAAATCTTTTGAAATTGGTATGTCGCATGTCAGACGCATTATTACTGTTTAACCTTGTTATTATTTAATAAGATTTAAATATAGATTTTTTTTAAAACCTCAAATTTCTCATACAATTTACAGTTTACACTTTATATGAGTGTTTAAGAACTCTTATCCCTTAAGTTTCCCAATAAGTTGTTTCAGATTATTCCTATCGTAACTAGTCAAAAAACACCTGAAACCCTTAGGTATTCAATTTGTAAACTAAATTTTTATTAAACTTCTTCATTAATAAACAAAACAGTGGGTGTTTAATATATTTCATTTTAAGATATACATAATAACCACATCTAAATCACACACATGGGAATAATTTTTACCAAAAAAACAATCTACATCTTTCTTAAAAACTTTCCTAACAAAAAAGGTTGCATTTAAAATACAATGAAAGGATATGACTTCCGGTAAATCTGTTTTATTTACAGCTTTTTTATTTTTCTTTACTGAAATCTTATATTTGTTTCACTATAACTTTGATGTTGCTGTTCTTTCTATCAACTTCCATTATAAACCAACTCTTAGCAGGTTTGCAAATATTCAGGTTTCTTCTTAGAACGAATTTAAAAGAAACATAATTAGAACACAATAAATGCAATACAAAAAAAAAAAAAAACAAGAACAAAAGAATAGTATAAAAATATAAGAAGCAGAAACAAGAAGAAAAAGTATTGTAAAAGGAACAAAAAAAAAAAAACAGGATCAAATACAAACATAGGTATAAAACTTGTACAGGATGTACTAAATTGCTATTTTTAAACAATACAACATCCACAAACACACTCTCAGTTTTATACAGGACTACAAAATTAATGTTAAAATTGTAAGCTTTTGTTTATGTATTTTATGTGATGTTCTCTATAACTTATAAAATGCTTTAAAACCCACACACACTTAAAAAAAAGCCACATACAGTGGAACAAATTAACTTTCAACAAACAAAGGAAAAAAACCGAATTGGTTTGCTATTACAGTTTGAAACCATAAAGGATTTATGCATTAATTAACACAAGCCTATATGGCGTATGATTGATATTAATTCAAACACTAAAAATAATAACACTCATACGCAACCTGGGATGGTTATAGAACATAGATGCGCATTTTAGTTTTTATTTGGGATTAGTGATCAAGAGAGAGAGTAAAATTGAGCGAATTACACTCATAGAAAAAAAGTTGTAGAAAAGTTACTATAACGGCTAGTAGCCCAACTGAAACAAAGATTTTAGTTAAAAATTTTGTTCTATTAACTTGACAAAAACTACATTTTTTACTCTTTTTTTTTAAAGAGTTTACTTTGATAGTCAACCCGAATTTCGGTTTTTCTATTTTTCCATATTGTGTCAGTATAAAACAGTCGCTTTAAGTAAACACGTCTTATTAGATAAATAACTGGAAATAGTAATGCAAAACCTCATATTTATTATAGACTAATAAAAAGAAATAAACTTATGAAAAAATAGGCAATTTTTTGGTTTGTTAAGTTAAAGAATGGAAATGATTTTTGTTCTTAATTTTAATGTTATTGGAGGTTTTGGCGTTTATAAAATAATTTAAAAAAGTAAATAAAATAAATTAAATGTTAGTAAAATAATTTAAATTTTTTTCTTTTAAACAAATTCATGAATAATTGTATTCATATTATTTACTATGAAAATAATCATAATGTCTTTTAATAATATTTTTTATTTTATTAATTAATAATCATATAATTACAAATTATATACTATTTTCCTAACCGATCACTAGCTACTATGGCTTTCGGCGCGTTGTAGCGAAAACAGACCAGAACTAGAATCGAACGACCCCCGCACTGATAAGCCAGCACGCTACCAACTAGCCTACCCGGGCGCACGTTTTATTAATAATATATTTCTTATATTCCTTAAATGTTTTTTAACATAAAATGCATTGGATTTATCATACAATATTTTTTGAGCGTACACTTGAAAAAAATGTTAAGGCATCCGCTAAACATGTACACTCGTCGCTGTCTTAACGACGACTAAATCAAAGAGCATAAGAGTATGTGTAAATTAGTAAAAGCACAATTGTGCTATGAAATGCGCACCCCTGTTATAGAACAACTGTTTAAAGCAGTGAAAGCAGGCTTATTTTTAGTTAATAAATTACGTTTACACAATTTCAATAAGGTAGTTTTTTGTTTTTATAAAATTGTAATGAAGAATAAATTTGGATGCTAAAATGGCAAGGTCTTCCTCTCAAATTTCAATCCACCGCAGGATTTGACTAGAAAATGCTGATTGCTCTACGTCGGCACACGTACACGACAAGCATCATCGTGTGGCTAGCGATTATGAACGTTCGACTGTTGCTTTGTTCTTAAGGCTCAATTAGTTTTGCCGCTCCGTGCCGTTACGAATCAGATGTTTTGTTGTTGGTTTATGGGAAGTGCGTTTTTCAAATAAGTACCTCACATAAACCATGAACGAAATAGCTGATTCGTCACGGCACGGGAAGGCAAGACTAATGGCGCATTTATTGTGTTAAAAAAATTAAGTCAATTTTTGTTAAACACTTGTAGTAAAAACATCACGCTACGCAACATAAAAAAGTACACGTACTGAACTTTGTTTTTTTTTTTTTTGCTGCTACACACGCAAGCGTAAATGTAATAGTATGTGTTATGCTCTTCACAGGTTTAAACGTACCCTTACAATAAGCAATATTCTTGTGGAACTTTTTCTACTGTGCAAAGTATTGCCAGTGTATATGTCATATTGGAAGGTTGAATAATATATTGGAAAAAATCAAAAAATTTTGATTCTTATTGCGCAACCAAGAAATTTGAAAAATATTTGATAGTGCGTTGGGCTCATTATGCAATTTATATATCCTTCCACAACAGAACAAAAGAGTGGTGCCATATTTAATGCTCAAGTATTGTACATCTAATATCAATAATATTTGCAATAATATTGCAAAGTGTATGGGTACCTTAACACATTATGTATAACTCATCGATGATGTAGATATTTTTTGACAACATTTGGTATAAATAAGCGTTTAAATATTTTTATTTTTCTATCTTTTCCACTTTTTTGTCGCGTAATTAAAATTAATTTTTTAACGCTATATAATTAATATGAAACTGGAACTTTTGAAACATTTAATACTTTTCAGTAATGTTTTTTTTTTTGTTATCAAAAAAAAATTTTCTTGTGCTTTTCTCCAGTTTCATTACAATTTATTTAATTCTTGTTGAGGAATCCAACACAAATTACCAAAAAAAAAAATTTGTATCTTATTATATACGTTGCAGAAAACTGCTCAAATCAGCGGAATCTGTTTGTTAAATAAACAATTAAACACGAAAAATGCATCGGATCAATTCTTATCAATTCTGATAGATTTACGTAAATCACCAATGTGAATAAAAATGTTTAAATATCATTTTCTTTCAATAAAATCAAACAAAAAATGCATTTGGCGTTAACCTTTTAATCCTTACGATAACTGGTATTGTGCAGTTTTGGAAAAATTCCAAAATTTTCAACTTTAAAGCGCTATAAGTCAACAACTATTTAAAAAATAAACAACATATTTGCAACAAAATTTAGGCCAAACATCTGTTAGTCGATTATAACGATAACTGTTCGAATCTGTTAAAATGTTGTACCTTCAAAATTAAATTTCATGATTTTTGGTTATATCTCCTAAACTCGAGCTGATCTCAAAAAATCATTGTCATATTCAGAAACAGCAAAATTTAGTTATATAAGATCTGTTATGTATTTGTTATTGCTCTTAAATCCAGACGCCGTTTATATGCGTTAAGATAAAATCAGTTGAAAATATTAATAAGATTTTGTAATCACATACAGTTTGTGATATTTCCTTTATGATTCCATTTTGGTCCCACTGTTCTGTGAGTGTGTAAATGGTTTTCCTTTCGTATTTGCTTTTTCAATATATACTTTCCACCATCAAGTGCATACGAGTGTGTATACACTGTAAAACCTTCCAATAAGGGACGTCTATGTTGATCCCAAAAATAAGTTACAAATATCATTTTAAAAATTAATCGAAAAATAAATATTAAAATTAATCGAAAATTGCAATTTAAAAGTTTTGAAACAAACTTTAAAATATTAAAGTTTTGAAACAAACTTTAAAATATTAAAGTTTTGAAACAATCTTTAAAATATTATAAGCTTTTTGACGCACATGTTATGGAGCTTCTATATTCGCCATATTTTGTTTATAAGGTGATCCGAAATGTTTGTCATTTTTGAAAAGAAAATTTCGAAAAATGCCATAATGTATGTTTACTTTGTTTCCATTTACTATCAAAATATACATTCATTAAGATCTAGAGTTTCATATATGTTAAAGGGTTAGAACTACATGTCGTATGCGTAATCTTTAACATATATAATATAATTTCACATACGCCATAATATATTAATGTAAGGAAATGTGCCATAATGTAGCGCTACACCTGGTATTTGGGCTATATAAAATACTAACAAGGAATGTCTTTTATGAGATAATCTCCGATTTTGATGAAATTTGAATACTTTATAGAGAAAAGTATTTTAAGGTTGAGGTAACTAAAGTTGTCGGTCATAGTGGGGATTTAAGAGGTTAAAAATGTGGTCAAAAATTACCCATTTTTTGTTTTGTTTTTTTAATTTATTTGGCATTTAATCCAAAGAAACTATGTATAAATAAATGTTATATTTTCGGGTAGGAGTTTTCTCCTGGTTCCTTTTTTTGGTACTTTTTTGTTACTAGTTGTACTAGTAGTTGTTATTGTAAAAAAAGTGCTAATTTTATGGTACTCTATATGGACATGAATAGTGGTACGACTGTCCAATTCACATATATTGATCCATAATAAGTTTAACCAGACAAGTATTTTTTCGTTTTTCGATATTCCATCTACATTGGGTATTTTCCGAAAACCCCATTTTTTGCATTATAGTGGCAAGCCCTTTAGATCAAATATGGGCAATGTGGGTATCAAACTTCATATATTTTAGTGTGCTCTGCTGCCATGTAAAGAAACATATGTAATTCGTAAATTTAAGATAGGCTAACATGCAAAACTTAGTTAAAAAAACTGGTTTTTTGCGTTTTATATATTTCTCTAATATGCTACGAAGTAATTATTTTTGCGCTAGATTATGCCTTTTTTAATAAGCTTTTCAATAATGAAAAACTTTCACTGTAAGTGGAATATTCAAATACATCAACTCCTTTTGTATTTTTGTCTATATACCATTTTCTTTTGGCAAGTAATTTTAAAAAGTTCTATAAAAATTTTTAAAACAACTCAAAAGGCCCTTTTTAGGGTACACGCACCCTAGAGTGGCCCAAATTAAAAATTGTTAGAAAATTAAGTAAAATCGATCAAATTAGTAAATGAATTAAAATTTATTTTAATTTTATACTTTAAAACGTTTGTGTATCGTTTAAAGCTGATTATCGTTTAAAGCTGTGTATCGTTTAAAGCTGATTTAAAGCTGATTAATGCTAGCTTTTTTAACTGCATAAAAAAATGATATGCTTTTTATTGCAAAACATGTTGAAAAAGTAAAAAAATACGAAAATATATTATAGCTCCACCTTAACGAACATTATGAAAATTAAATTGTTCACCCTCTGCATTGTTTTATTTATTGTCTTGTTTTATGGAAACAAGTTTTATTAAAATTGCGAATACTACTCGCAATCCTGTCATTTCACAAACTCCGACTTGATAAATTTTTTAAAACATGCTTGTTATTCAGTTCTTTTGTTAATAAAAAATTCTACTTTATGTTGTATTTTTTCGCAACGACACAATAAAACTTTTTTTAAATAGATATAGCGGAAGTTAACCTTGATGATAGTTTTGTCATATTCACGCAACTACACGAAAGATGCGAAAGGTCCACTTTAGTGAACAAGCTACATTAGCGAACATTCCCTTAGTAATATTTTAAATTATTGTCAATATGGTAGTGTCCGTTATATTGAAGGCTTACATTATATAAAAAAAAATTCTAGAATTTTTTGTGTGATGTTTGTTGTTATACTGAGTACTACTTCATAAGTAGTGTTAAGATCTGTATTTGTGTATAAATGTAAAGGTGGTAAACGAAAATATGTTTACAAATTCCAAGGTTAATTATACAAAATCCAAATACAGTATAGGAACATTTGCGCTCATTATTAATATAATATACATAGACCATTCTACTGTTTCTTAATGTAAGACCAAATTTAACCAGCAAACTAATGATGTAAGCTAATTATGTGATATTAGGGATCAATATATCTTCTTTTATGTACATTTATCTGTTCGAAGCACATTGTGGCACATACAATTGAGTGGATGAAATAAGACTTCAAACTCCGTAATATATAAGTGTTTGTTTTAAGTCATTTAAATTTTAGTTCTAAGCCATTATCATCACATTTTTTGACAAACAAAAATAATTCAGAAATTCAAAATTAGATAAAAAAAACATTTTATGTATACTTTCTAGCCAATGTCATTAATTTGCTTAACACTTTAACAGGCAAGCTCACCTTCAGGCGGTGTATTTTAAATTGGACTTAACGATTTGACACGGGTTGGAAGCAAGAAGGCGTTAAAGTTCAAATTTTGTAAAATTTACAAAAATAAATCTTTTGAAAGGGACACAATTTTCAAAAATCTTGAAAACATATTTATGTTGACTAGAGAACACTGATATTAAACCCAAAGTAAGATTGAACCTTAAACTTTTAAAAAAAAAATTTGGTCCAAAAATTTAAAAAGATACATGTAAAGGAAATTGCCTTAACTTGAAAACGTATTGAAGGATTTTTATGAAATTTGCCAGAGGGATTATATTAAGTAGCATTAGCAAAGCCTTTCAGTTTGTTGTATTTTAGGTATGTTTTCGCTTAATTTCGCGTTTTTTCGAAAAACGAAAATCTTAATATATTGTTAAGTAAAACAACAAAAAGTGTAGTAGTTATATCTTGGTAAGAGGAATAATTTATACCAAAAGTAGTAAATTTGAATGGATTAGTTTTTGAGATTTGCTATAAACTTATTTTGGCATATATCGAATAAAATAGACAACGAAACAAATGTAGGTGGTATAAATTTCATTGTAAAAAAGCTTATACCAGTTAGAGGATTAAATTTAGCGATATTAAAATAATATGGGATGTGTTGAATGGAAAATTTTTTTTATTTGTTTCCTGGTTTAAATTTGACACTCAGCATATATAGTCGTAAAGTTTAACTTTCTTCACTTCCAGGAGCCGACATTTTTGTTTTTTTTTTTTTCAAAAACACTAACGATGGTCACAGATTTTTATATGAAAAATTACGCGACTGAAAAGTCAAATGATTACTAAACAAACATTTTTTCGAAAAAGCTTCAAGTATTTTTAAGAAGATTTTGGACTCCCAAAATCGAGTTAATTTAATTTAATTTAATTTATTTATTTGATATATTCTATGCTACAAGATTACATCTTGTGAATTACAGCATAGAACTTAAAATGATTGTATATTTTTAAATTTGACAATATTAATAGTTAAAATAAAGTATTAAAAATGATAAGTTAATAAATTAATAAAATCACAAAATACAGAAGTAAAAATAAAAAAGTACAATAATACTTGTAATACGGATTGCAAAGAAATGAAAATAAAACAAAATACAATAAAATTATTTAGTGGTATTCAAAAATATTTTATGATATTTTAGTTTAGATTATTTTAGTTTAGACCTGTCAAATTTTACTAAAATTAATCATTAAAGTCTGCTTGAATTACGCAAGTAAATTTTGTAATTCATTTTTAAATTTTAATGCGTTACTACATCTTTGAATGTTGTGTGGAAGTGCATTCCAAAAACGTATAGCACTTGTAAAGAACTGCCACTCAGACATAAGTGTTTGATAAAGTATAGGAATTATCCGTTTTCCTTGCTGTGAAGTGTTAAAAAGCAGGTATTCATGTAGGTACTTTGGTGTTTTATTATAAATAATCTTATGCAACATTATTAAACATTTTTGTTTCAAGAGATTATCAAACGTCATTCCATAAAGATGTTGGGCATACGCAGATACACGGTCATATTTTCTTAGACCAAAGACATATCTAGCAATATTATTGAAAAGAACATTTAATTTACGTTTGCTATCAACATCGCAGTTTGAAAAAATTTCGCAGCCATATAGCAAAGATGGCATCAGATAGGCTTCAGCTAATAGCATTTTGATTTTAGGTGGAGTAAAATATTGCGTTGCCCAAAGAGTACGTAGCATATTGTATGTTTTACCGACAATATTATTAATGTGGTTTGACCAAGTGAGGGTATTATTGAAAATTATACCTAAATTCCGTACAGATGACACCATATCAATTTTCTGATTATTTAGTCTTAAATAATCGTTTATGTATCAGAATACATTTAGATTTTTTAGGGTTAAGACATAGGCCGTTTCCTAATGCCCATTGGTGTATTCTACTAAGGTCACTGTTAAGTTTACAGAGTGATACATCAAGAGATTTTTGTGAACTACTCAGGTACACCTGAACGTCATCAGCATACATGTGCACCTTGCAGTGTTGAAGTCGCGATGGAAGGTCGTTAGCATAAAGTGAAACAAGTAGTGGTCCAAGTATGGATCCCTGGGGAACACCTCTTAAAATTGAGGCAACATCAGACGTTTTTTCGTTACTGTAAACAGATTGTGTTCGACCAGATGGGTATGATGATATCAACTTTGTTGAGGTGGTGGAAAAGTTGAACATATTTTTCAGTTTTTTGACTAAGATATTGTGATCCACAGTGTCAAAAGCCTTTGAATGGTCAAGCAGTACTAGAAAAACTAAATTCCCTTCATCAACATGCTGCCTTATATCTTCGGAAACATTCAAAAGAGCAGTGACACAACTGTGTTCAGAGCGGAATCCAGATTGGTAGTCAGATAATAAGTTGTGTCTCTTGATATACGAGTTAATTTAAGTATGCAGTAGTTTTTCTAGCAGTTTAGAAAGAAAAGGAAGAATTGCAATTGGTCTGAATTCAGACCTGGATTTGTGAACAGGAATAATTTTAGCGTGTTTCCACTTACGCGGAAAAGAGATAGTTGTAATAATAGTGTTAAGAAAATGTGTGATATATGGAAGAATAAGAGGTATCAGTAGCTTTAAAAACTTAGGATGAATATTATCAAAACCTACAGCATTAGACTTAATACTCAACAAGCAATTTAGAACATCAGTTTCATTAACGCACTCAAATTCAAACATGTTAGTTAATATGTTGTCTGTAGCAACTGTTGCAATCGAATTAGCATTATTAAAAAATTCAGTATTTTCAAAGTTGTAGAAATTAGGATATGCATCAACCATTGGTATATTAGTAAAGGCATTGTTGATTTCATTCACATCAACAAACAATTGATTGTTTTTCTCATCCTTTCCAATACCTATATCTTTGATTGCCTGCCAAGTTTGTTTTGTATTTACTGCATCAGAAAAACGCTTGGAATAATATTCTGATTTAGTTTTTACAATTAGGTTATTAACATCTCTCCTAAACTGACGATATTCATTGTGCAACTCAGTTGTTTTAAACTTCTTCCAACGTGAAAAAGCTAAGCCTCTCTTTTCAATAAGTTTTCTTATAGCTGGTGTGAACCAGGGTCTGGACTTGTTCATTACGCGTTTAGTCCTCAGAGGTACATGTAGATCATATAAATCTAATACATTAGAGTCGATGAACGACAATTGTGAATCAACTGACGCCATACTATACACATCATACCAATTAATGCTCAGCAAGTTCTCATGTAAAAGATCAATGTCAATATTCTTGAAATCACGATAAGTATACGATGTGTTATTGTTCTTTTTCAATTGAAAATCGTATGAGATAAATATTAGATCATGTCTAGAGAAACATGGAGCCAATATCTGATCATAAAGTAAGGCGGATAAAGTTTTACCAACAAAAATAATATCAAGAAGTGAGTTATTCGTAGACGTAAAATGGGTGGGGTAGATTATTATTAGTTGGTGTAAGACCAAGAGCTAACATACTATCAGTGAGTAACGTTTCTGTGAGTAAATTAGAATTAAAATCCCCGCATATCACTATATCATTAAACGAAATTGTTATCCTCTCTAGAGTTGACATAAACGAAACAATATCAATATTTTTATTAGGCCTATATACGCAGCCAACAAGCATTTTGTTTCCTACAGAATGTATTTCAACAAAAATATATTCAACTACTTGTTTATTTTCTTTTTTTTTTGGACTTTTTCTTCTTTTTGGTAATTTTTTTCTTACGATTAACTTTTTCATTGTCATCTTCACAAGAAGTATCCTCAAATTTACAACAAAATTTACAATTGATATTATTTTTTACAAAAATGGCAACTCCACCAGCATGAGTTATACGATCAGCTCTAAAACATTTATATCCATTAAGAGAAACTGGGTTGTCAGGAGTTTTACTGTCCAGCCATTATGAAACTAATTTTTATTTCAAGATGTTTTGCTCTTACCAAAGCAAATTAGAAACCATTATATGCAGAAACTTGACCATATTATTTTTTTGGACGTTTTCTTATTTGGAAAATATTGATATGAAAACATTTTTACGAAAAAACAAGTTTTTATTTTCTTAAAGCTTAAAAAATCAAAAAATATTTGAAATGCTATTGTAGCTTTTTTAGTACTTTCACAATTTGTGTTTGAATTTGTAAAACAAATTTCGTTTACGTTCTTTATTTTTTTGATAAAATTGTATTTTAAATCTGTATTTATTTTATACTCATTGGTCTATTTTCAGTCAGCTTTGTTATATTTTCATTTTTTCCATATTTATTTATAAAAAACATGTGTAAAATGTATTTTTCAGGTGGTTTGTAAAGAGTTTGTAAACCAAAAAGCCGGTTTATTTTTAGTATATACCCAGTGTAAAAACTGTAATAAATGTCATTAAATATAATACTACCAATACTGAGAACAGCTTACTTTAAAATATATTTATCCTGACATACTAATAACTAGTGAATGTTCCTATTATTTCAATACAAAAAATAAAGTCTTACTTATAAATACATATTTTTATCACTAATAAAGTAATGATCTAGAATTTGTTTGAAAACCTATTTTTAGACTCATTAGTTTTTCACATTTAGCAATATTATACATTATTTTTAATTTATTGTAATCTGGAAAAGCTAGTCATTTATGTTTTCATCATCAAGTATACTGAGAGAATTTTCTGCATGATATTACTAAATTTTTGCCTTAGATCTATGAAATGTCACTGAAACTGGTTCATTGAGACTTTTCCTTAAATTAGTTCACCTTTTCATAAAATTTTATGAAAAATTTAATTTTATTTATTAAAAATTTCATGCTTGTAATGAAAAAGTTCAATGAAAAATAGTGTCATTAAAACGATGAAAATGTTTCATAATGTTTAAGATATTTTTCATTCACATTATGACGAAAACTTCATCAGTTTAATGAAAATATTTCATTAAGACTCATGATGTGTTAAAAGGAAAGCGCCCAAAATTTTTTTAATTGTTGCATTCTTTAATTTGGTTTTAATTTTTATTCATAAGTGGATTATTGAAAATAATGCAAAATGTTATACAAGTTTTGGTCTAGTGTGGTTAAGGGTTAACAATCTTGGAAAACTAAATATATTTTTCTCGAGTATTTGGGGTTAAATATGATACAAAAAAAAATCAATATTTTTTTGGTGTTTTTATGGTCAAATATATGGCAAACAAAAATTAAATACTATTTTTTGTTTTTTGGTGTCCTTTTTGGAAATCGAAAAAATTTTTAATGCCTGTAGCGATCCCAAATTTCTTTTACAAAAATTTTGAAAAAAATTAAAGATCTTTTTTTATGAATCTTAATCTAATCCGGGGCTGTCCCTTCCAAAATTTATCAATTTGTTTTTTTAAGAAGCAGCATAGTATTTAGTAATGAAATGCTATTATTTTGCGCGACATACCCATACAAAAGTAGCGAGATTTTAATATCAATTTTAAATATTTGCCATTACCAAATATGTATCTTTATAACCACAAATCACTACTAAACACCTTACGAAAAATAAAAAAAAAAAACATGGTTACATGTATGCTTACTAGTATGGACAAAAATAATGAGTTTAAATATAAATTCTCAAAAAAACTAAATTTATCAAAACAAAAAATATGTTTTTATTGAATAATTGTTACAATAAAATGTACTCAGTAGTTAAACATGTACTTGCTAGAGTTTAAAAATAATGAACCTAAAAAATGATTTTCCAAAAATTGTAATATCATTACTTTATATTTAAAATAATGATGAAAATAAGTACTAATTTGCAACGCATTCTATTTTTGTATTGAAATAATGGGAATATGAACTATTTATTAGTCATTATTTATATAAATAAACTGTGATTTTTACATCTTTATCGTACTAAAAATATATACACGATAGTTTATTTTTCTGTAATATTGTAAAAAAATCGCTCTTTATATGCAGTTGCTTTAAAGACGTAGTACATCAACATCAAGTAAAACAAAAACCTTTAATAATATGAATAACAAACTTAAGAAGGAAAAAACTTAAAGATGGAAAAATTCTAGGGGGAGCGACAGTCAAAATTTAAAAATTTATTTGTCTCCATACAACGATGAATCTTTAAGTAAAATTGCCAAAAATTTGTCAATAAAAAAGTCACCAAAATATACAAAAAATTAAAAAAAAATCGTTATAATTAAAAATAAAAACACTAAAAACTGGGAAAATAGCTAATATTAAAAAAATATCTAAAACTAAACATAATAAATCGCCAAAATTAAAAAAAAAAAAACACAATAAACATACACACAGAAAAAAATTTAGTTTTTTTGATAACTGAAATTCTTTTACTACGAGTCAAATTAGGTTATTACAAACTTCAGATGGTTGGCGCAACTTAACATTGGTTTTCACAAGAAAATACTATTACTTCAACTGAATTTTAGTTGCAACACCCAAAATCAGAAATCTAATGTAAATATCGGTGTGCTACCTGAATTTATAAGTTGTTACCATTAATATACACTTTTCACTTCGGTTGGCACTTTATTTCTCTGTGTGTAACAATAAAATCATCAAAATTAAAAAAATATGTCTAAATTGAAAAAAAGTCGATATAACAAAAAAAAACTTGAATTTCAAAAAAATCGGTAAAATTGGAAAACAATCTCCAAAACTGAATCGCCAATATTTAAAATATCGCTAACATAAAACGCTACAATTTAAAAAAACTTAAAATAAATCTCAAAAATTTTTTGATTTTTTTTTAATTTCATTTTGAATTGTCAGGTTTGAGATCATAACTAAATCTTGCTTTTACAAATAAAAAACACAAAATTTTAATAAATGTAAGAAAATGTACAACAAATCTTGTAGGGATCAGCGCTAGAGGCAGTGCCGTACATTCAACTTAACTAGGTAATTTTTTTCATTTATCATTTTTTCATAATAAAAATCGTCAAAATTAATAAATTTCCTAAATTGAAAAATTGCAACAAAAAAAAATCGAAATTATGAAACATCGTGCAAATTGCCAACAAAATATCTAAAATTGAAAAATCGTCAAAAACTATACAAAAAACAAACGTAATAATAAAATCGATAAAAATAGTGATTTTTTTTTTAATTCCATATTTTTATCACCAAAATTGAAAAAAACAAGTGCTAATATAAAAAATCGTCAATAATTCAAAAAAAAAAAAACACTAAATTTGAAAAAAAAAATCTGTATTAGTGAAAAAATAAACGACAAATTAAAAAAAAATTTTAAAATTTTTGAATTTTTTTTAATTTTTGCATTTTTGTAAATCAAACAAAAGTTTAATTGAAATTTCATTGTTAAAACAAGAAACAAGCGCTAATATAAAAAATCGGCAATAATTCAAAAAGAAAAAAACACTCAATAATTGAAAAAAAAAAAAAATAAACGACAAATTTAAAAAAAAATCGCTAAAATTTTGTGATTTAAAAAAAATCATCAAAATTAAAAAAAAATATCTAAATTGAAAAAGTCGATATTTAAAAAAAAAACTGGAATTTAGAAAAAATTTGGTACAATTGAAAAAAATCACCTAAATTGAATAGCTAATATTTAAAAAATCGCAAAAAACAAACCAAAAATTAAAAAAAATCGTTAAAATTAAAAAAATCGCCAAACTGAAATAAAATCGCAAAAATTTTGTATTTTTAAATTGTTTTCATAAAAAAAATCACCAAAAGAAATCACCATAATTTTAAAAATCGATATTAAAAAATCGCCAAAAAATTAAAAAATATAGCTAAATATACACACGTCACACCGAACGCTTATAAAAAAAAAATCTAAAACACGGTTTAAAGTGAAGATTTGTTTACCAAAAATTATGGAATCACAAAGCCCATAGCGAGTTGCTTAAGTGGTGGTCGTTGTTTTCTACAATCTAGCTTTAATCGCTTTAAATTTGCGTTTAAAATATTCAACTATAATATATTTTGTTAATTTTTCACTGGAAACAATCTAATTATTTTGTTCTTTGTACAACAACTTTAAAAATATAAACACATACAGCTGTTCTTGTCTCACAAAGCTGAGATTTGTGACAAACTACTTTGTGTTGCCAGACCGTTTTGTATGATTAAGGTGACTAACTTATAATTTGCTTTACATAGCATGCTATTTAAAGCAAAATGCCAAAAATATGGATAATGCTACCTCGCAAGTTTTACAAAATCCTAATTCCAGCCTAAGCTCTTTTAGAGTAAACAAGCTAAAGGAACTCGAAAAAGCTAATCTGCAACTTTGGGAAAGAATAGCCCAATTAGAAAAATTATGCAATGAGCTTAAACTAGAAAATGAATTTTTAAAAGAGCATTTAAAAACCGATGAACAAGTTTTTGAAAAACAGCTATTCAATTCTCATACTCAAAATGAAGAGATGTCAACTGATGATGATGAAAATGATAATTATGATGAACAATTAGATCTAGCTGAGGCAGCTATAAGCTTTCATACAGATGAAGAAGAACTTGCTCGTGAAACAGAGTGGATTTTAAAAAAGAAGAAACCGAAATATAAGGGAAAAGTCAATTCATCTCCGAGCCATCTCATATGATCGAAAATAAACAAATGGAAAAAGAAAAAAATGTTGAACGCCAACCTCCACCAATAATGGTAAGTGGCATTACAGAATATTATAAATTCTATACGGAAATAAAAAAAGTTTGTTTAAATAACTTCACCATAAAACTTATAAAGAACTGCATCTACAAGATTTGCATATATGAAAGCATTGATTATAGATCTATTACAAAGCATCTCTCTGAATTAAACATATCTTGGTTTACATATGAAAATAAACAACAGAGACCTATACGAGTTATTGCTAGAAATCTACACTTTTCTTATGATCCAGACCACATTGTATCTGATCTTAAATCACAAGGACTAAAAGCCGTAAGTGCCACTAATAAATGGGCTTTGAAATCCAAAGACCCATTAAATTTATTTCTTCTCACATTTGAGTCTGATGAAGATATAAAAAAAATTTATGAAATCAAACAAATTCTTTCATCAATTATTACTATTGAGCCTGTACGAAACTCTAAATACATACTAAAAATTATTGTTCAAAACCACCGAGATGTGTTAAGTGCGCTGGAAAACATGCCTCATCAAACTGCGAAAAACCTCAGAATCTTCCTCCGAAATGCTGCAACTGTGGGGAACCACATCCAGCCAGCTATCGTGGGTGTATAATTGCAAAAGAACTACAAAAACTCAGAAATAAAAAAGAACAACAACAAAAATCCAATGATCGTATTTTATTTCAAAACGCTAACAGTTATCAGTTCAATAAGAACACAGAAAGCGAACATATTTATCTAAAAACTCCTAAATCTTCACAAAAAGCAGTCACCAAAGTCAAAGTACCCAAAAGAAAACAGACACCTATGCAAACATTATTAAAAATAAGCCAAAATCTGTTCAAGAAAACAATAATAATCCAACTACATTAGAAAAAATAATGCAAATGTTACAACGGCAAGAAAATTTTAGAACAATCATCATCAAAAAATATCATCATGAATAATATGCTTAATATAATGTTATGGAATGCAAATGGTTTACGGAGCCATAAAGGCGAATTAGAAATAGTACTTAAAACTAAACAAATTGATATCTGCCTCATTGCGGAAACTCATTTTACTAATCAATCGTACATTAGATTTGAAAACTATATAGTTTACTCCTCTAACCATCCCCAAAACAAGGCCAGAGGCGGTAGTGCAATCATAATAAAAAATAACATTGAACACTATGAAGAAGAGAAGCTCTGCAGCGAAGAATTTCAGGCTACAACTGTGACAATCAAAACTAACCAGAAATTGCTTTCGCTGACTGCATTATACAGTCCACCAAAACATAACATTACGTCTGACCAGTACAAAAGGCTGTTCTTACGACACAAGCACAGATACATAATTGGGGGTGACTTTAATGCAAAGCATATATATTGGGGGTCACGCCTAAACAACAAAAAATGGAAAGAACTGCTTAAAGCTGTCAAAGACACTGGCGGTGAGTTTATTTCTACTGGCAAACCAACCTACTGGCCAACCGATCCAAAAAAGAAGCCTGATCTAATTAATTTTTTTATATCGAATAAAATTTCAAAAAGCTACACTCACGTCGAAGATGGTCTTGACCTAAGTTCGGATCACACACCTGTTTATCTTTCAGTAAGCGAAAATGTAATACTACAAGAACATCCTCCTAGTATTTCTAATAAAAATACTGATTGGGAATACTTTAGAGAAACGTTGGACAATGAAATAAGCTCCGATAGTATTTGTAACACAGCAGACTTAGAAAAGCAAGCCTTATTATTTTCTCAGTCCATTCAACAATCGGGTTGGAGAAGCACCCCATCAACTGCTCCTCGCACAGTTGTAAATACATTTCCCCGTGAAATTAAAACTTTAATTGCCGAAAAAAGGAGATTAAGAAAAAAATGGCAACAATCGAGATCGCCATGTGATAAAACAAATTTAAATCGAATTACTTATCAAATCAAATGTAAAATAATAAAAATGAAAAATGATACATTAAATCAACAACTTCTTGGGCTGACGTATGATAATAACACTGATTATTCCTTGTGGAAAGTAACCAAAAAATTTAAAAATCCTGTTCTACAAAAGATGCCAGTAAAAAATCCGAATGGCTCGTGGGCAAAAAGCGATTCCGTAAAGGCTGAAGTTTTTGCAAATCACTTAGGCAGTATATTTTCTGATAGTGAAAATTCTTCTGAGCAAGTTTCTAGAGAACTTATATACGACGATACTCTAATTGCAGATATTACTGTTGCAGAACTTAAACATGAAATTAAGATACTTAAACTGAAAAAAGCCCCTGGCTATGAATTAATAACTGCGGAAGTTTTAAAGCAATTGTCCACCAAAGCTCTCTTAAAGTTGTGTGATATATTTAATGCTGTTTTTTATTACAAACATGTTCCTATTCATTGGAAAGTTGCAGAGATCAAAATGGTGCCAAAACCAGGTAAATCACCATGTGAAATAACATCGTATAGACCAATTTCACTCTTAACACAATTATCCAAATTATTTGAAAGATTGCTATTAAAAAGAATTAACCCTATATTAATTTCCAAAAATATAATACCCAATCACCAATTTGGCTTTAGAAGCAAACACTCTACTATAGATCAGGTACATTGAATTACTGATATAATTGAAAAATCATTAGAAGAAAAGCATGTCTGCTCTGCAGTATTTCTGGACGTCTCACAAGCCTTTGATAAGGTATGGCACAAAGGCTTATTGCTAAAAATTAATTCAATATTTTCATCACAAATATGTAAAATTCTGCACTCATATTTAACTGACAGATATTTCTATGTGAAGCATGAAAATGAACGGTCTAATCTGAAACCAATAACAGCTGGAGTACCCCAAGGTAGTGTGCTAGGTCCGCTTTTGTACCTTATTTACACCTATGACATGCCTATACCAGCCAATTGCACGATTGCTACCTTCGCCGACGACACCGCATTGTTATCTGTCGGCAAAACTCAGTGGAAAAACTGCAGTCTGCCTTAACACTAATTGAAGAATGGACCAAGAAGTGGAAAATTTCATTGAACAACTCCAAATCAACTCACACTGATTTTACAAACCAACGCATGACATACCATCCTGTTCGATTATTTAATAACATAATTCCATACTCCAATACTGCAAAATACTTGGGAATGACACTTGATACAAAACATCAACTCACGTAAAAAAGAAAAAAGAAGAGCTAGACATAAAATACCGAAAGATGCATTGGCTGCTAGGCCGTAATTCAATATTACCAATCGAAAATAAACTTATGCTGTACCAGCAAATACTCAAACCAATATGGTCCTACGGTGCACAACTTTGGGGTTGTGCGAAACCAACTATAATCGAAATTATACAGCGGTTCCAGAATAAAGTTTTGAAAAATGCTGTTAATGCACCATACTACATAAGAAACAAAGATATTCACAGAGACCTACATGTGGACTCTGTGCGTACCACAATAAGCAAGATTGCTGAATCCCATAATCAAAGATTACTATGCCATGTCAACGAAGAAGCATCATCCTTAGCTACCAACAATGGCCCTACTCGTCGATTAAGGAGAACTAAACCCTCTGATCTTCGTGGCCTTTATAGAGACTAATCAAAAATCATCTTAATCACAATACTTTAGCTGTTTATATAAAATAGAATTAAATTGCTCGTTAGTTTTAAGTAACTAGTTGCAGTGTAACAAAACAATAGCTATAATAAAAATTGTTTTAAATATAAAAAAAAAAAAAAAAAAAAAATTAAAAAACGGAAAATTTGAAAAAATCGTTGAAATTAAAAAAAAAAATCCTGCAAATTAAAAATAAAAACGCTAAAATTTTGTGATTTTTTTTAAATCTTGGCATTTTTTTAAATTTTTTTAAAGCTTAATTGAAATATCATTAACAATAATTTTTCGTATAGACAATGCCCCCACAGACATTATAGGTTTGGGGATTATGTCTGAAATTTCTTCGGCAGAATATGCACACAGAGAAATAAAGTGCCAACCGAAGTGAAAAGTGTATATTAATGGAAACAACTTATAAATTCAGGTAGCACAACGATATTTACATTAGATTTCTGAATATTTTGGGTGTTGCAACTAAAATTCAGTTGAATTAATGGTATTTTCTTGTGAAAACCAATGTTAAGTTGCGTCAACCATCTGAAGTTCGTAATAACCTAATTTGACTCGTACAAAAAGAATTTTAGTTATCAAAAAAACTAAATATTTTTCTGTGTGTGTTTGCTTGTCTAACATTATATAAATATACATTATGATTCAATTATTCATTGTGATTCAATTTATACATATTTTTATTATCTTTCTTTTTTTTATGGAAAATATCAAAAAATAAATCTAAATATTAAATTGTTATACTACTTTACGTTGGCGGTAACAATATAAAATAAATACTACAAATTAAATTAATCGAAAACATAAATTTAATTGTAGTGAATTTATCTTTTTGCTGTCTGTATCCACAGCAATTTAAAATCGGCAACAAATGTTGCACTTAACCAGCAACCATACACCCTCTTTATAAATTTTATTTGATACGAGTTCAACAATAACTCTTCATAGCACAGAAACCCAAAAAAACACTATAATACACACACACACACACTCTCTACCCTGTTATTATTTTAATGCTGGCAGTTTGCTCTAAAAACCATTTAGCGGCAATGGTTTGGAAATAATAAATTAATATTTTTATTTTATGGTACATCCAAAATTAGTGGAATTATTTTGTACAGATTCATTTTTTTTTTTTTTTTTGTGAGTTCGTTCTTTATTTATTTTGGGTAGATTGTGAAAATTTGCAACAAATTATTATGACAGCTTAAACTATACAATAAATAAATTTATTGGAAAATAAAATATTAAAATTCTTTGTAATACGCAAAAACAGAAATATAATTTATATCAGTCGTTATATGAAATAAGACGAAAAATTTTGCATATTTTTACCTCATGTCTTTCGATTTTCTTTATCTATAAAAAAAAATATTCTCCATGTAGCCCATAAAACATCTCCATATTCAGTTTTTAAGGTTGTAATTTTCAAAAAAAAAAAATTCAAATGTATATGACTTTGAGGATCTCTTTATTCGAAAGTTGTTAAACGATTTTTGTGATTCAAAGAGCATTCGATTTTTTCACACTTATGCAATAAAAAATACATATCGAAAAAAGCACTTTTTATAAATGCAAATTTTAGATACATTTTCATGCATAAATCTAACATTTGAAATTTTTTCTATATAAACAAATTTTGGTTTTTCTGTCACACGAATATCATCTAATTTTCTCGATTTTTAGAAAAAAACCTCTTACAAAACATTAAATGTTTTTGTATAATTTGTTATTTCTATATTTTGAACAGGTTTTAAAACAGTTTCAAATTCAGAACACACTATTAACAAGACAACATCCTAAATTATTTAACTTAGTTTCTCTAAAAAATCAATTTTGATGACGATGCAAAATCCACACAGAAATTACATTTGCATCATAAACTCATTTTTTGGCAGACAAACTTATAGAAATCAATTTTCTTTTTATAACGAATGTATTGATAGTTTTAAACTGTTTAAAAACAAACCTGTTCAAAATGTAAAAATAAGAAATTATTAGAGATGTCACGAATAATATTCGGTGTTCGGTTTAAACCGAATATTCGGTGTTCGGTTTAAACCGTTATGGTGTAATAGTTAGCGCGTTGGACTGTTACACAGATGGTCCCGGGTTCGATTCCCGGTGACGACAACATCAATTTAGAAAAATAATATGTATGAGTTTTCTATCACTTATATGTATCGCTGTGCCCACCTTCGGTGTTCCCATAGAACTTAACCCCACCGAAGTAAAATAATGAATCAGGGCTATGAAACAAAAAACTTTAATAAATTCGCCAACTCTACATCAGGTTGTGAGCAACAATTGTTTTAAGACTTATCATCTCGCGCAATTACAGTGCTGCCATGTTTGAAGCCCTTCATCTTTCACCACCTTTCATCTCTCCACTATCCCCTTTCCAAAGAAGGCAACACATTAATTAATAGGAAGAATTTCCTAATTGTTGCTTCTCTTTAAAAAAAAAAAAAAAAAAAAAAAACTACACTTTACTTTAGATATATAACAAATTAGATATAATAATACTGTTTTAGGTTAACACATCATCTCAAGCCAATACAAGCCAATACAAGCCGAATAGTAAAAACATGCCGAATATACCGAATACCGAAGAGTTACCGAATAGTAACCGAATATTTGTGACATCTCTACGAATTCTACAAAAAAATATAATTTTTTGTATATAATAAATAGATATTTTTTTTAAATTCGAGAAAATTAAATAAAACAATGATACAAAAAAGAATGAAGTTGAAATAACTGAAAAGTGGAACTATTTTTCTGTAAAATATTGTCGTGTGCAACAAGAATCTGTTTTTGTGTTACTTCAAAATCTTGATTTACGGGTAAAAACCCGGTTTTTCGTACTTTTATGCACTTATAAGCCAAGAACTTAGTGGAATATCATCAGATTTTAAGTTTCTCAACGCATTTAGAAAGCAGAAAGTGAGACCTTTCAAATGGAATATATGTTATTTAAGTTACCTTGAGAAATCTGTGTGAATTTATCCAGCAAAAACATTTATTTTTAATTTTTTCCCCATTAAATGTCTTGAATCAAATTTTACAATACCGAATTTCGAAACGGTTCGATTAGGAGATCGGGTTCTTACTTTTTGCTTCTTGGCAAATTTACAAGAACATCTTTTAACTTTTCTTAAATTTGATTTCACTTTATCATATTTGACACCTTTGCCTACATTAAAAAATATATATTAACTAGATTCTCTTCAGCAGATTTCATTTAACAAGGATATTCCCAATAAAATCAAATTTACGACAAATTTTAATTTCGCAGTATGTAATGTTTTGTTTAAAGGACAAATCTGGCTTTTGAGCAAACAAGTTTGGCGAATACTGTTGTACCAAATTTATATTATGTGCCCATTTGTGTGTTTATATAATAGATAGAAAGTGCATAAAGAGAACACAAAAAACATTATGCAGGCATTTATTCCAAAATTGTGTTTTAATAACAAGTTTAATAACTCGTTTATTAAATTTGCTATGTAACGGATTTTTAAAAGTATATAGTACGGTTCCTTTACAAAATACAAAAAACATCTCCAAATTTGAAAAATAGCGAAAAATTAAAAAAAAAAAAAAATGTGTTCGCTGGAGAAACTCACAAAGACTTCTGATGTATACACCATTGGAAAGGTCTCAATTTCTTCTTTCTAAATTCGCTGGGAAACTTAAAATCGGATGATTTTCAACTAAGTTACGGGCTTAAAAGAGCATAAATGTACGAAAAACCGGGATTTTATCCGTAACTCAGTATTTTGGAGGTGTTTGGGAAATTTTGAAACCAGATTATTTTTTTACTCGGCAACACTTACTAGAAAAATAGTATCACTTCCCAGGTATATTTTGCGGTCGCACTGTATAATACTCGAGTCACAGAAAACGCAAAATTTAAAATGATAAATTTTTTGAGTGGAATGGAAAAAAAATTTATTTTTTAGAAAATATTTTGTATGTGTATCAAAAAATTAATCAAATTTGAAGACCCAAAGTCAATATCATTTGTGATGTATCATGGATATCATGGTATATATATATATATATATGCAAACCATAAAAACTTTTGTTAAAACAGAATTGTTCAAAGGATAAATATTATGCATATTTTGTATTCTTTTTTTAAGGCACTTTGCAACAAAAATAAATATAATTTCTATAGATATGTATGAGTATTTCAAAATGTTTTCTTTTGTCAGCATTTATGTCATTTCGAAAGTTCATATCATGTTAGTATTTTAAAGTTTTTTTTTATTTATTGTACTCTTTGTGCGAAGAATATTTCGAATTTTTAAACGAAGAAGAAAGTATGAAATTACTAATGTATTATGCAATATTCTTAAAATATTTTAATGTTTTGCGATTTCATATTATATTGATTATATTTTTATTAACGTGTTTGATTTAAAAAAAAATACAGTTTAATAAATCGGAAATTAAATTACTTTTTTAGCATAGTGTATTTTGGGGAAAAGTTGAAAAAAATTTTGTAAGTTTTGCATAAAAAAAAAATTGTGCTATCAAAAATGCAAAGTTTCGTTTAAATTGTGAAATAAAAACAATGTTGTTATTTATTGCTTGAAATCATAAATCATAAATTTTGTTGTAATAAATTTTAGTAATTATAATTTTAACACTCAAAATTACGACTTAAATAAATACTGTTATTTTTATGTACAAGACATCGTACAGTGGGGTACTCAAAAAAAATAGTTCCAATATCCATTTTTGAGAAATTAATACATTTTTTATCTGCTGGTAGAGACTAACAAAAAATTTACCCAGATGTTTGGGTTATCTCTAATAGTTTCCGAGATATTCCCATTTGAAAATATGAAATTCTAAATTTGGTCCGACTCAGGTCCAGTTTTTTGAGAATAGTGTCACGAAATCGGGGCAAATTTCTTTTATAAGAAATTGGTTATTTAACTAAATAATTTCTTGATTAAGAAAAGAAAAATTAATGCAATATTTTGTTCCAAAAAAAAAAAAAAAAAAAAACTACATTCGTATAAACTACACTGTGTTTTTATTTAAAATCCATTGTGAGTGCGTTTATTAATATAAAAAATAATATGTTAAAAATTGTTGTTGTGTCACTTCGGTGTTCCCATAGCACTTAATCCCACCAAAGTAAAATAATGAATCAGGGCTATGAAACATAAAGCTTCAATAAATTCGCCAACTCTACATCAGGTGGCGAGCAACAACTGTTCTAAGACTTACCATCTCGCGCAATTACAGTGTTGCCATGCTTGAAGCCCTTCATCTTTCACCACCTTTCATCTCTCCACTATCCCCTTTCCAAAGAAAGCAACACATTAATTAATAGGAAGAATTTCCTGAGTGTTGCTTCTCTTTTAAAAAAAAAAAAAAAAAAAAAAAAAACTACACTTAAATGTATTATTGTTCGTACACTATATACCAAATTATACTTAACTTCTGTATTGTTCTTATATTTAATTTAAAGATACTCCCTGAGGATGAAACTCGAAAAGTTTCGAAATATTGGAAATTAATAAAAAAGAATTTTAATTAAAGAAAAATCCAGGCCTTGAGCTCAAACATTTTGTTTTTATAGTATAAAAAAAAAAAATAAAAATTTGGGAATTTTTCCCCAAAGAGCAGCAACAGTCTTTTGCGTTCAGATAAATATTTTCGTTCTGAACATATAAAGTGTGCATACTATTCCGAAAAGTCTTAATATATAAAAGCGAGTTGTCTTAAAAAAATTTTTGATTTGTAAATATTTTCCCCTCAGACGCTTCCAAAGTTTCTACATTTTTGAGGCAAATATCAATTGTAATCAACCGATTAGGTAGTGTAAGTAGTTGTAGATGCTCCAAGATATACCTAATTTATTGGGTAATCCTCTTATAATCCCCACTTTAAATGTAGACACGGCAGCAAAAAAAGTAAAAAATCCCATTTTTTGATTTTTTTTTTTTGGGAATTGATGGGTTGCTCACAGAAAATCATAAATTCGAATATAAAAGTATATTTAAGTCCAGAAAATTATTGAATTAAGCCCATTAATAAATATTTTATTGAATAGAGAAAATTTACGTTTTAACAAAAACTAAAATTTTTACCTTCCTATTAGGATTTACCAAGTTTTTGTTCTATCAATAGTACGAATTAGTATTATTTTTAAAAATGTCGTACATTTAATTTTCTTTCCAACTATACCAAATACATATATGTCATGTTTATAACTCCCTAACAGACAATCTTCGAATGTTACTTCTTACGCAAATATTTCTTACTATGAGTCATTGTATTCATATCTCGCATCATTTAAAACAGTTTAAAAATTAAACACTCATAATAAAAATCATTAGAAATATTTTTTTAGGGGGTAAATTTTGAAGATTTTCTGTTAAGAGTTATAAACATATCATACTCGTATTAGTGTTTGGTATCGTTGCAAAGAAAATTAACATTATATTACTGCATATATTAAAAAGAATCGGATTAAGCACTCTTGGTGGAACAAAAACTTGGGTGATCCTAATATGAAAAATTACAGTTATTATTAAATTATAAATTTTCACTATTCACGAAAATATATTTTAATAGACAAAATCCAATCATTTTTTGGACTAAAATAGACTTTTAAGGGGAGAGTTAAGAGCAGATAACTTGGCTTCATTGTACACAGTTTTGACACCCTATATGTACATTCTATGCTACAACAATATGAACTAGCCACAATATTTGAAACACCTCCTTTGCAATTTCGAATTTGATTTATACCCAACGGATCGATAGTTTAGAAGTTCATTATTTATTACCATTAGCTTTTTTCAAAGACCACAAATGCAACGGTTAATACTTATTGTTTTATAAGGAATGATCTTTGTTAAGAACTCTATGCAGAAAAAAATATTTCCCTGCTATTTTAAATTAAATCGTTTTGTTGAAGATTTTAAAAGCTGCCAATTAAATATTAATTGAATCAATTAAATATTTGCTCAAATTTGGAACATCGTGACATTTTTTATATTATCCCTCAAAAGCAAACATCAGCACATAGTTGTTGTTTTTTGTAATATTTATGTTTAGTAATTAATATTTTAAATTTATTTTAATTAGATTAGATATTAATTCTTATTAGGTTAATGACTTTATTAACTTAAATAATTTAGTTTCAGTTGTTTAAATTTGAATATTTATTAATTCTAAAACATTATAATAAAATTAATAAAGTAATTTTTAGAATTCGTTTTATAAAAATGTTAACATTTTTTTAAACTTAAAGAGAATTAAAAAAATAAATTAAAAATGATTTCAAACAAACAAAAAATACTCTGATTTCAACAAAAGGACTAATTTCTTCAAAGAAGAAATCCAAAAAAAAATGTTGCCATAGTCCTTACACTTCAATAGAAGGAAACAACTAATTTCAGTGTGAATTTGTTCACATAAGTATAAATAAATCTGCTAACTAAATAAGATTTTCATGCGGGTTAATTCAATGTTATTAAATTCAAGCTATAAAAAACATTTTATTAAAAAACATTTGGTATGGTAACAACAATTTTTTGGTTTTTGGAAAGGTATATCCTATTGATCACCTTTAATCGAATGAGTTATTATTTAATTCAAAAATAATTCAATTAAGGAGCTATCAATTTCTAATTGAATTAGCAATTTTCGTTGTTGGCGAAATTTCAGCAATTAAAGTTATTGAATCGGTGGTTTTTGTGATTGAAATGGGTTTTTATTTTTGTGTTTGTATAAGTTAGCCGCAACTACTTGCAAATACACTCATGTTACCCACACCGTTATTAACGTGCATTTATAACCCACTTAAATTTAAGATGTTAGTACCAATTCCTTGAAGAACGTTTTAGTCTCAATATTTTTTTCTTTTTTTTTTGATATATTTATATATCTTTTTAAGAAAATTTTAATTATATAAAGCACATGCTTCTTTTGCTATTGCTATTTTAAATTATATTTTATATCCTAACTAAAATACATCCGCATATTCCAGAGGGCATTTTAATATCTTTTTTTTTTTAACGAATAACGTTCTCTCTTTTTTATACAGAAACCAAGACAAATTCATCATGTTGTCATCACTAAGACTGCACAGTGGGATATATTACAAAATGTTTCTAAATAATTCGGCAATTTCTTACTTAGTGATTAGGTATACTTGATGTATTGTCGAGTTAAAGTTTTAACTTTTCCCCCAGCAGCGTCTAAAGTTGCCACGTTTTTAAAGCATATATCTACTTCAATGTATTGTGTACACACTTCGGATTAGGTAGCGGAAGCGGTTTAAGATACGAGGGCGGATCAATAAGTCCGTGACTTTCTGAATGAAACACAGTTTTTTTTTGCAAAAAAAAAATTATTTTTTGACATAATCTCCTTTTAGCTCAATACACTTATTCCAACGTTCCTTCAATTTTTGTATCCCTTCCAAAAAATAGGATTTATGGACCTCGACATAAAATAGGCATTTATTTGATCAATAATTTCATCGTTGGAGCTAAATCTCTTTCCACCGAGCCATTTCTTTAGGTTTGGAAATAGGAAATAGTCACTGTGGGATATTTCGGAGAATATGGCGGATGATTTACCAATTCGTAGCCCAATTCATGGAATTTTGCCATTGAGTAAGTACACGTGTGCACCCGTGCATTATATTGATGAAAAGGAACTTTTTTCTTGGGCATATGGGGTCGTTTTTTTTTTAAATCTTCGTTAGCCACCCGAAGAAACCCATTGCTTAGGTTGTTGCTTGGTCTTAGGAGTGTTTTAATGGATCAATGTTTCATCCACAGTTACAAAACGCCGCAAAAACTCATTCGAATTGCGACTAAACAACTCCAAACAATCCTTTGAAGTTGTCACACGATTACGTTTACTGTCAATTGAGAGCAAACGCGGCACCCATCTTGCAGACAGCTTTCTTAAACCCAACTGATCATTTAAAATCAAAACCATACTGCCATATAAAATGCCTATGGCATCAACAATCTCAAGCACTTTTTTTCTTCGATCGGCCAACACCGTATCGTGGATTTTACGGCATTTTCGGGTGTATTGACCTCAATTGGCCATCTAGAACGTTCAGCGTCGTTTGTACTTGTGCGAACACAATGAAAGTCAGTAAACCACTTTTTTACCATTGAAATCGATGGTGCACAGTCCCCAAAGAATTTATCAAACTCTTTTTTGGTTCGATTGATGGTTTTTTTTTCGCAAAAAAATAATGTTTAATGAGAACTCGAAATTCACTTTTTTCCATTTTAAAAAAATCCACGAGGTTGTATGCTTTGAACAGCTGTTAAACGCAAAGTAAATGACGGAACTTGCTCAAAATTTAACAGTAGTCTATTAACAGTAGGTACTTGATGTGAGCAGTGTTTCATTTCATATAACTACGAGGGAAGTTCGAAAAGTCACGTACTTATTGATCCGCCCTCGTACAACAACATATACCTAATTCATTGGGTAAGTCTCTTAGAAAAATAAGAAAATATTCTTGAATATTTATTAAAAAAAATTGTTTAAGAAAACTGTAATTATTTAATTGTTTGTTAATATTTTTTTTTTTTTGATTTTTGTATATTAATAATTGTTTTTTGTGATTTAGATTTCTCCAGAAGATGACCAACAAAGTTGAGTCTAAATATCGAGATTAATTAAATAAATAAATAATAAAATTAAAAGATTTTTTAAGTTCTATTGTTTATTATGTGGACATAACTCCGAGCAAATAACCAAATTTAGCAATATAAAGGTCAACGATCAACATTTTAACATATTAATAAATATTTTGTTGAATAGTGTAAATTTACATTTTAAGAAAAACTGAAATATTTACCTTCTTATTAGGATTACCCATGTTTTGTTCTACTAAGACTGTTAAATGAGACTTTTTTAAATTTCGCAATCCAAATGTAATTTCCTTTTCACAGAAACTATTTTTTGTAGTTGCAACCGAAGTTTTATGGTTCCACGTACTATCACTTTTATTAAATTTTAATACTGTTGTAGCAACCGACATTTATTTACAAATTTCGCATTTTTATTGTTACAATTGAATATTTTATATATATGGGCTACAATATTCTATAAATAGATTCACGTGATTTCAAAAAAATATTAATAAAAAATTGTATTCCTCGAACTGGGCTCGAACCTGCGATCTTCCGTTTGCCATGCAAGTACTTTATCTCTAACCAAAACCCAATTTAAATATATTTTCTTAAATTTCAGCCTTGAATATTTTCTAGTTTCAAATTTAGATTTGTATGTACGACAGAAATTCGGTTGCTAATCGCAATATTTTAAATGAATGCAAAATGTACTCTACGTTGGGGAGCCAAATTGTCGCCCGACGGGTATAGGGGGTTCAATATCAAAAGTTAATAGTGCGCCTTATACCTGTTCCAAATTTCTTTACAATCCGATTACTAAGTAAGAAATGGCAGAATTATTTCGAAAAATTTCGGGATATATCTCACTGTGAACTGTCAACATTAAGCTTATTTTGATACGCCTTAATAAAAGGTAAGAATCCAATCATTTATTCATTCATAAGTAACACAAAAACAAAAAAAAAGGTCACAACTGGAGCTCATATATTTTGCTTGTGGTTTTGTTAGTTACCTTGTGATATAATATCATAATATTGTCAAGATTGATGTGATGATTTAAAAAACACAAAATTCTATTTACTATGACTACCTCCAATATGCATCAGTAGGGTCGCACAAAAAACAAAACACTGTCGAATTTCAGAACTCAACAACGCTGTCCCTGTTTCAATAGTACTAACTAATGATAGGTTCAAAAATCATGCCAGTCGTTCAATATTTAGAGGTCGCTGTAAATTACCGATTTTCAGGCTTAGGCCAAAATTTAGCAGACAAATAGTTTTTGGATATAGAAAGGTTTCTGCATAGACTTATTATAAAACTATTTTAAGTAATTTGGCAGCCTAAACACGAATCTGAAGTCAAAATACCGAAATTAAACCAGCTAAATTAAAAAAAAAAATGGTTCAAAACTTTTCCCTATTTTTTATTAATTTCTGGATCTGCTGAATGGATTTCCGAATTTGACCCTTCTTTTTAATTATTAAAGTTCATATTATAAACATGCTCTTAATATGTCCAATTTTTTTTAACAACAATGAATGTTGTCCCTTCACGTGTGTTAAAAATTACCTTTGATCATTTGCCGATATAGTATTACTGAAACTAAAATTAAATTTATGTGGGATTCAAATCCATAAAAAATAAAACAGATTTTCAAGTCATGTCTGCAATATTTACCAATAGACAATTTTTCACCTAGTAAGAGGGCACGAAAAAATAGTCCATAACTCGAAAAGGCGAGCCGGTGCAACGTTTTTGATTTCAGGTTCTGACTTAGGAGGCCAAACTACTTTTAAAAAGTTAAAACTCATCGGCAATAAGTACACTTGAATTAACTTTTGTTTTAACATACTATTATTCTTTTTAATTTTTCCTTCAGAATACATTATATAATTATAGAGAGGGATGGATCCATTTGAATTTTTGTGAATTTAGAGCTAGCCGAGATCAAGAGTGGAAGTAGTATTAACAATGACCAGGTTATATACATAAACTGTAAAACAAGAATGCACGGTCATAACTCTGACAATACGCTGAAATACAAGTAATAGCATGTAATATAAGAGACGAAACCCAAAAGTCGCAATTTATGGCGACCTTTAAATATTGTTCGATTGAGTTAGTTTTTGGTCGACACGTATATTTGGATTACACTAATAAAAGAAAGCTTGTGGAAAGGAATCCGAATATACTTTTATTTTTCCATACAAGCGTGGGCCAGGCTAATGCATCAGGTGTGCACTGTTGTTGTCATAATAAATAAATTGGACTCTGTTGTTAAGGAAATAAATATTGTTTTTCCTAACCGTGTAGAGTTATTCGTATTTAAATAAAATTTATAATATTTTATGAAAATATTTATAATACAAAATACGTACTATAGGAATTGAAATCGAAGAAGTAATACTACATGGCGTATGATTGATATTGCAATTCAATTAAATATTTATCAATCATACGACGTGGAGCACTTTGTACTGGTATTATACAGTAGACTGTATTAATTTTCAATACGTAACACCTCGCAAATATTGCATAGTCATAACAGAAACTTAGATGTACAATTTGGTTGTGAGCGGACAATATCTTTTTTCTCCACTTTTACCCTCAAAAGTGAGGTTTTTAAAACATGTAAATTAGGATGTATCTTAAACTTCGATTTTTCGATTTTCGTTCATTATACCGCCAGTTTTATTACAAATGATTTCAATTGAAAGAAATCATTTTGTTTTATTGGAAAACGTTAACACGTGCCGCAAGACGGCACAAAATGTCTAATTTTGGAAAAAGGAATATGATTATTAAAAATTCCCAAAATTCAATTCTGACTTAATCTTATATCATTAGTCCACTAAAAAATAGCAGTTTTGAAAACAGTTCAGCTTACGCGATATATTTTGGGAATCATCATAAAACAAATTAAATATTTTGGGAATCATCATAAAACAAAGCAAAGTTAATTTGTTCTACAAATAGTGTATATGTTTAAAAACAATTAATATATCTTTCGTGAACCCATAAAGAAAAGGATTCAAATTCTGCAGGGTTATACGGATGCTCATTTGAAGTCTCGAAATATTACTCAAAACTGTTTAGGAAAATTTGTTTAATATCATTTTGGTATAAAGTCAATGCCAAATGTATAGTTTTTAAATGTAAATCAAAAACCCTTAGTTATGTGTAGTAAAACACATAGTAGTTTTTAGAAGAATACAATAGGTTACACTGCTAACTTTGAAACAAACAGAGATAACGGAAAATACTTTGGTGGCTAAATGCATGACAAAATAGGCTATGACCAATATGTAATGACTAAATAGGCTTTTTAATACATCAATAACATAAAAATGATTACACTTAGGTGTTCACGTTGACGCACTAACGATATGTTTATGTGGAACAGTTTTTGAAAGGTTTTTATTTTAAAAGTTTATGCATACATTCTATACTGAAAAAAATACATTTTTGCAATAAATGTGTAGTTTTTTTTAGTAAAGCGTGCTTTTTTACAACTTTGAGTTGACATCAGTGCTTTATTTGACCACCCATTTAATAGCTGATAGTAGATTTTTCTTTAGTTTGCTTTGAAATTTCATTATAAATCGACTTACAATAGAGCAACGTGTTCAAATTGTTGAAATTTTTAATCAAAATATTTGATTTATGCGTTAATCACATCGTGCACTTCTTCCATTTTATGGCGTACATAATCGTCCTTCAGAGCGGCTAATTCGAAGAACAATAGATCGTTTTCGGAACACATTTACTGTTACTGATAATGTGCATCCCGTGAGACGTCCAACAGGACGGAGCCACATGCCACATACTCAAAGAAACTTTTGATGAAAAAATAATTTCACGTAATGGCCCAATTAATTGGAAACCAAGATCGTGTGATTTAACCCCATTGGATTATTTTCTTTGGGGTTATGTTAAGTCACTTGTCAACGTCGATAAACCACAAACAATTGAACACCTGGAAATCAACATTCAAAGAGTTATCGGTAAAATACCGCCGCAAATGCTGCGAAAAGTTGTTGAAAATTGGTGCTCCAGATTACGCCTTCTACGAGCCAGTCGTGGTGGCCACATGGCAGAAATCATATTTAAACATTAATTTCATAGAATTTTTTTTAGTATAAAACCCGTTTTATTGATGTCAAAAATATATTTCCTTGATTTAAACTTATGTCACTCTATAAAAAACACCCTTTACAAATAAATTGTATGTGTTCTAATGAGATTTATATAAAAACATTGTAGAAAAATTGACGTATAAAGTTTCAAAAACTTAGAAATGCAAGGCCTTTTATACGCATTTTTAAAACAAGTGGACTCATACCATTTTTAAAGTAATTAGTTTAAATGTTAAGTTTTGTGCTTTATAAGGTAAACAACAAACTTTATATTGAAACATACACATTTGTAGGTTGTAGTTGATAATCTGATATCTAAGTGCGGGATTTGGGGATTTAATTGCCACCAGAGGCAAGAGAAGCAATTATTATATTAACGTGTTGCTGTCTTTAAAAAGAGGATAGAGTAAAGATGAAATGTGGCGAAATATGAAGGGCTACAAATATTGCAACAACATAATTGCGCGAGATAATACTTCTTATCACGGCTGTGGGGAGATAACTGAGGGAGATAACTACAACCATAAATTTTACGAAGAACAACAAAATGTTGATGTTGTCCTGTTTTTTTGATCAAATGCGTTTATGCGATAATATATAATTATGTCAAGCAAGTTGCGAATTTGATCTATTATATATCGGCCTACTATCGATTTGTATGAAGGCAAAAAAATCGCTCAACGTTCAAGAAATATCGTATTCTAAGGATCATAATAAGAAACTTTGCCGAAGGAACCATACCTCTAAAACGAATTCTGATGTCCCGACTTTTGACCCTTAGGGTCAAATTTTAAAAAAGCCCACTTTGATATTTCAGAAAGTAGGAGGCATCTCTCCAAGATTATGGGAGATACTTCTTCTCCGGGAGACGCGCTAGCAGATTAATGCATAAATCATCATTCTAGGGGTTAAAATTGAAGTTAAAAGAGGGCCTTTTTAGCAGTGTTTTTTAGCACAATGTACAAATCTCGGGATAGAGATATTTCAGAAAATAGGAGGAGTCTTTCCAAGATTAGGGTATATATATTTTCGATTGGGTTGGATTCGATTGGGGCACTCTAAATGGGTCAAAGTGGGGTTTTTCAAAATTTCACCCTACGGGTCAAAAGTCGGGACATCAGAATTCGTTTTAGAGGTATGGTTCCTTCGGCAAAGTTTCTTATTTTGATCCCTAGAATACGATTTTCCTTGAACGTTGAGCGATTTTTAAATCGACCCGCCCTAATATATAGTATACAAATGAATTTTTAATAAACAGCTTTTAAAACATTCAATAAATAAATTTAATTGCAAAAAATTAGGTAATGCTGTTTTTGTGGTACTGTGGCAAATGAAGAGATTCATGCAATATCTGCTAAATTTTGACATAGTGTATCAAAAAGGCACTTTTTGAGCAAAACAATTACATAAAAATACATTTGACTGATTATACTTTTCAACAAAATCGGGGTCACCGATTGTGTTCTAAATAAGACAAACGCAAAGGAAAATATACTTTTTAAGTTGAACAAAAGTCAAAAAACAACTTTTATTTTTGCTCGATAAAATAAAAGTCAAAAAATAACTTTTATATTTGCTCAAAAAAATAAAAATCCAAATTCTGACTTTTATGATAAAAGGAATAATTACGGTCCTTGGTTTATTTGAATCTTTTATTTTCTCTCTATTTCGTCTAGGCAAGCTGCGGCGTCCATATCACGTCTTTTTATTTGTACTTGAATGTGTTTATCAGCACAATTTTTGTAGCAGTAAAAACTAGTTTTCAAAATTAGTTGTTTATTAAAAACCGTGTAGCAAAATTTTTTTCAGAAAAGTTAATTTCTGCAAAAAAAACTTGCGGTAAGTTAGTTAAGTATTTTAAAAGACGTTTAACAAAATGTTCAACAAACTTTTTTTTTTTTTAATTTAGACCGAATCTTAAGTGATTTATCATTTATGTTAAATTACATTTTCAATTAATTTAAACTACAAACAATTTTGAGTGTATACTAGTTGTTAAAACTTTATTTTTTTAGATTTTTGTTTTTAAAGAGCTGAAAAAAATGTATTGTGTATTTTAAAAATTTTTAGTGCATATTTTACGATTTTTCACACTAACACACACCTAAAACCTACACTTTTTGGTGCATGAAGTTCCTCTCCCTGCTAATAATTTAGCTAAATATCTGATCTAAACGAAAGTTCAATTGAATTGGAACCAGTTTAACTGATTTTTGATCTATCTTTTTTATGAGTGTACTAATTAGGAGAATACATATAACAAGTTTCATCCAAATCGATAGGGGTCGAGCTGATGACTATCAACATTGCTTTTAGATCGACCCAATATTTAAAATGAAAAATCATTCTTCCTATACGAATTAAAATCGTAAAAGTACATGGCGTATGATTGATATTGCAATTTAATTATTTATCAATCATAAGCCGTGAAACAATTTTTTTATGAATTAAGGTAGTTTACACGTACTCCCGCATTATTCGGTAACAGCTTTCGTCATTTGCAGTTATGTTTACCACATTTCAAGAGAAGATTCACTACATTCTGCCGAATTTTTTTACTATAATTACTATCGAGTTAAATAGAACACTGTTTCCAATTTTGTTCCATTTTATTAATATTATTATACGAAAGTAAATAATTAGTTCATGATATCATAATTATTAAGGTTAAAAAATTACAAGAGATATCTAAAATATTATAACTACGAAAAGTATTCCTGGAAACTTGGAAAACCGGAAGGTCTTATGAAATATTTTGTCGGAAAAATGCTAGATTCTCATACTTTCGTCAGAAATAGACTCCCTACAGAGCTTCCATGAGATAATTAATGACTTCTTTACGGATTTCTTCAAATAAGTTTGAGACTTGCAGACAGTTTTCATATACGAAATTTTATTTATTTTTATAATTGAATTTACTTTACTAATAATTTTTTATTAATAATTTTTTTTTTTTTTCTTTTCTTTACGGTTAAAAAAAAATTAATATTTTTATTAACAATTTATTATTAAGTGAATATTGAAAATATGTTGGAAGAAAATATTATTAAGTCTAAGTAATAATTTTTATATTTTTTTGCCACCATTACTACAATTATCTTTTGAATTCAGGATTGGTTGGTTCTACCAACTATTGAAGTATTACAGCATAAATATCGTTGTATTACAAAATCATTGATTTTAAAAAAATGTTCAATGTTTTAATTAAGAAAATTTTGTAACCGGTATAAAATTTCTTGAGAAGCACGTGATTTTTTATATTTTCAAACGATTTCCAACCAATTTATTTTATATGTGTTGTTTGTTATAATTACAACTTCATTTTAAGAAATTTTCAAAAATGAATAGTTAGTGATAAACACTTTGGGGAAAAGTTAATCTGAATTAAAGAAAGTATTTGTTTCTTTTATTTGACGGCAGTTTGGCCGCAGTTTGTACCATTTTATATGGATTTCGGTAATTGAAAGTAACAAAAAATTTTCTTAATATTAGTAGACCCAAAAATCACAAAAAGATGTGAATTTTTTGCAGTTTTCTTAGTAGACGTTTTTTATACGAATAAAATCTGACCTTTTGCAAACAGCAGTTTAAATGATTTCACCAAATATATCTGTTGATTTTAGCAAAATTTACGATTGTTTTAATTCAATTAAATTAAAGGTAAGTTTAGAAAAAATTACTTTGATATTATACTATGCTCCCACTTACTACGTGTTTTGAGCAAAACATTTGTTTTGGTGAAAAAAAATGTATTGGAAAACATGTACAAAACATGGTTTAATTCAAAACACGTTCAGTGGAGACGTATTATTATAGTTTTTGTTTGAAATATTTAGTAAATGTTTTTGTTGATTTTAGCAAAGTAAATTGTTATTTTTAGTTAACTAATCTCGAACAAAAAATAAATTTTGTAAATTTAGCAGTTTTATTTTTGCTATTATTATCTTACTAATATTTAGCAAAAAACATAAGCTAATCTTAGCATTTTTTTCTGCAACGTAATTTGTAACCAATTTTTAGTAGCTTTTTCTGCTATTTTTACAGGATTATTTCTAATAGTTAAATACTAATAAGAGAACATGTCGATTCAATGTTTAATAACGATTTATATATGTGAATTTGGAAGTCGTACCAATACGCATCCCCATATAAAACACCCAAAATTACCAAATTTCAAATGCATATTAATTAAGAATTAATTGCAACTGTCTATGTGACTTTAAAATAACACTGTACTAAAATACATTACAAAATCTACCCTGTGGAGATGTCTCAACATAAATGCAAAGTTGGCTGCCCTGAACATAAAAACCAACGATTATATACACCAGGATTAGCCGCGCCTCTTTTGTGATCGGGCTTGCACGACAAACATTAAAAAAACTGTTTTTTTCAAATATATTTATACTCTAAATTAAAATACCTAAAAAATGCATAAAAAAATAATTGAATGAATTATATTAATATGCTGTTGAATATAACCACTGAAATACTACCCCCAAGGTACCACATTTGTTGGCATTGCCAAGCAGGCTCGTTGGTATGCAAGCTCGATCACAAGCGCGGCGCAAACGGAATTAATAATCCTGGTTTATATAATCCTTGGTAAAAACCATATCTGGTAACTTTGTGAAATAGAGACAGAGGTGATTAGAAAATAAACAAATATCTAAAAATAGAATGCTTGTGTTTGTTAGTGTTAGTGTTTGTCACTTCTGAGTATAATATAACAGAAAAGCTAATATGAAAGAAAACTTCAATATAGCTGCATGGCATTCGAGACATTCGAGTTCGTTAAACGGTCATGACTTGTTATTGTTGCGTTTGTAATGTAAGATAAAACGCAGGTTCGAAAAAATATCTGATGACGCCTATCCATTAAAAAGGCAGAAATTACACAACAAAAAATATTCCAAAAAAAGAAGAAGGCATGATGTTTGTTCAATATGTCCCACTTGGTATGTCTCTTTTGCGCAGGTGAAAAGCGCTTCTTTCAAGTGCTCTTAGAAGCAATAAATTCATGCCTTCGTAGGCAATAAGAAGAGCTTTTTTTGTATGTTGACAACATTAATATTTCATGGTATGCATTCTTTATTGTAAGTACGATTCACTGTTTCAGAGAAGGCATTCAGGGAAGCACTACAGAATGCCTTCCCTAATTGCCTTCCAAAATAGCGGTGAAGCGCTATTTTGGAAGCATACAAATGTAGTTGCTGCTCGGAAATTAATAGTGTTTAAATTGTTTTGAGAAAAAAGTTTATTCTTCTGCTTAACCTCAACTTAAAAATAAAAACAATAATCAAAATTTGAACAAAAATGTGCATCGGGAAATGATACACTCAGTGAAAGCTCATTAAACTTTCGTAATGGCACTGTATGTGATTTGTAACATAAAGAAAATTCTTTCAAATCGGAGAGTACCCTTTGGGGAAGTTCCCTTGTTAAAGAAAATGTGTGAAATTATGATTCAGGTCAACAAAACTATTCAGAAATTAAACAAATTCGTATTGACGAACGAGTTAATTAACAATCGATTGGTGTTTAGTTGTGACAACTTATAATCACTTCAGACACAAGTAATTTCATCATAGCAACATACTTTTGGATGCCTTTATAATAAGTTGGGTTCTTTTTTTTGAAATTAGGTGCATATTAGACTTATTAAACTAATTTTTTCATTAGAAGTAATTGCTAATGTACTATTAAATGATTTAAGAGACCAATACTTGCTTTCTATCATCTAATGAAGAATTTATATTTTTAGAAATTCATTTAATAAAATAATTTTCTGGAATTCTTTCAATTACAATTGGTATAAATCTATGATTAGCCCCACAAAATTCAGAACATTGTTTGGTTTAATCGACCAGCTTTATCCTAATATTTGTTACAATTCTGAAAATTAAATCTTAAACCTTTTTTTATTATTACTCTTTAATATAGTTGGATACTTTCCAAAATATAACAAAGAAAACACAAGACCTACTAAATTCGAACCTCTCAAAATTCCTTTTAACTTTTATTTAATCATATCAATTTTACATTAAGACAAACACATTGTCGAACACTTTGTAAATAACAAATTTTCAAATATTTCATTTGCAACATATTGTTTTTGGGTTACCTATGTAATAGGGTATTCAAATAACTCGGGTTTGGATTTGTTCGAGTAAACTAGCAACTCACTCGAATAATAGAGTAAAATTTCAAACCAATCCGAATAAATCGAACAATTTCAATAGTTGTATAACATTAATTTTTTCTTAAAAATACATAAAAAACCCACACAATAAACAAAAATACAAATTAATTAATATTATTAATTCCAAATTAAAAAGAATTTCTCAAATAGTATACTATTGAGGTGTACTATTGACTATTTAAAGATTTGATTCTTTCGTTTTCGTAAATTTTTACTTTGAAAAAATATGAGGGATATATAACTTTCATATAAATATACAAATCAAAAAATCAAGAAATGCTCTTTTGAAGTACAAAGCACTTTTTTACTCACAATACATTAACTCAAAGGTAAAGATAATTTTGTATTAGTCTTTGATTCGACCAATTTTGAAATATGGTTGCCAAATATGGTTTAATATCTCACCATCGTATATGAAAAAATCAGAATTTTTGAAAGAAAATGTCTACGAGCATGCATCTCACTCTATAGATCACCCGAAAGTGAATATATGAAATATATATCTAACAAAGGATTGTACAACAAAGTTGAAATAAGTAGGATTGATAATTTTATTATTCATCTAATACGGAATCATATTATTAAAAGTTTTCAATGTAAGGAAAATAATTTAATTATGGTTCCCTACCATGTGAGCAAAGAATATATAGACAAAACATTACGAAACGGCTATATACCTCCAGAGGCCTTTCTGTACATCGACAGTAAAGGGTATATTCAGAACGAAACAGGCATTCCTATATTATACCATATATATAGAAGAGCCAATAACAAAGCAATATACTGCAACGAACTTACAATCGATAATAGTAGAAATAATACAAGTATATATTCAGCGGATAAAAATATAATTCCAAAATTAAACAGAAAACAATATTGGTGGCTGAACTAATAAGAGACGGCATCTTATTTTTACCCCTTGACTATACTTTTATCATACATTTTTTTTTATAAAAAAGTAAAGTTTTTCCATTAACTTGTTTTTCCTTTGCATAAATTTATAAACATATATATTGCACATGTAAATAATAATATTTAATTCCAAAAAATGTAATAAACCTATTGTATATAATGTACTCGAGAGCCCGAATATGGGACAATGTATAATATATAATATATTATATATAAACTATTATATTATAAACTATTTGTTTATTTATAGTTTGAGTATTAAATAAAAATTTTTTGTTTAAATAAACGTTGAAAAAAAAAACTTTCATAAATTTTTTTAAATATATCCCGATTGTTAAAAACGATTTCGCATCAAATATGTTTAAGTTTTGATAATGTTCGACTTAATTTTTTTTTTTTTTGCTAAATATTTTATTTTTAATTTATATAATTAAGTTGGATATAGATCCGAATGAAAGAAAAAAGTGAATGGACCAATCCGAGTTGCAATAGCAAAAGCTAATAATTTAAGTCCAACTCGAATCTCGCTAAATCCTTTAATACTTTATAATAGTTATGCGAATGTTAAATTTTTTTTTGCTGAATATTTTTCTAATTTAAAATTTTGGACCGTTTGATTTTAATTTATTTTTATAGTTTCGATGTCTACATAAACTATCAATTGTGTCTGTAAGTATTCAAAGATATTTTAAAAATAGTTTTAGAAATTGCAGCAAATGTGATATTTTAGCAATTTGTCTTGGTGCGGAAGGTTTTTGCTCTTAATGCTTTCACCCATATAGTGGTGAAATATAAAAAGTTACACCCCTACTTAACAAAAAAGATATGTAAATAATGACAGTAACTTACATATTGATTTATATTTTAGTTAAAAAAATACTGTTTAAAAAATACGAAGCAATTTAATTTTTTTATAAAAAAATATACTAAAATAGTACATAATTTGATTTACTAGAGTAACTCGGTTAATCGACCAAACTGGTTCGAGTTATTCTATTCTCGAAATTGGCAATTTTAATAAACTCGAACAATTGTTTGATTGCAATTCATCGTTTAATCGAGTAACGATTAACGGATTGAATACACTACTATGTAGACTTATGGTTGGATACACATTTAGGTACATATATTATTGAGCAAAATGGCTCAAGGCCATAAACAAACTAAACATTTCTACAAACATACAATAATAAGAGTGCTATTTAAACAAGTAAATAAGTATTTAACCCTACAACGCAAACGTTAGTCGATTAGACTAACAACATTTAGATTTATGAACACAGCTTTTCTTGTCTTTTTACTACACAGAAAAAATTATTAACCTAAAATATCTAATTAAATTTGTTTCTAAACAAATATTTAATTGAATCTATAAATATTTTTATTATTTTTATTATTTATTTATTATTGACTAAATATATACATATTTTATTTTATGCATATATGCATAAATAGAAAATTTTCAGTATAAAATACCAAATACATTTGAAGTTAACAAACAAAACAAGCACACACACAAACAGAGTCAGCATAGCAAAAAACACATATACCAACGTATAGATCACACACTTTTTTTGTGAGTATCATATTTTTTTTTGTAGAAGTTATTTATAACTTTTTTTTCCTTCTTAATTTTAATAAAAGGTTTAATTGATAGTATCATTATCATTATAAAAATATTAATTGATTCAATAAATTTTTTAATTGAAACCAGTTTTTAGTTTTTTTTTCTGTGTAGGGCTGTAGAATTTAACCGCTTAAGCTGGCTAGAAAAGTTAGCTAAGTTAATTAGCTAGCTAACCGATAGGCTTAGCTAATTTAACCGGTTAACTTAATTAGCTCAGCTAATTAGCCAACAGCTAAACGGCTATTTTCTCTTCAGCTAATATTCACTGATTTCTTATTGACAAAAAAGTTTAAAAAATAATATTAAGGCTCTTTTTTTAGGACAAAAATAACGACAATAGAGAACTTTATTTAAGTTATTGTTACACTTAACAATATTGTTATCCTAAATTTATGGTTGAATTTGTTTTCGGCAATACTTCTATTTTGATAAAGAAAAATTTAAAAATTTGCATTTTCGGGTAGTAAACAGTAGCGTTTTGATTTAATAAAATTTCCAGCTGTGGAAAAATCCCATTCAGAGGGTGTACTTGATGATGGGACACCTAAGTATATTCTAGCCAGCCTAGCCAGTTGAGGAAACTTATGGCGTTTTGAGTGCCACCAATGGAGAGGGTTGTTTTTAGTTTTTGCTGATCACTCGCAACGCTCTTGTTAACTCAGTCGTAGGTGTTTTCTTGTTGTGAACGGTCCAAATATCAACCTTTATTAGATGTTTTAATAAAAAACTTATAAAATTTTGTAATGAAATAAAGTTTGATGAATAGAAAAACACCCTTAGTGTAAAAATTCATTACCATATAATGTATTATATAAGTACATATTTGGTAATGTCGAGTACATACAAATTTCATTTCAAATCTCATTACTTTTAAAAGGGGATGTCGCTCAAAAAAGCCAAAAAAAACAAATCATTACTAAACACCCTACAAAAAAAGAGAAAAATATGAGCTAACGTATATGCTTACCAGCATATACAAAAATAATGAGTCTAGAAAAAAATTTAAAAAAAACCATATTTAAGAAAAAAAAATATTTTTTTTATTAAAATATTTTTTTTAATAAAATGTTTAAACACTGGTCAAGCGATCTACTCTCTAAGCTATCTCGACATGTTATACTTGATAGATAAAAACATAAATGACTTGCTTGCATAAAATGTCATTATTTTGCAGCTTATAAAAAAATAAAAAATAAGTGGTTATAAATGTACTTACTAGAAGTGAAAAATGTTGAATTTAAAAATATATTTTCAAAAAAAATTTAGATCATTACTTTATATTTAAACTAATGATAAAAGTGATAAAAAAATGAGTTCTTATGGGTAACGCATTATTTTTTGTATTAAAATAATGGGAAATTAACTAGTTATTAGAAAGTCTTTATTATTTGTGTTAAAGTAATGCAGAGGGTAAGCTGGTGTCATTACGGGTAGTGAGGAATGTAATGACGTGTCATCACAGTTTCTACACTGGTTCTAGAAAACTAGCTTTTGTCGATTTGACTAACAACACTTGTATTATTGTACTCAGTGCTTATTTTTTTATTTTTACCGATCACTTTCATCTCACTTATCGATGTTTTCTTATTGTGAACTAAACCAACTTTCAACCTTTATTAGATGTGTTTATTACTCAGATAACGAAAAAATTGGTTATGTATGTGTTAATCGATTGAACTAATGATTAGTGTTAACGCATAAAAAATTGCGTTTGTGTTCTAGGGTTAATTTAAATCTTTCTTCAATATGAGAATGTAAACAAAGATTTGTTAATTCAAATCTACTTCTTCGATATAATATAATAATTATAATACTGATGATGATTTAGGTAACAGCTAATTAGTAAAATTGTAAGAATGTAAGAATGCTTAAATGCATTTGAATATGTGAATAATACACTCATTAAAAATGCAAGTGTAAATAGTTGAAAGATCAGCTACGACAACAGAATTTGCGCCAGCAGAATGTTCAATAAAGTTGAGAATAACGTTCTGTAAAATTTAGGTGACCTACATTTTAGGTAAAAGGCATAGTGAAAATACCATATCTAAAAAGAAGTGAAATGAAAATAAATTAGTTGAAATTAGCACATGTTTTTTGCTAAATGTTAGTTTATTAATAACTTGTTAACAATTCTGGTAAATCTGCTAAATTTTCTGTTGAAATTACTATCAATTTTGATATTGGATAGTGAGTGAATACGTGAAGTTGAAAAGTAAGGTGGCAAATTATAAAACATTTTCAGCAACTTCTTCTGACAAACATTCTTAAGTGACGTAATATCAATTTTAAGTTTAGATGTTGAACCTCCCAGACCCTACGGGGTCGGCAATATGGCTCCGCAAATGGGATAATTTTTGCATACAAAATTTTCAGTGCTCGCCATTTATTTTTTTCTCATCCGATTTTCAAAAAATTAACATATTTGTAATCTACTAGTAGAGGTTAAGAAAAAGCGTGATTGCATGAAAGGGTTATCTCCAATAGCTACCGAGATATTCCTATTTGTAAATGTGAAACTCTAAATTTGGTCCGACTCAGGTCCAGTGTTTTGCGAATAGCGTGACGATATCGAGACCAAATTTTTTTTTAATGCATATTTAACTAAATAAATTCTTGATTAAATAAAAAAAATGAACGCAATGTCGTGTTTCGCTCAAAAACTACATTCGTTTAAAGTATAAATTAAAAAAATTCTAATTTTTTGCGATATTTTCCCTAAAAAGCACCAACTGTCTTTTACGTCCAGATAAATATTTCCTTTCTGAACATATAAAGTGTGCACAGTAAAATTTTTTTCGTGTTTTTTAAAAGCAGGATATAACAAATGCGCTGATGTAAGTGCTTACCATTACATAATACTGAGAAGCAGCAAAAGAAACGAATAATTTGTATAAAAATACACAAAAAAAATAATTTTTAACTTTCTGATTTCCCTTACAAGAATGCAGGTTGTTATGCAGAAAGCTAAAAATCGTGTATTATAAACGATCTCTACCTTTTTTACCGAGTGATTTTCAATTGTGTTTATTGTTTTTGAGTATGTTGTACAAAATAAATAGTCATTAAATTGTTTCTGAAGAGCTAGCACGTGGTGCGGCAAAAAATAAATTATTATATTAATATGTCTAAAATTTTAACAACAAAAAGTTAGTACCTGTAGAATTTTATGTAAAATAAATTATATAATATTCATATTATTACTTTTAATCGTCATAATCCAGACATGAAAAATGATTTTACTGAAAGCCATGAAATTACAGCTTTTTGTAAGCGCTAAAATCAGCGCTTATTTTGCCAAAAAGTTGTGCTTCCAAGTGGAAACTCGCCATTTAAAAATCATGGGATTCTTTTTGGCTTACTCCCTTACAAACCTACTTGCAGGTAAACAGCGTTTTTAACTGGTGTGCATACTTATCTCAATGTTATTTTTATATAAAAGCGAGTTACGTTGCAAATATCAAATTTACCACACTGTTGAAAAATTGTGCTGAATGAAGAATTTATTTAGTTAAATAACCAATATTTTAAATAAGAAATTGGTCCCGATTTCGTTCCGCTATTTACAAAACACTGGACCTGCGTCGGACCAAATTTAGAATTTTAAATTTTCAAATGGGAATAACTCGGGAACTATTGGAGATAACACATACATGCATGTTTTTTGTTAGTCTTTACCAGCAGATTACAAATATCTTAAAATCATATCACTATTGAAAACCAAATGAGAAACAAAAAAATGGCGAGTACTCTAACTTTATGCAAAAAGTTCCTTAATATAGTAGGTTGTCCCGAATATAGAACTTTTTTGAATTGGTTTAAGGAATACCACTCAATCGATGCATATTAAAGAGCTGAGTATGGGAAAAATAAGTAAAACATGTTGATGTTGCCGGTTTTCGTGCATTTCGATTTTTTATTAAATAGCGTTTAATGTTTCGTAATTTTTAGCTTATTAATGAAAAAATATTTTTAAATTTTCTGAAGAGTAATTTTGGTCCACCAGAGGATTTTTTTATTTAGAACAAGTACAATTACTTGCTAAAAACTAAAAAATCCTCTGGTGTAGCAAAATTATACTACAGACAATTTAAAAATATTTTTCCTGTAATAAGCCAAAAATTACGAAACTTTGAGCCCTATTTCGAAAAAAAAATTAAATTTTTTTTTTCAAATTGCACTTAATCCGGTAGGGCGGGAACTGAACATCCACTTCAAAACTTTTTTAATTATTTTTCCCATATTTACCTGTTTAATAAAAAATTACGAAACTTTGAGCCCTATTTCGAAAAAAAAAATAAATTTTTTTTTCTAATTGCACTTAATCCGGTAGGGCGAGAACTAAACATCCACTTCAAAACTTTTTTAATTATTTTTCCCATATTTACCTGTTTAATACACATTGATTGAGAAGTATTTCTATTTTTTTTTATTCGTGACACTCGGCGCTACGAAATAACCCCCAATGAAATAACCCCCAACGGCCAAAAATGAAATAACCCCCAAAAAAATTGTGTAAAATTGTTTGGGGGTTTTTTCATTTTTTTTTGGGGATTATTTCATCTTACGGTTTGGAGATTATTTCATTATGAAGCAACCCCCAATGAAATAAAGCCCAAAATTTAAATTCTTTGGAGATTATTTCATATGCAATTATTTTGGGGGTTATTTCATATTTTTTGGGGGATATTTCATTTTGCTAAAAGTGAATTTTTTTTAATATTTGTTAGTTTTTCTGCGTGGCGGCCTGCGGCCGCTCTTAGGGGTTTTCTCCTCCATGGGACGCGGCAGGTGGCTTCGCTGAATAAAGTTTCCCTGCGCGCGTCACACTAGGGAAGATAATGAGACGCGCGCAGGAAAACTGTATTCAGCGAAGCCACCTGCCGCGTCCTATGGAGGAGAAAACCCCTAAGATCGGCCGCAGGCCGCCACGCAGAAAAACTGAACAGTGTAACAAAAGAATCAAAAATATGAAAACAAAAAATAAAAAAAATTTGGGACATATTTCATTTCTTTGGAGCTTATTTCATTGGGGGTTATTTCATTTCTTCCTTTGGGAGTTATTTCATTACGAAACAACCCCCAAATTTTGGGTGTTATTTCATTTTCACCTTTGGGGAATATTTCATTTCTTTTGGGGATTATTTAATTTTTTTTTTTGTTGGGACTTATTTTATTTTTTTGGGATTTATTTTATTAGGGGTTATTTCATTTTGTCGTTTGGGTGTTATTTCATTGGGGGTTATTTCGTAGCGCCGTGACACTCTAATATATACTCATAATTGCATAGATATCATATTTTGACCGTGATTTCAATATTATCATATTATGGTCGAGGGCATTACCTCATGACAATCTGACTCAAACGCTTACCCAAATCTAGTTAAATAACAACCTTCGCTCTAATCTCATCAACCAAATGTATCATTAATCTGGTTGTGTTGCGGTGATTTCTAAATCCAAATTGAAAATCCGAAATACAGTTCTTATAGTTTAAACTTTCCAAAACTTTATCATTGAAGAGAATTTCGAAAAAAATTTTAAAATAACTGGGAAAATACTAATAGGCCTAAAATCAGAAAAGTATTGAGCATTTTTAATCTTTGGCACCGGAAAATAACTCACGATTTTCCAACATTCCGGGTAGCTTAACGAAGTTATGATATTGTTATTAATATAAACTAAATGTCTAGAAATAAGGAAGGGAAATTACTTCTTCAAAAATTTGAGCGACACCATTCGGCTTGTGATTAATTCGGCTGTATTAATTCGGCTAATCGCGTTACAAAAATCCATTGCATTTCCGATCAGAAAATAACAAGTGCCTAAGATCACATTCATGTTGGTTTCACCTGGGCAACGACAAGTTCGAAGTCTCTATTGGTACCGATAGAGATACGTTCTTGGCGGCTAACGATCGTGGCTAGATTGACTAAGATCCTACGGTCCTATCTGTGGTTTCAGATGGGTGCTTGTCGTCCACGTTAATCAAAGGCAGACCACTACTGAGTTGTTTGGGACTCAAGTGGAAGTAGCTCCGGCTACAAGGTCTTACCAAAGACTATAAAATGGTACCACGGGAGCCATTGGCCCGCCGTAAAGGTATCTCTAGAGGATTCCTCTGCATATATTCAATTCGGATTGGCAATAAGTCTCGGTATACTTGTGATACTAGTTGTTTATGCAGACAGAACAATCGTTGCAATAAGATGGGGCCGGTCAGGGCGGATGAGTGGAGTGCGTCTGGTGGAGTGACTGTTGGTCGTTGTCGTTGTTGAAACCTGGGTGGTTTGATACACAGGTTAGTTGCGTGTGCTGGATATGTTGTTGTTTTTGAGCGAGTTGGGATTGTCTGTCATAATAATAACTAGTAATTAGCTATACAGCGGCATTGCTTTGTGTTCGTGTTGTCTTACATATTTGCATGATTCCTCTATTGTCCTTTACGGTAATGGCTATTGGTGGCTGTTGGTTAGTCTAAATGCAGGAAGAACTTAATTGTTCTGTGTGGAGTTGCATCCTCAACCGGCTGCTGTGACCCAAAGATCAAAGCAGAGGTTTCAGATGGGCCTCGAGTGAATTACTAATCATCGGTATAACAAAGTGCTCATTGCAACCCTAAACATAAATAAAAGCTACAAAACAATCACAATTTGCCCCAGATTCCAATTGTCTTATTTCACCCCACATTTGTTTCTGAGAACTATAAGAATATATATAGACTCATAATAGAAGAGGGTTTTATCTTCCTATAACAGATTTTTAGCTATTTTCGCACATGAATCAAAATTAAATTGAAAATTAAATATTTGTGTCTTGTAATTGTCAGATTGTCTCTATATGATAAATTTTTCAACAACCTGAGGCTGTAAGAATCAAACCCGCGCTCATCTTCCATTACAAACGTAACAATACCAAGTCATGACCGTTTAGCGACCACACCCAAGTATGGCCTCTAATATAAAAAGGGAGAAACTAGTCTAGTCTGATTTAAAAATTAATAGTGTTTATAATTTTTAAAGAAAAACGTTTATTCTTCTTCTAAACCTCAGCATTTCTAAATTAAATTTGTCAAATGCATATTAATTAGAAATTAATTGCGACTGTCTATATTACTTTAATATAACACTGTACTTAAATATTTTAAATTAAAATACAATACAAAGTTATCTACAAAAATAAAAGAAATGTATAAAACAATATAAGAACATATATGACCATATTTGTACATATATGGAAATTTAGGTTAATTTTTCTACTATGTACGAATGTGGATGACCATATATGATCATATAAAAAATATATATGATCATATATGAACTTTTTAACCGGTTAGCCATACAATTTGACCCACACTATTATAAAATACTCATGTCTCATGAATGAATGAGACTGGTCGTTTGGTTGTTGCCTAAATAGCTGGCTGGATGATTGGTTGCAATATATTGATATATGAATGTATAAATGAATATGAAGTTCATGGCATCACCACCACATTGCAATTGCTAACACTTGATCATTTAGTGACAAATTTGCCACAACTTTTACTTTTGCAATTTGTATATATTCCCCATGCCGCTTCCGTATATTCAAGTGTGAGTAGTTGCATCTATGTGTGTGTGTGTGTGTTTGTTTGTGTATCTAGTTACAGCTCGTAAATTCTTTTTACGAAAAAATTGAAATTTTATTGCCAACATATAGACACACTTGCAATGAGATTTTTGCTTTCAATATGTGTCAGTGTTGCCAAGTATTTTTCACAAATCCCCTTAAATTGTCCAAAAAAAAAGCCCCTAGTTTTACTCTACTACCAAAAAATTCCCATATTTATTAATTCCTTAATCCTTCCAATTTTTTAAGTTTTTATTTCAAATTCTTTGAATAAAAATGTTAAATTTATACTAATTTCGTTCGAGTTTTACATTTTTCATTGTAAAAATTTAAATTTTATTTTAAAAACGCAGTAAAAACTAAAATTGACTTAAGTTTTAATAAGAATCAAAAAAAATTTTATGTGTAACAAAAATAAGGCAAAAATAATGATCGAACCGAAAATTTTATCTTATAAATATAAAATTATTTTTACCTCTACAATCCCACTAAAGCTGTGGGGAAACTCCTTAACTTGGTAACACTGATTTGTGTCTGTAAATCCCTTTGTCTCATCTGAAATATAAAAAATGTACACAAAACATCAAGAATTGGAGATTTATATATGTAGATGGTGTCAGTAAATTTCAAATGAAAAATTATTGCTTTCATGTCACTCTATGTTTTACTAGGAAGAGCGGGTGTTAGTGTAGTCTCGTTACTTTCAATTTTATATCAAATTGCAAATTTTGAGCTATTTAAAAAAAAAAACTACGTTGTCTGTACATACCAAATATACTTGTTTATATTTGTATTGACTAGGGTGTCCCAAAAAAAAAGTTTGTTGCTCAATTTGAATGCTTATGGGGCAAAGTGTTTTTGAGATTTTTTGGAAGAGGTTTAGAGGTGGCGCAAATCGATTTTCCTCCCAACATTGCACAGTGGGATAAATCACAAAATTTGTGGAAATAATTCGGCCATTTGTTAACTTGTGGTCCGATTGCAATGAAATTTGGAACATACATAAAAGACATAAAATGAAGTTTTGATTTTGAACCTTCCAGACCCTTTGGGGCGGAAAAATGGCTGCCCAAAGTTGGGTACTTTTTTCATAAAAAATTTTGAGTGTGCCATTTTTTTGTTTCTCATATTAGCAATCTTCTTGTAAAGATGAACAAAACAAGTGCTTACATATGTGGGTTACTTTCAATAGTTTCCGAGATATACCGATTTGAAAATGTGAAATTCCAAATTTTATCCGACTCAGGTCCAAATTTTTTGGAATATCGGGAGAAAATTGGAACCAATTTTCGTTTTAAAATAACGGTTATTTAGCCAATAAAATTCTTGATTGAATAAAAAAAAATTAGTTCAATATCTTGTTTCAGTCAAAAATTACATTAGTTTAAATTAGAAATTAAAAAAAAGTAAATTTTGGCGATATTTTCCCCAAAAAGCACCAAACTTCTTATCGCTCCAGACAAATATTTTTCTTCTGAACATATAAAGTATGTATACTTTTCTGGAAGGTCTTTTTATATAAATGCGAGTTGTGGTAAAAAAATTTTGATTTGTAAATACTTTTCCCCCCAACCGCTTCCAAAGTTGCCATATTTTTGAGATAAATATCAACTTTAACTCACAGTTAAAATTTGTGCACGCCTCCAATTGGGTAGTGAAAACCGGTTTTAGATACTCCAACAGATACCTAATGTAGTGTGTAAGTAATTTCCAATCCCCGCTTGGAAATTACTTACACACTACATTTTTTTATTTGTAGGAATTGTGGGATTGTTTTCAAAAACTCATAATTTCTGAAATTTGTTTCGATTTGTTGACCTTAAAGTCTAGTTAAATCCAAAAAATCATTGGATTATGTATATTAATAGATATTTTATTGAATAGTGAAAATTTTCATTTAAGCAAAAAATTAATTTTTACCTTCATATTTGGATTACCCAAGTTTTTGTTTTACCAAGATGGCTAAATTCAACGTTTTTTAAAAAAATCGCAATCTACAGGTAATTTTCTTTTCAACGATACCAAACACTGGTATGTTTTGTTCATAACTCCTAAACAGAAAATCTTCAAAAGTTAGCCCTTATTCATATATTTCTTCTAATGTGTCCTCGTATTCACATCTTACATAATAGGGTCCGGTAAAAAGCGTTTTATGATGTTCTTCATTAATGAAAAAAAAAGACAAAAAAATTAGGTTGTTTCTTTATTTAATACAAAATAATTGGACACATCATTATTTATATCTAACAGATAAAGCAAATCTTTTAATTCTTCATTATTTACAGATGCCAATGTGTTATAAGAAATCCATCGTTTTCTCATTGACGACAGGACGGGATCGGAAGACAGTAATAGGTTATTGAAAATGGTCTTCGTTCTGTGATTGCCTTGAACATTTTCTGGAACTGAACAATTGGGCATGTTTGAAATCTCGATTCCTTGCTTCCTGAGCTTCTTCTGTTAGCTCACCTAGAGGAAGAATGTTTGATTCAATGATGATTTTTCCATGGCACAATACCTTATGAACTGTTGGTGCCATTTCTTTCCAGGGATTTAATGATAATAGAAGTTTTGTTATTTCGTCGGTATATATTCCAAATTTTGAGGAATTTAGTTTATGTTTACTATTAATTGCCATTAACATGATGTTGATCTTTCGAAGCAACTCCTCTTCAAATACTAAGGCCCATATAATATAAAAAGAGAGGGTATATTTAAAATAGCAATCATAAAACACGTATCTTTGGGTGGGCCCACAAAACCTTTAATATCATTAATGAAGAACATCATAAAACCCTTTTTACCTGACCCAATTATGTAAGATCCTAGTAAAAAACGCTGCTTGCAGGTAAGCAGGTTTGTAAGGGAGTAAGCCAAAAATAATCCCTTACAAACCTGCTTACACATGCCATGATTTTTACATGGCGAATTCCCACTTGGAAGCATTACTTTTTGGCAAAATAAGCGGGGATTTTAGCGCTTACAAAATGCTGTGATTTCATGGCGTTCAGTAAAATCATATTTCATGCCTACATTATTACGATTAAAAGTAATAATATGAATATTATACAATATTATTATTAATTTTTTGTAGTTAAAAATTTAGACATATTAATAAAATAATTTAATTTTTCCGCACCACGTGCTAGCTCTTCAGAAACAATTAAATGACTATTTGGAATCACTCGGTAAAACAGGTATAGGTCGTTTATAATCCACGATATGAAACTTTCTGCATTACCACCTGCACCCTTGTAAGGGATTAAGGTAAGCTGCTTACAACCTGCATTCTTGTAAGGGAAATCAGGAAGCTCAAAAAATGTTTTTGTTTGTTTTTATACGAAAATTATTCGTTTCATTTGCTGCTTCTCAGTATTATGTAATAGTAAGCACTTACATCAGCGCATTTCTTTTATCCTGCTTCTAAAAACACGAAAATTTTTAACTGGGATGTGAATACGAGGACACATTAGAAGAAATATATGAATAAGGGCTAACATTTGAAGATTTTCTGTTTAGAAGTTATGAACAAAACATACCAGTGTTTGGTATCGTTGAAAAGAAAATTACCTGTAGATTGCGATTTTTTTAAAAAAGGTTGAATTTAGCCATCTTGGTAAAACAAAAACTTGGGTAATCCAAATATGAAAGTAAAAATTTCAGTTTTTGCTTAAATGAAAATTTTCACTATTCAATAAAATATTTATTAATAGACATAATCCAATGATTTTTTGGATTTAACTAGACTTTAAGGTCAACAAATCGAAACCAATTTCAGAAATTATGATGTTCTGAAAACAATCCCACAATTCCTACAAATAAAAAAATAATTCCAAAAATGTGATTTTTTTCGTTTTTTGCTGCCATGTCGTCATTTAAAGCGGGGATTGGAAATTGCTTACACACTACATTAGGTATCTGTTGGAGTATCTAAAACCGGTTTCCACTACCCAATTGGAGACGTGCACAACTTTTTAACTGTGAGTTAAAGTTGATATTTACCTCAAAAATATGGTAATTTTGGAAGCGGATGGGGGGAAAAGTATTTTCAAATCAAAATTGTTTTTTACCACAACTCGCATTTATATAAAAAGACCTTCCAGAAAAGTATACATACTTTATATGTTCAGAAGAAAAATATTTGTCTGGAGCGATAAGAAGTTTGGTGCTTTTTGGGGAAAATATCGCCAAAATTTACTTTTTTTTTTAATTTATACTTTAAACTAATGTAATTTTTGACTGAAACAAGATATTGAACTAGTTTTTTTTTTATTCAATCAAGAATTTTATTGGCTAAATAAATGGTATTTTAAAATTAAAATTGGTCCCAATTTTCTCACGATATTCGAAAAACTTTGGACCTGAGTCGGACAAAACTGGGAATTTCACATTTTCAAATCGGAATATCTCGGAAACTATTGTAGGTAACCCACACATGTAAGCACGTGTTTTGTTCATCTTTACAAGAAGATTACTAATATGTTAATTTTTTGAAAATCGGATGAGAAACAAAAAAATGGCAAACACTCAAAATTTTTTATGAAAAAAGTACCCAACTTTGGGCAGCCATTTTGCCGCCCCCAAAGGGTCTGGAAGGTTCAAAATCAAAACTTAATTTTATGTCTTTTATGCATGTTCCAAATTTCATTGCAATCGGACCACTAGTTAACAAATGGCCGAATTATTTCCACACATTTTGTGATTTATCCCACTGTGCATTGGGGGTTTTGAACTTTTTTGAATTATAACTTGGTCATTAAAAAAAAATTTCTTATCTTCTGAGTCAACATTTTCAAGAAAAACTTCCACAAGTTTCGGAAATGCTTTTGTATATTTACGTACTAAGGGGTGTTTTTTATAGAGATATAGAACTTTGTGTCAAATTGACATATAATTTACTTTATTCGAAAGATAATCTCTGGCATTATAATTTAAATATGACTTCTGGCATATGACCGCCACGGCTGGCTAAGACGTAGTCAAATCTTTAGTTTAATTTTCGAGGACTTTTTCCAACATCTGTGGCCGCATATTGGCAATAACATGGCGAATGTTGTCCTCCAAGTGATGAATCGTTTCGTTCTTATCGGCGTAGACTAGCGACAGAAAATAGTCCAGCGGCGTTAAATCGCATGATCTTGGAGACTAATTCTGTGGAACTATGCGGACACCAAACGTTTAATTCAATAAATCAATTGTGACGCGAGCTGTGTGACATGTTGCGCCGTCTTGCTGAAACCACAGCTCCTGTACCTCATAGTTGTTCAATTGATGAACGAAAAAGTCAGTACTCATGGCTCTGTATTGGCCAACATTGACAGTATCGTTGTGACCAGCATCGTTTTTAAAGAAGTACGGACCAATGATTCGACCAGCCCATAAAGCACAACAAACAGTCAGTTTTTCTGGATGGAACGGTGTCTCAACATACACTTTAGGATTATCATCACTCCAAATACGGCAGTTTCATTTATTGACGTATCCATTTAACCAAAAGTGAGCTTCATCGCTAAACAAAATAAGCGCCTGTCGAATAAATCCATGATTTTCAAAATAAATTTGCACAATTTGGAAGCGTTGTTAAGGCGTAAATATATTCATGTTGAAATGCCAAACCAAGTTAAACACAAATCACTTGACAGCGGACAAAACGTGTTGCCAAGTTAAAGTTCTATACCTGTATAAAAAACACTTTTTTCGTAGTTTTTGCAAAAACTAATAATATTATAAGCTCTTTGCCATCGGATTTTCTTTAAACTGTGAGTTTTGTGTTTTTCTTGTTTTGCGGAATATTCATTTTTGATATTTGTTATTTAGAGAGAAAAAAGAAAAAAATAAACGCCAAAAATCTCATAATTAAGATAATTTTCACATTTAAATTTTTTTGCTAAAATTCTACTCACACACACTCAATCAAGCTGAAATTTGACTCACGCACACTCATTCACGAATAATTTGTTCCTATTCACTCTCACGTGACTAAAATTGAGATTCGCTCACTCTTACGCGTGATTCATGTGAATCAAGCAAAATTCCGATCACATGCCCATCTCTGATTCAAAGTTTAAAGCAAATGCGATGCAAAACTGTGAAACACCTTTTAATATTCTTAGTTTTAAAAAATGCGTATAAAGCTTTTAATGGGCATAACTCTGGAACAGTAAGAGCAAATTAAAATATTTTTTTTTTTACAAAATTATTTGGAATTTATTCATTTTCTTAGACTGCATTATTAATTTATTTATTTTAGTAGACATTTTAATCGTGTTATTTACAAAATTTATTCAAAAATACGAAAAAATTAAATATATGGTACGCAAATGTACAAAAGCATTGCCGAAACTTATGTTTTATGCTGCTAACAATAAAATTTGGATACGTTTCATTAAAAATATTAGCTTAGCAGCTAAGAAAATTTGGGTTATTGACCAAGCTATAAAAAAAATTAGAAAAACGTCCTAAAATCCCAATTTTTGGGAAAAAATCGTTTTGCGTACCTCTATACCTCTACCGAAAAATCTGAAAAAAATCTCAAAAATACTCTTCGCCATCGGTATTGAAATTAAGCTTGAGCACCCATGAACATCGTGAAACAAAAAATTAGTGACACACTAGTAGTGATATGTTTGTCCCAATCAATTAGTTTTGTTTTTAATGTCGTAATAGTTTATTTTTCTAGATGATAAATTATTCGATATAAAGACACTCGTAAATAATGTTTTCAAAAAGGTATAGAAATATCAAATCGGTAAAGAACTAGCCCAGTAATAAATGTGCCAAATAAAACATGACCACAAAATTCGAGCACACTTATTAAACGTGGGGGCGTTGTGGTTTAATGGTTAGCGCGTTGGACTGTTACATAGATGTTCCCGGGTTCGATTCCCGGTGACGACAACATCAATTTAGAAAAATAATATGTATGAGTTTTCTATCACTTATATCTATCGCTGCGCCCACCTTCGGTGTTCCCATAGCACTTAACCCCACCGAAGTAAAATAATAAATCAGGGCTAGGAAAAAAAATGCTTCAATAAATTCGCCAAGTCTACATCAGGTGGCGAGCAACAACTGTTCAACTCTCGCAATTACAGTGTTTGCGATGTTTAAAGCCACTATCCCCTGTCCAAAGAAAGCAACACATAATAAAATAGGAAGAATTTCCTGATTGTTGCTTATCTTTTTTTAAAAAGAAAAAAAAAAGAAAATGTGAGATATGAAATATGCTATTTTTAGATTGTCGTTAACCTATCCTAAGGTGACGTCAATAATTTTGGGATATTTTGCAAATCTCCTATTTCAAATTATAAAAAAATTTTATTCACCAAAATCGAAATAATTGAGATTAAAATTTCTGTTACTACTATTGAATATTAGGAATGGTGATCTCAAATATTGACACAATCTGTGCAGCTGCTGGGCTAAAAATGTCGGCCAAATTGAGCAACGTTAACCCTATCCGTGCCGCATTGCTGCGAATTATATATATCTTTTAATACAAAATATTTAAACTGTTACATACCTGGCTAAAGCCATTATTTAAATCCATTAAAAAAATATTCTGAATAATTTAGTTAATTTAGTTCAGAATATTCCTTTATGGCTTTGTAAAAAAAAATACTTCAAGTATTTGTTGGCTCCATGTACATAAAATACCACCCCAGCAAAAAATAGTGCTTACCCAGAAGCGCTTCTGCAAGGCATTTTTTTATTCCGAAGCTCTTCCCAAGCAATTACAGAAGGCATGATTTTTGTTCGCGATGTCCCACTTGATATGTCCCTTTTAAGCAGGTGAAAAGCGTTTTTATGCGCTGTTTTTTTGTACGTTGACAACATTAATGCTTTATAGTAAGTTTTCTTTAGAGGAGCTCGGTCTGGAACTGGCTCTGAGGATGCCCGATCACTGCAGCGTTTTTCAGGCTGAGGTGATAGCGATAGGAGAGGTTGCCGCTTGGCTTGGACGGAACGTCCTGTCCACGACGATCATCAACATCTTTTCTGACAGTCAGGCCGCGGTAAGGTCCCTGGGGTCAATGTCTCTGACTACGGAAACTGCCCTTAACTGCCGCGCATCATTGGATGAGATGGCCAAGCAGTTTGACATTCGACTCGTTTGGGTCCCGGGGCACAGGGACATACCAGGGAACTGTAGAGCTTGCAAGGCTAGGAACCACCCTGCAAGTTCCTGCGGAATTTGCTGGAGTTGGTGTTCCCCTAGCAACCTGTAAGCTGAACAATCGGCTCTACTCCGAGAGGGCGAATAACCTTAGGTGGGCTAATGGCGTGACTTGTGTGGTGACAAGGCACATCTGGCCGGCTCTAGATCTGGGGCGAACGAGGGCGCTCCTGTCGCTTTCCAGGGGGGAAATCTCTAACATGGTGGCGGTGATAACCGGCCACTGTCTTATTGGCAGACACGCTCGTAGGTTGGGGGTGTTATCGCCTGACTTCTGTAGGAGCTGCAGGGACGAGGAGGAGGAGGAGAGTATTGAGCACATTCTCTGTTCATGTCCTGCGCTGGCGCTACGTAGGAAGGCCTCACTTGGATCGGCGTTCTTTCACGATCTTGGGGATCTTTCAGGTGCTGGTATTCCGCACCTCCTTGGCTTCGTAAGGAGCTCCAACTGGTTCAACGGTGGAGTCTGATCGGTAATCCGTCAGTCTCGTGGCATCACAACGGACCTCAGAGTCTAAGTGTGCTGGTGATCACGGAGCCGGCTACCACTCCGATCTAACCTAAGTTTTTTTTATTGCTTCATTGTAAGCATTTACTGTTTCAAAGAAGGCATTTTGGGAATCACAACAGAATGCATTAACAAATTGCTTTATTGTATGCAAGGCGGTGAAGCGCTATTTTCGAAGCATACAAATGTAGTTACCGCTTACCAAATCCAGGTTATTTTTTGCTGGGATATCAGTGAGTTAGAGCTAATTCCAAGGCACAAATGTAGGAAATGTAAGCTTTCTAGCCAAGGGGGTTTGGGAAGGATACTAAGAGAGATACTTCCACTTTTTGCCCCTCCACCATGTCAAAATTCAAGTTCCAAGCTATAGGCTGGGCGATATTGAGGCAGTCATTTAATAACGTTGTTCTTTTATGAAACTTATAGCAATTTTTTTTTTTCGTTAGTAACAACTTAATTTTTATAACATGACTATGAATATTTAAATCACAAATATAAATAAATATTAAACAATATTGTACTTGTAGGACACACACTCAGCCACACATAACTCATTCGTAGATACATAATATGCATATAAAATACTTGTCGCTTTTATAGCACAAAGCTTTCTGATGAAATATGTTCAACATAAATAATGAAAATATTAAAATATTTTGTGATTTATATGTAGTGACAGTGTCAAGTTGTGGGATACATAAATTGAAAAAGTGATAAAAAAACCATTGTGACAAAGGTTCCCCTGAATATTGTTATTAACAAAGATTTTTTTTTTACTTGTAAAAACCTATTAAATTCTGAAGTAATATGGCATAGTTAATGGCCAATGTATAAAATGTCTTTGTAATGCAAACAATTTTTAATTATTTTCTTTTACTTCAACTATCTTGTGTTTTTTCTCTATAAGTTGAACATAATATAAACCGAATATTTATGGTTGAAACTATTATGTTTATATTAATATGTTCCCTTCAGTTAATAACTAAGTCGTTCTCGCAGTTAGTCCGGTTGTGCCCAGCGTTGCCAACTTTGACGATTTGTATCCATTTTGACGATTTTAGAAGTGAAATATGATAAAACGAGCTTAAAAGCCCGATACTTCGTTACCGGTGGTAACCAGCAAAAACTATTCTGCGAAAGAATGATTATAATTGAGCATTTTCATTGATGAATTTAACATTGGCTTGTCAAAGGAGGGAATCATTCTTAGACAGCTGCAAAACAACTTGCTAGGAATATGTTATGCCTAAATAACTTCCAAAGAACATAATATTATTGGAGTTCCATAGGTGGAATAAAGGTGCAATTTATTTTTTTTAACCCACCATTTATACCAATATTTTATAAAAGATATATTTAATAAATTAATCCTTACCTAAAAAAAATATTTTAAATTTTAGACTTTTTGCCTAAATCATTTGTTCATAACGTTACGGCGAAGACTTCCTCTTTTTGTCCCTCCATGTAAACATTTTGTAATGCCCAGTTACTAGATTCAACGGTTTATGATGTATGCATTGAAGATCATTACTTTAGCGGCTTTCAAAAGCAGAAATTTTACCACATAAAGCCGCATCTTAAGCCGTTCTTCTCAAAAGTTCCAAAATATAACTTATCAGTGAATTAGTCCATACAACTGTGAACAAATATTTCAAATTTAGATTTCTAAATAAAAGGGTATACGCATATCATTACCGACAAGAAGAGAGTTTTCCAAAAGTTAACCCCTATTTTTTATATGTTCCTGACCAGAAATACGAAAAGAATCATATAAATGAGCTTGTTCGTATTCGAAGAAACATATCTCTTGATTTTCAAATTTCTGAGCAAAAGGATTTGGGCAGACCGACAAGTGGCAGTAAACATGTCCACTTTAAAGCGCAATCAAAAAATCGCTATATCGATTGGAACACTCCAACAAACGTGTTATGCCCATACATTTTTTTAAATAATTTAATAGTAGTCAGGTATTTTTTAATTTTCTTAGAATTCAAAAACAAATAGGAATAAAATAAGTTGGCACAAAAAATATTCTTAATAGGGATTTTATATCGATTTTAAATATTCCAGACATTGTTTACTTTGGTTCGTTAATATGTTGTTAATATTACCCTGCATAATTTTTTAGAACAGATTACCTTCTAAACTGTTCTAGAACAGCTTCTTTTATCACCGGTTACATAGAACCGGTTGTATAACAGGTTCCTTTTATTGAAATGTACGGTTTCGCACAACCAACTAAAGCAACCTGTTCTAGTTTGGAGGTAAATAACCTATTGGAAATAGAACAAACTCCATATGAAAAGAATCGGTTGTAGAACAGAAATTAGAACCTACTATAATACACTAAAAGATGTTCTGCAACCTGTCATTTGGAATTTACTATTTTTTTTTTTTTTTTTATTTACGTTGAACCAACACTCAGGGGATGCCCCTACTAATGCATTGCATTGTGTTGATATCAGGAAAATATGTTATGGGGAGGAGGAAAGAGGGAGTAGTGTTTGTAGACAATTGACTTGAATTTTTTTAAATTGTAATTTGCGGGGAAGACTTCCGCAGGGAGACAATTCCACATAGGGCTAGTGCGACTGCAAAACGAATTTTCTCTGTAATGCGTTGTACGATTTGCCGGGCTATAGACAACAAACGGATGAGATCTACTTTACAAGCGGGTAGTACGAACAGAGACCCAGTCCCTCGGGATGAGTCGGCTTATCTCAGCAGAACACTTCCCATGGTAATATCTATAGAACAAAGTCACACAACCTACATTCCGACGATGCTCCAACGAGTCAATAGAGTTCGAAACCCTACTGTCGTTGATAAGCATCAACGCTCTCCGTTGCACACGATCCAGAAGCCCCAAAATAGACTTTGAAGCACCTGCCCATATACGGGAGTTATAACAATTCAGAAGTGTATTGTTCAAACAGGCGTTTATATTTTGGTTCAACATACAATTTTAAAGAACATTTTGATGTTTTAGAATTGGCATTACAGTTATTGGGAGTTTTTAAATAAGTTGTTAATGCTAGCATGTTATCATTATGCATTTGGTTAACTTTTTCTTTAAAGCTGATAAGCTATTAAAAGATTATAGTCTCGTCGATTTAGTGGTTCAGGTGCATCTTTTATAGGATTCAAAACTTCTACTGATATCTAAAAGACTGAATCATGATCATTCCTTGCAAGTCAAAGTCAATAATGTTTTTTCATAGCCCTAAAAAATTAATAAATCATAGCCAAATAAAAACAAAAATGCTGAGAAATAAAATATTACTGCACTTATTAATGATTTCAATTTTTTCCGTTTTCCGGGGAATTTCGAAAATTTTTCCCAGGATTTTGTGAAACAATTTTTCGGGGAATTTCCAGAAATTTACTATAGGGAATTCGCGTACCAATAACCCTATCAATGATGCATTCAAATTGTGTCTTTGGCATTAAGCTACATGTAAATTTATGTCATTGAGAGCTTATTTGCCTAAGCGAGGAATGTGTAAACCAGAAAGAACACAAAAGATCCGGAAAAGGTGAACACAGTGAAATGTTTCAAACCCCGGAATAAGGATTTTTTAAAGTACTTTTAGTATAGCATTTTTTTAATGGGGACTTTTTGGCTTCCAGGAGGTATCCCGCAATAACATTTTCCTTGGCCTAAGGTTTGATTAAAATACTATAACAAAGTAAATTAACTACCCAAGTAAAAAAGTTTTGATATAGTTATATATTACTTTATACAATTATTTATAATGATATATTGCAGAATATATATTCATATAACATCATATAAAAATATTGCATAAATAAAAATATATATTTAAATGTCGATCTATATATGATTACATATGTATCTAATTGGATATAAATGTATCACATTATATATAATTGTATACATTAATGTGAGGACAAAATTCGGATAAAATTTAATCCAACTCTATCTAATTTTATCAAATTAGATCTAATTGTATCAAATAATGTCTAATACTATCAAATTAGATCTAATATGTTACATATGTTCTCATTTTTTTATTTGTAATTATATTTAATACGAAAATTTTATTTTACTTTGATACCTAGGAATTTTTTAATACGAAAATTTCATTTTACTTGGGTACCAAGGAATGTAGTTTTGTTTGTATTTCGAGTTTACACATTTATAGTTTGTATGGTTTTTGGTTAGAACTGAGAGAAATATGTCACTACCATAAGTTCACATGTAACTGTAGTAAATGAAACTTAATTTTGGATTATATTGTGTTAAGAGTATAAATCAAAAAATCATTAAACTAAATTAGATGCTGAATTATGCAATAATTTTTTGTACCCAATAATATTGCCGCTAACAACAGATTATATACTACATTTATAAAAATTAAGTAAATTAGTAAAAATGTTTGCTAAGACTAATAAAAATTAGTTTAAAATAACTTTGTAAGAAAAACTTCTAAATTTAACACATTATTTTACTTAATATTTGCAAAATAAGAACAACAAAAATCAGTTTTATGTAAGAAAGTGTTTTGCAACCGTCAGATAATGATAATGATAATCGTAATTAATTTTTTATATTAATTACTGTAGAATATTTCTTTAGTTAGTCTCTTTACAGGAAGAAGAAGAAGAAAACATTTTTATTGAAAAATTTTACGGACTCAAGGGATACACCAGACTGCCGCAGTTTCGTCCCCCTCCTGGGACTCGTCAGTGGTTAATTTATGTGTCAATTGAACAAAGTATTTTAGTTTAGTTTAGTTTAGTTTAGTTTATTTATCTCTATTCCAGTACAACAAGAATCAATCTTATAGTTATAGTACAGGAATTTATATCGCTTAAATTAGTACAAATTTTGATAAAGACGAAAGTTACATGTATTACATAATTAATAAAATAGTTGAAAAATCACTCATAATTAAATATAAGTAAACAAAAAAACAAATATAAATAAATAAATTATAAAATAAAAGTTTAAGCATATTGCAGAAAATTTTAAAGAACTAAAAATTGTTAAACAATATTAAAATCGTGCATAGTGTTCAAAAAGAAATTTTTTAAAACTAGAGGCGTTGCTGTTGAGTTGTTGTGTTTGAGGGAGCATATTCCAAAGACTTACGGAATTTAGGAGGAATTGCCACTCAGATACGAGATAGCGATGACTTGGTGGAACTAATTTATTTCCCCTGTTCGTTCCGATGCCAAAACGAAGTTTTGCGTAGAGATAAGCGGGCTTTTTTGTAAATATGGTTTTATGTAAAAGTAAAAGAACTCTTATCTTCATAAGACTTTCAAGTGACACACCAAATATTTTTTAGAATAGAACGCAGTTCCACACGATCTTCTCAACCCAAATACGTATCGTACTATACTGTTAAATACAACTTTTAACTTCCCCATGCTGATGGTGTCGCATTTACAGAAAAGTTCACAACCGTATAAAAGGCCAGGGATTAAGTAAGCTTTGGCTAACAGCAATCTAACTTTTAAAGGAGTGAAAGATTGAGTTAACCAAAGGGATCTCAGTTTTGAATACGTTTGTCCAACCATGGCAGTGATGTGGTTTGACCATGTTAACGTGTCATTAAATATTATTCCAAGGTTTTTAGCCACTGAAACAACTTTAATTTTTTCATCATTTATAATAACATCTTTATCAAACACAGGATTCCTAGTTCTTTGATGTATTAAAAGGCATTTGGATTTTTTAGGATTTATACATAGACCATTAGCAGTAGCCCACAGGTGTAATTTTTGTAGATCGTGGTTTATCCTATCTATGTTATCCTTAATTGACTGTAGTGGACTGCTCAGGTAAAGTTGAACATCGTCTGCGTACATGTGTATGCTACAGTAATTAAGATGTTCAGGTAAGTCGTTAACATATATCGAGAAAAGAAGTGGCCCCAGAATAGACCCTTGGGGTACACCTCTTGTTAGACTTAGTGGTAGTGATGATTTGTTGTTGACATATACAGATTGTGTACGATTTAGTAGATAGGATGACAACAGTTGTGTAGAAGAAGATGAAAAATTTAAAAAGCTTCGAAGCTTCATACTAAGGGTAGTGTGGTCGACAGTATCGAAAGCCTTAGAATGATCGAGAAGTACTAGGATATTAATGTTTCCATTGTCAATATTACGCCTAATGTCCTCTGAAACGTCAGCCAAAGCAGTCACGCAGCTGTGATTAGGGCGAAACCCTGACTGTTTGTGAGATATTAAACCATTTCCAAAAACGTGGGCACTCATTTGGGCATGCAAAATCTTTTCAAAAACCTTGGAAAGATAACACAATATTGCTATTGGCCGGTATTCAGAGCCTGATTTAGGAATTGGAATTATCCTGGCATGCTTCCATCCTGAGGGGAAAGTGCTTGTAGTAATGATGTGGTTAAAAAAGTAAGTTATGTAAGGTAAAAGAAGTGGTAGCAATATTTTTATAAATTTAGGATGTAGATTATCATATCCAACAGCATTCGATTTTACTTGTGTAAAACTGTAGGCAACGTCATATTCGCTTACGCAAGTAAACTCAAAGGTATTTTCTTCAGTTGAAGCGTTAATTTGAGCATATTGATCGTCATAAAAATCGGTTCTTATCTGAATCATGGGTAGGTCAGTGAATTTATTATTCAGCTCATCAACATTAATCGAACAGTTATTGTTTCGATTAGACTTTCCAATACCAATATCACGGATAGTTTTCCAGGTATGTTTAGTATCAAGCGCAGAACTAAATTTTCTTGAGTAGTATTCAGTTTTTGCGACTCTGATTTTTCGGTTTACTTCTTTTCTTGCTGTTTGATAATCGATTTTAAGCTCAGGGGTTTTAAAACGTTTCCATCTAGTGTAGGCAATATCCCTTTGACAAATTAACTGTTTGATGGCAGAAGTAAACCAAGGTTTTTTCTTCACGCTGGTGATTTTAGTTTTCATAGGAACATTTTCATCAAATAGACGTAGTAGATTGTTTTGTAGGAAACACATTTGGTCATCAACGGAAGTCATATAGTGTATATTGTTCCAATCAAAAAGAGAAAAATTAGCATAGAGCAAGTCGTAGTTAATATTATTGAAATCACGATAAGTGTACGTGGTATTTACGTGTTGAATATGAAAATCGTAAGCCAAGAAAATCAAGTCATGTTTAGAGAATTTGTTAATTTTGCTCTATATGACCTAATTTTCAGTAGATCTTTGTGCTTATTTTATAGGTTTATTGGGTGCACATTAGTATGCTTTAAAAAAAAATAAATTGACGAATTTTGTACTTGACATCTTGGGTTACATTAACATTCATAAAAAAAAAACTATTTAGTTTTTAAAAAAAAATTGGAAAAAAAATTTAGGGGTCGCCACCAGACATTAAAAATGTTCCAAATTTTTAAAAATTACATATTTTTATAAAAATATTTTTTTTTAAACAGCACACTAGACAAAAAAATAATTCCAAATCTTGCATTATTTTCAAAGCTCCAACTACAAATAAAAAATTAAAAAAATGTTAACATTGCAAATAAGTATCATCAAAATAATATTGAAGGGATGGATGCCTCAATCCACTTACAAGGGAAGTCTCCCAATGTGTTCTTTCCGATCTTAATGAAACTTCAATTAGCCGCACTCATCGCTGTGTCGACCGTGGCTCAACTTGCTAAGAGGTGAAGCTACGAGTTATAGGCTGATGTATGGCTGTGGGTTTGAAACTCACTACGACACAATGTAAAAAGTTTTTCATAGAGAGCAATTTAACAATAAAAAATACTTTGTTCAATTGACTCATAAATTAAAAACTGACGAGTTCTTGGAGCTGACGAAACTGAGGCTTATATTAGCAGTTTTACTGCAGAGCAATCTTATTTTATGCAGTTCTAGCCAAAAGTTTTACTAATTTTTACTACTATAATAGCAGAAAAATAAAATAGCAGAGAAAGATACTAAAAATTAGTTGCAGAAAAACTTCTAAAATTAGCAGAATTTTTTTAAATATAAATAAAATAAGAATAGCAAAAATAAAAAGCCGACATATAATCGACGAAATGTGGGGAAAGTTTAAATAAACTTGTTTTATTTATTCAAATATAAGAATTATTAGCTTATTACAAAACAAAAAACTTATTAAAACTTGCACAAATCTAAACATTTGTTAAACTGTTAACTTTACAAAATGTTTGTTATATTCGCCATGAATTTCAGTTAATTGCAAATAGCAATTTACTCTTCTAAATTAGCAAAAACTTTTACAAAATATTTGTTGACTAAAAGCAGCGAACAAAAACTGTAATTGTGAAAGGCGTGAATATTTTCTAAAAATCCTAACTACATTGCAAATTTTCAATTTTCTGAATCAGACTGCGCAGTTTCTGGTATTCAACCTTCGTCAGTGTCGCTGTTTTTTTTTTTTTTTTTTTTTTTTTTTGAATAATGTAATATTTGTTATGTCTTAATTTGTTCGATTGCGTCTATATGAAATTTTCTGTGCAATCACTGACCGTGGTATAGATAAACTGATTTCTAATGCCACATGCACTCGCACTACACGTTAGACAGAGCGCTTTAGCCCACTGATATATCGTCAGGTCGAGTTTTGTTGTGATTAAAACTAGTTTTATTCAATACACGGTGTTTTTGTTCTTGCATACATATTCTAAGAATTACAACTCCAACTGTCATGTCAACAAAATATTGGCTATATTTCCCTTTTATTTAGTAGAATGCAAATAACAGTATATTTTGCTAAAGATTGTTGATTTCAGAAGGGCAGATTTGAATTCACATAATTTTCATTTAATTAAAGTTTAACTCAAAAATAACTAAATATTTGTAAGCTAAACAGATTTAATTTAGCTATTCTTATCTTACTAATCTTTAGCAAAATAACTGCTAATTTGAGTTATTTGTGTCGCAACATAATTTTTAACTAATTTTTAGTAGTTTTAGCAAAAAATTTTACTAATTTATTTCTATTAGTGTAGTGTCCACGAAAACCGTTTTATTTAAATCCATTTTTTAGTACTTAAAGCTTTGAATTTTTTAACAATTTTTGTCTGTTTATCTGTTTTTTTTTTATTATTACTTTAAATCTACAACACTTCGTTAAGTTTTTAAAATTATTTTTTCTTTTATGAAATTAGCTACAGTTTGTTAAACAGTTGTTCACCATTAATGTAGTCTAGGGTTTTAAGTTATTATTACTTTTTCTTTTTCTTTATGTTTAATGTATTTTATAATTAGACTTTTTGTTTTTTCAATGAGGAGAAAAAAGAGAAATGCATTAATTCATTAAAAAAAATAAAAAATTATTCAAAAATGTAGATAAGCAATTGTGATAAGAATCAGTATAAAATATGTTTGTTAAAAGCGTCTAAATAATATAGCGGGGGACTAAGTAGAATATTTATAATTAAACTACCCGATACCATTGAGAATTATATCAATAAACATTCCATAGAAATGTTTAAAAAAATTCTTTTCACTTACAATTAGAAATTCAGTAAGTATTTTAAAATAAATAGGAGCTTTAGACGATACGTCAAGCAGGACAAAACTCAAGTAATTATTTTTTATATATACCCCCAGTTTAGAAACACGAATGACCTGTCATTACTTTTCTCACTACCAGTAATTATACCAGCTTACTATCTGAATTACTTTAACACTAATAAAAAAGACATTAATTTTCCCATTACATCAATACAAGAAATAATGCGTTTCCCATAAGTGCCTATTTTTATCATTATTTTTAATATAAATTTTTTGAAAATCTTTTTTTAGACTCATTAAAATATGGCCACTTGCATGCAACAAATTTAAAGTAAATATTACCAAATAAATCTTGGGGGAAAGCTATTAATATTATTTTTTGATTATTGTACAATAACAACAATTCATTTTACGTTATAAAGGGTGAATTTTAAGCAACTTTCTTTTTAGCAACACTGTTTTTGGCTATTCAGCAGTTTTCGTGTAACATGTTTCTGTTAAACATGTTCAGTTTGGTCAATAATTTAACTATGAATCGACTTACAAACGAACAACGCTTGCAGATTATTGAATTTTATTATCAAAATTCTTTCTGGTTTAAGAAAGTGAATTGAACACCAAATCTGTATTATTAGACATTAAACGGTGGCATCATTTAACATCATTGGGCTGTTCAATTGGCCGCCCAGATCGTGCGATTTAAGGCCTTTAGACTATTTTTTGTGGGGCTATGTTAAAGCTCATGTCTATAGGGACAAACCCGCAACGGTTGACGCACTGGAAGCCAATATTGAAGGCTTTATTCGTGAGATAAGGGCCGATATGTTGCAGAGAGTATGCTAAAATTGGACCCAGCGTATCAACCATTTGAGGAGTAGCCGCTGTCAACATTTAAATGAAATCATCTCTAAACATTGAATTATATAGATCGCTCTATCGACTCAAATAAAGATTTCATACATTTCTCTAAATTTTATGTGTTTGTTTTTTAAATCAAATCCGAAAGCTCTTAAAAAAACACGCTTTAGTTAAAGTTTTGTTGTAGGAATTTAGAAGAACAACATTAAAAAATATTATGAAATCTCTTATTCGAGTGTGAATTAAAATAGGGACAATAAGAAAATTGTACAACATAATTAAAGTTTTTTGCATTTTTTTTTTTTTTTTGCTGGAAATATAATATTGGTCATTGTGTTTAATAGATACATTTATTTTTGTATCACAATTGGCCCAAGTTTGGAATATAGAGTCAAAAATATCTAGGATAGGGACAATCGCCATAAATTGCAAAATAAAATAAAAAGTTTTGGCTTTTTTGTGCCAAGATATTTTGTTGGAATGGTTTAATTTAGTTCTAAGATAAAGAAAAGAATACATGTAAACTTTTGGATCCTTAGAAAGCTGACTTGCTCTCAAAAATCGAAAATTTTGTAAACATTATTAGGATCATCACTTGTTTACTTTCATTTATTGGGATTATTTGATATTTTTTGATTGTATTTAATATCGGAATTATAAAAGTAAATAATGACATTAATATTTATATTCCACGATTTTAAGTTTAATTGTAATACATGATTATATTACAAGTACTTTGATACAATATTCTTAGGTCGAAGAAACCGGATAGTAAATTATCTAATTAAAGTTAAAACGATCATATAACTCATTTTTTTTATAAGCACATAAATGGGACATTTTTCATCAACACTCGTTATAAATTGAAAATAACATAAAAATAATCTCGATGTATATAAAAACAAAAAAACTAATATAACTATTTTTTGTTTGTTCTCAAGGTTTTTTAAAAATTTTGTGCATTTAGGCCCATAGCAGTATTAATGTTCAACGTTTAAAAATTAAAAACTAGAAAAGTAAAATAAAAAAATTGGTGGTGCCAGTTAGCTTAACATGCCTACACTCAAAAAAATAAGTTAGTAGAAAAGTTAGTAAAACGTCTTGTAAATCAGGTATACTATTTTTTAGCAAATTTTTTGCTAAAATCAAGTTTTCAGCTAAAATTTTTGTTATACTTATTCAGCCCTTAACTGTTTTATACTAATGCTTTACTAATATTATACTAATGTTTTACTAATTAATTTTGCTAAAAAAAATTGCGCTGATAAGTACATTAATAGTGTGGGCGACAACCAGATTGAAAGATATGCGCAGAATGTAGCAGATGTCGCGGCATGTCAAGATGTAGTAGAGAAGAGGAAAATGATACTAAAAAGTATAACTCTAATAAGACATATAAAAAAATCAACCATGGAAGATTTTTGTATCTGTTTTTCATACATAATACAAAATTGAGGATTAACACAACTTAAATTTTGCGTTGTCAAAAGACAAAATAAAATAATTAAATTTAATATGTATTTCTAAACTAATTGTTTATAGATTAATAATCTAGTGTGGTCAAATTGCAAACAAACATATACAGACATGTAGACAGAGTAAAGCGAAAGACAAAGACACACATCTTAGGCAGATTTTTATGGTTCCCTCTTCGTATTGCAAAAAAGGGTTGTTTATCTCGTCTCGTTTCGTTTGTTTTTGTTTATTTTTTCGCTTCGTTTCTATAATTATCTTCGGCAGTTGCGTCTTTTAAAAGATAGCATCATTTAGACAACAATTGATGTAAGTAGTTGAAAGAAAATTTTTGTTATGTTATATATATTTATTTCTAAATATTTTCAGATATTAAATTAATTCATGTCGTCAATGTGGGAAAATGAAAATTTTTTCAGCAAAAGATTTTGCTGACATTAGCAATTTTTTGCAAGCACCCTCCTGAGTCAGCAAAATTTTTTGCTGACTTTACAAACTTTTTTTAGTGTATTTTTAACTACATTTAACAAAAACTTGTGATATAGATTCTAAAAGTCCAAAAAACCAAGTTAAATTAGGGGTGGATCTTAAGTTTTTTTTTTTAAATTCCGATTTTTGAAAGTAAGTCAGCTTTCTAAGGATTTAAAAGTGATCATGTCTTCTTGTATTTATCTAAGAATTAATAAAAAAAAAAATCCAACAAAATAGCTTGGCACAAAAAAATAATAAAAATGCTTTTTATTTCGCAATTTGTAGCGATTTTACATATCCCAGATATTTTTGACTCCACGTTTCAAACTTTGGAGCAATTATGATGCAGAAATAAATGTATCTACTTAATACAATGACCAATACTATATTTCCAATAAAAAAATTCTAGAAATTTTCATTATTTTGTAAAATTTGCTGATGTCCCTATTTCAGTTCACACTTGAATAAAAGATTTTATAATAGTTTTCACTCTTGTTTTTCTAAATTACAACAACAAAGTTTAAACTACAACTAATCTAAAATTAATATTGATTGTTTTCCCCAAAGATTTATGGTTTAAATTTTTACATTAAATTTGTTACATGTAAATGACCCTATTTCAATTCACAACACTGTATATAACTACTTATTTTTGATTTTTTGTATGCTGGAAAGCAATGAAAATTTGTGCAAGCAAGTCAATTATGTTTTTATCTATCAAGTATAACATGTCGAGAAAGCTTATATGGAAGAGTGGTTGACTGACAACCTAGAGGCCCGGGTTCGAATCCCGCGTATTAAAAAAAAATTTAAGTAAAAAATTATTTTTTTTAATTTAGTTTTTTTTTTATTTTCTTTTAGACTCATTATTTTTGTCCATACTGGTAAGAATATAGGTAATCACACATTTTTTATTTTTCGTAAGTTGTTTAATAATGATGTCATTATTTTGCGCGACATCCATATAAAAATATAATGACATTTGTAATGACAATTATAAGTTCTTGCCATTACCAAATATGTGCTTATATATCCAGTTATAGTGTGATGCTTTTCTACACTGGGCCGTTTTGTTGTATTAAAATGTTTTTATTAAGTTTTTATAAATGCCTCACTCATGTCCGCTTAAGTGAGCATTTTAAATTGTTTTGAAAATCGTTATATAACTTTTTTATATTAGTTACTATGATCTGTATGCAAAATATGCCCCAAGAAATAGTCAACACTCAGGGAGCAACTTGATGACAAGCTGATTTGTATTTATTAAATGTTTCATAAATATGATGATTTTTATTTTTGATGGGAACCTAGAAAATTCCGGAAATAGATCAATCAAAACATTCCTGAAAGGGTTAAAAAATAAATTTGAAAACAAAAAACTCTATAGATTATTTGTTAGGACAATATCCTAATAAAGAAATATAGAGTTTGGCCTAGAACTTCAATAATTTTCATTTTCATTTTCATTTTAAAATTAAAATTAAAGGTCGAAAAAACATAATTTTTATTTTTATTCAAAATTATATGAAACTTATGATAAATATTATGAAACATTTCATAAATCTTATGAAGCTGATTCATAAGCTTTTCTGAAATGTTTGATGAATATTAAGATACCGCAAAAAAATACAAAAGTACAAGAGTAAAATAAATACAATTTTACAACTTTAACTTGTTTTACTCGCAAAATATATTATTTTAAAAATTTAATTTTTTACAAAAAATAAATTTAAAAATTAAAAAATGGAAATATAAAAAAAAAAAAACACTTTAAATTTTAAAAATACATTTCTTACTTAAAATATTATTTAAATAATTATATGTGTCTTTATAACTTCTTAATTTTAGATGATGATGGTGGTTCCTTTTTAATAAAGTTAATTTTAATTTTTAATGTGGATCAATTAAGTTTATTAGACACTATATTGAAATTGAACTAGTGGTAGGAAGAAAAGCGCGCCAGGATTAAAAAGCGCGTTTAGAGGATTTGATGAGTTTTTTGTTAAAAATTCGTTATTTTTTTTTCTAAAAAGAGATTAATATAAGTTAAATAAGAATACAAATTATAACTTCTACTTTTGTAGCTATATTGTCATATTTCCAATACACTTTGACGGCTTCCTACAACATTTCTAAAAATCTTTTTTTGTAACGAGGTCGTTGTTAATTCAAATTAATTTAAAATTTGCAAACGAGGTAAAGCAGTTTTTACTTTATTGAAAAAATTACATACAGTTTCCATAAAATATGTCTTTTTTATTTCACGCGCGACCACTCGCATACAACTTCTACGCTTGGCAAAACTAACAAAACTAAATCTTTCTTTCTATCCCAGCAAAACTTTGGTAATGGGTGCGATAAAGTAATGCATTACCTTGTAATGTGTACAAAGTAATTAACTGTATCATTATTTTCCAACCAGAAGTAATGAGTTACTGATAATTGAACACTCATGGATTACCTTGTAATGAGACCTCATTACCTTTTACATTACTTCTTCATTTATTTGCTGCTCTTCATATTGGTCGTATTGAGAGAATTCAAAGAAAGTTTGTCAAGTTTGCCCTACCATGTTTTAACTATCCGAATCATTTTAACATTCCTTCTTTTTCTAGCCCTTCTTACGCAGATAAGTGTGAGTTTATTTCTTTAAAAACTCTGGAAACTCGTCGTATTATTGCTAATTTAACTTTTTTACATGGTATTATTTGTGGTGTTATTGATTCTCCTGAGCTATTAGAGTTAATTTCAATATATGTTCCACCAAGAAGTTTTAGAAATATAAGTAAATTTTTCCATATTGATATACACTAAATAGATCTATGAGATTATTTAATATTTATTGTAATAAGTAAGATATAAGTGTTTCTCACTCCCAATTTAAAATTTTGTTAAATAATTTATTTTAAATATCTTAATTTTTATATGCTAGTCTGTAACGATATTGTATCCATAGACTTAAATAAATAAATAAATAAATACTTCAAAACATAAAATAATGACTTACCGATAATCAATTACATAATGCATGAATTATAAACGTAAAGTTATTATTAATATATATTTCTGAATATCTATTTATAGACACATTACTTTGTGATTTTTTGTAAGCATAATGGTAAGATGTATATTTTTGATATCACGAACGAAAACACGAAGCACAACAACTCATCTATATTTTAAGCAATAAAATATTAAATGTATCGATAGCTCAGTTGGTAGAGTTCTCGCCTAACTAATTGTTAAATACCAGAGACCCCAGGTTCGAATCCCAGCATGACCTATTTATTTATTTAATAAAACAAGAAAAGTTATTTATTTAATTAAAAAAAAATATCTGTAAAAAAAAATTTTTATGCATTTTTTTTATGAAAATCTACTTATAGACACATTACTTTTTTCCACCATGTAACCATATAAGTAACCAGTTACTTTACCCCCTACAAGATAATGAGTTACTTTGAGGCTCATCTCCTGTAAAATTCATCAGTGTATTCACGTGTAAAGTAATGCATGAAGCCCTATGGCGATACATTACTTTACCCATGATTTGGTAATGTGTGGTTTGGCTGGGATGCTTCTTAAATGGTTTACATTTTGTGTTAGTGAGACAAATTTATGGCATATCTGGAACACAAAAAATATAAACGCTACAAGCATTGACAAAAATTTATTTGCCATACATTATTTTTAAAGTTGCGTGGCTTGTTTTAATTTTGATTTTGTTTTAGCCATTTCACGTAAAAATATCAATTCTAAATTTTCTCAAGCAAAAAAAGAACAAACAATGTAATATGCACACAGAGAAATGAATTGCCAACCGAATTTAAAAGTGCATTTTAATGGTAACAACTTATAAATTCAGTTAGTACAACGATATTTACATTAGATTTCTGTGTATTTTGGGTGTTGACACTAAAATTCAATTGAATTAACTGAACTTTGTTGTGAAAACTAATGTTTAGTTGTACCAACCGACTAAAATTCGCAATAACCGAATTTGAGTCGTAGTAACTGAATTTCAGTTTGCAATGAAATTAAAAAGATTATATACATATGTTAATAATTTTCTATTTAAACTATTCAATTGTTGTTTCAGTATTTTAAACGATTTTTCGTAGATTTTGAGTTTTTTAAAATTTAATTGCAAATTTTGTTTTTTGTATTGCAAATGAAAAATAAAAATTTTAGATTTTTGTTTCTAAATTTCAATATTTTCCCTAAACACGAAACATTTATTTTTACAAAGTCTATACATTTTTTTATGAAATGATGAAGGTCTATGAAATATTTGGCTTAAATTTGTATGATACACTTCTTAAAATTTATGGAAACTTCATAAATATGATGAATAATTGATGACAAACCATTGAAGAAACAATATCATCAATACAATGAATAAGTAATAGCAACAAAATCTACACGTTTTTGGTAGATTTCATACTGAAAACATTATCCGTAATAAAGTATAACATTATGCCACTATATAAAATTTTCCTTAGTGTATAAGATGCTTTAAATGCATAGTTTTAAGGCTACAAAGCTTTGGGACAGCTGATGTAAGTATATTAAAGTAGGCAAGTTGAAAAAAGTTTAAAAAACTAATGCAATATTGTTTCTAATTACTACTCTTAGAACAAAGTAAACGATAAGAAATTTTAATAATGCTACCATATGGCAGGATAACAATATTGAACTTTTTTTTTTAACTTATCGTTAGAAGGCGAAAAAGTTCTGGATTAAAAGCAAATTTATAACAACAAATATAATGAAGAAAAAAAAATAGAGAACTTCAAATTCTTTAAATTGTTGTTGCTGATTTAAACTTAAAAAAAGGAAATACTTTTTCAACATAAAAATTGCTTTTAACTTGTAGAAGGGGGTGTCGCTATAAAAAATTTGTTAAATATTGACACTCAAACGATAAGCCCCAGTGCAGCAACGGTAATAACATGCCATTACTTTTCTCAGTACCAGTAATGACTCCAGCTTACTCTCTACATTACTTTAACACAAAATATAAGGACTTACTATTAGTTAATTTTCCCCTTATTGCAATACAAAAAATTATGCGTTACACAAATTTATGCGTTACACAAATTTTATCATTATTTTAAATATAAAGTACCCAGTAAAATAGTGAAATGCAAATAACTGGTTGCAGAACAGCTTATACTGTATTATAACAGGTTCTAATTTCGGTTCTGCAACTGGTTCTTTTTATATGGAGTTTGACCTATTTGCAATAGGTTCTTTACAACCAAACAAGAACAGGTTGCTTTAGAACCGGTTCTAGAACCAGTTATAGAACTGGTTCTGGGACAATGACACCTTACATTTCGACTCTCAGGAACCTGTTCTAGAACCAATTCCATGTAACCGATGGTAAAAGAAGTTGTTCTAGAACAGGCTTAAAGGTAATCTGTACTAAAAAATTTTGCTGGGTAATGATATAAAATTTTTTTTGAAAATCTATTTTTAGACCTATTATATTTTCACTTAAGTAAGTACATATATAACTCCATGTGCGGGGGTCGTTGGTTCGATTCCCACCAGAGGCACTGGTCTGTTTTCGCTACAGTGCTCGGTTAGGGTAATAGTACTTATATAATTAGTAATTATATGATTACTTATTAAAAAATAAAAAAAAAAAATATAACAACTTACTTTTGATTTTTTGTAAGCAGGAGATTAATGCAATTTTGTGCAAAATAGTCATTTAGTTTGGCTTTTTTTCATAATTTTAGCAATTTATTTATATTTTGATGACTTTTTTTTTAATTTTTGTTGTTTTTTTTTTTTTGTCAATTTTTAAGTTTTTTTTATCTTTTATTTCGACGTGTTTTTTTTCAATTTTAGCTGATATTTTAAATTTTTTTTTAAATTTGTTAATGATTTTTTTAAATTAATCGTTGTTTTTTAATATTGGCAATTTATTTAAAATGTTTATAATTTTTTAAATTTTATATTTTTTTCAGTTTGTAGTCATCATGGGTTATGAAAAATAGAAATTTTGTGTGCACAAAATTAAATTAAATGTGGGCGTTGCGGTGTTATGGTTAGCGCGTTGGACTGTGACACAGATGGTCCCGGGTTCGATTCCCGGTGACGACAACATCAATTTATAAAAATAATATATATGAGTTTTCTATCCCTCATATGTATCGCAGCGTCCGCCTTCGGTGTTCCCATAGCACTTAACCCCACCAAAGTAAAATAATGACTCAGGGCTATGACACAAAAAGTTTCAATAAAGTCGCCAACTCTACATCAGGTGGCGAGCAACAACTGTTCTAAAACTTATCTCGCGCAATTACAGTGTTGCCATGTTTGAAGCCCTTCATCCTTCACAACCTTTCATCTCTCCACTATCCCCTTTCCAAAGAAAGCAACACATTAATAAATAGGAAGAATTTCCTGAACTTTGCTTCCCTTTAAAAAAAAAAAAAAAAAAAAAAGAGTTTTTGGAGAATATTTGAATATTTTGCAGGTAAAGGCCGCTACAAATGTTGTTAAAAACAACTTCACTTAAATATGGGCGACTTACATTCAATTAAATTCAAGTAGCGTTGTAACTTGTTCTTTACTGTTGATAAAGTGAACCACAAATGTAGTAAAAATGAAACGCAAATGTAGTAAAAATTGGAAAGTATGTATTGTTTTTATTTTTTTGAATAAAAGCAAGAAACATATAAAAATAAAATAAAAAGCTACACACAGAGAAATAAAGTGCCAACCGAATTGGAAAGTGTATTTTAATGGTATCAACTTATAAATTCAGTTAGTGCAACGATATATATATTGGATTTTTGAATAGTTTGGGTGTTGCAACTAAAATTCAGTTGAATTAATCAAACTCTGTTGTGAAAACTAATGTTGAGTTGTACCAAGCGACTGAAATTCATAATAACCGAATATGAGTGGTAGTAACAGAATTTCAGTTGACAAATATCAAAATTTTTCTCTGTGTGTATTTCTGTATTATTCACAAACAATTTATTATTTACAAACTATTGATGATTCACAAACAATTTTGCTCACGTACCCATCTCTTATTCATAAAAAGGATAGAATTGGCTTTGAACAAAAAAAAAATTTGTTTAATTTTAATTAAAATATTTTATCTTGCTTGTTTCAACGCATCCCAGCAAAAAATAACCTGAATTTGGTAAGCAGTAACTACATTTTTATGCTTCCAAAATAGCGCTTCACTGCCTTACATACAATAAAGCAATTAGGGAAGGCATTCTGTTCTGCTTCCCAAAATGCCTACATTGAAGCAATGAATAATGCTTACAATGAAGCAGTTAAGAATAATGTATACCATGAAGCATACAAAAAATCTCATCTTTTTGCCTAATAAGGCCTGTATTTGTTGCTTCTTAGAGCACATGAAAGAAGCACTTTTCATCTGCTTAAAAGAGACATACCAAATGGGACATCGCGAACAAACATTATGCCTTCTGGATTTGCTTTGGAAGCGCTTCGCAATTAAATAATGTCTTCCGGAAATGCTTCTGCGTAAGCACTTTTTTTGCTGGGATGTTAGTTATAATTTATAATAACTTCTTTATTTTTCTTCCTACAACGAAAATAATAGCTTATTTTTTTTTTAATATTTTCCAACTAATTAAGTTTTCGTAATCGTCTTAATTTAATCCAAGATTGTAATCTCAATACTACTTATACAACGTCCTCAATATCCTCGAAGTAATGTACATTTAACAGTCATAAGAAAAATAAACTTTTGTATAACAATGATAAAATTATATTGTCATTAAAATCTGCTTAACTTTTAATTTAAACAACAGCAACAACAATAGGAATTGGAAAATACAAGAACCATTGCTCACAATCCATAATTACAGTGGACTAAAAAAAATGAACAACGAATGAAAATAGTAATGGAGAAACAAAACCTGTACTCAAAGGACACTTATAAAATCAAATAATAAACATCAGAGCAAAAACACAAATACAAATAAAACAAATAGAAAATTACTTACACAGCTACACTCAAGTCAGTAAAGCAAGCAATATTTTTGGCGGAAGGATCCTTGCAGAAAAATTCCTAATATCAGCAAAAGTTTCAAATTTTTTATTTGTTCTTACTTCATTGCTTTTCTCTCTGTTTCATTTTTTCCATTTTTGCTTTTTTCCCATTTTTCTTCGATTTTGCCGAGGGGGGATTTCCATATTTCCCCGGAGCATAAAGAGCAGCTGTGTTCAAATCGTTCATTGGAGGCCAGTTTTCAAATGAGGATGATCGCAAGAGTACTTTGAATATAATTTTTCGTTACTGGATGCTAAAAATCGGTCTTTTCTTGACTAAATGCTGATCATAATAGTAATTAATGTTGCAACATCACTTTTTTATTGATTTCAGCGGTAGATTTGTAATTTTACTCTTACATAATTAATTTTTTACTTTTTTTGTACACTAATAAAAGTTTTTCTAAATTCATTCCTAGTGAGATGAATAGCTGACTTGCATTATATGCATTTTGTTATAGTATTTTTGTTCGTCTGATTCAAAATGTGATCTGGAAACACCACCTAAGAGCTTAGTGGCAAAACCTTTTTCCACTTTAATACTGGAAGAATTTAAATGATTATCTTTTTTGTGACCAACGAAATTCTTTATCTTCTTATAATACGCTGGTCATGTCCATCACATTTTTCCGGGAAGTTAAAAAACTCGGCAATTCCTGTCGTTTTGCAATGTGAAACTTAGAAGAACTGCAAATAAAAACTTACCACCTATTTTGGAGCACAAATTCCTTTTGTGTAGGAATATGTAGCTCATTAGTACAACGCATTTCAATATTTAAAATTTCACTAATTTGAAAAAAAAGTGTTCAAAGCGTGCAACCTCTACACATTATCAAATCTTCCTGAAATTTGGCACATATATCTTTTACAAAACTCAGACTCGGAGAGAAATGAAAGTCAAATAAAATTACATCTAAGGAAAAATTAAACACCATAACAGACACACATACAAATGAAGCAAATTAAATGAGGGAAATATAAAAACATATAAAAATAACAATACACTATGGATCCCATAGTATGGAATATGATACCTTAAGACTATTAAAAATAATTTAAAACAACTAATTTTAAACTAAAAGTCCAGAGTCGTTATATCTTTAAATACTAAATTATATATAAAAAAAAAATATCTCAGTTTAAACTTTTTTAATAATAACCTTACTCCACAAAACATGAAATTTTTGACCCACTGTGCAATGTACTCTAACTGTGACAAGAATTTTAAATTAAACAGAAAATATTTAATAACAATAAATACAAACAAGAATGCACTCAAGAATTAAAATGATGAAACTTAAACATTCAATTGAAGAGTTTATTGTATAAACTTGATAAGCCACATATATTTTATTGCTGGTTATATCTGTTTTCTAGTAAAGGGTCCGACATCTAATGTTTTTTTTTTCAACTAGTGCTTATTTCGTGAATGGTAACACTTAGCTCATGTCTGATTTGACAGATAATTAATTTTATCCTTCCGCTGAACGAATATGGTTGTGTATATGCTTGAACAACGCTGGGAAATATTGCGACATTACTTTGAAAATCATAGTAATGAGCAAGGAGTGGCCGTTACAGTCAATGGCGATCGTTATCGGGCCATGTTGAACGAATTTTTGTTCACAAAAATTGAAGAGGAGGATATTGGCAACATTTGGTTTCAACAGGACGGCGCTACGTGCCACACAGCCGAAGCTACACTCGATGTTTTGCGCCCTGTTTTTGAAGATCGCATTATCAGTCACAGAGCTGATGTCGTTTGGCCACCTCGGAGCTGCGATTTGACACCGTTGGACTATTATTTGTGGGGTGCCGTCAAAGATAAGTATTACGCCAACAAGCCAGAGACAATTGACGCCTTAAAGGACAATATTCGTGAAGCCATTGGTGAAATACAGCTGCACACAATCGATAATGTGCTTAAAAATTGGACCGATCGTGTAGGCTATTACATGGCCAGCCGAGCCAGCCATTTGAATGAAATTATTTTCCATTATTAACCGGAAGGATTGTACTTTCAAATAAAAAAAGAAATTTGAGAAAATATTCTGTAGTTTTTTTTATAGCATTTTCAAAAAAAAAAAGTTATTTGGCGGACCCTTTATTTAATAAAAACCCTTGCTTGTACACTTAATTCAAGTACCTAGAGAATATAAGTCCTGCAAAAGTCGCACTTTGTGCATTAAATCTAAAATTTAGTATGTGGCTTATCAAGTTTTTACAATGAACCCTTCAATTGTAAAATTAAATTTTCAATAGCAATTCAACGATATTTTTTCTCTTTTTATATTTTAATTGTCAAGAAAATAATCAATCATTGTGTATCCATGATAATACTCGTAGATAGATATCATATAGATAAATATGAACAGTTTAAATGGCGGGTGTCCAGAGTTAGGCAGACAAGGTAACGGAACTGATAGTCTTTAACTTGGTAAAGTCCAGAACCAATCCTTGCTCTTGTAACTAACTTAGAAGATTCACGACCTCCAACCCTCCGGGGCAGGTGGACACCGGGCAATGATATTATAGTACCCGCTATGATATTAGCAAATGTGATCAACGTTTCATCTGTTCTTGGGCCAACCCGACATATTCGGGGAATAGGGTCAAGCAGATTACGGCACTATTATGGCTGGATAGTGCAATAGGGATGGTAGCGGAAGAACCATTGAAAGTCAACGGTAGCGCCCACAAGCTTCCAGGAAGCCTACGCCTGTTCTTAGTCAATAAGGAGTGGCAGGCTCCACCAAGATATTCTTTGTCCTTACATGCATCGAAGAAATGCTAGCAAACTACTCAACAAAAGCATGAATAAAACGCAAGCAGAAAATAATAACCTCCCAGGAGGTCTCAGACGTTTGTTAAATCCTCCCGCTTTGGCGGCAATCTCCACGTGTCTGGAAGGGAGTAATTTATGTTTAGACAGTATTTTAGAAACCTCTATAAGGTCCTATGCTCCACAGGGAGTTAAGCGGAAATGAAGAGAGAAGAGGCGGGTGGTAGGGGAGAAAAAAACCATGATGATGAGAAGGAAACTGTAAATTAGTTATAAAAACAAGTTTATAAAGCCGTGAAAAAAACTACATGAAGCGGAAGTGGAATAAAGCAAGTTACAGTTATAATCTTAATGTTGATCAAAAACGACTAGATAAGGTACCAACACACAGAGAAATAAAGTGAAAACCGAATTGGAAAGTGTATATTAATGGTAACAACTTATAATTTCAGTTAGTACAACGATATTTACATTACATTTCTGAATATTTTTTGTGTTGTAACTAAAATTCAGTCGAATTGACCGCACTTTGTTCTGAAAACTAAAGTTCAATCGAACCAACCGCCTGAAATCCGTAATAACTGAATTTGAGTCGTAGTAACTGAATTTCAGTTGGCAAATAGCTAAATTTTTTTCCGTGTATATTTGAATTATTTCAAATAGAGCTATTATGAAACTAGGCAGTTCTCTAAGAGGTCCGTAATTATAATTTATCCTTTTTAAATAAAAGTCAGTCGCAAAAAGTTATTTTGTGATTATATATTTTCAAGCAAAAATAGAAGTTAAAAGTAATTTTTTTACTTTTATTTTGTTCTAAAAAAAATAATTGTCTAAAAAAGACGTTAAAATTCAAACTCAAACGTGCACTCGCACGTGGCATTATAAATAAGTTTATCTATACCACGGTCAGTGATTGCACAGAAAATTTTATATAGACGCAATCGAACAAATAAAAACATAACAAATATTACATTATTCAAAAAAACAGGGTCACTGACGAAGGTTCAATACCAGAAACTGCGCAGTCTGATTCAGAAAATTGAAATTTACAATGTAGTTATGATAGTATTAATTGCAATTGTCTGAAAAAGACTTTAAAATTCAAACTCAAACAAAAAAGTGTTTTACATTTATTTAAAAAAATATAGAAGTTATTACTGACTTTCATGTTTTCAAGCAAATATAAAAAATATTTTATCCTAATCCAACCGTTTTCTATATTCGGCGTTGTAAACTTTTATTCAAGAGGTGCTTGAACAAATGATAATTATTAATAATCATGGACGGTAACCGATTCGATGCGGTAAGGGTAACGCAAACCTATTGTATAGTCAAACTTCACAAATTTTGAGTCACACTAATGCATCATGCGTCTCGTAACTAGTTATGAAGCACTGAGACTCGACTATCTCTTTAGCCGTTCTGAACTGTCCAAGTATGCCGAATTCGTCAACTACAACCCGCTGCATTTAGGGTTATAAGTAGGGCTGAGGTTTTCATGCATTAAAAAATCGAAAATATGCACTTAAAAAATGCATTAAAAAATCCAAAATATGCACTAAAAAAAATAAAAAATATGCATTTAAAACTTTAAAAATTTCAATAAAAAATCGTTTTTTTTTTAATAAAAATAATAAATTCAGTCTATTTTTATTCAAAGGTACAATATGTTTTAAAAACTTAAATAAATAATTAAACTTTTATGTTAGAAAGTGTTTTGCAACCGTCACTTAATTAATTTTTATATTAATTACTGTATATTATTAATTTAGTTAGTCTCTTTACAGGAAGAAGAAGAAAAAAACATTTTTATTGAAAAATTTTACGGACACAAGGGATACACCAGACTGCCGCAGTTTCGTCCCCCTCCTGGGACTTGTCAGTGGTTAATTTATGTGTCAATTGAACAAAGTATTTTTATATTTTATATTGTATAAACAAATAAATACTTTTGTTTATATTATAAAAAGTTAAATGTCCGTTCGGAAGAAAAAAACTTTTGTACGTGCAAAATTATCTCTCAACGTCAACCGAAGTTATAGGAGTATACTTGAAGGATGCTAATGCATTTGGAGAATATTCATTTTCTAATTCCTATAATTTGTTTTATTTTTTGAAACCTTTAATTTTTTTGCAAACTTTTCTTCTTTTCACATTGTTAATATTAAGTGAACTAAATCCCTATAATTTAGTTATTGTTTCACCAATACATTCGTAGTTGGAAAACACAAATGATAATTGACTTTTGATGTTATTTAAATTTAAATTTAATTTTTTTTTACTTTTTTAATTGCAATCGGTATCAACAAGCTATTCAATAATATTCTCAAATTGCTCAAAGTTTTGTAAATAGTATTCTACAACATCTAGCCAACAAGATGGGGAACCTCATCTTGTTAATATTGGCTGTGGTGGAAGGAGAAGCAAGGGATACATTTCATTAAAAATTTCAACTCGAGAAGGAGCCTTTAAACATATTTTTATCCCGTATGAAACCAATAAATCATTATTATCGAATTAGCTTCCTCTGCAACGCCGTGTAACCCATGTGCCAAGCAAGTAACAGTTTTGTATAAAAAATTGTAAGCCCATTGTCAGCCTTAGCCATGTTAGGCGCTGCATCGGTTAAAAATAGAAGGATCTGCTTTTTGTCGAAATCTTGACCCAACAAATTTATTAGGTCATTTAAAGCACGAGCTATCATAGCATGGTTGGCATTTTCCAAATCTACAAAGCTAAGCAAGAATTTACAAAACTCCTACAATAACATTTGCCTCTATATCCGTTGTTTCGCCTATCGACACCAATAAATATTTGCTTTTCAAAAAGGACAGATTTTTTCTAGTTTGGGGTCATATATTTTGTCCTCATATTTATTTCTAAGAGTAGACTGGCAACGGATACTCTAATTCATGTATGTTTTAAAGAAATTTCCTAAATTTTCGTTACTTAATTTGTTTAATGGTATGTCATCTGAAATTATTGCTTCACATAAGTCCACACAAAACATATTTGTTGTCTCTGTATTTTGAAGCAACGATTGGGAAGACTGTTTTGTAACACGCTCGAGAAGCTCCTTGTGTTTTTGACTATTTAAGAGTTGATCAACCAAAAACTTACTTTCGTGAATCACGGATTTATTGCAAACTTTGCAATAAAGTATTCGACCATCAGATTTAAAGGCATTGTTAAATTCGTTAAAGTATGTCATTATGATGGAACACTTTGATGGCTTCATCTTCGGCATATTTCCTGGAAAAAGTCTCGTAAGGCAAAGAGCTCCAAATGAATTTATTTATTGATTTTTAAGTTATTTATTAGAAATTTTTTTTTTTGTGTATTCTGAAATTTTTAGCAGAACTTGTTTTTTTTTTGGTAATATGGAAATTTCTTAAAAAATCACTTATAAATTTAAAATAAGCAAAAAATATGCATTTAAAATCAAAATATGCACAAATATGCATTTTGAGCAAGATATGCAAAAAGATGCTAAAACAAACCGATGCCATTTTAACGCAAATTTATTGATTCGGAAAGATAATTGGTCGACATCGTTCTCAGACTATCGACATAAAACATGCATTTGCATAGAAATCGCAGCCCTAGTTATAAGAGACTAGATGGCCAGATTCAAGAGAAATCAATACCTTCGACACTCTCACATGTGTACACTACGGCAAGCTGCATGACCATGAAACATCACTTCATTGAAGGCAAGTTTACCAGCCATTAAAATTGAGCCCTATCCGCAATTCCCCGCGAAGGCATCGCTGTTTCTACTGACGGTTTTAATGCACAATTAGCTTCCAACAACTCACGACGAGAACATATAAAACACGCAATTGGAAAGCTTACTGTAAACGGTAGCCACTTCATGCAGCATGCAGCAACGCCAACGTGGTGATATGGGGACAATATTTTCAATTTTAATTTTGAATTTAAACCCGTTTAAGTTGTATCTGTGTAAGAGGGTTAAATTTGTATGTTTTCAAATAACAGTATGTGTGTAACACATAATTGTAAAAAGTTGTAGCAACTATTTAATTAAATGCTTTTTTAAATGAAGGTGAGTTGAGGAAACTAAAGTTTTTCTATAGAATATTACCGTAAACATTTTTTTTAACGTAATAAATTAAACTTTATTTATATTGTGCTTTTCAGACATATAAATCTTTTTAATGTTTTTGTCTGTAACTTTAATGGATAAAGCTAAATATTTAAATACATAACATAATGCTGTGTTACCTTCAATTTAAATAATATATTTAAAAATATATATATAAAATAAAACTTAAATAAATATTAAATAATAAAAAATCCAAAAAAAACGATAGTTTTTAAAGTCCTGTTGGGATTTTCATTCAAATTAGATTAAAATTCTTTAAAGAAAGGTCATTCATATCAGCAACAAAATATCGTACACCTAGTTTAAAAGTGACTCAACTCAAAATTTTAATTTTTCGGGTTTTTATGCTTAAACTATGCACTATACACTTGTTCATCTATAAAAAAAATTTCAGTGTATTTTGTTGTTGTTAACTGTTGCTAAAAATTGGTTATGTCATTCTTTATGTTTCAATTGGTATACAGTTGCTAATATTTTTTTTTTTTTTCGATTTCTGAATAATGAAAAATTTTGAGTTAAGTCACTTTTGAACTAGGTGTGCGAACATATTTCCAATTGCTTCACCACAATATTGAATTATACACACAGAAAACAGTTTTGTAGTTGCAACCGAGTTTTTTGCCAACCAAATTTCTGTGGTTCCACGTACTATCAATATTATTAAATTTTAATGCTATTGTAACAATCGACATTTATTTACAAATTTCGAATTTTTATTGTAACAATTGAATATTTAATGTTTACGGACCATAATATTCTATAAATAGATTCACATGTGGTCAACAAAATTTATATTATAAATAAAAAAAGTATATGCCTTGAACTGGGCTCGTACCGGCGATCTTAATTTTGTCAGGAAAGTACTTTCCTCTATCCTAAACCCAATTTAAATATGTTGCTTTTTTATTTTTAGGGGATGCCCCCTACTCATGCAGTGCATTGTATTGATCTGGAAAATAGTGTATGGGAGGAAAGAGGGAGTAGTGTTTGTGGATATTTGATTTAAATTTTTCTAAATTGTAAGTAACAGGGAAGACTTCTGCTGGAAGTTTGTTCCACATACGAATCGTTCGACTAAAAAACGAATTTTCTCTGTAATGCGTTGTGCGAAACACAGGACAATCAACTACAAATGGATGTGCTCTACTAGATAAGCGAGTATTACGAATAAAAACTCGGGCTCGTGGAATAAGTTCACTTATCTCAGATGAGTATCCCCCATGGTAATATCGATAGAAAACTGTCACACAACCCACATTCCGACGGTGCTCCAATGAATCAATAGAGTTCGATACACTACTGTCATTGATAAGCTTCACCGCCCTCCCCTGAACACGGTCCAGAAGCTTCAGAGTAGACAGTGGAGCCCCTGTCCATATATGAGAGTTGTATTCCATAATACTAATCTTACATGATAAAATCATAATAATAATCTCAAAAACTATAAAAAAAATTTATATTATATTAAAATTATGTTATTAATGAAAAATTCTTCTCCGCGAACTGGGCTCGAACTGGCGACCTTCTGTTGGTCAGGCAATGACTGTACCTCTAGACTAAACTCAATTTGAATTTCTGTTTTCAAATTTCTACATTGAATAGTTTTTTCTTTCAAGTTTAAATATTAATGTCTAAATATAGATTTGCATGTACAACAGAGATTGGGTTGCTAATCTTAATATTTTATTAGACTTACCAAAACTAAACAAAAAATTATATTCTTTTAAAATTGGTAACGAAAACTAATATTTTAGATAGAGCGATCGTTTTTTTTTGCAGTCAAGGGATAAAATCTCCGAAAAGTGGTTGGTTGGTGGTATTAAAGTAGAAGGTGAAGTAGAAGATAATATTTTTTCAATATTGATAAGGAAAACAAATATTTTAAATGTTGTGACTGTGTTTTGGTTAATTTTATATATTTTCTGTTTACAATATAGTTTAATTATTCTGATGATGAATTTTACGTACTTACAAATAAGATTATTGTATAATGATAAAATTTTGTTAGTTACAATAGAATTACAACAAGTTTATTCTGCGTGTGTAAAGTATTTTTTATTCAGCGAAGGAGGTCTTAATAGAAAAAAGTTCACAACCCCACTTGATAAAACTTTTTTGGACCAGAGATTTGGGTTACGGATGCTAAAATACTATGTAAAGGTTTAAGCATTAAGTACTCTGTAAAAAAAACTTTCTAGACAAGTGTCATTTAAAAATAATTAAAGAAAGTTGTATTTTATTTTTATAAATGTAGCGTTTTCTGATATTCTCACATATTTAGTTAGAATATTGTTCTACAATACAAACAGATAATTGCAATGCAAAAAGATAATTTGCTTAACTCAAACCGTGACATTGCATACAACAGACAAAATAAATTCTATGAGAATCTTTTTGTCTTAGCGTATAAACTGCCTGATCTGGTAACCCTGATTATAAAATCAAATACTATTTGAAAAACAACAATTTTACATGTCGATTTACTTTGTATGTCAGTCTAAGTTTGTGTGTCTGTTATTTTACAATTTGTGAAAACAACATATATCCCAACAAACAGTTTTTGTTCAGAAGAGCCGTGATATGATAAGTGTTCAAAAATGTTTTAATTTTTGTTTATACACTAAGGCAAATAAAAAGATTGTCATAGAGTTTATTTTGTCTGTTGTATGTAATGTCTTGGTTTGAGTTCAATTGCAGACGACTCAAGATTTGGGTGATGTCAATGAAACATTTGAAGAATGTTGATGAAGACCATAGTGGGTCAGAAAATGCATTCCATTCATGCTAGTGTCTAATAACTTTTTCTGTGTTTTTTTTCTAATAGTCAAAGTAAATTATTATATAAAAATTAAAATTTTTCTGTTAATTTAGAGAAAAATTTGTCATGATCTAGAACCGAACAAATAAAATCTCACACATTTGTATTGTCTATCACGAAAATTATCAAACTTTTTGAAAAGCAACAAATAAAATCTAATATGACAATATCATATTGGATTTTAGGACTTGAGGTAGAACAATATTCTAGCTAAACATATAATAATATAGAAAGTCGGAAAAAAAAATTTTGTACTTTTAATAAAAAATTAAAACATTTTTGAGGTTTTCTGATTTTTTAAAACAACAACATGAAAAAAAGTAATCTTTTTTTACAGTTTTATTAGTTTTTCTTTTTTATATTCATCGAGATTATTTTTGTGTTTTTTTTTAATTTATAACGAGCTTCCAATCCCGCATATTTACAACGTCCGCATTTTTTTTTTATATTATAAAAAATATTTAATTTTTAAGATCCATACTGGGTAACTAAATTAACGACATAAATATATTTTTCTCTGCAGAAATCCTATCCATATTCGAAACTATTGTTTTAAACTAAATCTGTTAAAGATATGTAATCAACAAATTTAAAATTTTTCAATCGTTATTTTTATCACGTTTAATAACAATTTAGAAAATACTATAATTGTAGCAACGAACCATAAAATAATTCAATTTCCGTAAAAATGAACATTTATAATACCCCCAACTGAACAGCAGATAAAATAAATTTGAATGGAACATATTATGATGATGTTCATCATACATACACTTTATAAATGGCTATGATAACAAAACCAAATATGGTTGGTTAGTAACCATAACAAGAAAATAAAAAACTGAAAAAGTTATTTTAAAAAAAAATTTGTTCAACAAATAGTTGGAAAAAATAAAAATTCTCAATTTTAGAATATCAAAAAAGACAAAAGATTTCTCAATCATACGCCACTTGGTATATTTAATTTTTTTTTTTTTTAATGCTATAAGCCACTTAGGTCAAAGTGCATTGTTAATACGTTGTACAAATTCATACTAGTATTTACAAAAAATTTTATATTATAAAGGGTGTTTTTTATGGAGGTATATAACTTTGAAATGGAATAAAACAAAGATGAATTTATTAAATTTACTTTCTTCGAAAGATAATCTTCTGGCATTATAATATAAATATGACTTCTGGCATATGACCGCCACACGGCTGGCTCGAACGTAGTCTAATCTGGAGGTCCAATTTTTGATGACTTTTTCCAACATTTGTGGCCGTATATTGGCAATAACGCTGCGAATGTTGTCCTCCAAGTGGTCAATCGTTTCGGGCTTATCGGCGTAGACTAGCGACTTCACATATCTCTACAGAAAACAGTCCAGCGGCGTTAAATCGCACGGTCTTGGAGGCCAATTCACGGATCCGAAACGTGCGCCGTTCAATTGATGGAGGAAAAAGTCAGTAATCATGGCTCTACAGCGGTCACAATTGACCGTAACGTTCTGACCAGCATCGTTTTTAAAGAAGTACGGACCATTGATTCCACCAGCCCATAAAGCACACCAAACAGTCAGTTTTTCTGGATGTAACGGTGTCTCAACATACACTTGAGGATTATCATCAATCCAAACGCGGCAGTTTTGGTTATTGACGTATCCATTTAACCAAAATGAGCTTCATCGCTAAACAAAATTCGTGCGCTATACGTATTTCGAATATTACCATGATTTTCAAAATAAATTTGCACAATTTGAAAGCATTGTTCAGGCGTCAGTCTATTCATGTTAAAATGACAAACCAAACTAAACATAAATCACTTGACAGCTGACAAAATAGGCGCCAGTTAAAAAAGTGTTTACAACTTAAAGTTGTATACCTGTATAAAAAACACCCTTTATGTAAATAAAAGTATATACATAAAAAAAATCCCTAAAATAGGATTATAGAAAAAAAATAAGTATCTAATCTTTCAAATTGTATGCTCTACATTTTTTTTTTGGGTATGGCTAAGGCACAAACAACACAATTTTACATTAATCACAACGTTTAATAATATAAGCCAAATACAACGACAGAACAATGAATTATTTTTAAAGTAAGCCAACCGCCTGTGCTTGGGGTTGTAACATATCTCGTAAATTTGAATCTTGAAAATAAAAAATTCGTGACTACGTAGTACATTATCTTGTAAAAGGATAGCCAAATTTCTTAACTGCAACTAGTCAGTAAATGAACAATACAGAAATCGTTCAATATAAATCGCTTCACTTCGAAAACCATGCCATATTTCAACGATAGCACTTTTTCTGTAAATTCTTTTAAACTGTTTTCTTGCAAGTCAAATCATATTTACTAAAGAATCCATGTCTTAAAAACGATTAAAAAAAGTTTTAAAATATTAGTTATTTCTTCAATATAGTTTTGAAATTATTTTGCCCATTACCATTTTTTATAAAAATTTTCTTAAAATTGGTCAGTCTTCAAAAAAATCCTATTAAAAGAAATTTTTTTTTAATTATTCGCTTTATTCGATTATTCGTAAAAATTTTTCGAACTATTCGCAGTTCGAAAATCATGGCTTTCAATGTGATCGTTCGAATTTTCTGTTTTTCATTCGATAAATCGAATAAATTTTATTCGAGCAACAACCTAATACAAACTGACCAGTTGCCATAATAATTTAAAATTAAATAGTGCAAATGAGTGTGCATTAGGGTTAAAACTTTTAATTTATTTTTTAAATTATCAAATTTTACACATTCTTTCCATAAAGTCCATACAAATATAAAATTTTATTTGAAATAATCTCGATGTATATAAAAACAAAAATGGAATAATACTGTAAAAAATATTACTTGAGCCAGAGTAAAAACTATTTTTTTACAAAGAGAACAGTTTTGGTCTTCAACGTTTAGGAACGTCCTGATGGTTGTTAAGAACTGACCCTAACCATGTGTTTGATAACTAAGAAGACCAGAATGGAGCAAAATTGATGATTAATAGGTTTTTTGTTAAAGTTCTGCCTATTATGGAGACTCTAGCTTTTCTAAAACTTCGGGTTCTGATGAGATCTTTAGCCAGATCGAAATACTAGTATCCAAATAGCTAACGTGTTTGTTTTGCTTTATGTTTGTAAATATATGGAGGTTGAAAGCTCCTTATAAATTGAAAATTATAACATTTTTTTTTTCAAAACTTTTTTGAATTTTGTCAATTAATCTAAAAATTATTATTTCGCTAAAATTTTAAAGTAATTAGAGGATGACTATGACTATTGGACACAAAATTTAAATTTAACGTACTTTGCGAATTTTGAAAAAAAAAAATTATTCAAGCGTTGTTTCGCTATATGGGCATCAAAATTCGCAAAACAATGAGAACATTGCTTCAAAATTAATTTACCATATCGCACTTGATCAACAAGAGGGTATTAACTCAAAATTTTTAAAATATCACTTTTTTCAAGAAGTCAACTAACAACATCAATATCTATCTATTGTAAAAATTTCAACGTATTCCGATTACTCTTTCATCTCGAAAACCACTTTTGATACCATTTTCGTGATAATGTAGTGATTACCTTTATTTCAACAAAAAGGTATTATTTCGAGTTAATACAAAAGTTCAAATAGAAATGAATCGTATATTTTCATAAAAAATGTATTATTTTGATTTGAGCCTTTATTTATGTTAAAAATAATCAAACTGTTTATTTATATTTGGTTGTGTTTTGAGTTGATACTGTTTTGTTGATAAAATTTGTTTTATTCTATAAATTTAAATCGATAAAATTTCAAAAAAATGGTATTAACTCAAACAATTGATTTTTTTTTTTGCAATGAGTGGAAAAATTTAAAACAAAAACAATATATATATATATTTTCAAATGGAATTTGCTTATTATGATATGTTTGAATTTTTAAATTCTGTTAAAATGTGGCCATAAACAGTTTTTTGACTCTACTGAAAATTTTAAAATTTTGAGTTAATACCCTCTTGTTGATCAAGTGTGATATGTTGTGCAGTAATTTTAGTCCACTTCAAAACTTTAGTCCAACATTAATGATACAATTATGAAAAATATATCTTATGCCGCAGTGTTTTGTTTTACACTGACCCGAAAAATCGATTTTGATTGTAAATACAATATTGCACTTCATATGGTGATAGGTAAAAATTTTCCACAAAATAGAAGTTATAACCCTAGTGTGCATGTGTGTTTTTTTCCACTAAACTTTATATAATTTCCGGTTAATTTTCGAATAAGAATACTAAAAATTGTCAACAACTATGTTTTTCTTCAAAGCATAGAAAAGAGCATAAAGTTATAAAGTTCTGAAATGAACAAACCATTTCTAAACTAGAAATTGTTTTTCTAAAAAAAATATACAAAAAACAACGAAATAAATTTCCGTTAAATATACATATTTCTACGGAATGCTGCAGACTGGTTTATTTGACTTGTATAACTTATTTGTGCTGCATTGAATTTTTCCTAAAATTTACAATATCATATTGCAGACAATGATTGTTTCGGGTGCAGACTATGCAAAAAAACAGTCATGTCAAATTTCTTGAAGCATATCGCACAGTCAGAAACTTAAAAAAACGATAAAAAGCGCTAGATGATTAAGTTGATCAAAATGTCTAGTTTTCAACTAATTTATGTTGCGAAAATGTTAAAAAGTCCTATTTTAGGACTTTTTGATCAATAGTGATTAGAAAATATTGAAGATTTTAAACAAATTTTAATATTTTTAGTGAAAATTTACTTAAGTCTTTTTGAGAACAATTTTATGCTAAATTGTACAAGCAATAGAGTGTCCCGAATAAAAAAGATATTTGGAATACCACTCAATCGATGCATTTTTAAGAGCTGAATATGGGAAAAATAAGTAAAACATTTTTCAAGTGGATCTTCATTTCTCTACCAGCAATTGAAGTTACTGGTTGTAGTGCATTTTGACCAATTTTTTTGAAATAGGTCTCAAAACTTTCGTAATTTTTGGTTTAGTATTGGAAAATATATTTTAAAATTTTGTGTAATTTTGTACAATTGAAGAGCTTATTGTAAAAACTTGATAAGCTACATTTTGGTTTTAGTTTGTTTTAGCCTTTCAAAGGTTAAACAATTCCAAAAAATATGACTTCTGCAGGACGTTTATACTCTAGGTACTTGCAATAAGTGTTTACGCGAGAATTCTAATAAATAAAGGGTCCGCCTAGTAACTTTTTTTTTGAACTCCTGAACCAATTGGACTTTGTATGGCGTCATACCAAGGTCTTTATGCAAAAGTCGTCGCAATGATGTCTCCGAAATGTTCAATTGTTGAGGACGACGGTGAATTGATGTTGATGGCGCTTCACGCACACTTTCTGCCACAGCAGCAATATTCTCGGGTGTACACACTGTTTTTGGCTTTTCACGCTTTGGTTTATCGATGAGGATGCTAGTTTCTTTCACTTTTTTCACAAGATAACGAACATACGGACCATATTCGTTCAGCGGAAGGATAAAACTAATTATCTGTCAAATCAGACATGAGCTAAGTGTTACCATTCACGAAATAAGCACTAGTTGAAAAAAAAAACGTTAGATGGCGGACCCTTTATTAGTCAATGGATGTCTAGAAAACAGCGAAAATCCATAAAATAATATATGTGGCTTATCATGTTTTTACAATAAGGTCTTCAATTGTTTTCTGTACAAATTTAAAAAAATATAAATTATAGAAATTGTACTTGGTATACATTAAAAAATACTCTGGTGTACCAAAACTACTCTACAGAAAATTTAAAAATTATTTTCTGGTAATAAGACAAGACTTAAGAATCTTTTGAGCCCTATTTCGAAAATTATAAACTTATTTTGGTGAAAATACACTACAAACGGTAACTTCAATCGCTGGCAGGGAAATGAAGATAGACTTCAAAAATGATTTTCTAGTAGTACGACAAGACTTAAGAAACTTTTGAGCCATATTTCGAAAAAAAATTAGAAACTTTTTTTGGTGAAAATGCACTAAAAACGGTAACTTCAATCGCTGGTAGTGAAATGAAGATCCACTTCAAAAATATTTTACTTATTTTTCCCATATTCAGCAATTGAGTGGTATTCCTTTAACCAACTCGAAAAAGTGCCGTATTCGGGAGACTCTAACATGCAAGTAGTATTTTTTTTTTTGGCCTACAATTGTTAAAATTTTCTAAAATTGTGTCAAAATTAAACGGTTTGCAAAAAATGCGCTTAAATAGTTAAACTAAAAAGCAAAATGCTCCAACCTAGCGAACTGAAAATAATGCGAGTTTTGTTCAAAAACGATAAATCTAGCGTCAAAAGCACTAAATTGACATCGCTGCAAAACGAATTTTCATAGAACTTGATTGTTTTGTTGTTGTTGTTTTTATTAGAAGCGGAGTGGAAGGAGTTGTAACATTTTAAAATAAAAACTTGTTTTAATGCCAAAGGCGTACAAAATTATAATTGATTTCTGCAATTTATTGCTTCAGTACAAAAGAATTACATTGAAATGAAAGTTGTTATGAGAAATAACAAAGAATTTTTAAAACTAATAAATATGGCACGTTAGAGGTAGTAGGTACACTTATAGAATAAAGTTAGTAAAAACTAGCTACGACAACAGTTAGTCAACCATCTTTGCAAATTTTTATCAAATTTTTAGTTCAAATTGAAAAAAAAAATTCTTAACTGAAACAGATGCTGTATTTTTAAACATTTAAATCGTTCAAGAAAACTATTTAGATTTGATTGCCTGTAATGTGGAATAGTATTCCACATTACCCCACTAGGTACTCCACATTACCCTCCATGTTTTAGACTGTATACTCTTTGGGTACCTAATCATTTTCGCGCATAACTTTTTTTAAAATAAAGATAAGGCCCCTATGGGGAATGAGGAGTCAATTGACCTAAAAGTGACTGGTTAAAGAAGGACTTAGCACAGGACTGGTATAATTTTATACTGAAGTGGGTTAAGCAGTGTCAATTGACCTAAAATTACTAATGCTGTGACTGGTAAAGGGAGGACATACGACTTAACCAGAATGCTTATTAAGATGAAAAAAGCCAGTTGGGAAGAATTTTACCCATTGGAAGCTGTTTAGTTTTCGTTTATTTTATACGACATGGCCCTTTCGCGACAGTCTTGTGGTATGCCCATTAGGGTGGGGCGATTAGCATGGAAGGAAAAAAATCTTAATGGGCGCTTCGCGTTTCTGATTCTTGGGATTGTACTGAGCAAAAAAGTCCACTAGACCATACGTCTACGGTGAATATCGAGCTTACACATTTTGACTTTACGGCAAAAAAGCCCTATTTTGAAATTAAAAATTAACCCCTATATCTCCACCCACAAATATGATTGATGCATTAATCTGCTAGAGAATCTTCCAAAGAAGAGATTGATATCATAATCTTGGATAAGATCCTCCTACTTCCTGAGATATAACCATCCCACATATTGTTACTTTCACAAAATACGGCTAAAAAGTCAAAATGTGGAAGCTCGACTTTCATCGTAGACGTATAGTCTAGTGGACTTTTTTGCTCAGTACAATCCTAAGAATCATAAACGCGAAGCGCCCATTAAGATGTTCAAATCGCCCCACCCTAATGCCCATCTTTGGTTAGTCCTGTGGCATGCCACTATGTGGTTTAAAGCAGGACAAATGACCCCCTCCTATGACAAGCCAATGTTAAAGTTGCGTTGCCAGTTGTTTACATAGGGTAGGGCTTAGTAGAGGACCGGTGTCTGGCACGAAGGGACCGATCCTGTGGCAGACGCAGTCCCATTCCCCATAGGGATATTTTTGTAATAAACACAGTTAAACAGTAAATCAAGTTATATTTTAGCTTTGTGAATTTATCGTCAATACGACGGAAAAGTACAAAAACAAAATAAGTATTCCACATTAGCCGAACTTACTCTTCAATTATGAACCTTTAACTAAATTTAAACAAAAACTGTAATTTTTATATTTTGAATATGCTTGAAACTTAAAACCGCCATAATTTTTGCGCCGTTAAAGATAAATGATTAACGAGGATGGATTTAGCATGCATAAACATAAACATCTAACATATACACAAAGGGTTATTCATGCCATAAAAAAAATAATTATAAAATTGTTAACCTTAAAATGTCGAAAACTATTGAAGTTCGTCATATATATTGCATAAAATATAACTCCATTTAAATATACATACCAATACTTATCAATTACTTAAAATAAAAAAAATTTCAAAAACTGTTTCGTAAAAAAAAATAAATGCGATTTTCGGGTTAGGTATGCCCAAATACATAATAAAAAATAGTCACATATTTGTAACACAAACTTTTTAAAACTAGTTAACTAGTGCAATAGAAGTGTGTGCAAAAACATTTAGATCCATCTTATTTAAGGAAAAAGCTTTATATATTTATGGAAATGGCATTTTGTGGGTCCTGTGCATTAGAGGGTTAAGTTTCAGCCAACAAGTAATTTGGCAGTAAATATGTTAGTTATGATTACATTAAAGTTTTTTTTTTCAAAACTATTCAATACTATTATTCAATACTACTATTTCAATACTATTTTAAAACTTTTTGATATATATTGCCTATTCAGTGGTAAATAAATGTCTGTAAAATTTGTTTGCATTATTTATGCATTTAATTTTATTATAACAAATTTTTTTTTTATAAATATTGTTGCTATTTTTTATTTCGAAAAACTATTTCCTGTCTAGCAGACATTAAAATATGTTTTGCTTTTGCAATACACACATGAATAAAGTTTAGGGTTTTTTCCAGCAATTTCAGTTATATTAATTTCCAGATTTCCCTGGAATTTTGAGGTTTGCCAGTAAAATTTTTTTAGTACAGTTGGGAATTTCTAATTATGTTTACCTGTAAACATAATTAGAATACGACGGAAAAGTACAAAAACAAAATAAGTATTTCACATTAGCCGAACTTACTCTTCAATGATGAACCTTTAACTAAATTTAAACAAAAACTGTAATTTTTATATTTTGAATATGCTTGAAACTTAAAACCGCCATAATTTTTGTGCCGTTAAAGATAAATGATTAACGAGGATGGATTTAGCATGCATAAACATAAACATCTAACATATACACAAAGGGTTATTCATGCCATAAAAAAAAATAATTATAAAATTGTTAACCTTAAAATGTCGAAAACTATTGAAGTTCGTCATATATATTGCGTAAAATATAACTCCATTTAAATATACATACCATTACGTATTCATGAATAGTCTTTTTTTTTTTTGGTTTACTTAAAAATAAAAAATATTTCAAAAACTGTTTCGTAAAAAAAAAAAAAATGCGATTTTCGGGCTAGGTATGCCCAAATACATAATAAAAAATAGTCATATATTTGTAACACAAACTTTTTAAAACTAGTTAACTAGTGCAATAGAAGTGTGTGCAAAAACATTTAGATCCATCTTATTTAAGGAAAAAGCTTTATATATTTATGCAAATGGCATTTTGTGGGTCCTGTGCATTAGAGGGTTAAGTTTCAGCCAACAAGTAATTTGGCAGCAAATATGTTAGTTATGATTACATTAAAGTTTTTTTTTTTCAACACTATTCAATACTATTATTCAATACTACTATTTCAATACTATTTTAAAACTTTTTGATATATATTGCCTATTCATTCAGTGGTAAATAAATGTCTGTAAAATTTGTTTGCATTATTTATGCATTTAATTTTATTATAACTAAATTTTTTTTTTATAAATATTGTTGCTATTTTTTATTTCGAAAAACTATTTCCTGTCTAGCAGACATTTAAATATGTTTTGCTTTTGCAATACACACATGAATACAGATTAGGGTTTTTTCCAGCAAAATCAGTTATATTAATTTCCCGATTTCCCTGGAATTTTAAGGTTTGTAACAATAACAGTAAAGTTTTTTAGTACGGTTGGCAATTTCTACTTGGGTAATTATGTTTACCTGTAAAGATATATATGGTTGGAACTAGCGAAAAATGTCTATTATAAGTATGGTGGCGTGGCCCAAATATAATGTCTAAGAATTTTATTATTGCAAATATATCTTTGCTTAGGTTTGAAAATTTGAATCATTATAAACATATATATAATAACATGCAAACATCCATAAAGTGTATTTTTTTGCGTGAAGTCATTGTTAAAATGAACCTGGGTAGAAATTGCCAACCATACCAAAAAAAAAAAAAAATAGTACTGGCAAACAACCCACTGCTATTTTTGTAAAACCCACCGTGCTAAAAATTACCAAAGGTACAACTAATATTGTATTAGAAAAACACTATTTTTTTTTTTTTTTTTAAGAAAAGCTTCAATCAGGAAATTCTTCCTATTAATTAATGTGTTGCTTTCTTCGGAAAGGGGATAGTGGAGAGATGAAAGGTGGTGAAAGATAGAGGGCTTCAAACATGACAACACTATAATTGCAAGAGATGATAAGTCTTAGAACAATTGTTTCTCGCCACCTGATGTAGAGTTGGCGAATTTATTGAAGCCTTTTGTTTCATAGCCCTGATTCATTATTCTACTTCGGTGGGGTTAAGTGCTATGGGAACACCGAAGGTGGGCGTAGCGATACATATAAGTGATAGAAAACTCATACATATATTTGATGTTGTCGTCACCGGGAATCGAACCCGGACCATCTGTGTAACAGTCCAACGCGCTAACCATTGCACTACAACTCATGAAAAGCAAAGCATGAATTTTGCCAGTATCACCAGCAAAATTATTTGCCCATATTGTTTTTAAAAATATTACAACCAATTAGAAGCATATTTTCTTAAATTGTATTATATTTCACACATCTATGATGCAAACTATTTTCGAATGCTCGAATTTACATCGTTTCCCATTCAGAAAAATACAATCGCCACAGTATTGGCGAAGCGTCGGCGTCGGTCGGTTATGCGTTGCCACAACGTGGGATTAACAATCTTGACAGTATTGTCCTGTTACGCGATTGAAAACAGTGGCCAACCGTTGGTTTCGGCGAACTTGCCACTGTTGGCAATTCAAAAAATTTGGTGCTTTTAAAATAGCTTATATTAATTTTGAGATACGAGTATAATAAAGCATATTTAAAAAAGCATCCATACAGTTCGGTCTTTGTCTGTGTGAAATATAATAAAATATAAAAAAATGTGCTTCTAATTGGTTGTAATATTTTTAAAAACAATATGGGCAAAGAATTTTAAATGGTGGTATTGGCAAAAACACATGCTTTGCAAACAAAATAGTTTTTCCGGTCAATATTAGTTGTACCTTACGTAATTTTTAATACGGTGGGTGTTACAAAAATAATAGTGGTTTGCCAGTACTATTTGTCTGGAACGGTTCGCAATTTCTACCTGGGTAGTAGTATTTCAAAACTTTTAGTTTTTGTTTACAAATTTTTGTGGAATTTTAAAAACTACTAGTTTTTTATTGTAATATAAATTCAGTATAACGCACTTCTTACTCTTCGTCCAAATTCGATAGAAAGCGTACAAGTGTTTTCGGTGTCAATTGGAAATTTGTTAATAAAATCAGAAATAGACTTTCTAAGGAATCAGTAAACGCTTTGAGTGTATTAAATAATAATGTCCTAAGCCGAACAAAGTTAATTAAGGTTTTTAAAATAGTTAACCTAATTTAAGGGTGGATTTTTTATGTTTTAGCTTACACAGAAAAAATTATCGACCAAAAATATTCAATTAAAGAGTTTATTTGAATTTAATTTGTTTCTAAACAAATATTTAATTGAATCAATAAATATTTTTATTGACTTTTAAATATATAAATACATATTTTATTTTAGACGCAATTGTCATATCATTTTTTCATACACTGTATGCATAAATAGAAAATGTATAAAATACCAAATACATTTGAAGTTAACAAACAAAACAAGCACACACACAAACAGACCCAGCATTGCAAAAAACACACATACCAACGTATAGATCACACACTTTTTTTTGAGTATCATATTTTTTTTGTTTTGTAGAAGTTATTTATAATTTTTTTTCTTCTCAATTTTAATAAAAGGTTTAATTAATAGTAACATTGCCGTGATAGGTCAATTAAAATATTAATTGATTCAATAAATTTTTTAACTGAAACGCCTTTTTAGTTTTTTCTGTGTATATTTTCTTTTATGAATTAAATCGTTATGTTTTTGTTATTTATCTTGTAAATGGATTTAATACTTTTTCTTGATTAAACAACTTAATAATCCAAGTTAATCTAAAAATGATCAATTGCTTTTGTAGTGGTTTAGTGTTTCTTTTACTTAATTTGATAGCAACCCGAGTAAAAAGAGTTATATAGAAATTAAATGGTATTTAGTACAAATAACTTTCGTTATATATTTCTTTGTATGCCACAATATATAAAAAGATATATTTTTGGTTTACCGAAAAAATTTATGCTACGCCATATCTAAATGTATCTGTTTATTTATATTACCATATTTAATTAAATTATAAGATCAATTTTAATCCAGTACAATATACGATTTTAAATTATATTTTTAGTCGAAATCAATACTGGTGTACTCTACGCTACAGATTGGATTTTGTTCCTTTAACTTTTGCACTTAAATATTTTTTGTATAATTCTATTTCTTTTTTTTTTTGAGTCTACTTTATTTCTTTTTTATAGTAAGCGTAAATATTAAATTTCCTAATATCTACAGCATATTCTTACTTCAAATAAACATTTTTATAATATCAATATGAATTCAAATAGGAAATTCATGTTCGAACGTAGTGAACGCAAGTATTAATTTTTTTTTTTTATTGGAAAACTCTGGCAACCCTATAGACTTGAAGCTATGTGTGGTAGGGACTTCACTTAAAAGGTCATAACTTTTGATGTGTAAAAAATATTGACAAATTTATTTTTGCATACGAACGGCTAGTAAAACAAATTTTACACATTTTTTAAAAATAAAAATTTTTGAAAAAAAACTTTAAAATCAAGTTTTAAAAAAATCCATACATATGTGTACTAAACACTCTGAAAATTTCAGAGTGGAAAGCTTCTTACTTAGTGAGATATCAGAAAAAATGTAGAAGTATGTACACCAGAAAATTTGTTTTCAATAGTAATAGTAGTTTTTCAATAGCAGCAATAAAAACAAAAATACATAGTAATTAAATGTGCTTAAATGTTACTTAACTAATTGTAAAAAATAATTTGCTATAGGCTGGTCTATATCCAGATTACGTTCTTGCCTAAGGAAATCGTCAGTGTGCAATGTTCTTAGAATTGCTAGAGATATTTGTTAGGTTACATCATAAACTCAATGAGAATTTCTTGTTTTGGTCTAGAGGCGTGATTTAACAGTAGAAATAATTAAGAAAATACAACAACACAAATCTACCGCACATTCAATTTTAATAAAATTAAACATTTCAGATTCAATATGATAATGTATAATTTTTAATATGATAATGTATATTATTATTAAGATCATTGTATTAAGCGACATAAAATTATATATGACATCATGCTAATTCATATATGCCATATATAGTAATATTTGCCACATCTACTGTAATATCAATATAGATATTAAGATATTAAGAAGTATGGGACCATATAAAATTTTTTCCAAAAACCAAATCCAACACAAATTTATATACGACCATATGTGCCATCACATAAATCCATATTAAGCTATATAAAGCTACATGTTTTTATATAATACAATATTAAATAAGATATGTTTGTTACACGAGTTATATTATTTAAATGGAGCGGGATCCTGGGCAATTAAAACAAAAATTGACGCTTTCCCGGGAACTACGAGAAAAGAAACCCCTAATTCAGATGCAAAAAAAAACCGAAATGAAACTAGTTAAAGCACTAACACACACATACAAAAAAAAAATTTAATTCGTTTTTGGTAATACATTTAGAATGTATTTTATACACCTGAGGAGAGATAAATTAGAACAGAGGTTTTTTGTAAATACATTTTTCGAATAAATACTAAAATAACAAAAAACATAAAATTTAAATAATTAATAATGCAGTTTGGAAACTGTTGATTTATGGTATAAATAGGAAACAGTAAAACATTCATATACAAAGAGAGAAGTTCAGTGGACGAAAACTAATGAAAATTTTGCAGTAAATTTACTGAAACGTATCTTCACAAAGTGAACGAAAATTATCTTAAAATTAATAGAAAGCTTTATACCAGATATTTAAAAGAATGTACACTAATATAATGAAAAATTTCAATGAACGTATTCCAGTGCAATTTCATTGATTTTATTCAAAAAGTTTTAATATCATGCAGATAATTGCCTTAGTGTAGGGGAATGTATTGGTTTTAGAGAACTTTTCGGGATATTGAGACATTAGAGTCCTTAAGGCTCAACTATACTTAGCGAAGTTGAATTAGGAGAATGAGCGATTATAGGAAATTACATTGAAGCACCTACATTTAGCTTAATTTAACTTACGTAAAGTTGTATCTCTATTAATTTGAAGAAATTTGGCTAAACTGCACTTTATGGGGCGTTCCTATTCAGAACTATAAAAGAAAATTTGTTTCTATCTTTGGTTAAGGGGGCCCATGGCACAAAAACCGGCATTAGCATTGAATTTTCATTAGCATTAGTTCACTAATGCCAAAAAAAATTCCATTAGCATTTCATTGTAATGAAATTGTTTGGCATTAGCATTTATCATACTAATGCTAATGAAATCACACTAATGACTAAAAAACGAATTACAATTGAACAAAATAAAGCATTTGTTTACAAAAAAAAGTGGAGTGTAAATTGCTTTACATAGCAATGGAACGGAGATCTATAGGAAAACATAAAAACATTCCTCAGCCGAGCCTTGTACGGACTGGAAGAGAAACGCCTTAAGCCAATAAATTGTGTAATACCTCTACTCGGTAATCTTAGGGTAATGCTAACGATAGCAACAAAAAGTTTAATTTTCCGTGTAAAATTCTTCATTTTAACGGTAAATTTTACAAAAATAACCAAAAAAAAAAAACACTTAAAAAACTCCCTCCCCATTTTTATACTTAAAATTGCTCTATAGGGCTCTACGTATCATGGATCATAAAAATAATATAATTTTTGAAATAATGACGAAATTTTCTTTCATTTGAGTGCTCACACTTATATGTTTCTACGCAAACCGGGTTTTGTGCTCAAAAGCCGAAGATAGAAACAAATTTTCTTTTTTAATTCCAGCAGGAGGGAGTCATATATATATTTGATGAACACCCCATAAAGTGCAGTTTTGCCAGATGTTCAATAAACAACAAATAAAAAAATAAGAAAATCAATAAAAACAAAAAAAAAAAGATGTAGAATTAATTAGCAAATCTGGCAAAAAATTTAAACATAAATAAGTTAAATATGGTCGTACTTAAATTTAAAGAAAAATTAAACCAAATTGAAGGTTTAAGCTTTACCGTTAATATCTTTATTCTTAACTGAATTTTAAACACATTTTTAATGTCTTTTTGCTATAAAATTGTGTCGTAAAATGTTCATCTTCCATTCACATTGTCCAAATTGATGTCCTGTAGTCGATTACTGCAATTAATTATTTTAAATAACTAATTAAACTTAAACTGATGAACATACAAATACACACATATATGAACTACTTCAAATATATTCGACACACGTTAAAACTGACATTAGATGCCTCTTGTTTCTCAAGGTTTTATGAATTGAGAGGAACGCTAGGACAGGGCTAGGTTGACAATTCTTAAAAGATATGACATGCAAAATTTCACATTAAAATGTCTTCACCAAAAGAATTGATGGCCATTTAAATGTCGAAAAATTTAAAAAAAAATTATTAAAAAGATACAAAAGTTTTTTTTATTTATATAATTTTTGTTTTTTGCTCATAGTTTTTAACTATAAGATCCAAACCAATACAAAATGGACTCACTAGACTTCACTAGACTTCAGAGATACATTCACTAAAAAAATAATTTCCATATCGCTGATTGGTTAAAAGCTGTATGGTGGTTTAAAAGTGAAACCCTAATTTTCCGATTTATAAACATTTGTAGTTTTTTCAATAGGGTTTTTGCGCACTTTAATGAAATTGAATTTTTAGAACCGTGTTTAAAAAATGTTGTAATTTTATGTGGATTGAGGTATACTAAGTTCAGGTCAGTACACAAATAAGTGAATTCGAACATCACAAACTTATAAGGACATTTTTTATAAATGTATGTTTTTTCCGACATATATACGCAATTTTATTTATAGTTGGCTAGTGCATTGCTTGAACTTAGTTACTTTGTAAACACCACCTCCTAGTTAAAAAAAGACATTTTAACAACTTTATACGCAAATATTTTGCGTAATTTAATTATTTTGTTTTGCATTTTTTATAAAAAAAACATGGCTGGAGAATCCTTTTGACAGACTTAATAAATACTGTGCAAAAAAGTTTAATTTTTTTCACATATAGCGGCAACAGCGCAATAAATTCAATTTTTCAAATCGCGAATTACAAAAAAATTATAAAATCCATATGAAAACCTATACTTTTCTACATATGGCCCCATACTAGGCTTGCTAGACGGCCATGCTTTCGCTTGATTTACAACAGTCTGAAATGCTGGTCTAGAATCAAAAAAAAAATATGATTTCTCAAGATTTTTAAAGCCCAATCAAATAACACCATAAAAGTAATTTTTTATTTTTTTTTTTTCAAAATTTTCCTTAAACACATTTTTGTAAAAAGCAAAACAAATTTCATTGAAATCGTGAATTTGTAAGCCCAATTATTCGATTTATTTTATGTGTTTGAATGAAATGAACTAAAGGGTCCACCATCTAACGTTTTTTTTTTTAACTAGTGCTTATTTCGTGAATGGTAACACTTAGCTCATGTTTGATTTGACAGGTAATTAGTTTTATCCTTCTGCTGAACGAATATGGTTGTGTATACGCTTGAACAATGCTGGGAAATATTGCGGCATTACTTTGAAAATCAAGGTATTTCTTCGAAAATAAGCAAGGAGTGGCCGTTATAGTCAATGACAATCGTTATCGGGCCATGTTGAACGAATTTTTGTTCACAAAAATTGAAGAGGAGGATATTGGCAACAATTGGTTTCAACAGGACGGCGATACGTGCCAAACAGCCGAAGCTACACTCGATGTTTTGCGCCCTGTTTTTGAAGATCGCAATATCAGCCGCAGAGCTGATGTCGTTTGGCCACTTTGGAGCTGCGATTTGACACCGTTGGACTATTATTTGTGGGGTGCCGTCAAAGATAAGTGTTACGCCAACAAGCCAGAGACAATTGACGCTTTAAAGGACAATATTCGTGAAGCCATTGGTAAAATACAGCTGCACACAATCGATAATGTGCTTAAAAATTGGACCGATCGTGTAGGCTACTGCATGGCCAGCCGAGGCAGCCATTTGAATAACATTTTTTCCATTATTAACCGGATGGATTGTACTTTCAAATAAAAAAAGAAATTTGAGAAAATATTCAGTAGTTTTTTTTTATAGCATTTTCAAAAAAAAAAAAAGTTATTTGGCGGACCCTTTACATAGATGAAAAGAGGATCGCTTATTGGCATATACATTAGAGCGACTCAAAATCAACATTCAGAACAGTATTTCCTAAAACGTAGAATTTGTATGAAAACCCGAAACGAAAATATGTATTTAGCTAAATATTTCAATTAGTGCTCAATATATATATATTTTATATACCATTGGAAGCTGCTTCAAAACCTTTTATCAATGATACCAAATTTTATTTATGTCGTCTTGGAGAAACGTACAAACAAAATCGAAAAACTGAAAAAAGGACCTTTTTTAAAATGGTCCAGCTCACGGATGGTCAACGCTAGAACCAAAATATTTTGGGAATCATCATAAAACATAACAAGCTTTATTTTTAGAGGGGTAACAAAATCACTTTTTTCTCTGCCATACAAGTTGAGTCGCTCTAATATACATATGGGATTGTTTATGAAAATACGTTAAAAAATTTCCTAAAATTTATATCTAAATAATTTATTTTTGAAAATGAATTTTTTATGAATTTTTTGTTTGTTTGTGTGCCATTTTCTTATTCTTAATTTTTGGGCTTAAAAACCGCCTTTTATTAAGATTTTTGAGCTTTAAAATTGTCTTTTTCATATTTTCTTCGCTTTCAAAGATTTTTTCCTTAAAGTTTTGTAATTTTCTTTTTAAAAAGTGTAATTATTTTACCTTTCTTGTAGTTTTACTTTTTTTTGCTTTTTTCCAATATATTTTTTGCCATAATTGGTATTTTCTTGTCTTCTCTGTTTAAAAATTATAAATATTACATTATCACTATCCAAGTATACAACAGCAAGTTCGAAAAATTTTACACAACAAGCGTATAGTTTAAACTGAAATATCACTCATACGTCTGACCCCCTTTGTTTTCATAATATGGTTGTCGAAAGTATGCTAGAAAAACTTTGGTTTGCAACACTAAAACTCAAGCAATACAACTTATACGAAATATTTATATAGCACTCATTGGCATGAGTGTGTTTAACTTTTTTAACATTTTGAATTTAGAAAATATGTCTAAAAGCTTAGTGAACATTTTTTTGTTTGTAAAAAAATTATATATATTTTAGAATATGAAAAATTTCTTAAAAAAAAAACATATTTTGGATTGCGTTAATTAATCGTTTTAACTTTTAATTTTACCCATAATGAAAAAGCAATTGAAAATAGCTTTATTGCAAAAGGCTAAACAAAATTAAATACTGGGTAAGCTTTCAAAGTCCTTTGGGGTTTTCGGTCTACTGATAACCTAGTTTCTTATCCTGCTAGTCTCGTTAGGGATACAATTTTACGTTGAATAATGTAATTAAAAACATTGCCCAGCTTTACAAACAGTCAGTTCATTTGATCATATTTTTTAACTGTTTTAAGACATTTAATTCGTGAAAAAATGTGGAAAATTGTTGGTTGTTGGACCAGCAAAAACTGACAGATATAGAGTTTATTTGAAAATGTTGAACAATGAATCGCATTATTGAAACAGGTAATTTTTTATGCAATTTGTTATACTTTTTATAAAAAAAATATATTTTTATGCAAAAAATAAATTAAATTAAAATACAACTAATATTTTAGATTTATATTAAATTTTTTTTTTTACAAATTAAATTTTTTTTTTCGTGAATGTCAAGCATTTTCCAAATTTGAATCTGATTGTCCCTTCTTTTGTAGACGAGTGAAGAAAGTAGGGAAATATAATAAGAATAAAATTAAAGTACAAGAATATACTTTAGAGGCTTCACTTCAAAGTCGGTAAAAGTGAACTAAAATCTTTAAAACCTTAAAATCTTAGATAAGAGGTCACAAAGGAGTATAAGTCGAACTACTCGTATCTTGTCAAAGTACATATGCAAATGTGTAATGCATTGCATATGCAATAATTGCATATGTGTAATGCAATAAATTATTAGTTAGTTGTCTTTTTTATACTACACTCCAATAGTTTGTAATTTAAATTAACTGAAAGTGAAATTTCTTATTAATGATCAATAACTTAAAATCCGGTATACTTACCTTATGTAAATCAAATATTTCTTCTTATTTATTTTTAAATATTGTTTAAATATCTAACAACCCGTTTGTTTTTTTCTTATAAAATGTTTATACACACAGTACATGTATAACATTTTAAATTTCTTGTAATTTGAATTGCAATAACTTTGTATAAATCATTTAAAAAAAAAACAGAGACGAATTTTTTAATGTTTTTTTTTTATAAATAAATAAATTTATAATAACTGCAACAGCAACTAATACACGACAATATTTCGTATTTGTGGTTAAATGTGTAAACTCAAAAAAAAAATTTTTTTTGTAAAGTCAGCAAAATTTTAGTCAGGAGGGTGCTTGCAAAAAAATTGCTAATGTCAGCAAAATATGTGCGAGCTGATTTTTAGCAACAAAATTAGTAGATTCAGCAAAAATTTTGCTAGCACTTAATATATTTAAAATTAAAAAACCCCTGCTAAGAGTTAACAAAATTTTTGCTGAATATAAGTAGAATGAAAAAAACTCAAAAAATTGATAGCAAAATTGTACTTTAGTTAATTTATTTGCTGAAAATTATAAACATATTTTTCTGATTTTTTTAAAAATAATTTACAATACTTTACAAAATTAAAATATGTTCCTACTCCCATATTGGCAACATTAATTAATGTTATATAAAAAAAATATATATATATATAAATAATTATATATAACATAAACAAAATTATCTTTCAACTACTTACATCAATGGTTGTCTAACTGATGCCATATTTTAAAGGAATATGACATTCTAAAAACGAAAAAAAAAAAATTACTAAATATGACATATACAACACTTTTTTTTGGAATAAGAAAAAGGAAACATAAAAACTACCTAAGATGTGTCCTTGTTTTTCACTTTATGCTGCCTACATTAACGGATACTTGTTTGCAATTTGACCACACTAAATTATTAATCTCTATAAACATTTAGTTTAAAGTGATAATATAAAGTTTAAGTTTTTTTAATCCACAATTTCGTTTTATGTTTGAAAAACAGTTACAAAAATCTTCAATGCTTGATTGTTGTATATATCTTACTGTTGTACGTTTTAGTATCATTTTCCTAGTCTCTACACTTAGAATACTATGTAGGTAAAACCACTGCAAATGTTGTTAAAAACAAATGAAATTTCACTTAAAGAAATGACGACTTACATTTCAGCAAATTCAACTAACATTGTCATTTGTTTTTTTAATGATCAAAAAACGACTAACAATTGTAGTAAAAATGAACCACATGTTAGTAAAAAATAAACAAATATTTATTTTTTTAAATAACAAAACACAACTGTAAAAAATGAATGTAAAATCATAAAACAGTCATTTGATGCGGGTTGTTTTTTTAAATGAACTACAAGGTTAGTAAAAATTTTAATTTGTTCTACAAATGACTGACATTTACATTAAAAATAAATAGGTATTACAACCTAAACAACTACATATTTTTAATGCAGAAGTTCCCTGAGTGTACTACATCTCAACTCGCCCCGACATCTACTTCATTCTGTGTATACAAATTTATTTTCACTGGATTGAAGCGTATCAAATAAAATCAAACTCAATGCAATATAATCCATTTATATACAATACCACAATTTTTCGGAACAAATTGTATTTCAATTAGATATAAGGCTATATCAAATTTGATGTATTTCAAACAGGTTGTCGTCCACACTGTTATTGTGCTTATCAGCACAGTTTTTTTTAGCAAAATATATTAGTAAAACATTAGTCAAATAATAGTATAGCATTAGTTCAAAATAGTTAAGTGACGAATAAGTATATCTAAAATTTTAGCTAAAAACACAATTTTACCAAAAAAAATTGCTGAAGTATACTTGATTAAAAGACGTTTTACTAATTTTATAATTTATATTATTTTTCAGTGTATGAAACTTTAAATAAATGAAAATAATAAATGATAATAAAAAATCTGTAAATGTTATTAAATTGTTTTGAGCAAATGTACAAAAATGTTTAACAAAATATTTATTTGGAAAATAAATGCATTTTCCTTTATTAAAGTCATATAGACAGTCGCAATTAATTTTTAATTAATATGCATTTGACAAATTTAATTTAGAAATGTTGAGGTTAAGAAGAAGAATAAACGTTTTCCTCTAAAAAGTATAAACGCTATTAATTTTAAAATCAGACTAGACTAGTTTCTGCCATTTTATGGACAGGCTCATCAGTGATTTTCCATTTAAATTGTATTATTATTTGTGTCTTATAATTGTCAGATTGTCTCTATATGATAAATTTTTCAACAACATGCGGCTGTAAGAATCAAACCTGCGCTCATTTTACATTACAAACATTATTAAACTACAAACTGTAAACTACATTATATTCTGAGGGCATTAAAAAAAAACATATTACTTATGAATTCGACAGATCGAAAGTTGTCACATTTCGCCGTCTTCTGGCTTATAGCTTTGCATATAGAAATAACTGATTGTATTAATAAATTTATTGTAAAATTAAAGAGCGAATCGGTGCCCCTCTCACTTAATTTTACTTTGAAAATGTCCTTTTGAATTGAATATTTTATAGTAATTACAACTTATTGTCGTTATTAGATGTTTGCTCGATAAATGTTGCACTTAAAATTCGAATTAAGTTGTACTGACGATAATTATAAAATGTTAGTGGTAACTTCTAGATAATATTTTATCCTGCACTTTCCCATGCCGATGCAACTTTATGATATAAATAAAGCATTTCTTATATTTGATACAATTTTTAAAGATGAAAGGCATTCAATATATCAGTAGTGAATTAAAGGTCTTAAGCGCATAATTCGTTTTGGTGAATTAATCGAATAATTTCTAATTTCTAAAATGTTTAGTTTTTTATATAAATTATATTAAACTATTATTAGTAAAATAAAAATTTGTGGATATATTGTGCACCAAAATTTCAACAACATTTATGAAAAACAAATTTGATAGCTATACTCCTTTTGATATTGATTCGAACAACGAAAATAAGTCTGCGGACAAAAGTGTCTCTAATTAGTTTTAGTTACTGGATCTTATTTATTTGTCGCTGCATTTCTTTTTTCTACTTCTACACTTAGAAAACACTGTTGAAGCGACTAAATTTTAACAACATAATTTTTAAAGAACATAAATTTTGACATGACAATAGAATTTCGAAATTTTGACAATATATATTAATGTCCTAATTTTGCTAATCACCTGCGTTCATCACATCACCTACACTTCATATAACTCACCTTACGCGGGAATTTAAAAAATATATTTTATAAATCCCTAAGTTTTTTGTGATTGAGGTTTACGTTATCACTTAAATTGTCAATTACTTACTTTTATTGTTTTAGAGTTGTCATCTTAATGAAAAAATACAAAAAGTTTACACTATTTTGGCAGGGATTCATATAATTTAGTAGTGGCAACCCTTAAAAATATAAACAATGAACAAAAAAAAAAGAAATAACATAAATTTATTTGAAATGGAAATTATTAAAACTAATTTTATTGAAATTGTGTTTAATTGTTTGTTTATGTTATTTTTAATAATAAAAATAAAATTGTGTAAAAAAAAATAAAGCGAAGTTATCAGTGTTCTTATTCTGCCGGAGAGGATACTCTTGCTTAATTAGTTGTAACTATCGTTAAGTTATTAATTTGTAGTGTTTTTATTAAAGGTTTTTATGTTTAAATGCATTCTTATTTATTTAACGCCAAAAAAATGCAAGTGACAGATTTGAAAGTTCCAGTGATTGAAAAAGCCCTCAGGAGATTTATAATTTTTATATTTTTTGATGATGTAATATATTTTGAAGTGTGAGAAATGCAATGAGATCTTTAATTAAGTCCAAGCAAAAACGGTAATTAATTTGCCTGAAACTTAAAACCGCCATAATTTGTGCACCCTTAAATATAAATTATTATCGCGAATTGATTTAGCGTGCTTAACATGCGGCTAACATACACACAAAGGGATATCCATGTCAGAGAAACAATTTTTTTGAAAATATTTTACCTCAAAGTTTCGAACAATTTTGAAGTTACTCATATACAAATATAATCTTCTTTAATGAGATTTTTGTTAAATTTTAAGTTTATTTCCCATGAACTCAAATTAAACATAAAACGAAAAATATAATCAAGCAACATAGAAAACATTCATACAGTCACTTTGCCAAACATCCAATCGTTCATTCATTTATATCGTCTTTTGTTTCAACTGCTGTTAAGCTTAAAATACAACAAACATTTTGCAATGACTGAGACTCTGAGTGAATGAATGAATGAATGGCAGACGGCCAGAATAAAAGAATGAGTTACAAAACTGTATTAAGAGCATGAAAAACCAAAAATGGCAAAATCATTATATGCGTTGATATGTAAACATCATTCATGATCTAACAAGCAGAATTAAATACGCATACACTTACAGAGGCATAGAAACTAACGTCATGCATACAGCCATACTCATACAGACGCATCGACTTTTGCTTACATAAAGTATTTAATACTACTTACTCTTAAAAACATTGTATGTATTACGATGTGACTGTGATTGTGACAATAATTAAAGAAACTCCTTACTTAAGTGTGATAAGTTGAAGAGGGATAGGAGGAGGTCAAAATGTAGAGGGAGTTTTTTTTTGGTATTTTAACTGTAGTGCTTGTATAATTTAATTGATGTGCTCCAATAAATTGCTAGTTTCGTTAATGTACTAAAGTAAACATAAAGCACTGCTCGAAATTATAGCGCACTTATTTATCTGTATATTGTTTGTATATATATATTAGAGTTCGTTTTCAAATTTGTTTTTTTATTTTGATTTCTGGATATTATCACTTTTTAGAAGATTTTTGTATCAATAAAATAATGGCTTATTTTTTTTTTTTAATTCCAAATCCTTCCCGTGCCTATAGGCGACTCAAATCGCGGATTTTGGGTCCCTTTTCCCATACAACAAAAACGGCTAAATATATGTCAAATCGGACTTTAGTATTCGATTCTACGGGAAAACTTAGTCCCATAAGCTTTTTTTTAGTTTTTGGAATGCAACAGAATGCATAATTAGAGTGGTCAAAAAAAATATTTTTTAAAAAAAAAAATTAAAATATTTTTTTTTGTTAAATTTTTTTTTACAATAAAAAAATACTTACATCTGAGAAAAATGGTCTAAAAATTTTAATTTTGTAGTTACCCGTTCAAAAGTTATTAAAGTTTAAAAATTTAATTTTTTAGTGGATACAAAATAATTTATTGGTTTATATAATAATTTATTGGATTTGAGTCGCCTATAGGCACGGAAAGGAGTTGGTATTAAAAAAAAATACGCCATTATTTTTATTGATACAAAAATCTTCTAAAAAGTGATAATATCCAAAAATCTATTTTTCAAAATTAACTCTAATATATATGTATAGGTACTTTACAAGAAATGATATTTAACCTGGAAAAATATTGCAAGAAAAATGGCTGTTTAATGGAAACGATATTAAAATTACTAATGAGTACAAGTACCTAGGAGTAATTCTTACACCAAAAATTAAATTTATCAAACATGTGGAAAGTAGAAATACTCAGGCAAAACAGCTATTAACACGTTCGCCGCTCAGCGTCACATATATGTGACGTGGGTGTTTTAAAAAAACTCATGTCACATATATGTGTCGCGTAGTTATTAAAATGTTTTAATCTTTTATTTCACGAAAGTTTGTAGGAAGTAATTTTCTTGTATGTTTAAGTCTCTGGCAAGGTGTCAGATATATATGAGTGCTGCCATATACAGATAAGTAAGTGCGCTATAATTTTGACCACGTGTGTTTGCTAGTGTGCATTTGCAGTCACTTACTCTCTTAATGCACACTGACATTGTAAAGCGTGTTAATAAAGCTAATACAATGTGTTATAGTTTGGTGACTACACTTTGTATATGTGTGTGGTTCAAGATTTAAGCTATGTACAGGCGGTGGTCAGATCTTATAATATTGTCAGAAAAATGTTCAGGAAATGTCTAACAACAGTGTGAACTTACAACTTTTGTCTTGCAACATTGTCAGAAAAAGCATTGTCTGTACATTGTAAGACAATAATATTGTCAGACATCTGACATTCGTGTGAAAACCCTACGTTGCCATTGTCAGATAATTGCAAGACATTGTAACCAATTTTTTATTGGCAGATGTGTTTAAATTAATACATCTGACAATGGCAGTATTGTCACAGAAATGTTTCTCTCGGGATCTCTCTCGGACCTAGCCTCTTTATGTTATAAGGGTCTATTAATACTCCAGTGGATCAAAAATATTGTCCGTTTTGGTCTATCTCGCTTAGTTTTGAAGATACTGGACATTTTAAAATAACGCCATTTTGTAAAATGGCTTGTATCTCGAAAACTAAGCATGATATCGCAAAATGGACATCTTTTTTGCAAACCTTAACAAAACACCGACAACACAAATGTGTACAGTGTTCCGATTCCAATCATTCCCCGTTTCAATCAATGTCGTTCATTTTTGCCATAAAAGAATCTGACAACCGTGTGAACTGACAATTTTCGTTGGCAGATACATTTATTGTTTGACAATTGTCCGGCAATGAAATTGAAAGGTTTTCTTACAATCGTCTGAACTGACAATCTACCTTTTGCTAAACATGTTTCATTGCCAGTACATTGCCAGCACATTGCCAGGTCTTACAATATTGTAAGATCCTACAACCGTCTGTACATAGCTTTAGCAACCATTTTAATTCGTAGCATGAGAATGTTTGGAAATTATTTGATAAGATTACAGAGAATGCTCTTGCATATGAGTTATTCCACGTAAAACCGTACACTTTTTTTACATCATGTATTTGGTTTGTCTTGAAATTTGACAAACGTATTCTTATTTCAAAAACACATACATTTTCTAAATAAATGATACAGTTTCCAGAGAGGGGCGCTGCATAGTGGAAAATTTTCAAAAAAGGTGGTTAAAATTTAAAACTTTTGAAGGAATCAACGTATTTTTTTGTTTTTTTTTTTTGTGTTCAAAAAAATTTCAACAAAAATTAAATAAGTTTTAATTTTTTTAATTATATATTTTAATTATATTTTTTCTACCTTTAATTGTGCAATAAAAATGAAAATTATTCAAGTATACTATATATTTCTTTAGTAGGATATTATGCGGTGTATAGAAAAAATTGTCCTCAAAGTTTTCGCGCCTTTTCATACATCTAGCGTATGAGATGACGACAATTTATTCTATACACCGCATATTTCAGCGACAATTTTGGGCGTGTCCCTAAACTATGCGCTGTGCATACATATATATGTATGCACAGCGCATATATATATATATATATATGTATGCACAGCGCATACTCCAGAGACATTTATTCGTTCCCCCGCATAGTTTAGGGACATTTGCATACTTTGGGGACTGTCCCCAAAGTTTTCGCGCCTTTTCATACATCTAGCGTTTAAGATGAGGACAATTTTTTCGATACACCGCATATAGTATTGTTTATCTTAATCACAGTCAGAAAGTTAGTAAATGTACTTTTCTCATATTTTGGTCATCATGGTGAAAAAATGTGTAAAAAAAAGCATTTTGAAGAAAAGCTAAATTTATAAATTACATAGCTTTATCAAAAACGCAGTTTTTCGTAAGAAAACTAAAAAAAAAAATCTTAAAAACATTTTTATGCCAAATATGCAAAAATATGCATTAATAACAAAATAAGCATCAAAAAATGCACTTTAACAAATCGATGCCATTTTGTTGCAAATCTACTGATTCACAAATATATTTGGTTAACTGTGTTTTCCAGCTAACTTCAACAAACGTGTATTTACATGAACTGAGTCCTAATGATTACATATATATATATAACTGGTTCTAAAACCGGTTCTAAAGCAACCTGTTCTTGTTTGGAGGTAAATAACCTGTTGCAGATGGGACAAACTCCATATAAAAATAACCAGGTGCAGAACAGAAATTAGAACCTGTTAAAATACAGTATAAGCTGTTCTGCAACCAGTTATTTGGATTTTACTATTTTACTGGGTACTTATATCAGTCCAATGAAAGCATTTTAAAGAGAATCATCAATATATTTTTAATGCAAACTTGAACTTTTTTAAATACTTAACATCCGTTATTCTTATGTATTCATATTTGAACTAAAAACATGTCAGCTATGGGGAAGTGCCGACCATAGGCTTGTTTACCCCGTTTTTTATTATAAACATTTTTAAAATGTATTTCGACCATTCATATGCAAAAAACACAGTATTTGATAACACTTTTGCAAATACATTAAATTTATTTAAATTTACAAAAAAAAAATGTTTACTGTAACGTATGAGTTATATAAAAGTATTAAATAATATCAATCATACGCTCTAGGGACAGTACTTAAGATTTAATACATAATTAGCATTTCTGTTTAATGAACTATAAAAAAGGCCAAGCCTTATGTTAGTATTTCTTTATGACTTTTGTTTTAAAGCAAACCTTAATAAAATAAAAACAAAACAATGAATTTTGTGGCAACATAAACGGGAAAACCTTGAATTTGTATTAAAATATTATTACATATTTTCTTTTAACTTTTACAACATTTTAAACATTGTAATTGTATACTTTTATGTACACATTAAATGTGCATTAACATTTGTTTGTCTTTATTTCTATCACATTTTTATACTTAAATGTCACACTTAAAATATATATTTATAAATTCATTTAATAGCATTTTCAACATAATTGTACATAAAAGAAAAATTGAAATTTACACTACAACCGCAAGAGAGACTATTACCGCAAAAGTATAATTGTTATAAAATACCTTTTGGCACCATTTCAGTGTAGAATGAGTGGAAAAAAAACTACAAACTCGAGAAAAAATACTATGAAATGTTGCTTATACCGGCGTCATTGTAATGAGATGTTTTTCTATGGCTGCTTGGATCATTATTATGTTATTTATATATAAAGTATACGCTGGCAGTGAATACACTGATAGAAAAATATTAATAACATTTTTGCTAAAGCTACTGAAAATTTGTTAAAAATGACGTTGCCAAAAAAAAAAAACTGCTAAAATTAGCAGATTTTTTGCTACATATTAGTAAGATAAAAAATCTGTTGAATTTACAAATTATTTCAGCAAAATTTTAGTTAATTGAATGTAGCAAATTATTCGGCTTAAATCGAGAAAAAAAATTAACTAAATACTAGTACATAAGAAAACCATAAAAAATGTTAAATTTGCAACGTTTTTTTTTTAGATTTTTTTATAATACAAATAAAAATTGGCCGCTCTGAAATCAGTGATTTACATTTATTTAGCAAAAAATTCAGTCGATGTTAGCAAAATATACACTCAAAAAAAAAAGTTTGTAAAGTCAGCAAAAAATTTTGCTGAGTCAGCAAAATCTTTTGCTGAAAATCAGCGAGCTGATTTTTAGCAACAAAATTAGTAGATTCAGCAAAAGTTTTGCTAACACTTAGTAGATTAGAATTAAAAAAGCCTTGGTAAAAATTAATAATTTTTTTGCTGAATTTTAGTAGACTGAAAAAAACGCAAAAAATTTGTAAAAAAATTGTAATTTAGTTAATATATTTGCTGAAAATCATAAAACATATTTTTGTGATTCTTTTAAAAATAATTTACAATAATTACGAAATATAAAAATTTTCATTTTCCCACATTGACGACATGAATTAATTTAATATCTGAAAATATATAGAAATAAATATATATAACATAACAAAAATTTTCTTTCAACTACATCAATCGTTGTCTAAATGATGCTTTCTTTTAAAGAACGCAACTGCCGAAGATAATTATAGAAACGAAAGGAAAAAATAAACAAAAACAAACGAAACGAAAAAACAACCCTTTTTTTGCAATAAGAAAAAGGAACCATACAAATCTACCTAAGATGTGTGTCTTTGTCTTTCGCTTTACTCTGTCTACATGTCTGTATATGTTTGTTTGCAATTTGACCACACTAGATTATTAATCTATTAACATTTATTATAGAAATATATATTAAATTTAAATATTTTCTTTTGTCTTTTATTTTATTAATAGACAATTATTTTCACAAGCCGGTGACAACGCAAAATTTAAGTTGTTTTAATCTTCAATTTTGTTTTATGTATGAAAAAGAGATACAAAAGTCTTCCATGGTTGATTTTTTTATATGTCTTATTAGAGTTGTACTTTTTAGTATCATTTTCCTCTTCTCTACTACATCTTGACATGCCGCGACATCTGCTTCATTGAGCGTATATCTTTCAATCTGGTTGTCGTCCACACTATTAATGTGCTTATCAGCACAATTTTTTTTAGCAAAATTAATTAGTAAAACATTAGTATATTAGTAAAGCATTAGTATAAAACAGTTAAGTGCTGAATAAGTATAACAAAAATTTTAGCTGAAAACACGATTTTAGCAAAAAAAATTGCTAAAAAATAGTATACCTGATTTACAAGACGTTTTACTAACTTTTGTACTAACTTATTTTTTGAGTGTACTCTTATTTTCATTGTACAAAATTAAGTTAAATATAACAAACATTCTTTTGATATTACGGTTTTTGTTTTGCTGTTTTTAGTCTACAAATATTAAGTCAAGGTTTTTTTTTGCTAATTTTAGCAGATTAAATTGCTATATTCAATTAACTTAAATTCAACTCGAGTGTAATTAAAATTTTGTTAGTTATTGTTGATATTGTTATTAATATTTAGAAAAATAAATCTGTAGTTTTTTCTGCTGATTTTACAGATTTATTTCTATGAGTGTATATTTGCCTGTTGGGGCATGCACAAAAGCATAAAACTAACAAAAAAAGAAAATATATATTTTGTTATATGTTTGTATGCATACATATGCACATTTTTTAAATATTTTAAAAATGGTCATATCAAACCAAAAACATCTGCTTGTTAAAGAAAAAACACAAAAAAAAAATCCAAAAAAAAAAAGAATATAATATTAAAATGAAAAATGCATTTCAAATTTTATGTTATGTCAAAAGATAATACCACAAAAAAAGAGACATTAAAAATTGGTCAAGACCTAAGTTCCCTACATATACGCATTCTTATATTAAAAACAAAATAAGTGGACATTCAGTAATTAATTGCAATAAAATTAATTACGATTGTCATTATATGACGGTTGCAAACACTTTATCCCAGAAACAATTGAAAAATGTTTGCCCAGCGGCAACTCTATCTCTAACCTACACTTGTTATCCAACTAATGAATGTGAATAAAGCGCACCATACTGTGATAATTACTTGTGAAAAAGAGATAACAAGAGGATTAAAAAGAGGAAGCATTCTAGTTGATAAATAAATTGTTCATATGTATCAGTTAACTCTGTCTCTTCAGATTAAAACAATACATTGTGAAGGCAGTGATTGACAAAACTCTCGTTAGCCATACTCATAGCTGTGTCGACCGTGGCTCAACTCGCTAAGAGATGATGCTACGAGTCATAACCTGATGTATGGCTGTGGGTTTGAAACTCACTATGCACAAAGTAAAACGTTTTTCGTATAGAGCAATTTAACAATGCAAAATACTTTGTTCAATTGACACACAAATTAACCCCTGGCGAGTCCTTGGGGGAGACGAAACTGCGGCAGTCTGGCATATCCATTGTGTCCGTTAAATTTTTCAATAAAAATGTTTTTTCTTCTTCCTGTAAAAATATAACTAAAAAAAAAATAAGTCGACATTTAATTAGTATTGGCAGGCAATACGCCTAAAATATCGTTTTCGGTTCAAAAACCCTTTCAACTGACTATCGATATCCCTAAAATACCGTTACCGAAATAATTGAAATATCGTTTCCGGTAAAATACCTTTACCGATATAACTTAAACACCTACGTTTGGAAGGAAAAAAAATCTTAATGGGCGCTTCGCGTTTCTGATTCTTGGGATTGTACTGAGCAAAAAAGTCCGCTTGACCATACGTCTACTTAGAAAATCGAGCTCCCAGATTTTGACTTTACGGCAAAAAAGCCCTATTTTGAAATTAAAAATTAACCCCTTAAACCCCACCCACAAATATGATTGATGCATTAATCTGCTAGAAAATCTTCCAAAGAAGAGATTGATAACATAATCTTGGATGAGCTCCTCCTACTTCGTGAGATATGTCCATCCCACACATTGTTACTTTCACAAAATACGGCTAAAAATTCAAAATCTGGAAGCTCGATTTTCACCGTAGACGTATGGTCTAGTGGATTTTTTTGCTCAGTACAATCCCAAGAATCAGAAACGCGAAGCGCCCATTAAGATGTTCAAATCGCCCCACCCTAACCTACATCATTAAAATATCTAAATAAATAAAATACCGTTATCGCTAACAGTAACAGCGGCAACAGTATACCGAAATAATTGAAATCGTTATCCGTAAAATACTCTTGCCGAAATAATTTTACAAGATAAAAAAAAATTGCTGTTAGTAGATATATCTTCCCAAAGTTTGATGGTAAATAAGCTAGTTATTGCAATTCGGGCATAATGGTGATTAAAAATATCAGTGTTCTTTAACATTACCTGACTAACTAAAATATCGTTACCCGTAAAATACCATAACCGAAATAACTAAAAAAACCGTTATAAGAAAAATACCGATAAAAAAACCCCAATACCAAAATAACTGAAATATCGTTACCATTAAACACCATTAACAAAATAAACGAAAATAGCTTTACCATTACCGAAACCCGCATCGAATCGGTTACCATCCATGCCTTTTATTATAATTATCCAGTTAATTGGTTTTGCCGCATATGCTGCTGCATATAACTCACTTTTTGCAAGATTTATACACACAAAATATTTTTTCGGTAAAGACTAATTGCATATACACATTAAATTAATTGAAAGTCAGTTTAAAAAAGTGCTACTTACCTTTTGTTTAAAACAATTGTATTTTTTAGTTTATTTTTAACCCAATGGACATTTTAAATTAATTTTTAAATTAATTGACAAAATCGATGAAAACAATAGATTGTTTTCGATTATTTTAATACTAAATAAATGGAAAATTTTAACTGAATATTTTAGATATTACCGAAAGTCCGTTTTTTTGTTTATTTTATTTATTGAATAACAGACAGAAAGTTAAAAAATATATTTCTTTGGTAATTTAACAGTATATTCTATTGAAACAACTTTACCGATTAAACTTTTAAATAACTGTTAATTTTTTATGGAAAAGTTCTTGTGAGTGCATGTAAGTAAAAAATAATGGTCTTTAATGATTTTAGTAGTGTAAAATCTTGTATTTTATTTGAGCCTGTTCAGTTTAGTGAACAATTAATTATCGGTGATATCAACTAACTGCACCGAACTTCACTAACTTTCGGAGAAAACATCTTCCTGGCCGCCTTTTGCATTTAATGTTCACTTGAATTTGGTCTCGCTGCAAACCACATCAATCATAGCAGGTTTTTACTTAAACAAACACAACAAACCAACCAAGTGAAGAAAGAACATTAAAACATTCACTCATAGAAATAAACCTGTAAAAATAGCAGAAAAAGCTAAAAAAAATTGCTTAAAAAAGACTTTGCAGGAAAAACTGCTAAATTTATCAATAAAAATAAGAACAGCAAAAATAAATCTGTTAACTTTACAAAATGGGGTATTGTTAGTGTCGATAAGTACTTAGAGACATTCCACACGGAGAAGGAGTCTGCACTCGATGACTTCAAAAATGTTGCCCTGTGTACTCTACCCTAACCCCTCTAACCCATTTCTGCAGAGCCATTATATTTAAATTTTGTACTGTTTGCTCAAAATATATGGTAATTTTTGTACATATTTTCTACTTATAAGACTTTTCCTTCACCTGTCAGGTACCACTTTTTGTAAGAATTCTACTAATATATAAAAAGTGTTACAAATCCAATAATGAATCGTTCACTTCCTCTTCATGCGGTGTAATATGCAAACGTAAATTACATTTATGTAAGTGCCACTATTTTGCTGTTAAGAACAGTGTTAGTAAAAGAATTCATAAAACCTTAAAAAAAATTAAATTATGATGATTTTTTTTATCTCACATCAGAGTATTAACATAAATGACATTAACGTAGAGTGGTTTACAACAATTGTTTTAAGAATGCTTGTTAAATGACGATAAGCTTTTAGGGTATAAAAGTTTAAATTACATACACTTTGTATTTCAACTTATAAAATCATGTGTAATTAATAGGCTTGTTTTTTTCCTATAAGTGTTACGAAAATCAATACAAAATTTGACAATGGGCATGTTAAAAGTTAATTTATAAAAAAATCAACGTCAATAAGTTGTCAGTTTGTATACAATTATTCTAAAAATGCTGCTAATAATTTTTTATTTTATTTCCATGTTATGTGTGACGAACAAAACTAGGCTAATATGTATGTGCCAACTGTTCAGAGTGGGATATATCACAATATATTTCGAACTTATTCGGCCATTTCTTACTTATTGGTTCGCTTGCAATGAAATTTGAAACAGGTATAAATGACATGAAATCGAGCTTGAGTTTAGATGTTGAACACAACAGCCGTCGAAAAATATTAAAAATTAAGAAAAATTGTTTAATTTTTATTCATAGTATTAGAAATTTTCATACGAAAAATGCACCAAAACTGGATAGAATATCTACTCTACACGATTTTAAAATTAAATATTGACACTTTAAATAGAAAACATTGAAAACTTTTATCAAATGTATCAAGTTTTTAAATAAACAATGCGAAAAATCATGTATATTTGATGTTTTATGGGTTAATGTTAAATTTGTATGAAATACACAATCCTTAGAGTTTAACTCTGGGTGCTTTTTTAAAAAAGATCTAAAATTAAATAAAATGTTTAAAGAATTAAAACAGAATGTATTTTGTTACTAATTCGTTTTCACTGGAAACATCCCAGATAAATAGCAAAATCCAAATAACTGGTTGCAGAACAGCTTATAATGTATTATAACAGGTTCTAATTTCGGTTCTGCAACTGTTTCTTTTTATATGGAGTTTGTCCAATTTACAATAAGTTCTTTACCTTCAAATAATAACAGGTTGCTTTAGAACCGGTTCTAGAACCAGTTATAGAACTGGTTCTGGGACAGTGACACCTTACATGTCGACTCCCAGGAACATGTTCTAGAACCGGTTCCATGTAACCGGTGGTAAAATAAGTTGTTCTAGAACAGGTTCAAAGGTAATCTGTTCTAAAAAATTTTGCTGGGCTGTTTATATGAAAATAAATCATTAATTAAAAAAAATAATATATATACATATATATTTGTTGAGCATATATGTATAGGCGATTTCTTTAAATGTTAAAAATGTATTTAATTTAAACATTAATCTGCTATTTAAAAGAAAAATTTTGATATAGATATGGCCTATGATCAGCAAAGAATATGGCCATACGATATAATAGCAAACAAACACGTTAAAATAGTACTAAAGAGCTCTTGGTACTTTTCTGTAAGGCGGCATAAGTGAAATAACTTTTGTATTCACATTAAATGTATATCTTATTATATGGGCTATTTCAAATTTTTTGAGCACCTGCTGAAACCGACATACTATGGCTCTTATTTCGTTAAGTTTTATGATTTGAAAAAAACGTTGTACAGGGTTTGGATGACTATACTTGAAGGATATGACGTGCAAAGTTTTACATTGAAAAGTCTTCACCTTATGAATTGGTGGTCATTTAAAATTCGAAAAATTAAAAAAAAGACTTGAAACTTGCAAGAGTTTTTTCATTCATTCAGTTTTCTCTGTAATAGTTTTTAGCTTTCAGATCCAAACCAATACAAAATATAGTCACTAGACTTGGAGGATATATCCACAAAAAAAAATTTTTTTGATATCGCTGCTGGGTGAAAAGTTGCATGGTGGTTTACAAGTGAAACCAAAATTTTCCGAATTTTGAACTTTTTGAAGATTTTAAACAGGGGTTTTGCGCCGTTTAATAAAAATGAGTTTTAAGTGCAGAATTATAAAAACGGCGTAATTTTATAAAGTTAGAGGTATATCAAGTTGGTGTCAGCGCACCAATAACGTATCACGGACATCACAAACTTAAAAGAAATTAGCGTAAATTTTTTGAAAATGTATCGTTTTTGCGTCTGAAAATCTGAATTGTCTTTTTAGTTGCCTAGTGTATTGCGTGATGTGAGTAACTTCGTAAAGTACACCTCCGAGACGAACACGCACTTTAAAATTTTTAAACGCAAAAATTTTCTGAACTTTTGAAAATTTTTGCATAAAAACAATTTTTTTTTAAGCTTTTTTTATATCAAAACATGGCATGGGAATATGTTTAGGTATCTAAATAGATTCTTCGCGACGGACTAAACTGATAAAGTGCAAAAAAAAAGAATTTTTTTCAATCCTGGCGCGTGCAGCGGCAGTTTTTTCCAAACACATTTCGCTTTGTGACAACTAGAGCGCTGTATCAATTCCGCTCAAACGTACATCGAATGGAAGACTTTACTGAGCTTGTTACTAAAATCGAAAACGCACCAAAAAATTTTAAGGATTTAAAATTATATGGAGGAAAGAAAATGTTTCTAACCTTAAAAAGCATCCTTGTATGAAATATTTGAATTTAAATTTTTAAAAGAATTATTTTTGAATTCGGGTTAGTAAGTAACCCGGAATCCCAACAAGTATTTTATAATCGGTCCAATATTAATATTTTTTTTTTAACCCCTAGAAAGTGAGACTATATTTTTAAACAATATTCATGAGGGCCACCTTAACAAATTTCAACAAAACATACTACCGCGAAAACCGCCAAATTACCGCCGATGCAATGACATCTTAAAGAACTTGCTTTATTATAAAAACTCTATGCTCATAATAGCCTTTGCTGAATGCTTCTAAGAATAAATATTTGAGTTTCAATTCAGTTTATTTTATTTATGTGCGTGAACAGTCGTGAATAAAACTTAGTAAAATGGTTTCAGATTATGCATTAAAAAACGTGAAATTCGTAAAAAGAAAACTGAAAAGCGAAACAAATTAACCGATAAAAGACGCGAATATCGCCAATCTGAAAAAATAAAAAGCAAAAAAAAAACAAATCGCAAATTGGTGTAAAAAAGTCAATTAGGTATTCGGTTTTAAATAACAATAATAATAATAATAAAAACAATGCCATCAAAACAAAAAATTGCGGATTAAAAAAAAATTAAAACGGCTTAGAATTTATCACAGGCACCCAAGATTAAACTAACGAAACGTTAGTTACAGCTTCCAATTTGCAGAACAATTTTACAAATTTTCAAACGTAACAAATCAAAATAGCAAAAAATCATGAGTGGTAAAGTTTAAATGGTTATATCTCTTAAACCATTAGCGATAGGGAAATAGTTTTTTCCCAAAATATTACAAATTATGTCTTATACAGGCAGTAATTTTGTAAAATGTTTAACAATTTTAAATAAATTTTTATATGCATACACGATCAAAAAAAAATTTTTTTTTTTATTTTTTTTTTTTTCGTGTATTTTAAAAAGTATTGAAGCTTTTACAAATATTTTAGTGTGCTAAGAAAGCCCTTAAGGGGTATTATCCACACGCGTTATCCTTTTTCAATTTTAACAAAAACTGTTATTTTAATATTTTTTTTTAATTTTTAACTTAAAACCGCCGTAAAATTTGCGCCGTTTAATAAAAATGATTAACGCGAATGGATTTCACATGCTCAAATATTGGCTTATACACACACAAGTCGACACTGATGTCAAACAAAAAAAAAACTTAAAAAAAATGTTTAGGTGCTGTAAATTTTTGAAATTGCCCATATATCACTGGAAAGATTAACAAAAAATACATGACCTGATTTAGAAATTAGTAAGTCATTTGATATAAAAAATAAATTCAAATGTAAAAACTATTTTTTTTTTTAAACTTTTTGTATGGAAGCACATTTAAAATAAACAATATTTAGAAAAAAAAACTTTTTGGCCATGTTCAATACAAAAACTCTTTGAAAAAGTACAACAATAGGTACACAGCGTTATTGTAATTTCAAAAATATGAAGTTTTATATGCATATTGGCCATGTTCAACACAAAAACTCTTTGAAAAAGTACACCAATAGGTATTTTCGGGAAAATCTTGTGAAACCTAAACTGGCAGGAATATTGCAAAACTAAAAAATACGTGTCCGCTTAAATTAAGAAAAATATATATGAAGAATTTCATATCAAAACCGATATGCATTGAACCCGACCCTCTCAGATTTTGATGAAATTTCGCATACGGCTACATTTTACCTATACAAACACAACCTCATTTTTAGAAATTGCATTTTTGAAAATATGTGATCGTGGCAAGGTATCGAAGTTTTTGAAAAATGACGATAATATGTACTTTCAAGCTGTGATTACTACAGAATGGCTGAACCGATTTCAAAGATCTTGGTACCATTAGAAAGGTATTCGAAAACATACACTGTAAAAATTTTCTATTACACTGATTATTATTCCAATGGTATCCTTGAACGGCATCTTGTATAACACACGCATAGTTTTCAGCGAAATCCATTTGAATTAGCATTTCTACTGGCAGCAATGTCATTTTTTTTAACTTACGAATCGGGACTGGCGGGACTGGTATAAAAATGCTAAAACTATTACAGAAACTCGTAGTTTCCATTCTTTTATACCTTTAGATGAAACTTCAGTAAAAGTTAGCAAATATTCCGAAAGTCAACAGTATGAGCTGCTCAAAATTATATATTAAATCTAAAAAAATAAAAATAAAAAAAAAATTACCAAGGGTAAGTCCATATTTTGGGGGTGTCTGAAAAATTTGATAATACGATTCTTGTTCTAATATATTAGAATTACAAAAAAATCTGTAAAACTTTCAAAGTATAGCTAATTTATTCTTTTTGTCACACAATGATATCAAAATATAAGGAAGTTAACAAGAGATGTATTTATTTAAAAAAAAATTAAAAAAAAGAAAAAAAGCGCCATTTTAGTTTTTAGATATGTTATATATATTAAATAGGCCTTTCTAAAAAAAATTTTTTTGGAAAAAAAACACTTGGCCTTTGAAGTGTTTTCCCAGTTTAAAGTTTTATTTTTGCCAAAAAAAATTTTCAGTTTAATAGAAAATTTTTACAATGCATCTTTTCGAATGCTGACTTACATAAATTTCTAATTTCACCAAGATCTTTGAAATCGGTTGAGCCATTCCGTAGTAATCGCTACTTAAAAGTACCTATTACCGTTGTTTTTCAAATATTTCGATAGCTTGCCACGCCCACAATTTTGCGAAAATGCAATTTTTAAAAATGAGGTTGTGTTTGTATACGTAGAATGTAGCTTTATGCAAAATTTTATCAAAATCTGAGAGCTTCGGGTTCAAAATGTGCCTTTTAATAGGTTTTGATATGAAATTCATCATATGTGAATTTGGCAGCCATAGCAGTATATACACTAAAAATTATACATTTTTTAACACAAAAATGTTAACAAAGCAAAAAGTACTACAAAAGTAGCATGTAAAAGCCCTTGAAAATCCCTTTCCAGCGATGCCACATTTGCATATGGCTTCTTCGGATCAAATACATTAAAAACCAAATAAATTCCATTTTTTAACCCGACTTTGACCTATTAAAATCCTTTCTCTTTATTACATAACCAAATTTTGTCAAAATCGGTGTGTTTAGGTTCGACTACTTTCCTTGTTAGAAGAATTCGTATTGATGGTGGCTTCAGAATAGGGTTGTCAGATTCAAATTTGCAAAAGGCTTGACACTCACCAAAAAAAACTTTGATTTTGAAAAAAAATCTTGACAATTAAAAGCACTCATAGGTTAGTAAAGCCTATATGACTCTTGCTTTTTTCATTAAAACTTTTGCAGCAGCTGCAACATATAACGACTATATGCTTATGAAGAAAATAATATGTGCAAATAGTTCAAACATATTTACACAGAAAAAAATATTTTCCAACTTTTATCAATTAAATCGATTTGTTGAACATTTTAAAAGCAGTCTATTCAAAATTAATTGAATCAATTAAATAATTGCTCAAATTGGCAACTTGCTGTGCCCTTTTTTTATCATCGCTTAAAAGCATTTAAAAACAAAACAAGAAAAACAATAATAACAACAAGAAAAAACCTATTGTTGTTGTTTTTTTATAATGTGAATATATGTATATAGTTGTTTTTTATAAATGTTTATGTATTAGTAATAAGTATTTTGAATTAATTTAAATAAGATTTATATAAATTCTTATTTGGTTTATCAGTTTATTAAGTTTAAACCTGAATACTTATTTATTCTAGTACATTATCATAAAATTGATAAAATTGATAATTATAATTTTAAAAGTTAAATTTTGTTTAATAAAATGTAGCTAGTAGTAGTAGTAGCTAAAAAAAAACTTTGAAGTAAAAAAAGGGCTAAATAATAGGAAGAATTTCCTAAATGTTGCTTCTCTTAAAAAAAAAAAAAAAAAACCAAACAATTTTTTTGTGATAGTCCATCCCTAGGCTTCAATAGAAAGAAAAAAAAAATAATTTTTGTGTGAATTTGTTCACATTAAGTATGAATAAAATGCTAAAATAAAAAATATTAACAATTATTTAAAAAAAAAACTTTGATTTCAAAAAAGTTCTAATCAATAGGAAGAATTTCCTGAGTGTTGCTTCTCTTTAAAAAAAAATACTAATAAAAAAATTAATCCAAACATTTTTTTTGTGATAGTCCGTCCGTAACTACGCTTCAATGGAAAGAAAAATAATAATTTCTGTGTGAATTTGTTCACATTATGTATAAATAAATCTGCTCAAAGTTCTAAAATTCAAAAGTTATTGAATCGGTGTTTTTCGTGATTGAAATGGGTTTTTATTTTTTTGTGTGTACTTGAATCTAGAATTGTCAAATTTCGATAACTTTTTTCGATAAAAAACAATGCTACAATTGTTAATATAAAGTTCATGTAGTTTAACTACAAAATAACATTTCTAGATTTATCGTAATTTTTGTTTATTCTTTTGTATAAAAACAAAACAAACTTTTTGGTGAAGTTTTTAATTGTCGATTCATGAATGAAAACTTTAAAACTAAAAAAAGAAAAGTGCTAAAAAAAAATAGAAAAATATTTAGGAAATATATTGTGATAGATTAGGTTTCTAAAATTGTGTGCTGTTTTGCTAACACATTGGGTCACAGAAGCTGTTATTTATAAAGAAAATAAAACGATTTTGAATATTTCGTTTGTATTTGTATTTTGTTTTACAAAAAGTTGCTAGTTTTTAGCTCTTGCAATAAAAGTTCATAGTGGCATAATATTTTTGGAAAAATAATTAATAAATATATTTGAGTTTTTTTGATTAAAGAAAAATATGATTTATTTTCTGATTGTAGTGAATTTACACATTGTGATTTCTGAAAATTGTAAACAAATATACAAATTTCTTTTCCTTTACTCATTGCAGCTTATTCACTCTGTTCAAGATACTTTACATGATCTTGAAAAAGCAGGTATCATAAGGACTTTATTGTATTTCAATTTAATTTATTTAATTTTCATAAAAATAATTTATTTTTATTAAAAGGGCACTCGTAGAAATAAGCCTGTAAAACTTGCAAAAAGAGCTAAAATAAGTTGAAAATGACTTTGCAGATAAAACTGCTATAATAAACCAATTTTATTTGCTAAATATTTATAAAATAATAAGAGAAAAGTAAAACTGTTATTTTGACAAAATTTAAATTATATTAGAGTTGAAGTTTAATTAATTGACAATAACAATTTACTCTGATAAATTTAACAAAAACGTTTACTAAATATTTGTAGACTTAAGCAAACAAAAATATTTGTAGACTTAAGCAAACAAAAATATTTGTAGACTTAAGCAAACAAAAATATTTGTAGACTTAAGCAAACAGAAACTGCAATATCAAAAACTGTTTGCTTTATTTACCACACACTTTGTACAATATTTTGGTAAATTGAACAGATATTTTGCTAACAATTGTATCTTGCTGATTTCAAAAAAGCACATTATTATTTGCTTTAAAAAAACTCAAAAAAATACTTTTAAATTTCAAGCTTATTATAATTTTCTGACTACCAATATTTAGCAAATCTTTTGCTGATTTCAGCAGATTAATTTGTGACTTTCAAGTAACTAAAATTTAGCTCAAATATAACTAAATACCTGTAGATTAAACAGATTTATTTTTGTTATTATTGTCTTACCAATATTTAGCAAACTAAGTCTGCTAATTTTATCAGTTTTTTCTGCAACGTAATATATTGCTAATTTTTAGAAGTTTAAGCAGACACTTTTATTATTATTTTCTTTACATTTAATTATTATTTGCATTTCACTAAATTTATGGTACATATAGCAAAAACGTTGTTGGAACTACAATTTTTGTTTCTGTTTTTAATCTACAAATATTTAGTAAACATTTTTGCTTGTTTTTGCAAAGAATGTGCCATTTTAAATTGACTAAAACTCCACTAACATATAACTAAAATTTTGTAATGGTAACAGTTTTATTTTTGCTGCTCTTATTTTATTAATATTTATCAAAACAAATCTGTTAACAAGCTTGAAATAATTTTTATTAAAAATAAAAATTATGTTTTTTCGTCCTTTAAATGTGCAATGAAAATGAAAACTATTCAAGTTCGAGGTCATACCCTATATTTCTTTAATGATATATCTATCATGGGATTGTCACTTCTTTCAAAATATGTTCTGATGATAGGAACCTAGAAAATTCCCGAAATAGATCTACCAACACATTCCTGAAAGTGGTCAATTAATAAATTTGAAAACAGAACCTCTATAGATTATTTGTTAGGACAATATCCTAATAAAGAAATATAGAATACGGCCTCGAACTTGAATAATTTTAATTTTTTTTAGAAATGTTGAGGTTAAGAATAAACTTTTTTCTCTAAAATTTTTTTTTAAATCAGACTAGACTAGTTTCTGCCTTTTTATAGACAGGCTCATCAGTGATTTTCCATTTAAATTGTATTATTATTTGTGTCTTATAATTTTCATTTTCATTGCAAATCTGTTAATTTTAGCAGTTTTTTCTGCAACGTCACTTTTAGAAAATGTTATGTAGTTTTTCCTCTAATTTTGCAGGGTTATTTCTATGAGTGTCGATAGACAATAAACTAATTATTTACCATTACGTGTTATTAAAAATATTTGAAAACTCTTGAACTCTTCATCAAAATTTATTCTTATTACAATTTATTTAAGATACTAAAGACTTTTTAACAAAAAGCCTTTTTGAAAAAACAAAAGAGATCAGTTTTTTAAACTTTGTAGGTAATATGAGACCATATTTTATCATTTTGTATATTTATAACAAATGCACTAAAATTAAACGCTTCAGCATAATATTTCAACGAAATTTTAATTTGGTTCTTACACAACCTTGTTTATGGAAAAATTTTAAGCAATTAAAAAAAAATCTTTTTTTTAAGGTGTTTTTGGTTGGGCTCTAAAATATCTAAACAAATCATATTTTTTTATTATTCTTGACGAGCATTAAACATTCATGAAAATCAAGCGAAATCAATGCCGTCTGGCAACCCTACTTGAGAAGCAGAAAAATTCCACCGTCTTGCATTTTGAAACACTTTAAAAGCACCCCAATAATTGAGCTTTCCTTTAACATTTTAACTTAATTCTACTGTATTTTATATTTATGTTGTGTTACTGACATAGGTTAAATATCCTGCCACATTTCTCTCTATTATTTAACAATAGCACCAATACTTTAAATCATCATGACTGGATTTTTTTTTTTTTTTTTAATAAAAAAGAACAAATCTTTTGTATTTCTTTTAAATTGAAATTGAAATATGTATGTTGGGCACATACTCGAATTATTTGTCAGCAACACAATATGTGGTCTTAATAGTAGATGTGCAGTAAATTTTTATATTGTTCACATTCAAACACATTCATATGCGACAGTGTATGTGTATGAGATTTTGTGATAAAATTATGCATTTAATGGGTCACTGTTTAACTTGTCACTATGTTAAGTATGCACTCTAGCCTCCTAATGGAAGTCAGGGTAAACACTTCAGCAATTTCAAATTTGTGTTTCTTTTTTAATAATTTTAAATATAAAAGACTTTTATGACATACACCCCTGTTACGGCTTTTAAAACAGAGCGAATGTGAAAATTTTAGAATTTTTCGGTGTTCTTGCGATTAAATCAGAACGTTTTTCCCTATTTTTTATTCGTTTTAATTCGTGTAAAAAAGCCTGGTCGAAAGTAAAACGAATGCCCCTTTTTTTCTAATAAATTACAATTTAGGGTCAAAAATGGTGCTTAATATTAAAAATTTAGAACTTTTTTTACTTATTTCTGATTTTATTGTATTTTTGGTTGTATTATTTATACTCTAAAAAACTGGTTTAAAAAAACATTTTGTTTTTTGATATTCAAGAAAACACTCAAACAAATTGACAACAATGTTAGAAGCATTTCTTAAAAGCATTTTACTTTCCATATGTTTTTTATTTTTCATAAAACCATATGTTTTTGGCACTTCGATAATAATTTCGAAAAAATTCGAGTTTTCCAAAGCTTTTAGGATTTGAGAACACCAAATTTCAATTTCGTGTGATTTCACAAATTCGTTCTAATTGCAAAACGTTCGAAAGTAGGGACATGAGCGATAGTAAAAAAATAATTTTTCCCATACATTGCAACAAAAACAGACACTTGGGATAAGCCCTAATTTTTTTTTAAAATGTACAAAATCTATATAAGGTCGATTTTAAATTTTTCTTAATAATATATCAAAATTCCAACATTAAAGTTGTTTATATGTATATATGATCGAGAACACTGTTACGTATGAGTTATATCCATTAATATAAATCATACGTACCGTTACTGTACAAATTATTAGCAGTTCAAAACTATTAGCACTGGATGAAAACATGGCAATTAGTGCCAAAGGATTCAGTCACTTGACTGCTACACAGCAGACATAACATTGAAGGAATTTTATCTGTACCGACTATGTGACAGTAGAAATGAAGACGTAATACTCCACTGGTTTAAAAGAACTGAACACGGAACTGTGACCAGGGTTGCCAGATATGGCGATTCCTCACCAAACATCGAAATCTAAAACTTAGTTTTTTGTTGGGTATAGACAAAATAAGCTAATTATAAAATTGATTTTTGTTGTGCCTTTTTTGAACAGGGGGTAAGACACACCGTTTTGGAAAAGTGCAGTTATTGTTTCCGGAAGGGCTATTTAGCAACTCGTGCATAATATGACATACGCTGAATAAAAAGTGACATCTTACTTGCTAATTTCTTTTCGCATGCCCGGCAACATGTACCCCTTAGACCAGTGCAGTGGTACGTCTCAAAACTCTTTCAGTCAAACTACCCCTATTACAGAACACATTGCGCTTAATATGTGACTAGTTTTCTTTCAAATATTGTTCTCCAGTTCTAAGATACGTACACCTACACCAGTCACGTGATAATTTTTTTTCGACTGGTTGTGTTGCATATCACATAAATCCTAAAATGGTCATACTTTGACACTATCTACTTCTAACTTGTCCCGTAGTATATTCAAGCAAGTTAAAAGTACCGGTCACTTTCATATAAAAATATCGGTCACTTTCATATAACAGAACCGAAACTAGAACAGGTTCATACACACAAAGTTCTGGTCACATGACCACACCAGTGACTGGTCCATTTCCCGCAGGGAACTTACATAAAATGTACAAATAATTATTATGTGATTATTTTATTATTATTGGCATTATTTATTATTGTATTTAAATATTTCATTTATATACATATATTAAGAAAAATATTAAATTAAATATTACTGTCAACTTTTTATTTACAGAGAAAAGCACACACACAAATTATTGTGGCATTCTTTTTTATTTTTTGTTTTATTGAAATCATAATTGATTTGACACCAAATCATAAATTTTAAAATTGTGAGTTAATGTTAATAACTCACACTAATGACATAACTATTTATATGTTCCCTTATGGTGGTGTGTGTATAAGTGTAATTACTAACATAATTCTGTTTACATTTCATACTATTCTATTTTGTTTTGTATTTAATTTTACACTAATTAAGTTCTGTCACATAAATCATGTTTTTTATTTGTTAATTAGTCAGTTTGTTGTTATTGGTATTTAAATTGAGTTAAAAAAAAATACAAATTTAATTATTTACAAAACTAATTAAGTGTTTAGTTGTTTTAATTATATGTTAACGTATGTAAATTAGGGTTATAACTTTTTCAAATCAAAAACTCAATCGGAAAATCGGAAAAATCAAATTTTAGCAAAAAATCCGAACAGCAGCTAAACTAGCAAAAACCAACTGGTGGTTTGTTAGTTTCGATAAGTACTTCGAGAAATTTCACACGAGAAGGAATATGCACTCGATGACTTTAAAAATATTGCACCGTGTTATGTTCAGTTAAATACACAGGCAAACAAATACATATAAGTGTACCTAAAGTAATATATTATTATATACAAACGTTTTTACTTGGGTAAGTACATTTTTGAAACATGTGTCGTTTAAAAAATTATTGATTTTGATTTTTTGAAATTTTAATTTTCAACTTAAATACTTTTAAGCATAACTTGAAGTTTCTAAACGCCTTTCTAAAATGTTATAAAATCGGATATGTTTATATCTATATAGATATAATTTAATGTCGCAGATATGTTAAAATCTCGGATAAAATTGTATCAAATTATAAAAAATTTGATATAATGAGAAAGATGTAGATGAGGCATTTTTCGCACCAATTTGTTTGTATTTATTAAATGCGTTATAGTTGTATTAGACTCCATATTAAAATGTTTACCTGGTTAACGAAAATCGACAAAGCGTTTATAAGGGACATCCTACTATGCACTAACAGAAAAAAAAATTTAAAATTTTTTGTAAAACTTCTCCAAATTAGTTCCATCATCATATGACGTTGCAGGAAAGACTGCATTTTTTTCAGCAAATTTTTCGGTTGATTTTACTGTTATTTGCATTTAATTAAATTTAAGCTAAATGTAGAAAATTTTTTGTTGATATTACAGTTTTTGTGTCCCATTTCTAGTCTACAAATACATAGCAAAAAGAAGAGTCAATTTATATTTTCAATTAACTGAAATTCAGCTCCAATATAACAAAAATTGTGTACATTGAACAGTTTGTCCTACAAAAATCTAGTAAAACAACTCCGCTAATTTTACCAATTATTCCCAATGTAGGTAAAGACCACTACAAATGTAGTTAAAAACAAATGAAATTTCACTTGAAGAACGGACGACTTATATTTCAGTAAATTCAACTAACATTGTCATTTGTTTTTTACTGTTCAATAAATGAACCACAATTGAAGTAAAAATGAATCACATATGCAGTAAAAAATAAACAAACATTTATTTGCTTTATTTTTATCTAAATGAAAAAAAAAACAACTGTATAAAATTAATGTAAAATAATAATACAGTAATCTGATGTCTGGAAAAATTTTACAGTATGGATAATTTTATAACCAGTCTAAAAACCCACTGTTGTCAAAATCAAATTACTGATTTTCAGTTGTTACATCCGATAGTTCGGATGCCATTTAAATAGCAATAACTTTATTTCAAATCGAAAATAATAAATTTTTTTAATTAACTAACAGGTTTTAAAATATACACACAGAGAAATAAAATACCAACCAAATTTAAATTTTTTTTTTTTTTTTTTTTTTTTGACGTTTATTTAAACAAACTTAATATACTTAAACTATAAATAAACAAATAGTATATATATTTACATCTTATTATACACAGTCCCATATTCGGGCGCTCAAGTACATTACATATATATATCAATATAATAATTTATTCATTTTTTGGAATTTAATATTTTTTTATTACAATATATGTTAATATTTGCATTTAATATAAATGATATGTAAAGAAAAAAGCTTGAAAAAACCTTACTTTTTTATTGCAAGAAGATAAAAGCTACAGTCAAGGGGTAAAAAGAATTGAAAAATTACTCGGTGAGCCACCAATATTTTTTTATATTCAGGTTTGGAATCATATTTCTGTCCCTTAGGTAAATACTAGCATCAAATCTGCAATTATCATTTGTTAGTTGGTTACTAGTTACAGCTTTAATATTGGCCCGTCTATAAATATGGTATAATATAGGAATGCCACTTTCGTTTTGAATAAAACCTTTGCTATCGAGGTATAAAAAGGCCTCAGGAGGGACATATCCACTTTGTAAAGTTGAATGTATATATTCCTCATTGGCATAATAAGGAGCCATAATTAAATTATTTTCATAGCATTCTAAACTTTTGTTAATGTGGTTTCTTATCAGGTGTATGATGAAATTATCAATTCTGCTTATTTCTGCAGCTTTATATAACTTTTTGTTTGAAATATATTTTAGGTAGTTACTATTTGAAGATCTGTATAGGGATGTGCAGGCTCTCAGACATTTTCTTTCAAAAACTCTCATTTTTTCCATATAAGATGGAGATATGTTGAACCAAATTTGGCAACCATATGTTAAAATAGGCCTTATTAAGGATTGGTACAATATAAGTTTAACCTTAGGCATAATGTGCTTTGAAAAAAACAATTTTTTGTACATAAAAAACGCATTTCTTGCTTTTGTTAACTGAATATTGATATGATTATTGAAATAAAGAAATTTATCTAGATGAATGCCTAAATATTTAACCGTATGTTTATTTGGAATAGTGATATTGTAATTAGATTTTATACCAAAAGATTTCCAATTTTTTTTAATATTGTTGTTGCATTTTCCAACCGGGGGCCGAAAAAGTATAGTTTCGCATTTATTAGTGTTAATTTTTATTTGCCAATTATTAGCATATTCTTCAACAATTTGAAAATCATTTTGTAATTTTGCATTAATTTTTTCAATTTTGTTATCAGCATGATATATGATGATATCATCTGCAAATCCAATTATATTATCAATCTTGTTTAAAAGATCATATATGAACAAATTAAAAAGTATTGGAGAATTGACTGTACCCTGCTGCAAACCATTTACTATTATAAATTCCTTTGTACTGATTTTATTCTTATTACAGACCACAAATGATTTATTATTTAACATGTTATGAATGAGTATAATTAAATAAAGTGGGAATTTACACTCGAACAATTTATATATTAAGCCTGGGATCCAAATGTTATCGAATGCCTTCTCGAAGTCAATTAAACAAGCCCCTGTGCAAAACGATTTGTTTAAATTCCAATTCACATTTGACACAAGTAAATGTATCGCATGAATTGTAGAATGTTTAAATTTAAAACCAAATTGCTTATGGCTTTTTATATTAGAGATCTCGCAATGTTTAATTATATTGTTATTAACGCAAATTTCAAAAATTTTACTAATGTTCGGTAGTAAACTTATTGCACGCAAATTTTTTGGATTACTTGTATCCTTATCTTTTTTTGGTAAAACTACAATTTTTGCTTTTTTCCATGCATGAGGAAAGTATGAATTATTGAGCATATTATTAAAAAGAGTGCAATATTCAAGAATAATATCTTCAGGTATGTTTTTCAAAACAACGTTAGGGATATTATCAATACCAGACGATAACTTATTTCTTAATTTACTGAAAATGTAGATTATGGTGTTTTTTGTGATAAATATTTCATTAGTAAGAGATTCATTAAAATCATTGGCCTTATTGTTTTCACTAAACGTTGTTATTGTAGACCAATTGCTTTCATACTCGATTTTAGTATTTAAAAAACTCGAGAATTCCTCGTCAACTTTAATATGTATTCTGTTTTCAGAATCAATTTCCTTAAAGGAGTGAACAGATTCTATAAAAGCGCCAATTAAGTTTAAGACTTGTTCATCGTCCCTTACAACAAAATTGTTTTCCTCCTTCTCTATTTCTTGTGAGTTAATACCAGCATTTCTTAGCAGCCTTTCATCTTCTTGACAGATTTTTAATATATTAATATCTAATGACTGTGAGGTTCTAAACTGTTTTTTTACTTCACTAAACATGTGCGAGGAGTTTTTGTGGTCAATGTTAGATAGTTTTTCTTGAAAATGTTTGTTTATAGAAATAATGAAGTTATCGCTAATAAGTTTTTTAATTAATTTTAAATTTGTTTTAAGCAATTTTATTTGAAAGGTTGTTCGAATATCTTGAAGTCGGTTATGTTTTTTAATGATAGTTAGTAACCTACTTTTCTCTAATTGCAATTTTTTTATTGTTGGATTAGTAAATGTCGCAGTTGTATCAAAATTTTTAAATTTAGGAACAGATTCTGCTATGGCCTCTGCAATAACTTCGTTTAGTTTGAACAAATAAAAATCAATCTCTGAATTAGTTAGATTTCGATTATTGGGTATTTTATCACTATTTTCAAATAGGTTTGAAATATTGGTTTTAAATTTCTTCCAATTAGTTTTTTTATAATTGAATTTAGGGTCAAAACTTTGTCTAAAGAAAAATGAATGGTCATTTTCGTTATTTAATAATATAATTTGTAGCGCATCATGATCACTATCATAATCTAGGGTTTTAAGGCAATTCTGTGTATTATTTTCTTTATGTATATTTAAATTAACGTCAGCTATACATAGATCTAAAAATGATCCACAACGTGGATATGAAGGTGAAGTAGAAGCATATAAGCTACATCTGAATCTTATTTCATTACTATTTAACCATTCCTTAAGTATGTTTCCCTTCGTATTGTTCAAAGCATTACCCCCAATCAGAGTGTTTGCTGTTAAGATCTCCAGAGATAATATATAAGTTATTAGGATCCTGTAAATTTAAAGACTTAAAGAGCTGGTTTAAATCATTTTTTAAGTGACAATCGTTGTTGCCAGATGGGTAATATGCAGATACAACAAATAAGAATTTGTTTGGTAGTACTGGTATTTTTACAACGCATATTTCTAAGTACTTTAATGAATATTTGAAGCTATTTGTGCAATCTTTATATTTTATGTTGTTTTTGATCAAAATAGCAGTACCACCTCCCCTTAGAGAGTCAGCCCTATCTTTACGAATCATTATATAATCTTTAAAATTTACTTTATGTTTAGCATTGAGTTTAGTTTCATTTAATAGGACTATATCCGGCTTATGTTTATTTATAAAGATACTTAAATCATACCTTCTACTTAATCTTATTAAAGAATTTACATTAATTTGGATTATGTTTAGTTTTTTACAATAGTTTCATCCATTTTTTAAGTTTATGATTCTAGCATAGAGAAAATTGTATATATTCTAGATGTTTGTAGTTGAAGTTGTTTGTTTAAATTAATAATTTGATTGGCTAAATTTTGCATAGAATTATTTAGCTCTACTAACGCATGTTGAATTGGATTGCTGGTGGTATTTCCATTTGTTGGGTTATTGTTTTTTACAATATTAGCGAAGGACATATTTGAGTTAATATTTAATGGTTTGTTTGTTCTTGTTTGGACTAAAATTTGTTTTCTAGCTCTAAGTCTCTGTTGTAGTTCTTTGTACTTTTCGCAGCCTCTATATGAAGCGGGGTGTCCAAACTTATTACACAGCACGCAAAACAGCTTCTCCCTTTCATTCTCAGATACCTTGGCTTGGGCACATTTTCCTATCTCGTGTGTTTCACTGCACTTAACACATCTGTGTGGTAAGAAACAGTTTGAAGCACTATGAAAAAAACTTTGGCAGTTCCTGCACTGCGGAATTTCAGATCGTCTCAACGGTTCCCAACGGATACACCTGTACATTAACCCGTTTATTGATTTTAGATCATTAACTTTGCTTTCCCAACTTAATTGAACTAGATATATTGGAAGGTCGTATCCATCTTTTAACGCTTTTTTTGTTTTGAATTGGTTTACCTTTTCAAATTTTAGATTATCAGATTGGAATTTTCTTAATTCATTTAAGATTTCATCTGGATCAATATTTGAACTGAGTCCCTTTAAAAGATATGTTTTAGTTTTACTATCTTTTGGAGTAAAGGTATAAAAACGAGCTTTAGTTTTTTGAAGATAAGCTTTTATCCTATTATAGTCACTTATTGATGACATAAATAACGATAGTTTTTTATTGTTATGATCTTTTATTTTAAAATCATTTATTTTAAGACCATTTTTTAAAAAGTCAATAAGTTCATTAATGTCTACATCATATATGTTTAGAGGAGGCACTTTTTTATTATTAGTGTTATTATTATTGTTTGATGGCTTATCATTACTTGTAATATTTGTTTTATTTGTAGTTTCATTTGAATTAGATTTTTTAGATGTTGTTGGTTGTTCTTGTTCTTGACCTTGAACATGTTTTTCAAATTTTTGCAAATATTCTTGATTGCAACTTTTGTCATTATCGAGAATTGCATAGTAATTATTTTTTAGTTGCTTAGACATATTTTCACTTTTTGTGTTACTTTTTCTTTACGATCATTCTCTATATTAACATTTTGTTGTTGAAATGAACTATTTATGTTGTTATTGTCACTTTTTAATAATGAGTTTGGAGCATTAAGCTCACTCATTATTTGTTTTGATTTTTGTTTTTAGTAGAGTCTATTTCTCTTGTTTTTTTAGAAAAAAAAAAATATTAAAACTTAATGCAGGCAAAAGCATGCATAAAAAAGAAAAAAATAAATACGCATCAAATATACGATCACAATTGATTTTATCCGCAAAACGTCTTTCTATCATGACAGTCAATCACGAACTCCCACCAACCAAATTTAAAAGTGTATTTTAAAGGTTACAACTTATAAATTTAGTTAGTACAATGAAAATTCAGTTGAATTAACCGAACTTTGTTGTGGAAACTAATGTTAAGTTTTGTCAACTGTCTGAAATTAGCAATAACCGAATTTGAGTGGTAGTAACCGAACTTCAGTTAGCAAATAGCTTAATTTTTCTCTGTGTGTAGTTATTTTATCGTACACAAATAGCCAATGGATTATAACCGGAACATTAATTCTTATAAAGTCATATTCTAGAGTTAAATATAGAATATGCAGCTTTTATTCACATACATTTGCATACAATGTCAAAGTTTATTTGCTTTATCCTGCTGATTTTTGCATAAATCCTCCCCTCAATTTTACTATACATTTTTTTGTACAGAAACACAGTTTTTTTATCCTGTACCCTTTTTATTAAAAATGTATATTTTTTTTTGTCAACAACTCATTTTCATTTTTTTATGAATAGGGTTTCCATTTCACTTCCTCTTATGTTGGCAACACAATCAAATTTCTTCCAGTTTTCTGTGTTAGTTCATTGAAATTTCAAACACTACTTACACAAACACACTTACCCATAAATTCAGTAAAGGTACCAAGCTGTTTTGCATTTATTTTTTGTTGTTGTATTGTTTATTGCAGTATAGTTGCATAAAAGTAGAGCATCATCATAACTTTTATATGCAGTTTATTATTAATATTTTTTATTTCCCTGCCACAACTACTATTTCTACTAACTGCTACTACTACCACCACTAACTACTACACACAGCCAAAAACTATTACATTACTATTTTGCGGTAGCACTACACCTTTTTTTTAATCATTACAAAAGATTCAAAGCGAGAAGAAACCTCCAACACGATTTTAAGGGAAGTATTGTTTTGAAGATGTTAATGTTACCGCACAAACGAATCAACAGAAATCAGGATTTTTTTATTTAAGTCTTTGTTGTAGTTTTTTTAGGTTTTCTCTATTTTTTCATTTCCTCTTCTTTTAATGGTTCATTTTAACAATTCTTGTTGGCATCGCTGCACAGTGGGCTATATCTCAAAATTTTTGGAAATAATTCGGCCATTTCTTACTTACAAGGGGAGTGTCCCGATGGTTTCTCTGAGTTCTTAATGAAATTCGGATATGTGAAAAATTAGCAAAAAAAACAAGGGATACATATTTAGGGGTTAAAAAGTAGGGTCAACAATGACCCGATTTTTTGATTTTTTTGTTTACTTCGTATTAATACTAAGGAATATTGGCATATCAAATACAAAGGTGTTTGAAGACGCATAAATCGGTACATGTCGTCAGCGGCGTACCCAAGATTTTGGTTCGGGGGGGGGGGGGGGGGCCCAATTTTTGTTTTTAAAATTTTTTTTTTTTTTGAATAGCATATAATTTTGGTTTAAATTTATTGATCTAAAAAAACAATTTATATTTTTTTTTTATTAAAACAAAAAGTTCAGCTTCGGCTTCGGCCGAACATTGATATTATGGCCGAAGTTCGGCTTCGGCCGAAAAAAATGAGTTCGTTCGGATACTAATATTTTGTATCTTTTAAATAAGTTTTGGATGGGAAAGTTACCATTGACGTTATACCCAGTTATAATAGCAATTTTGAAGCAAAAATGTTTTGACATGTCTGTTTTTTTAGTTTTTTTATATCTACAAACAAGTTTTTTTTTTGAAATATTTTAACAAATTTATGTATCAATTAAATAATTTTATTTTGATTTTTAAAGTGAGCTATCATATTAATTAAGATCCTTATATACTATTAACAAAGCTCTTAAAATTTAATTCAACGACTTTTTTTCATAAAAGTGTCAATGTCAATGTCAGGTTCAACCTTTTCTCCAGGGACCGTAAAAATTATTCCTTTTTTCATAAAAGCCAGATGATAAAAGTTATTTTTTGATTATTATTTTTTCGAGCAAAAATAAAAGTTATTTTTTGATTTTTATTTTTTCGAGCAAAAGTTATAATTATTTTTTGATTTCTATTTTTTCGAGCAAAAGTTAAAATTATTTTTTGATTTCTATTTTTTCGAGCAAAAATAAAAGTTATTTTCTGATTTTTATTTTTTCGAGTAAAAATAAAAGTTATTTTTTGATTTTTATTTTTTTGAGCAAAAATAGAAGTTATTTTTTGGTTTTTATTTTTTCGAGCAAAAATAAAAGTTATTTTTTGATTTTATTTTTTCGAGCAAAAATAAAAGTTATTTTTTGGTTTTTTTTTTCGAGCAAAAATAAAAGTTATTTTTTGATTTTAATTTTTCGAGCAAAAATAAAAGGTTTTTTGATTTTTATTTTTTCGAGCAAGTATAAAATTCATTTTTTGGTTTTAATTTTTTTTTTACCAAAAATAAAAGTTATTAGCTTTGTAATTATGATTTTTCAGTGATGATAGATATACAGCAAATATTTTGCAATGTTATTTTTTGTGATAACTGTATTAATATATATTATTATACATTTTTTAAGTATCTAACTACAAGACAAACATCTCTATTTGTACGAGCAGTGCGCCAATTTTTGGAAATTAAATTCGTCATTTTTAAAACAAGAATTCTTCAAAAAAATCGTCATATTAAAAATAAGTTTTACTGATTATAAAACTCGAAAATATTACAAAAGGCAACCATAAAATTTATATATTATATGTATATATTTATATATTATATATATATAATATAACTGCGTTATTTGTTATTTATTCGTTATAAAAATAAAAAATTATAACTTATGGAATTTCAACTCAAGACATTGAAATAAATATCAAAAATAACTTTTATTTTTGCTCGAAAACATAAAAATCAAATAATAACTTTTGCCCGAAAAAATAAAAATCAAAAAATAACTTTTAATTTTGCCCGAAAAAATAAAAACCAAAAAATAACTTTTATTTTTGCTCGAAAAAATAAAAATCAAAAAATAACTTATTTTTGCCCGAAAAAACAAAATCAAAAAATTACTTTTATTTTTGCTCGAAAAAATAAAAATCAAAAAATAACTTTTATTTTTGCTCGAAAAAATAAAAATCAAAATATAACTTTTATTTTTGCCCGAAAAAATAAAAATCAAAAATAACTTTTATTTTTGCTCGAAAAAATAAAAATCAAAAAATAACTATTATTTTTGTTCGAAAAAATAAAAATCAAAAAATATCTTTTATTTTTGCTCAAAAAAATAAAAATCAAAAAAAAAACTTTTATTTTTGCTAAAAAAAAATAAAAATCAAAATTTTAAAAAGCAATGCATTTTATTATAGACTAGTTCATAAGGATCAAAATGGTATGCTTGAAACAGTTTTCCGACATTTACTTCTAATTGCTTTTTTTGTTTAAAAATTTGGAAATAACTGTTATTTTCGGTCCCTGCTTTTCTCGATACACTGATGCAAGAGCTAGAGCATCAAGTCTAGCTTCACCCATAGAATTCCTTAAATATGTTTTCACTCTTTTTAGGGTGGAAAAACTTCTCTCCGCGGATGCATTTGTAACAGGAATTACTATCAGTAAATGTAAAAACATGTAAACGTTTGGAAAAAGTTCCTTGTTGCAATCTTGAATAGCATCTAGCGGATTTGATGGTCTTTATGGTAGTGTTTCCATAGATCAATTTCAGTTAATATATCATTAGTTTGAAAAATTATAGTCTCAAAAAAGTATTATAAATTCATTTATTACATACTAACCAAAACAAAAATAAAATATAAAATCGAAAATATTTCGGGGGGCTTTGGCCCCCAGGGCCCCCCCCCCCTGGGTACGCCACTGCATGTCGTATTGCTCTTGTTATTAAGAAAATGATTTTTTAATGGTCTAGTATGAAAATATTTAAAGAATATTAAACAAATTCTATATTTAATTTAAGACAAGGGATGTTTCAGCTTTTTTTGATATTCACGCTAATTCCGGTTTTATCTAAATTTTACCGCAGGTCAATTTTCGCTTAGTTCTTAAAAAAATTTGCATCTCTGGGTCCCAAAAACATGCTCAATATGGGCATCCAAATTTATATTTTGACAAATAAAACACCGCTATCTATGCACACAAAATGTACAATACAAAAACGGGCTCTCGTTTCCAAAAACAGGTTGTAGTGTAGTTTCTTAATTTATGTTCTACAACTGATTATTTTTGTATAGAGTTTGTCCAATATCCAATTACATTTCTCCCTTCAAACTAGAACAAGTTGCATTAGAACCGGTTCTAGAACCAGTTACATAACTGTTTCCGGGAAAGTGAACCTTAAGTTTTGACTCCAAATAATCAATTTTGAACCCATTTCCATGAGACAGGTGATAAAAAGAAAGCAATTATAGAATAAATTTAGAGATGAACGGTTCTTAAAATTTTTGTTTGGTATATTTCATAAAATGAAACAGAGTATTACAATGTAAAGTGTAGTTTTTTTTTTATTTTTTAAATATTAAATACATAGATAAGAATTTATATTATTTGCATATAAAAAGTATGAATATGTTACTTATCAGTTTATTTTCATTGGTTATGCAATTCCGGTTTCATTGGTAATGCAATTCCGGTTTCATTGGTAATGCAATTCCGGTTTCATTGGTAATTCAATTCCGGTTACAAAAAATAGGTAATACATACATATATCGAAATTTTACTTATACAAAAACTTTCTATAATGAGAAATCTATTTAGTTAATTAACAAATATTTTAAAAAAGAAATTGTCCCCGATTTCAACCCGCTATTGGAAAAAATCTGGACCTGAGTCGGACCAAATTTTTAATTTCGCATATTCAAATGGGTATATCTCGGGTACTATTAGAGATAACCCATACATGCAAGCATGTCTTTCGTTAGTCTGTGCTAGCATATTTCAAATATAAATGTCTGCTCTTAATTTCATTGCAATCGGATTACTAAGTAAGATATGGCCGAGTTTTTTCCAAAAATGTTGTGTTATATCCCACTGTGCGCTGTCATTGTAATCAAGCATTTTAACAAAATGAGGTGATAAATATTATAATTTTTTCTTACTTTGTAAGTGTGTTGTAATAAATTTGAAAAACATTTTATAAAAGTCCTAGTGCACAAACGATAATGGCATGTCATTACTTTTCCTACTACCAGTAATGACACCCACTTACTCCTGCATTAGTTAATTACCAATAATAATGACTTACTAATAACTAGTTAATTTTACAATTATTATAGTACATTACCCATTTTTTTTGTTATTTTATATATAAAGAAACTAGCTGATTGTACCCGGTCTTGCCCGGTACACAAATATTTTAAAAACAATACATCACGAGTAAAAAAATGTATAAATGGTCTTATGTTTTTTCATTTTAAAATATATTATAATATGTGGTGGTTATATGTGGTGTCATGCATAGCCATGTCTTATTATATAATTCTTATGTGGTAACATATATAACGATATATTGTTAAATTTTAATTTTTATAATATAAGATATTAAGCAAATATGCTATAGATAATAAGATATGATATATCTGTTGTCATATATAATAATACAGTTACATATATAACACAATTTGTATTCACATAAGTTATATATTTTAGGATATAATAATATATTGTGCCATACAAAGCAATATATACCGAGACAAAGTTGTATTAAATAATATAATACATGACTCTTTTTACCCGAGCTTAATTAATTATTACCATGTATGATTTTTATAAACCAAAAAAGAATATTTGGCGATAATATGATGACTTTTTTGGCATATTCACCTAACATATCCTGCAGAATATACAAATATACACTGACACAAATACTTGCTAATATAATAAGAAGGTAACCGAGTAAAAAAAATATATGGTTATATGTTTTTTCATCTTAAAATATATTATAATATGTGATTATAGATGGTGTCATGCAGATTCGGATATTATTATATATTTCTTATGTTGTAACATATTTAACGATATATTGTTAAATATTAACCATTATAAAATAAGATGTTAAGCATATATGCTATACATAATTAGATATGATATTTAACACAATATTTTATCATATATGGTAACATATAAGCTATATAATTTAAGATATAATATTATATACTCTCTTTTAAAAAATATTTTTGTGTGTCATATAAGATATGCTCATTTGGCACAATAAGGCATAATGAATAATGCAATTCAAGATATAAATTTATATAACATTAAGATTAACAACTTAGTTTGAGATATGATTATATATTGGGGCGGGTCGATTAAAAATCGCTCAACGTTCAAGGAAAATCGTATTCTAGGGATCAAAATAAGAAACTTTGCCGAAGGAACCATACCTCTAAAACGAATTCTGATGTCCCGACTTTTGACCCGTAGGGTCAAATTTTGAAAAAGCCCACTTTGATATTTCAAAAAGTAGGAGAAATCTCTCCAAGATTATGGAAGCTACTTCTTCTCCGGGAGACGCGCTAGCAGATTAATGCATAAATCATCATTTTAGGTGACCGTTAAGGGTTTAAAATTTAAGTTGAAAGAGTGCCTTTTTAGCCGTGTTTTTATAGGAAAATGTACAAATCTCGGGATAGAGATATTTCAGAAAGTAGGAGCAGTCTTTCCAAGATTAGGGTCTCTATTTCTTCTCCGGAAGTCGATCTAACAGATGAATGCATAAATTGTATTCGATTGGGTTGGATTCGATTGGGGCACTCTAAATGGGTCAAAGTGGAATTTTTCAAAATTTGACCCTACGGGTCAAAAGTCGGGACATTAGAATTCGTTTTAGAGGTATGGTTCCTTCGGCAATGTTTCTTATTTTGATCCCTAGAATACGATTTTCCTTGAACGTTGAGCGATTTTTTTGCCTCCATACAAATCGACCCGGCCTATTATATATGGTCCAACATCATTAATATTCTCAATGCGTATGCGGCATAATTAAATTTTGCAATATATAACCGCATATATAATTATATATGCGCATGTGTCCGAATTATTTTTCTTAGAGTTTTTTTTTATATTTTTATTAAAATGTCATGGGATATAAGTAAATTCAATTTGATCTAAAAATATCATTATATCCATCAAAAACTACTTATCTTCTTGAATCTAATTATAACTAAATTCATCAAACGAAATATTTTGGGATCCATCGGGATCTTAAATTAGATAGATTTAAATACCCCAACTTTGAGATCAATTTTGATCTAACTTAATCCGGTTATATATTTGACGGATCTAATCGAATATTATTGGATACTCCAATTTTGATATAAACTTGAATAGGAATAAATATCGATCTATTTCAAATGAGATCTACTTTGAGATGTAACTTTTTTTATCGGGTAATATTAATATTGGTACTAACAATGGTTTTGACAACAGTAAATATTAGCGAATTGCCAGAGGATTTTTGAACAAGAAAAATAAAATATATAAAAACTGCAAACACAAACTAAATTAAAGCCAAAAGGTACAAATGTAGAAAAAATATTTGTATTAAATATGTTTTAATGGCAAATATTTTATTTTTAAACATGTTAAGCAGAATTTTGTGTAATAAAGTATTTAAAAATAACAATTGACTAACATTTAATTTTATTTTTCTAGGACGGTGGTTGCATTAAAAAAAAATAAAAAAATTATAAATTCAATACTAGAATGCCTCGCTCGAACAAGGGTAGAAAGTCCAAAATTCAAATTGCTCAGGAGAGCTAAAAACGCGGAAAACAGTAAAAAAATTGAGTTTTAATAAAAAAAAGAATATATATAGTTTACGAAAAAGAACTTCTTAGGATGTTATTAATTTAGATATAATTTATATACACACAGAGAAATAAAGTGCCAACCGAATCGAAAAGTGTATATTAATAGCAACAACTTCTAAATTTAGTTAGTGCAACGATATTTACATTAGATTTCTGAATATTTTGGGTGTTGCAACTAAAATTCAGTTGAATTAATCGAACTTTGTTAAAGAAAATAATGTTGAGTTGTACCAACCGACTGAGATTCGTAATATCCGAATTTGAGTCGTAGTAACCGAATTTCAGTTGGCAAATACCTAAATTTTTTTCTGTGTGTAGTGATGCAAATGCTGTTTCAAATAACTTTGATTTAAAATTTTTGGCAGTTGTGAACAATAACTTCTGTGAAAGCGAAAAAATTCCACATGCTAATATATTGGAAGTCAAGTTAAACAGGTTCTTAAAGCTCAACTTCCACTTTATTTTGCAGGGATGCAATGAATTCAATTGTTAAATGAGCTTTTTTATTATTTCTTAATAATTCGTTTTTGACCTAGTAGCAACATAAAAATATTTTTAAAATAATTTATATTATGTCATTGCTACCAAGTCACATAATAAAAATGTTTTAAAAATCATTATTTAAAAAATATTAAGTTTTCTTTGATCTTATTTTAATAAATAATTAAATAAATTTAATTATTTTTCTTTTAAACGAACTAAACTGAAGATCGTTTATTTATAAATTATAATTATATATTTCTAATATTATAATTATAATAATTGTTATTTAAATTTATTTTCATCGGGATAAACATTAATTGCATTTATAGTAATTAAATGTGCTATGTAGGCGTGTCCCTATCCGGATTTCATTCCTGCCTAAGGAAATCTTCAGGGGACTTTGTTATTAGAGTTTCTAGAGATATTTGTTATGTTAAATCACAAACTCAATGAGAATTACTTGTCCTCATCTAGGAGCGAGATTCAAAATTTAAAATATCAAAGAAAAACCAAAACAACAACAAAAAATTGTTACAATTGGCTTTGTCATATTCCCTGAAGAAAATAAATAATTATAATTTATAAAGGATCTTAAGCTCGTTTAAAAGACAAAGAATCATTATTTTTTCTTTTTTATTATACATTTGTCTACCCGGTTAAAAATCATGTATGAACTCATTTATGCTCATTAATGTCATTCGATGTCATACATGTACATTAGACCGTTTATAGCATATGAGGCCGATTGCCGGGCCGAAAAAATTTCCATTTGGCCTACAAGCATCCAATAAAAAATTTCGGGCCGATCAGATAACGCTAAAGTCTTCCCAAAGTACATTGAAATATTAAAACACACTTTATATGGTGAAATATAGGATTTTTAATCAAAATACATATGTTTAAGCAATTAAAAATATTTTTTTTTGATAACTAGACTTGACATCGATTTTAAATACAGTTTCTATTCTAACAAGCCATAAGTTATCACAATCTTTAGAGAAACAAAAAAACTACAACAATTTGCAGATTATATTACATCCGACTTGTTGTGTGGGGGATATTTTCGACGATATGCTTCAATGCACTGTAAGCTAAATATATTCTGTTCTTCGTCTTTCGTAAGGATCCTGTTATAATCATTCATAAATTGTACATCGCGTTCAGCAGCGTCGTTAACAACAAACAGATCACGACAACCATCAAGAGAATCTTGATAATCTTCTTTCGTTTCCCAAATGGACGGATCATGCTTCACGAATTCAGTGGTTATCGAAAAAATGTTTGGTTTTGTATGACACGAAATCGCTCAAATTGTTGTACAGCAATAGTTTTGGGTCGGAGAATTTTCGATCATCATCCAATTTTACGATTGGTTCTGTTGATTGCAGGCCCTTAACCATGTATCGTTGCTCTTCGTGCTAAGCATCCGAATCAAAAAACGCTAAAGCCATTGCTTCCGGTGCCAAATACCACAAACAGGTCCGGCAACAGTTTTCCGTCCCAGTGTATAACCAATGATTGTACGCCATTGATCTACGTATTAAATATAAAATATAAATCGGTGAAAATTAACATTATTCGTATAACTTCGAATTAAATATAAGTTTTGAACTAAACTAAATTACCTTTGTAATGAATTCTGTTTGAGTCTCCTCCGCTTCTCGCTTACGATATTATTTTCGTAACTCATAGATCGTAGATCGATTAATCACAAGCTCTCCAACAGAGGTCAGAGGCGTCACAGCATTATTCATGACAGTTATAACATTATCTGCGCATGCTATAAAATTCAAATGAAAACCGTTGTAACCTTTTTGTTTCTCTAACGGTTTTGACCATTTGTGGCGCGTTAGAATATAAACTGTATTTAAAATCGATGTCAAGTCTAGTTGTGCAAAAAAAAAAATATTTTTAGTTGCTTAAACACACGTATTTTGATTAAAAACCCCATATTTCACCATTTAAAGTGTGTTTTAATTTTTTAATGAATATTTAAAAACATAATATTTTGTATTTTTAATGTCTTGTTATATAAAATGTCATATTTAATTGTATTAATTTTGTGTAATTTTAAATCCAAAAACAATTATATATTGATCGAGATCCAATAAGACTATATACATATATATATATACAACTATATACAACATCGTATTAAATTTTTTCGAAAAAAAATAAAATTTATATAATTATGACCGATTACATACACTGGCAGACAAAAGCGTATACTCTTTTTGAAAATGTCGTAATCTACAGGCAATTTCCCTTCCAACGATACCAAACCCTTGGATGATGTATTATTAGCTCCTTAAGCCACTTTTCCATAATCACACAGGTGTGATCTACATGTCAGAAATGAGTTGTATAAAGCAAATGTGTAATGTATGTGAACACAATTCGTTACACTCCGGTCAAAATATCGACATAAATTTTTTAGCTCACTTTATTTTTTAAATATTAAATAAAGTTACCACATATCGTAACAAAAGTGTTGTGTTAAAACAAATATTATAATCAATAAATGGTGGAAAAAATAAATAATTACAAGAAAAACTAGCTGTGTTACGATAACATTCAGAACAAGCAAACGATATTTCATTTATACTTTTTTGACAGACAGAAAATTTTATCACAATTTTCATTATACTTGTGTGAAGTAAAGGATAAACACATGTGCGATAATGTAAATGGGACTTTAACAGCAAATCTTCAAAAGTTATCCCTTACAAAATATATCTCATTTCTTATGATGAGTATTTGAATTCATTTTTAACCTGACACCACTCATACAAGATGTGAACGCAAGAAATATTTGCATAAGAAGTAACTTTTGTTGATTTTCTATTAAGGAATTGTAAACATAGGTTAAACTGTTAACATTTTTAAAAAGAGTCCCATTTATCACTCTTGGTGGAACAAAAACTTGGGTAATTCTAATAGAAAGTTAAAAATTTCAGTTTTTGGTAAAATGTAAATATCTTGGGAACTATTAGAGATAACACAAACATGCAGGCACTTATACAAAAAAAAAAGGTCAAGTACTCAAAATTTGATATGCAAAAAGTTTTCTATATGGGTTTGTTATATTGACGGCCCCGGCTGGTCTGGAATGATCAAAATCTAAACTTAAGCTCAATATTACGGCACTTCTGTTTGCTTATATACGATTTTTTTAATAATTTTTTGTTTGGAAAAAAATTTATTTATACTAAATGTAATAGAAAAAACTAAAGTACAATATTCTGTATTTTGTGGTTAAATTTGAATAAAACTTTAAATAAATGAAAATGAGAAATTAAACTAAAAAAATCGGTAAATGGTAGTAAATTATTTTGAACAAATATGGGTATAAAAAAAGTGGAAATATATAATAAAAAATATTATAAATGCCTGTTCTTTTATTTTTAACTCAACTGAAAACTTTTTTTTGTTAAACTTACAAACAGTAAACTAAAGAATATTCTGAGTGTAGTTATATTTCATTCTGGCACTTGTTTTTCTATTTCATTTATCTCGTTAATAATTATATAATAAACAAAAATTACCGTTGAAACTATAGTGTTTTTTTTTAATTTTAGTATATATTGTATGGAATCCTAAATTATCATTGAAATATCGCCAAAAATCCAACTAACGAATAATTTAGTTGTGCTGTTTTGCCTTAAGAAGCTACACCACTAACCACTTTTTGGAATAGATCTATCCAAAGACTAAAAAAAATATATCTAGGTACTTTTTAGGATCTACAAAAAACTAGTCCCAAATTACCCTACATCGTTAAAGTGTTATAACTTCAATTACTTTTCTAGCTGGTCCCGCTATTAAAGATCTGATGATAAGTTTCTATGTTGAATGGCCTGGAGTTATTACAAAAACACACATACACCTTAACAAAAACAACACTTCAATTGGATCTTGGTTTTTCTTGTTTTTCTTCTTCTTCTATTACTAAATTTTTTGCCAAGACCATAAACACCTTTAAGTACTTATGGTCATTATGTGAAAATCCATATAAGACAGTTTTGTCTCTTTATAGTTCATTTTGCATGTATATGTCTGTATACTTTGGCAAAAAAGTATCTGGAATTGTTTCAATAAAATAAGAAAATGTAATCACGTCCATATGCTAGTTTTAGTTTTAATTAACGACTTTTTGTTTGTGGAAATCTTTCTATTCCGACTTCGGATTCTTTTTAGGGGTCTTTAATTATAAAAAAGGGTGTACGTATATTAGGTTGGGGCGATTAGTATGGAAGGAAAAAAATCTTAATGGGCGCTTCGCGTTTCTGATTCTTGGGATTGTACTGAGCAAAAAAGTCCACTAGACCATACGTCTACGGTGAAAATCGAGCTTCCAGCCATATTTTGAAATTAAAAATTAACCCCTTAAACCCCACCCACAGATATGATTAATGCATTAATCTGCTAGAGAATCTTCCAAAGAAGAGATTGGTACCATAATCTTGGATAAGCTCCTCCTACTTCCTGAGATATGTCCACCCACACATTGTTACTTTCACAAAATACGTCTAAAAAGTCAAAATCTGGAAGCTCGATTTTCACCGTAGACGTATGGTCTAGTGGACTTTTTTGCTCAGTACAATCCCAAGAATCAGCAACGCGAAGCGCCCATTAAGATGTTCAAATCGCCCCACCCTACCGTATATGCCTCCCTCCCACCAACCAAACAATGGGAGCAGAAATCGTATTGTAAAATGTTTGTAAATTCTAAGCACATTTTTACTATTAAAACATTCGACTAACCAAAAAAGACTTTGTTGGTTCTGCACAAGTAGCGTCACTACATGTCAAATTCTAGATTTCTAGCTTTGCTGGTTTAGGAGATACACTAAATGTCCCTTTTTTGTAGATAAAGGCTGAGTTAACAATCAGACTTTGTTACCAAACATGACGACTATATTGGCCTGATGAACCGTTTATTTTTAACTTACACACAAAGAAATAAAGTGCCAACTGAATTGAAAAGTGTATTTCAATGGCAACAACTTATAAATTAACTTAGGACAACGATATTAACATTAGTTTTCTAAATATTTTGGGTGTTGCAACTAGAATTCAGTTGAATTAGCCGAACATGTTGCGAAAACGAATGTTACGTTGTACCAACCGACTGAAATTCGTAATAACCGAATTTGAGTTGTAGTAACCGAATTTCAGTTGGCAAATAGCTAAATTTTTCTCTGTGTTTAGAGTATATTCAATTTATTTCTTTATCTTTTTTTACATTTTCGTATTGAAAGCAATTATTTTGGGGGATGAAATTTCCTTTTTGGCCTCCCCTTGGAACCGCGCCTGATATAATATAAATAACGTTACTCCCTCACTCAACATCGTCCAGCCTATACAGCTGAAGCAGACACATAGAAAACATCAATATTTATTTCATAATTATATTGCTTTACTTTATGTATTAAACAAACAAAAAAAAAAAAAAGAGGAACCAAAATAGAGTATGTTGGAATCATACTTCTTCATTCAAAACTAGTGTGTATACATTTTTTTAAAACGAAACATGCAGAAACCCTAAAGAATATAGAAAACCCTAAAGATATTTTATACTGAAAATTTTCTATTTATGCGTACATTGTATAAAAAAATAATATAATAATTGCGTCTAAAATATATGTATTTATATATTTCAAAGTCAATAAAAATATTAATTGATTCAATTAAATATTTGTTTAGAAACAAATTAAATTCAAATCAAATCTTTAATTAGCTATGTTAGGTTGATAATTTTTTCTGTGTATGTGCTTTAATATTTGCTTTTTATTAAGAGCTTTTTTTAACAAAAAAAAAAAAAAAACATTCAATGAAAATGAAAATTATTCAAGTTCGAAGCCATATTCTATATTTCTTTATTAGGATATTGTCCTAACAAATAATCTATCTAAAACGTGTTCTGATGATGGGAACCTAGAAAATTCCCGAAATAGATCTATCTACACATTCCTGAAAGGGTCAAATAATAAATTTGAAAACAAAAAACTATATAGATTATTTGTTATCCTAATAAAGAAATATAGAGTATAGCCTCGAACTTGAATCATTTTCATTTTTATTGCACAATTAATGGTCGAAAAAAACATAATTTTTATTTTTAATAAAAATTATATCAAACTTTAAAAAAAAAAACATTCCTTAAAATCAAATTGGAGGTTTTAAATAAAAAAAAATCACTTTCTAGTGATTTCCCGGGAAATTTATAATTTTTCCCGGAAATTCCGGGAAATTAAAAATTTCGGGACTTTCCAAATATTTTATTTGAAGTTCCCATTATCTTCACAGAGTTTCATAGATTTGATAATAGTGTTGAAGACATTACCATTTTTATTTTGTACAATGTGGTTTTTCTTAAGTTTTATGTAAACTGTCAACTTTTTCATTGAAATATAAAGTCGCGTTCACACTTATATTATATTATTTTAGAAAAATTATATGTTCTTTCTCACTCGTTTTGGCAAAACGCGTGTTATAAGGATTTTTAGAATTGACGATTTTTTGCGATTTCTCATTCTGAAAATGGCGATTTTGACGATTTTTTTTCACTGAAAATTTACGATTTTTAAACAGAATTCGTTAGCAATACTAATTACTGCTAGTAGTTTCGTTAAAGTTAATAGTCAAGTCTTTCTAACTTCTGTGCACAGTGTATGTTTTTGAATAAATGTGTGTGTATATCTCTTGTATCATGATACTTTAGGCAATTTGTTAAGGGTTGTTAAACATAAAATGTTATAAAGATTCATGGGATACTATTATGATATGATAATTTGTTATTATAAACTATAAAATTGGACTTAAATAGAGATGATGATAAAATACTGAAAGGAACTTTTTACTAGATGGCTGTTAAAGAAAAGATATCATTTTTTTTAGCAATTTAAGATACTAAAGGGTAAAATAATACGATATAAAAATATACTTTAAATTTTTAGCAATAAAAACTATAGATATACAGGTATGCTTTATTAATATAACAATTTATAACAGAATGCTTTTAAAAATAATAACTCTTTTTTTTGGTCACATCAACTGCATACATATAGTTAGCTGAAATGAAACAAAGGCATAGCAAAGGCTTTTTTAAACGAGCTTTGAATTGATTATAAAACAAAATGTCTTCTCCACTGATTCAAAATAGCCAAATATTTCGTCAAATAAACGAAAATTTGTCTATTTTACGAAAGTGTTTGTTGTTTCGACATTAATTTCGTAGTTTTTTGCATGGATTATTATGAGTGTACAAAACCATAAATATTTAGTTCTAAAACTTTTTTCTTTTCTATTAAAAATTCTTGGTTTGATTTAATTTTACATATTCTGTAAAAAAAAAAAAAAAAAAGCAATTGTTAGCGCCCCAGCAAAAAATAGTGCTTACCCAGAAGCGCTTCCGGAAGGCATTATTTGATAACGAAGTGCTTCCAAAGCAAATAAAGAAGGCATGATTTTTGTTCGCGATGTCCCACTTGGTATGTTTCTTTTAAAGCGCTTCTTTCATGTGCAATAAATGCTTCCTTCGGCACTAAGAAGCGCTTTTTGTATGTTGACAACATTAGTGCTTCATGGTATGCATAATTTATTGCTTAATTTTTCAGCATTACTCACTGCTTCAAAGAAGGTATTCTGGGAAGCACAACAGAATGATTTCCCTAGTTTGCAAAGCGGTGAAGCGCTATTTTGGAAGCCTACAAATGTAGTTACTGCTTACCAAGTCCACTTTAGTTTTTGCTGGGGCTTTTTGCATTTTGTTTGACTACATTCTGACCATCAAAAGTCAGTTTTAATAAATTTTAATAAATATTTTATTTTGCGTATATATTTCAAAATAAATGTACATTGCTTGTTCATATTTATACAATATGTATGCGGGAGTAATGTTGACATTTAATATGTAAACTGTTTACGGTATATTGTCATAAAGTGTCACACAACATTTTTATGTAAATGCGAACATAAAAGCCCGATACTTCATTACCGCCCAGCAAAACAAAACATCAAAAGAAGAGATAAAGAAGCAATACTTTGCAATGGTTTTGATTTCAATGTTATGAAAATTTATTTTGTTACACGGTGAAAAAGTTCTCTGTTATGATCCTAATTCATTGCATCTTAAGCAATGGGTATGGTTTATTAAAAGTTCAATTCTTTTGATGGATCTCCTGGATCCAAAAAATTTGAATTTCTCATATTTCAGATATGATTCTTTACAAAAAAAAAAAAAAAAAATTTGTATTGGAAGCTTCTGAAATTCTCAACACTTTGAGGTAAAATATTTTCAAAAAAAAAGTTTTTGTATGACATGAATACCGTTTTGTGTGTATCTATATTTAAGCATGCTAAATCCCTTCGCGTTAATCATTTATCTTTACGGGCGCAAAAATGATGACGGTTTTAAGTTTCAAATAAATTAGAAAGATTAAAACTACAGTTTTTGCTTAAATTTAAGTAAAGTAACATCAATTTATAGATCTCATTGCATTTACAACACCAAAAAAATATTTAATACACTTGAAAAGTTCAAGTGTATTAAATATTTTTTTTTGTCATATATTAGAACTTAAAAGGAAATCCGCGATTATTTTGGAAAACACCATTTTTTTAAATTTTTTGTGATATCTAATTTGGTTTAAGGTTACTTATTTGCAGGAAATCAAATTAGTTAGATACTTTTAATTTCTCAAAATTTAAAATTTTATATAAGTATGCTTTCTGAGGTTATGAAAATTTTGTTAGCTCAATAAAGTGTAAAGTGGAAGTAAAGTGCGAATTCGAATTCCGATTTTTGCCGATTTTTTATTCATTGCTCCACTCTAACTCGCAACCAAATTTCAAATTTATCACTTTCGGCCCGGCGCCAAGATTTTTCCACTTGTTTTCCCTCCCCGTAGAAATATGTAAAAATGCACTCTGTACAGGTGTCTGTTTACACCTGATTAAGAACTTACATACCAAATTTAAAGTTCCTAGTGTCAGCGGTTTGGCCAGGCCGACAAGGGGAAAATTATTGCCCAATCCCCTTTGAAATTTCCAAAAATCCCATGAAAACAGATGTGTAATTGTGATAAGGTACATATCAAATATTAAGTTCTTCGCTTTTGTTAATTTTTTTTGTTTTTTTTTAAGAGAAGCAACACTCAGGAAATTCTTCCTATTAATTACTGTGTTGCTCGCCACCTGATGTAGAGTTGGCGAATTTATTGAAGCTTTTTGTTTCATAGCCCTGAATCATTATTTTACTTTGGTGGGGTTAAGTGCTATGGGAACACCGAAGGTGGGCGCAGCGATACATATAAGTGATAGAAAACTCATACATATTATTTTTTCTAAATTGATGCTGTCGTCACCGGGAATCGAACCTGTGACCATATGTGTAACACCACAACGCACCTGATTAGGAACCCACGTATCAAATTTCAAGTTCCAAGCTTCATTGGTTTGGTTAGGCCGCCAATTGAATATTTGATCTATTTAACCCCTCTTTTACCATGTACCAGGCTGGAAATCCAAAAAGTACCATGCCTGGGAGTTGGCTCATATCCCAATTAAGACATATTGAAAATTTCAGCTTCCTACCCATAATGGTTTGGGCAGGCCGCCATGGGGGAGATTTTTTCCATTTTTGCCCCACCCCGAAAGAATTTCAAAAAATTTCCTCTTAGCGGACGTCGACTCTGGAGGATGCACCTACATGCCAAATGTCAAGCTCCTAGCTCCAGCCTTATATGCTGGGCGATGTTGAGTCTGTCAGTGAGTGAGTGAGTTAGTGTCTGAGTGAGTGAATGACTAACGTTATTCTTTCATATAAATCGATCATCCCACGCTAAACCGGCCAAAATCGAACCTTGTTTTTTCCGATTTTAATTAAATTTTTCATTCAGAAACTTTTTATGGTGATAGACCGATGAATATTAAATTAAATACGAATGTTCAAATTTACACACTTTGTGCAATTTTCTTATTTTTCAGAAAACTTAATCTTTCGGAAATTTTTTTGCTAAATTTTAAATCTTTAAGTGGATCTATCAAGTTTCTAAATGCAAAATTTAAATCGTAAGACCGGACGTCATAAAATTTTATGTTTGGCCGGTCTTTGGTGGAACGACCGACATTGATCTCATATTGTGTGTTTCCCATCATACTACGAGTAAATTTATTGTCAATATAAAAAGTATATGTAAATAAAAGATATATGAGCACTTTCATACCAACTAGCCTAAAAAAATTTTAATCTTTATTTTGAAAACACAGTGGGGAGTTTCACAAATATATAGGAAATAATGCAGAAATTTCTTACAGGCTCATCGGATTGCCAGGAAACTTCACACAGGCATAGCTAATGTAATTTCAAGCTCAAGTTTTAACGATGGGCCCACTAGATCCATCCGGTGCTGATCAATTAGAATCCAATGTAGTATACCTCGGGTATTCAGAAACTTTAAGAGCATGTCAGTTTTATCACCAGATTTCCAAAAACCTAAAATTTCTATAAGCTGTTCGTAATGGATAACTGTTGTTGGTTAATGTCTTAAATCGCATAATTTATACGGATTTGAAAATCAAAATTTTTCATTTCTGCAATGACCTAGTCCGGTTTTTTGCCAATGGAAAATGTAAATCAACTCCGATTGCTTTTAAAAATATTGGTGATATTTACATCAAGTAATTTAATTAAATAATTCAATATCTTAATCACCCATAAAATAAAATGTCTGTAAATTTGAAAATTATAAAAACGTTGCTTTATATATTTTTTGGTGAAAAGGGTTTCTTCAAGAAAACTTATAATTTTATGGAGACTACTTCATAAAGCTGCGTTTTCTGAAAATAATAAACGACCCAGACCGATTGTGAAAATAATAAACTAACCCTCCGATTTAGTCCAAATATGATTCTTTGATAAAAATAATAACAAGGCACATATTTGTGTAAAATTTCATTACAATACATTCATTACCAAATATTATATTGCAATATAAAAGTCTAAAGGCTTTATTACTCGAGCGGATACGTTTCATAAACAGACTGTAACTATATAATTTTTTTTTAATTTTTTTATCTATTTTTAAAGCGAAATATGATAAAATTTCACAGAATTCGGAGAATACAAAATAGCTTTTCAATGAGATATTAATTTTTAAAATCGGACTACGTGTAAAATTATTAAGACCTATTAAACAGTACACTCTAAAAAATTATTGTAAATTTACTACTATAAAACGAGTAAATTTTCATGTATTATTACGCAAATTCGGTAAATTTATACATACAAATGCGTAAAACTATTTTGCGCACACTTTTATATACAATAATACCCACTTACAGTATTTTTACCAATTATTTGTTTACAATTAAACACACTATGCCTAAAAGTAGTATTATTTTGTTAAATAAAATTTTTACGCACAAAGTTTGTAAATATACTAACTTATAATAGTAATAAATATTTGGACATTTTTAAATTGAAAAAAAATTAAACAATTTAAAAAAAGCCCACAAAATCTAAAAAATTTAATTTATTGAGAATTTTAGTAAAAAGAAAAATGTATAATTGTAGTATTTGTGATAGTGTTTAGTTTATAGTTTCTCTCCAAGTGTTTGCAGCCTAATGCTATAAACACATAGACGACTGCAGCTACACGACTACAGCCTGTCAAAAATAAAATACACACGTTTATATGAAAACGATTATTTTGGCACCAACACAACTACACGGCTACACGGCTACCCGACTACTTTTGCCGCTGTAGTCAACTTAGGTTAATTTCTATTTTTGTTGGCTGCAAAACAAAAATAGTGTTGACAATAAAACAAAATATGTAACAAATTAGTGCTTAAAAATATTTTATTTTGTTAAACACAAAAAACGTCGCAACATCAAATGGTATAATTGCATTAATATTCAAGAGGGGTTATATAAATTTATTTTCACGTTATAATAATGTATTATAAATAAGTAATTGTATTTTTAAGTGAACTTTATATACGTGTCTACAACCAAGCATGTTGTTCTATTTTAATAAAGAAAAAAAAGATGTAATTGGCACTACTGAAACAAAAATGCATTTGTATCAGGGATGTTAAATGGAGTTTTCAATTTTCTACCAACATCCAAAAAAAATTGTACTTTTTGGACGTTGACGGTACCATTTTTTTTAAATTTATTAAAACAACAAAAAAAAAATACATAAAAATTCTCTTGTACAGAAAAAAAAAACAAAACCTTCCAATAACTTACATTATATGTATGAATAAAATAAGGCATAAAAAAGTCTTATGAATATATGAGACCAAATCATGGAATTATTTGTTTAGTTAATAAACTATTTGGAATTTCTACATCATAGCAGCATAAATTTGTCGCTCTTAACCAATCCTTAGTCTGTATGAGACTTGATAATGTTGGCTAATGTAGTCTGTTTCTTTCCTTAGTTTTTATTATATTTTGAAAAGAAAAAAACTCTTTCCACATTTGCAGACCAGTGTGGAATGGATAAAATTCCAGCAACGACTAGAAATGTCTGGAAACATATTGACATTCAGTTCATTTTGAAAATTAGCTACTACCGACCAAAAACTACAAACGTTTTAATTTTTTAACGACTTCAGTTAAAAAAATTTTAGTTTTTACTCTGGCTCAAGTAATATTTTTACTAAGAAGACAAGAATGGAGCAAAATTAATGATTAATCGGTTTTTTGTTAAAGTTCTGCCTATTATGGAGGCTATAACTTTTCTAAAACATTGGGTTCTGAAGAGATATTCAACCAGATCGAAATACTAGTATTAACCTAGCTAATATGTTTGATTTGCTTTATTTTTGTAAATATACGGAGGTTGAGAGCTCGTTCTAAATTAAACATATATAAGATTGTTTGGAATTTTCTTTCATTTTCGTTTGAGTTTGAATTTTAACGTCTTTTTCAGACAATTGCAGTTAATACTATAATTAATATGCAATTTTATTTAATTTAATTGTGAAAGGCGTGGTAGAGAAGAATGAGTGTATTTTCTAAAAATCATAACTACATTGCAAATATTCAATTTTTTCTGAATCAGACTGCGCAGTTTCTGGTATTGAACGTTCGTCAGTGACCCTGTTTTTTTTTTGAATTTTTGAATAATGTAATATTTGTTATGTTTTTATTTGTTCGATTGCGTCTATATGAAATTTTTCTGTGCAATCACTGACCGTGGTATAGATAAACTGATTTCTAATGCCACATGCGCTCGCACTACACGTTAGACAGAGCGCTTTAGCCCTCTGAGCTATAGTTAGGTCGAGTTTTGTTGTGATTAAAACTAGTTTTATTCAATACACGGTGTTTTTGTTCTTGCATACATAATCTCAGAAGTACAACTCCAACAACACAACAGTTCTATTTTTAGAAACTCACCTCACTCTAATGTCCACTGTTTTCCCATATGTTATAAGTGATGCCATATCTATATATCAATTTTCACTTCTTCAGAATTTTAATAAATTCAAAATAAAAGTGAAGTTGGCTGCAACAAGTGTCAATATATGTAAGAGCTGCCAGATAAATTTTGTAAAAAATCGTAAATTTTTAATCGATATTAAAAAAAAAAAAAATTGCCAACTTTATTCTTCAAAATCCTTAAAATGATGATAAATCGTAAAATCTGGCGGATATAGTCGCATATATTTTAAGAGCTCATTACATAAAACGAATAAATGCAATGAAAAATGACACAATAACAATTTGTTTGCTATACTAAAAATTCAAAAAGGGGAAAAATTAAAAATTTTTAAATTGTACCAAATGAGTCGCGGTAGTACCACGGTACTTTAGAAGGTCAAAATGTACCAAAAAAAGTACAATTGTACCAACTTTAACATCCCTGATTTGTATAAAAAACAGCTCTTGATATTTTTAAATTGAATCGTGATCAGCTGTTTACTATGCTGCTGTCGTTTCCAAAATAATAAGTAGCTGACCACACGGCGACGATTGCAGTCAACGGCATTTGCAGTCGTGTAGCTCTGCAGTCTGCTGTGGTCTATGTGTTTATAGCATAATTGTGGAAAAATATTTTCAAAATTAAATATATGTACAGAGCTTTAAAGAATAAAATTTTTCATTCGATTTATTCAGTCGGTTTAACTCAATCGATTTAAAAATATCGCCAATATTGAAAAAATCGCCAAAAATCGCTAAAATTGAGAAAATCTTTAAGATAAAAAAATCACCAAAAATGAAAAAAAAATTGATAAAAAAAAATCGATGAAATTATAAAAAATCTACAAATTTGAAAAAAACGCTAAAATTTAAAGATAATCGCCAAAAATGAAAAAAAATCGCTTAAATTTAAAAAAAATCGCAAAAAAATTAGAAAAATCACTGAAATTAAAAGAAAATCGGCAAAAATTAAAAAAATCGCCAAAAATTAGAAAAATAGCTAAAAAATTAAAAAAATTTCGAAATTAAAAATAAAAAATTTGCAAAAAAAAATCGCCTAAAATGAAGCAAATTTTCAAATTGGAAAGAAAGCTTAAATTGATAAAACGAAAAATATTGACGAGAAACTTAAAATAGCTGTAAATGTATCTTTATTAGTTTTCGAAACACAGGCGATGTTCCAAATAAATTCTCTTTTTGCTTTGCGATGTTTTGTTTTTGAGAAAAACGCGATCCAGGAACCTAGCCAACCAGGCCGGTATTGGGGTTGAGTTTTGAACACCTGTGCAAACATTTGCCAGTTGCTTTTTTATTTTTTCAGTTATGGACGTTTTTTATTTAGTCAATTTTTAAAAGGTACATATTACGAAAACTAATGGAGCTGGGGGGAAAAATTGCTGCACCATTGTTCAAAACTCAATCCCATTACCCCTACAACGATCCTAAATTTCGATTTGATTGGCTGGATTCGTAAATCGCGTTTTTCTCGAAAAGTAAGCATCTCAGATAAAAAAGAGTATTTATTTGAAACATCAAAAACTAACAGAGATAAATAAAAGACACGGACAACTTTTTCCAATTTGAACAATTTTTTATCAATTATGGTGATTTTTTTTTAAATTTTCGCGATTTTTTACTTTTGCCGCTTTTAAATTTTGAAGTATTTTCATTTTGGCAATGTTTTCACTTTTAGAAATTTTTGGCGATTTTTTTTTAGTTTTGGCGATTTTTTTATTTTGGCAAATTTTAGTAATTTATTTTTAATTTTGGCGATTTTTTTTAAATTTTGTCGATTTTTTCAATTTAAGTAATTTTTACATTTTTGGCGTTTGTTTTTAATTTTGGAGATTGTTTTAAATTTTTGGGATTTTTTTCATTTTAACGATATTTTTTTTGATTTTAGCGATTTTTTGCAATTCTGGCGGTATTTTTCAGTTTCGCCGGTTTCGGCAAATTGTAAATCGATTAAGTTAAAAATAGAGTGAACTCCCAATTATTAAATTTGCAATGATTGAAGGAAAAAAATTATTCGATTTAAAAAAATCCGATTTAATTTTTTTAAAATAGAATTCAACCTTTGAAGCTCTGTATATGTACAACAGCTTATATACAATTATTTATTATTAAATTTATTATTATACAACACATTAATAAAACTCTTTCTAAAAATTATTTTTTTGTTTTATTTGAAAAATTTTTTGGGCTGTTATTCTTTTTTACCGGAAGGTAAAGATACGCATTTTTAGGGGGTTTTTACGTTTATAAATATGTATTTTTACGCATTTTATACGTATAATTGCACGTAAATCATGTTTTATTACACGAAATTTTGGTAAAATTACTCATTTATTTATAAATTTTATCAAAATGTTACGCACTTCCATTGTAAATTTACCTACTTTGTGTTCACAAACTTACTCTCAATGTGCGTTTTTTTTTTCATTTACACACATAGAGTAAATTTACCCAACTTATAGTAGGAGTACAGTTTCCTACTATAAGTTGGGTAAATTTCAACAGAAATTAATTAGAGTGTATGTAAAGGGTCCACCAACTAACGTTTTTTTTTTCAAATAGTGCTTATTTCGTGAATGGTAACACTTAGCTCATGTCTGATTTGACACATAATTAGTTTTATCCTTCCGCTGAACGAATATGGTCCATATGTTCGTTATCTTGTGAAAAAAGTGAAAGAAACTGGCTCCTCATCAATAAACCAAAGCGTGAAAAGCCAAAAACAGTGCGTACACCCGAGAATATTGCTGCTGTGGCAGAAAGTGTGCGTGAAGCATCATCAACATCAATTCACCGTCGTTCTCAACAATTGAACATTTCGGAGACATCATTGAGACGAATTTTGCATAAAGACCTTGGTATGACGCCATACAAAGTCCAATTGGTTCAGGAGTTCAAAAAAAAGTTATTTGGCGGCCCCTTTATATTTATAGAATAAAAAAAAAAACTTTTAGTAGCGATAAAACGACAACGAATATTAAAAATACAAAATTACTCATTTGTCATAATAATTAGGAGACTACATTTGAAAAAATGTAAGAAAATTACGCGTTTCCAAAGGAACTAATTCGCAAAAACTTACTCCAAACGTGAAACACTATCAGCGGAAGACAGTATATAAAAAAAACAATTGGCCGAAATACCAACAAAAAATTTTAAATAATTTGGATGATAAAAAAAATACGTTTCTTTTGCTGCGACAAACGGAAGTTTTAATTCCTGAAAAGGTACGGTATTCGGCCAAAGCGAAGTTTAAACCAAAATTACTCGTGAAGCCAGAGCAGCCGTTTCGGCGGAAGTTATATCACAACTTTGCTTCCTGGATTCAAAGGCTATGGCTATAAACGCGGATGTCTACATTAATAAATGGAAAATTTTATTAATAAAACTGGAAAATTTTATCAGAGATAAACACTCTAAATACGACATATTATTATGGCCAGATTTAACAAGCTGTCATTATGCCAAAAAAAATGGGTTAGAATGGCTGAATGCAAAAAACATGCCTTTTGTACCGAAATATGCAAAATCCTCCAAACATCGCAAAAGTATGTCCAATTGAGGACTTTTGGGGTCTTTTATGAAAAAAAAGTGTATGAAAATGGTTGGGATGCCAAATGCACTGAAGAATTGAAAGATTGAAATTTAAAGCAGTGTAAAAAAAATTTACATGAATGTCGTCCAAAGCATTATGAATGTCGGCTAGCATAAAATACTCCAAATAGAAGATCGCAGTACGTTGGCTCTCTACAAAAAGTGCATTAATAATTTAAAGTACTAAAAATAATTATTTCTTTTCACTACAAGCGTTTTAAAATTGTCCAACTACTAAATTGTATAAGTTGCAAAGATACTTTTTAAGGTGATGAATGTTTTGTATGTTCCATAAAATTAAAACTACCGAGAAAAATTTACTTCTTAACGTATCATTATTTTCCAACAGTTGGTTATAGTTGGTTATATAATGCATTACAATGTAATGTATACTCCTGTTCTTCAATATTTTTTTGAAATATAAAGTAATTAGCAACAAATAATTTGACACTTGTGGACTGCTTTGTATCATTACATAATTATTTTTTGCACTATTTAAAAACATTATATAATGACTTAACGATAATCAATTACATAATGCTTTACATACAAACGTATTTAATTCTTTTTTTAATTTATATTTAGACACAATACTTTGTGACATTTTGTTCGCATGAGGGTAAGGTATATATTTTGAACATCACAAACGATAACTCGGAGCACAACAACTCATTTGCATGTTAAGCAATCCATTATTGTATGCTACGATACACAGTGGAGTGAATCAAAAAAAAAAGTGGTAATAAATATAGAACTTCTTAACTACTGGACCGATTAAGACCAAATGTATATGTAATCGTTAAGGAGGAGTATAGCTTTCAGACAATTAATTTTGAAGTGACCCTGTGTTAACACAGGGTGAACACTAAGATGCCAAAGTAGACCACCTCGAGTACAAAAAACTTTTAAAATGCTGTAAATTCTACAATTATGAACCGATTTCGATGATTTTAGACTTTTTTGAATCCGCTTGATGACATTAATAAAAAACATGCTTAAGGTAATATGTTACCTCATAAAGTTTAATAGTTGTGTGATGTTGAACATTAAAATTAAAATTTTTTGACAAGTTTTTTTTTAGGTTTTAAGTTAATAACTCCTTTATAATAAGTGGTAAGACACTAGAAAAAATGTTGTGTATTGCCACTTTTATCATTAATGTTGTGCCTAAAGTTTCATTTAATTATCTGTAACCGTTGAGTAAAAAAAAATCTGTAAAATCAATTTTTTGAAATAGGTCAAAAAAATTTTAAAATTTTTGAGAAAAGTAGCTTCACTCATACGTTTTTTTTATAATCTAATAGAAGAAAGGTAAATATTTTTTTAAATATTCGAAAAGAACAGGCTTTGAGAATAGTTTTAAATGAAAGTATTATTAGTTTTGGACATGCACCCTACATTCACCAGCATTGATCGAAAATGACCAATTTTCAAGCAAAATTTCAAGTTTACACACGTGGGAAAAAAATGGCACGCCCATTTCTTAACTTTTTAAAACGCAATATTATAGACTAATAAAATGTTAATTATTCTTTATCAAGTTTGACGCCGGGAAATGAAAAGTGGGGTCCTGTGAAGAGTTTTTTTTAAAAAAGTAAAATTTTGAAATTAGATTTTTTCGCTTTTAAAAAAATCATATTTAGATCCAATTTTTTTACTTTCATTTATTTTTTATTAATTAACGACAATATAATCTTTAATTCATATTAAAATTGTTTACATAGCATAAACACCTATTTAGATATTATTTATCAAAGTTAAGTTGTTATAATACAAAAAACACTATTATATATATTTTTTTGTTTTTTTACTTATTTGTTCTAGAAATTTTTTAAAATTTACAATAAATTATTTTTTTTTTAAAGCAGAGGTTTTCACCTGTTCAACGATGTATAACATGTCTGGTGAATACGTTTACAAACGTCCGAAAACTTTTTTAAAATGTGTCAACTCGACACAAAAATTTCATTTATATGAAAATTCCTTTGTATGAAAATCATGGTAAATAGTGTATGACTAATTAACAGGGCAGCGACTTTCATGCACTAAAAAATTAAAAATATGCGCTTAAAATATGCAATAAAAAACTCAAAATATGCGTTTAAAACATGCACTTAAATCGAAATATGCACCAAAAACCCAAAAATATGTACCTACAATATGCACTAAAAATCCAAAAATATGCACTTAAAGTTTTTGACCGTCCTATAGCTTTTGTCTCACAAAAACTCAATGGGGCACAACGCAACTACACTGTAACCGAATTGGAGTGCATGGCGGCTGTAGTTTGTGTGAGGAGGCTTAGGCCATATATCGGGGGATTGCCATTCCGGATAATTACTGACCATTCAAGTCTAAAGTGGTTAATCAAAAAGACTTGAATGGCCGGCTTGCGCGTTGGAGTCTGAAGCTGCAAGCTTTTGACTTCAAAATTGAACATCGCAAGGGGTCCCTCAACATAGCACCCGAAACTTTATCGCAATTTGATGTAGATGAAATCGATTTGAAAAATTTAGCCTTCGAAATTGATTTGAAATCTCCAGAATTTCCGGGTGCAGAGTATGAAAATCTTAAATCAATAATTAGGGAAAAGGCTGATATTTTACCAGATTTTTGTATTTCAGATAATCTTGTCTTTAAAAGGGTAAAATTTTTGCATATTTTGCTATAAATGCATATGTTTAAATTTTTTCTTGCATATTTTGCATATTTTCAATTTAATTGCCTATTTTTGCATATTTTTTAATAATAAAAATTAAGATTTAATTAAAAATAAAAAAGAAAGCATTTGTAACCCTTTACAAAGCATCTAGTTGTCATTTGGTAAGCATTAATAATGAATTTCATTTTTAAACTAACGCTCACGAGTAATTCAATCGATTTTCAAAAATTCAAAAACTTTAAGTGCATATTTTTTGGATTTTTAGTGCATATTTTAGGGTTTTAAGTGCATATTTTTGGGTTTTTGGTGCATATTTCGATTTAAGTGCATGTTTAAAGCTCATATTTTGAGCTTTTTACTGCATATTTTAAGCGCATATTTTCGATTTTTTAGTGTATGAAAGTCGCTGCCCTGTTAATTACTAATACACTATTTACCATGATTTTCATACAAATTAATTTTCATATAAATAAAATTTTTGGTCGAGTTGACACATTTTAAAAAAGTTTTCGGACGTTTGTAAACGTAAATTCATTGTAAATTTTACAAAATTTCTAGAACAAATAAGTAAAAAAACAAAAAAATATATATAATAGTGTTTTTTGTATTATAACAACTTAACTTTGATAAATAATATCTAAATAGGTGTTTATGCTATGTAAGCAATTTAAATATGAATTAAAGATTATATTGTCGTTAAGGCGTTATGATACTTGCTATTTTTTGTATTGGATTTTTTTAGGATTGACTGAAAGAAACAACAAATGCGAGAAAGAACAAGAAATACTTTTTTGTTATTTCAAAATAATATGTAAACAAAACAAACAATATTGCCCACGTTTTGTTCCCACAAAAACCGTCAAAAAAAGCTAAAAATCGCAAAAAAAGTTAAAACCCGCTACTTTTGATCAAAAACTAAAAAGTTGGCAGCAGTGCTAACATTTAATCTGGAAATGTCAATTTTAAGCTAAAAATTTTTATATTTTTTTTGACAGTCTAAGATTATTTATCGATAACACACGTATATTTGTTTGACATATCAAGATTTTTTATGGTATAATCGTACTCTTTACACTTAGTAGGTTTTCCTATGCAAATATATTTGCACTGTTCTCCAATATAAAAAAAATACAAAAAATAGCAAGTATCATAACACCTTTAATAAATAAAAAATAAATGTTTTTTATTAATCTAATCAAGCGGATTCAAAAAAGTCTAAAATCATCGAAATCGGTTCATAATTGTAGAAGTTACAGCATTTTAAAAGTTTTTTGTACTCGAGGTGGTATACTTTGGCATCTTTTTTTTTTTTTTTTTTTTTTTATTTATTTAATACATTTTTATTTCTCCCCTGGGGATTATATTTAATTTTTTCCCCCCTGGGGATTATATTTAATCTCTGTAGTCAAGTGCTATGAAGATGAAATATAATATCTTATAGGGAAGCACAGCTGAAGTGCTAAGGGACGCCTCCACAGGTTGCGGATAGTGGATGACCCTACCATGCAGTATGATGGGTAACTGCGAATAAAATAAGCAGTGGCGGACAATTCAGCGGGTTAGAGAAGAGAGTCTCAGATGGACACGTTTAGCAAACGTGTAACCTTTAAATTCTGAGTGCCATTGAGGCTCTAACCGACATGGTGAAAATTTGGCGCCATTAAATATCCAATGCTAAAGAAATAACCAAAATCTGATGGTATATTCAGATACGCTGTGCCTTTTCAGCTTAGGTGGCAATCCCACCAAAAGGCTAGAGGCCTTAGGCTGACAACCTACTGCTCTCGAAATTCAATTGTACACGAAACCAGAAATAAAGAAAACTCTCAAAACTTGGCAACGACATTTGGCATGAAAACCCGGACTCGAATTGGTACATGGAACGTACGAACGCTAGCGCAAACAGGCAAACTCGCACAACTCGCCAAAGAAGCAACTAGAATCAACGTCGAAATACTCGGAATCTCTGAATTGCGTTGGACAAACCAAGGTGAACAAAAGCTTAACACCGGACAAGTACTCCTATTCTCTGGACTATTAGGTGACAACGCCCCCCACCACCATGGAGTTGGATTTCTACTGAGCCCAAATGCATACCGCTCCTTAATCAGGTGGGACCCAGTAGATGAGAGAATAATAACAGCTACATTTAGAACAAAAGTGCGGAACCTGACAATAATTCAATGCTACGCCCCCACTGATGTTACTGACACTGCTACGAAAGAAAATTTTTATAGCAAATTGAATGGCGTATTTAGAAAGATACCAAAAGGAAACATTAAAATCTTAATGGGCGATATGAACGCAAAAGTAGGAGATAACAACAAAGATCTTGAAGACGTAATGGGACATCACGGTTTAGGGGAGATGAATGAAAATGGCGACTTGCTAGCCGAATTTTGCAACAACAACAAAATGGTGATAGGGGGCACCCTTTTCCCTCATAAGAAGGCACACAAAGTCACATGGGTCTCTCCCGACGGTACAACCGAAAATCAGATAGACCATATATGTGTTGATAAGATGTGGAGAAACAGCCTCTTGGATGTAAGAAATAAACGTAGCGCAGACATCGCCTCTGACCATCACCTCGTTATAGCATCAATACGATTAAAAGTTGTTCGAACAGACCAAAAAAACGCACAAACAGAACAACGCTTTGATATCAGCAAATTGAAACAACCTGCAACGAAAATGCAATTCTACCAACAACTAAGATCTGTTAATAGAAATTTTGAACCCACAAGCTCAGTGGATGACAACTGGAACTCAATAAAGCAAGCCTATTTAACAACATGTCAACAAGTACTTGGCATTAAGAGAGGAACCCGTAAGGAATGGATAACAAACGAAACCTGGAATCTGATAGAAAGAAGAAGAGAGAAAAAAGCTAATATTAACAGCGCACGAACACGGTCTTCAAAAGAAACGGCCAAAAAAGAATATGCAGACCTTAATCGTCTTGTTAAACGGTCATGTAGAAATGACAAACGTAGATGGATTAACACCATAGCTGATAAAGCGGAAACAGCAGCGGCAAGGGGAAACTTAAAAGAGCTGTATGAATGCACCAAGCAAATATCCATGAAACGCAAAAACCCCAATACACCAATCAAGGATAAAAGTGGACATGTTTTAACCACTGATAGTGAGCAATTGATGAGATGGTTTGAACACTTTACAGAAATTTTTAAAGCTCCAACTGATCCGCCAAACTCTAATCCAGCGGTACTTCAATCGCCTTTTAATTTTAATGTTAACTCAATTTCGCGAATTAACATCAATTACCCATCACACAGCGAAATAGAAAAGGCAATAATTGCAATGAAAACCGGCAAAGCTCCAGGAATTGATGGCTTAAACATTGAAGTCATTTCGTCAAATCCCATTGAATCTTCTAAAATACTATTTCCACTTTTCAAGCAAATTTGGACAACTGAAATATTTCCATCTGATTGGATACAGGGTGTTATCGTTAAAATTCCGAAAAAGGTAACCTAAACGACTGCAATAACTGGCGCGGAATTATGCTACTGTGCAGCTGTCTCAAAATTTTCTGCAAAATTATACTTAACCGTATCGAATCCAAGATCAACGAAACTTTACGAAAACAACAAGCAGGTTTCCGGCCCCAAAGAAGCTGCATAGATCAAATTGCAACTTTACGTATAATAATGGAACAAATAAATGAGATGAACGAATCTTTACACCTAGTTTTCATTGACTTTGAAAAGGCATTTGACCGCATAAGGCACAATAATATATGGGCAGCTATGCAACACAGGGGAATACCGCCAAAGCTGTGTAATCTTATTAAGTCGCAATACACAAACTTTCAGTGTCGAGTGCGGCATAATAACCGATTGTCACAGGCAATAAATGTTACGGCAGGAGTACGACAAGGATGTATTTTATCCCCACTCTTGTTTTTAATTGTGATCGATGAAGTCTTAATAAGCGCAATAGACAACCATCCTCAACGGGGCATCATCTGGCACCCTATCAAAATGGAACATCTCAACGACCTTGTATACGCAGATGACATTGTTCTGCTCTCAAGTAGAAAATCTGATATGCAGTCAAAAATAAATGATTTAGTCCGAATTGCTGATCCAGTTGGATTAAAAATCAACATAGGCAAGACAAGGTATATGAGCAACAAACAGGAAGAACAATCATTTAATGTAGCAGGGCAACCCATCGAATCAACCCACGAATTCACCTACCTGGGAAGCCAAATAACAGCCGATGGCGGAGCACGTGCTGACATTCTACAAAGAATTAAAAAGGCTAAAGGGGCTTTTGCAGCATTGTATAACATTTGGCGCTCCAATTCTATCTCTGCAAGCACCAAAATCCGTCTATGTAGCACAAACGTAAAATCTGTACTGCTTTACGGTTGTGAAACTTGGCTGTCTTCAACAGAAATGAACAACAAGTTGCAATGCTTCGTAAACAGATGCCTCCGATATATTCTTCGAATATGGTGGCCTAACAACTGGATCTCTAACGAAGAGCTATACCGCAGATGCAAACAAAAACGAATAGAAGTCGAAATCACAGAACGAAGATGGAAATGGCTAGGCCACACATTGCGCAAACCTACTGACGACATAGGGCAAGAAGTACTCGAGTGGAACCCCCAAGGCCAAAGAAGGCGAGGAAGACCAAGGGGAAGTTGGCGACGCAGCTTGTTAGAAGAACTAAGACAATATGACCAACAGCTCTCATGGCCACAACTAAGGACAATGGCACAGAACAGACAAGAATGGAGAAACTTTGTAATGGCACTATGCGCCGACAATTTGGCGTAAAAGCATTTAATAATAATAATAATACATTTTTATTTTAATACATTAAAGTAATAGCGCCTCAGCGCCTCATTATTGTGGCATTATTGAGGCTAGCTGGCAAAATTATAATCGTGAACTAATATTTATCAAAAAAAAAAATATAAATATATAAAAATAATATACGAGTATTATATAGATTTTTAAGTATTTAAAAAAAAAATAAATGTATACATATGGATATGAATGCAGTTTACAAAATAGTAAAAAAAATAATTATTTTCAATTAAAACATAATTGTTAAAAAAGAATTTATAAACCTTTTACAACCAAAGAGAGTAAATATATAAATCACTTCTATATAAACTTCAACATTAACTTCTGTAAATATATATATGTACATAAATACTCTCCATATATAAACTTCAACCTTAATTAAGTTTTTACGAAAACATGCATTAGCCAAATTTCAATCAGAAATATAAAAAATTTTATTTTAATTTTATATGGATTTAATTTAAGCTTGCAATATTTATTTATTTAACATAAAGCTGTCTAAGCTGGAGACTCGTACAAATCATCATCTTCATCCTCATTAGGATTTTGACTATCCGCAACGACATTACCACGACGTAAAGATCTTCTTCTTTGAGTATATTCCAATAGTAGGCAGTCAACGTCCTCGGTATTTTTTAAAACTTTAGGTCTTGACAGTTCACTTTTTTTTGTAAAAACTTTACCAGCCATAGGGTAGACTCTGCGATATCCAATTTCTTTTAAACTCTTTGCATAATTAAGTAGTGCTAGAGTTTCTTTACTTAAATAGTCATTAACAAACACCTCCTTAGTATCATCATTATCTCTAAGTTTTGGCTTCGTCGACATCACTGTTTGCTTAGATTTTTTGTTTACAAATTTAACCACCATAGACTTCTTTTTACTTTCATCTTTTTTCTTTAAGAAATAAGCATCATCAATTTCGTTTGGATGCAACACAACTCCTACATTTTTCATAATCTTTACGACCGCTTCAACAGCATTCGAGCCACCTTCATCTTTAATTTCATGAATTATACAATCGTTCTTCACCCTATTATCGTTCAAAATCTTTACAAAAGTTTTTAATTCAATTACTTCATTTTTCAAATTTTTGTTCTCCTTTTGTAAACACTCTAACTTTTTTTTGTTGTCAGCTATAGTTTTAACTATGTCATCAAATTGACTTGACATAAACTGCATGGTCTCTTGCAGTACATCCAGCTGATCAAGTTTATTAAGCTTTGTTGTTATTTCATTTTGTTTTGTTTTAATTTCTTTTAATTCTTTGCTTAGACTCCCACCACTTTCATTGCATACATGACAAACATATTCTTCTTCTTCGTTTAGCAATAGATAATCGTATTGACGTTTGTCTAGTGTAGTGCAAATAGCATGATATCTTTTACTGCACTTATCGCACTGAATATCATCATCTTCTTTTCCCACTTCTAGTTTACATTGGTCACAAATAATTTGTGGTTTTGCAATACTACGGCGGACTTTTGGAGCCATACTCCATGTTATTCTTGTAACTTGCACTTTTTTTTTAAACACAGTAATAAATATATTGTTTTAAAAAGATTTAAAATGCTGATATTTTTGATTTTAAAATTTTTACCACGGGAGCTCTCACAAATTCCAATTTCTCACGACGGGGTTGCCAACTGTAAACCTTAGTGCTCACCCTGTGTTAGCACAGGGTGACTTCATTTTCTGAAAGCTATACTCCTCCTTAACGATTACATATACATTTGGTCTTAATCGGTCCAGTAGTTAAGAAGTTCTATATTTATTACCACTTTTTTTTTGATTCACTCCACTGTGCGATAGCTCAGTTTTTAGAGTTCTCACCTAACAACCAGAGACCTCAGGTTGGAATCTCAGCGTGACCAAGTTATTTATTTAATTAAAAAAATATTTGTATCAATTTTTTTTTATAAATTTATATTAACTCTATTAAACTCTTATAAAAATCTATTTATAGACACATTACGTTTCCCAACCCGGTAACCATATAAGTAATCTGTTACTTTACATCCTAATATGTAACTTTTAGTCTCATCGCCTGTTAAATTCATTAGTGAAGTAAGGTGTATTGTAATGCATGCAATACATTTTCGATACATTGCTTTACCAATATTTGGTAATGTGTGGTTTTGCTGTGGATCCTTAGAATATTTTATGAATTTTCGATTTTAGTATTAAGGTCATTAAAATCTTTTATTTCATGTACGCTCTGTAGTCACAGCAAAGCAAAATGTGTTTGGAAAAATCTACCTTTTTGCACTTTACCAATTTAGTCTGTCGTGAAGATACACTCTAGACACCTAGCTATGTTCTCGACCCATGTTTTCGCAAAGTTTTTAAAAAGTTTATGACTTTTTGATTCGGATGTGCTATTTACAAAAAACTAAGTTCACGCAATATATATAACTAAAATAAATAATAAATTAAATATAATTATAACTAAAATAATTTTTTTTTTTTACATAAAATCACGGTTTCTACGATATTTAAAAATGATAATTTGGTTTGGATATTATATTGTATTATAATCAGTTAAAGAGAAAAAGTATTTATTTTCTACAAATTAATTCCAATTATGTGCAGGTTTTTAACATGATGATTTTTAATACTTACTAAATTTCATTTGGTTCATAAAATATTTATTTCTTAAAATTTATAAATGATCCTCTGGTTTTGTGTTAAACCATTGACAAATTGAACAATTAATATTAATTTTGACTAATTTCGCGCAACTGTTTTGATGTTCGTAAAAAAACGTATTTAGATAAAAGAGTAAATTTTTTAGTAGACAGTCAATTTTGAACAAAATTTGTGATGGCGATCAATTATATTCGTTAGCGCTACTATTTTTATGTTCTCAAAATCTGTCAACATCATTGTTTATTATATAGAAAAGCAAAAACAAATTATGCAATTTTTTAACAATTTCCAAAAAGTCCATATAATTTGAATACTTTTTATATGCTCCTTTTTTGTTATAAAATAGCAAAAAACTCAAGTTATGAAGCAAACTGGCCTATTCGAAATTATACTAATCTAAATAGCAAATTGTTCCATGGGAAAAACTGATTTGTTAACAAAATTAACGATCATGTTTTCCAGCTTTTGTTACAGCTTTTAGCTTTTGTGTCGGTCGTGCTCTTTATCTGTTAAGGGCACAATAACGAAACAAACTTCTAACTAGGGTATTAACCGTAACTCGATTAATCGATGAATTTTAGTCAAACAGTTGTTCGAGTAAATTAAAATGGCAAATTTCGAGTAACGAATAACTCGAACAATTTTGGTCGATTGATCGAGTCAATCGAGTAAACACAAATTTATTATATTTAAGATAAAATTTTATAAAAATAGTTAAATTTTTTTTATAAAATATATAGGAATTTGGCAGTTACCATTTTAATTTAAATGTAATACTTTTTTTAGTAGGAGTATAACTTTTTTATGTCGCACCACGATATAGGCAACACTGTACTGATAAAACAATATTTTGCTTTGGTTATTTTGCTGAAAAATGTTCCCCACCTAGATCTATGCATAACATATCACATTTTTATATATATTTTTTTTTTTTTTAATATCCTTGAACAATTACAGACATTATTATACTCAAATAAAGGGTTAGTTTATGTAGACATCGAAACTATAAAAAACTTAAGACCAAAAGGTCCGATTTCCAGAAATTAACCAAAACTTTGATTTATACTCAAAGAGAAAAACGGGAATAAGTTTCATAAATGTTCGTCCAATGTAATAATTTCATTAATAAACAACAATTTCATTAATAAACAAGTTATGGTGACAAAACATTCTCTGGTTGATACCAGATATATCACGTTACTGGAGAAAAAGTAATATAACATCAAAGTGTACTGAAGCAACTAGGGTCGTTGCAGTTGAAGTTGCTACTGGCCATTGAACTGGTTCAAAACCGCTAGCAGCGGATGAAAACATGGCAATTATTACAATAGGATGCAGTTCCTCGACTGCTACAAAGTGGACACAACACTGAAGGAATTTTTTATGTACTGACAGTAGAAGTTAAGACGTTACACTTCACTGGTTTAGAATAACTGAATACTGAACTGTTTAGACAGGGACCAAGTTTGTAAGATACGTCGCGATTTTAAAACTCGTTTGGCAAGTTTATTTTCAGCATTTCGACTGGCAAAAAACTATCAACAAAATATGATTTTTTTGCACAACTTATTCAAAACTTGTTTCAAACTTTACAAGAATATAAATTAAAATTTAAAAATGTCTGCATATTGATTTCGAAATATCTTGTTTAGATATTTTAGAAGATTTTTGGTAACGATTTTTTATGTGCAAGTAATTGGCAATTTTGAAGAATTTCTTTGGGAACAAAACTGAAACTGAGAATATATTTTGTTACTCTGCTTTATAAGTCATACATTAAAGTTGTGCTGAATTGTTACAGCTCCTTCTTTTTATGAAGATTATTGTGAACTAGAATTTTAATGCAGCATACAAAATTCATGAAGAGCTTTTTGGAAGTGTTGGAACAAAAAAATTTGTAGAAATTGTTTGATAATACCAATGTTAGCAAATAAAGAAAAAACTTTCAAAAAATCTATATTTTGAACATCCGGACTTCTTGTCTAGTTAATGTACTTTTCTAAATTTAAATTGTTAAATGAATTCAATGTTATAGTTCTGTGTTAGGTATAGAAAAAATAAACTAATTTTAAAATTGATTTTTGTTGTGCGTTTTTGAAGGTTTTTTGAACAGGTGGTGTGACACGCTGTTTTGAATAAGTGCAGTGACTAGATCTGCACGGGCTATTTCGCAACACGTACATAATATGACACACGCTGATTTAAAAGTGACAGGTTACTTTCTAATTACTTTTCGAAAGCCCGGCGACATGTACCCCTTAGAACAGTGCAGTGGTACATCGAAAAATTATTCCACTCACACTACCTCTATAACAGAACACATTGCGTTTAATATGTGACCAGTTTTCCTTCAACAATTTTTCTCCAGTTCTACGATACGTACACCTACTCCAGTCACGTGATCATTTTTTCCCACTCGTTCTGTTGCATATCACATAAATCCTAAAATGGTCATATTGTGCCACTACCTAATTCCAACTTGTACTATCTAATTCCAACTTTCAGTCGGTACGGTGATAGGTTACCTTGGTTAAGTAATTCGCCACGTCACACAGTGCTCCACAAGTAGCAATTGTCACCTTCTATGACAAGGCCATGTTAAAAGTACCGGTCATTTTCATATAACAGAACCGAAACTAGACTGGTTCATACACACAAAGTTCTAGTCACTGGTATGGTAGTGACTGGTCCATTTCCCGCAGGGTAATTACAACATTTACAAATTTGCACATTGGTATTCCATGAAGTGTCTTCAGTGTCCTGTCCAAAAAAAACAGCAAAAAAAATTTAAAACTAGAAAGATTATTAATAAAAAATATGTTGGCTTATATTTTGAATACCATGTATTTAGTTTTTAGGTAATGGCACGCCCATAAGGTCCAAGTTTAATTTATCTCAAAAGTGTTGGGAGATTGTGTAATACTAAAAGGAATCCAAAAGTTGAAAGCCCCAAACAAAAAACAACAACAAAAAAGGGATTTTATTTCAAACAATTTTATAAATTTTTTTAACTTTGCGTGACGATAACAATCAGAACTATAGACCTGTGGCCCTAAACTTTTGGTTTTGGACGAGCTAAAGTAATGTTTATATTAACAAATAAACCGTTTTTCTTAAATATGAAAATCGCGAAAGTTATTAAAAAATAACATCAGTTTCAAAATATTTTAAAATTTTTGACATAAGCCACTATATTAAATTTGATAGCTTCATTAATGAAAGTATATTTTATTTTACTGTAATTTCTTTCGAAACATTAGCTCTTACTTATTTAAAATTTTATTAAAACTTCTTTTTCAATGAAAAAATTCCCTTCAAAAACCGTAAAATTAGCTGTTACATTCATACACCCGCTTAAAAAATATTGAATTGATATACTACTACATACACACCAGCTAATAATATATACGAGGGAGGATCAATAAGTCCGTGACTTTTTGAACTTCCCTCATAGTTATATGAAATGCAACACCGCTCCTATCAAGTACCGCCGGTTAATAGACTACTGTCAATTTTTGAGCAAGTTCCGTCATTTACTTTGCGCTTAACAGCTGTTCAAAACATACAACCTCGTGGATTTTTTTAAAAATGGTAAAAAGTGAATTTCGAGTGCTCATTAAACATTACTTTTTGCGAAAATCAATCAAGCCAAGGAAAAGCTTGATAAATAATATGGGGACTCTGCACAATCGATTTCAATAGTAAAAAAGTGGTCTACTGACTTTCGTTGTGGTTGCACAAGAACAAATGACGGTGAACGTTCTGCACTGCCAATTGAGGTCAATACACCCGAAAATGTCGAAAAAATCCACGATATTGTGTTGGCCGATCGAAGAGTAAAAGTGCGTAAGATTGTTGATGCCATAGGCATTTCATACGGCAGTGTGGTTTCGGTTTCAAATGATCAGTTGGGTTTAAGAAAGCTGTCTGCAAGATGGGTGCCGCCTATTTTATGGCCCTCGACACATCCTATTTTTTTTTAAAGGGATACAAAAATTGGAGAAACGTTGGACTAAGTCTATTGAGTTAAAAAGAGATTTAGTAGAAAAATAAAATTTGTTTTTCCAAAACAAAACTTTGTTTTATTCAAAAAATCACGGACTTATTGATCCGCCCTCGTACATAAGTGTCAAGTCAGATAACACATCAAGCCACTTCAAACCTTCAAAAAATCCTTTTGTTTATCCCCAATCCACTCGAGCACTGATGCTGCCATTTAATAGTATGTGTGTAGTATTAAATACATTGAGGATTAATCAAATTTCGACTGTCTGCTCTTGTAAAGCCTGCAAACTAGACAGCTTATTCCAATCTTTTGATTTTCATTTTTTTTTGTGTACACAGAAAAAATTATTGTCAAAAAATTTCTATTAAACTTTTGTTTGATTTCTAGGTCACTTTTAATTAAAAGTTTAATAATATGTAGTAAATGTTTAATTATAGTTTTTATAACCCATAATGACATCTAAACAAAGGCCAACATTTAAACAAAACACCAAATCTAAAAAAAAAGTCACCAAAATTTGGACAAAAAATATCGATTAAATTAAAAAATTCGCTGAAATTCGCCAAAAAAAAAAAAAATCTCTTAAATAAAATAACTGCTAAAATTGAAGAAAAAATCGCTAAATTGAAATAAATCGCTAAAATACTAAATACAAAATGTTTTCGAATTATAATAGACGTTTTAAATTTTATTAAGGTGATTTTTTTAAATTTGTCAGTTTTTTTTTTAAAATTTTGGTAATTTTTTCAAATATTAGCAAATTTATCAATTTTTTTAAATTTTGAAAATAAAATTATTATTATTTGTAACGAGTTTTTTTTTCTTTTGATATTGTTTTCAATGTTGGCTTTTTTAAATTTTGGTTTTTTTTTAATTTTGACGATTTTTTTTTTACGATATTGGTAATTTTTCTGATTTTTCTAATGTGTTTAATTTTGGCGAATTTTTGCAAGTTCTCAAGTTTTAATAATATCTACTAAAAATTTGTTTAAAATTAAAAACAATGTTCAATTAAATTTGATTTAAATTTTTAATTGAAAATGAATTTAATGAAATAGTTACAAATTATTTTAATTGATACTACAATTTTCTTAATTGGAGCGGATTAAATTAATTGAGTCAACGAATATTTTAATTGAAACTTGAATTTAATTTTTTCTGTGTATGTGAAAATCCTTACTTTTTTTTTTTTTTTGGCTAGGATTTTAGTTTTTATAGTTTAGTTTATTTGATACACATATATAAGGGTGTCCCTTAAAAATAGTTTTGTCATTACATACCCCAGTTTTATTGCAAATGGTTCAAAATGGAAGAAATCGATTTGTTTTTTGGAAACGTCAACCCGTGTCGAAAGACTGCAGAAAATGGACCATTTTGAAAAAGAAAAAGTGTAGTATTATTGAAAATTCCCAAAATTCTAAATTGCGGAAAAAAAATAATTTTTTAAATTATTCATTTAATATGCTCAAAATTCTGATTTATTGGATATTATTAGCCCATTTTAGCCTGGAATACAAAATAACCCATGAATTTGATGAACATGCGAAAACATAGTTTTTTATATTAACTTTAAAGATTTTTAAAAATGTCTACTTTGGAGATGTCATTTGCTATTTTTGTAAAATAAAAGTTGTCATTTTGTTGGTAAAATGATAATTCGAGTTTTTGTTCGGAGTGACTTCTTTGCAGGACACTTTATAAACACAGCTTAATTTCTTGAAATTGAACAAAATTATTTTTCCATATTAACAGAAAAATTATAATTTTATTTGTGATAATTTACTTTAATTAACAGAAAAAACAATTAGAAAAAAGTTATTTGACACCTGCATGAATGGAGTTAACTTTCTAGCCCGCAACGGCCTTCATCAACATTCTTCGTGCCTTAAAGTGTTAAATTGTAAACATCATCTATTTAACTCAACTAGTTAGGTCAAAAACATGCCGTAACTTAGTCTGAGTATGACCAAATTTACTGCGAACTTATTTTCTTTAAAGCTATGTTTAGTTGTTAATTATTACCACAGTTGCCAGTTCAACTAATTAAGTTGAAATTTGACTGGCAGTTATTTTCAAATGTCATCATATTTTATCCTTTACATTGTAAGTGAAGGAAAATCAAACATTGAAGATTTTATTCGTTTTTCAACATATGTCGAGCATATATATTAAGCGAATTTTTGCCCTGTACCTTGTGAGTGGTTAATAGTGAATTTTTATTGTTGATCTATATAAATTGTGTGTGAGTTTGACACCTGCATTCATGCAGGTGTCAAATAACTTTTTTCTAATTGTTTTTTCTGTTAATTAAAGTAAATTATCACAAATAAAATTATAATTTTTCTGTTAATATGGAAAAATATTCATGATCTTTAACCGAACTAACCAACAACTCACACACAGTTTATATAGATCAACAATAAAAATTCACTATTGAACAAAATTTTAATTTTTTTATAAAAGTATGCATAATTTTCACTTAAATTTGATAAGACTACAATTATCTTTTGGATAAAACAAACTTCAACGCTTAGGAGCCTGGCGAATAAAAAGACCCATTAACTCTTATTTTAATTATGACTACACCTAGAATAATATGCTTAAAATTATTCACATATGGCATTCCGATTTTATTGGTTATTATTAACCCATTTTAGCATGGAATCCAAAAAGTTCCATGAATCCAAAAAGTTCCATGAAGTTGTAAGAAATGAATGCAAAAACATATTTTTATATTAACTTTAAAGATTTTTTGGAGATTTTTGTCTAATTTGGAGATGTCGTTAGCTATTTTTATGAAATAATAGTTGTTATTGAAAAATAAATAATTTTGTTGGTGAAATGATAGTTCGAGTTTTTTTCAGAGCGCCTTCTTTCCAGGACACTTTATAAATACAGCTTAATTTCTTGAAATTGAACAACATTTTAATGTTTTCATAAAAGTATGCATAATTTTTACTTACATTTGATGACTACAACTGTCTTTACTTTTGTTTAAAACAAACTTTAACGCTTAGTAGCCTGGCGAATAAAAAAAAAACCAATTAAAATTTATTTTAATTATGACTAAACTATGTAGGTAAAGACCACTGCACATGTAGTTAGATGTGCAGTGGTCTTTACCTACTTACATAAAGAAAGGGCGACTTACATTTCAGTAAATTCAACTAATATTGTCATTTGTTTTTTAATGTTCAAAAAATGGGCCACAATTGTAATAAAAATGAACCACATATGTTAGTAAAAAATAAACAAACATTTATATTTAATTTTTTTTTTTTGAAGAACAAAAATCAACTGTAAGAAATGAATGCAAAATCATAAAACAGTTATTTAATGTGGTTTGTTTTTTTAATGAACTACAAGGTTAGAAAAAATTGAATTTGTTCTACAAATGACTGACAGTATTTACATTAAAAACAAAGAAACTGTATTACATCCCAAACAACTACATATTTTTAAAGCAGAAGTTCCCTGAGTGTACAATATTGTAAAGTTTTAAATCGATAAAAAAAAGTCCACTTTCCTGTTAAAAATCGACATATATGGATCCATACATGAGCACACATGCTTCATACATGTCCCATCCATATATGATTCATATGTGTTCACAAATGTTTCATACATGTTGATATGAGAAATTATATATGTTCATGTGTGTACATTAACGAAAATTGTATTAATATTTACATATATGATCACATTTAAACTCCTATGGTGGTATATGGACATGTATGACCTCGAGTGTCTTTATATATGTACATGAATGATTTCATGTTCATGAATGGATGCAATATGTTAATTTTTAACCGGACTGTTAGAAATTATTATTTTGTAGAACTTTGTACATATGGGGTTAATGTTTTCATTTTGCACCAAAAACTACCCACTAGGAAATTTACAGAATAACATCTTTCAGATTTTTATTAAATTCGGTTTGCTGATATTAACGAACATCCGCAATTCTATATGGTCCCAATATTATTTTTAAGCGTTACATTTGATCTCACCTTTTTAACCCTTAAAAATAATACTGGAACTATAAAGAATTGCCATTGTTCGTTTGTAAAGTGCCCTCAAAAACACATAAAAATTTAATAAAAATCTTAAATATGTTATTCTGTAAATTTCCAAATAGGTCGTTTATGGTGAAAAGTGAAAACATTAACCCTATATGGGTCAAGTTACACAAAATAAAATTTTTTATCAAGTGGAAAATTATATGTTTGATCCATTTAGAAGCTTTATATTCTTATAGTCATAATTTTAATTAAGTTTCATGGATGTTTTCTGTCCCCGGCCACTAAGAATTAAATAATTTTTGAATAAAATACACTATTAGTTTAATAAAATTAAAGTGATATTTTTACGAAAATTATGAATGGTGTTTTTCTGTAAATTCTCTAGGGGGTTTGTTGTGACCAAAACTGTTACAATTAAAACTAAGTGGAACAAGTTTAATAAAGTAATTATTTTTATCAAGTGGAGATCTTTGTTTACCAATTTAAATATTTACAATATTAAAATTAAGTTTCATGGCTCTTTTTTGTAACCAGGCCATTTAGGGTTAAATATTTTGTCGATAAAATAAAGATAATTATTATCTAATCAAATTAAATGATATTTTTTCCGAAAACTATGCAAACTGTAACTAAAACATTCAAATCTCGTTAAATTTTTGTCAAAATAAGCAATTTTCATAAAAAGTCCTGGAAAAGAGTCGCAACACACACAAACTCGAATTATCATTTTTAAAATTAATTTTTTTTTTAACAACGAATATTATAATACAAAAATAGCAATCGACATCTCCAAATTATGCACTTGAAAAAAACTTTAAAATTAATTTTAAAAAGGATGTATTTGCATTTTTATAAAATTTGTGGGTCACTTTAGATTCACGGCTACCCGCTTAAGTCAGAATTCCATATCTGAATAATTTTGAGTATATTAAATGAATTAATCTAAATTTTTTCAAAATCTCGAAATCTGGTAATTTTAATATTAAAATTTTTTCAAAATTGACCATTATCGGCCGACTTTTGTAAAAAAAAAACTGAGGAGTGTAATGAACGAAAACTGAAAAATTGTTGTTTTAAGAGACATTCTAACATACACACATACACTTTTTGTCTACCTATAATTTCATTGGCTTTTAGCATGACTTTTACATCATACAATATTTACAACACACATGTGGGGACCTTTAAAAATTAACGACGCTTTGAGGTAAAATATTTAAAAAAAAAATTTTCTATGACATGAATAACTTTTTGTGTGTATGCTATCATATTTATCTTTAACGGTACAAAAATTATCCTTTATATAAGGATGCTGTTTGAGGTTATGAAAATTTTGTTTGCTCCATAAAATTTAAAGTCCGTAAAAATGTTTGATGCCTTTTCGATTTTAATATTAAGATGATTCAAATCATTTACTTGCTGTACGTTTTGGTGGAATGTACACTCACAAGAACTTTTCCATAAAAATTTATTTAAAAATTTAATGGCTAAAGTTGTTTCAATGGAATATACAGGTAAACTACCAAAGAAATATATTTTTTAACTTTCTGTCTGTTATTCAGTAAACAAAATAATCAAAAAAAACGGACTTTCGATAATAGTTAAAATATTCAAAAATGTTAAGTTTAAATTTAAACTAAAAAGAATAGGGTTAAAATATTGAGTTAAAATTTTCTATTTAAAACAAAATATTGTTTTATTGTATTGAGTATTGAAATAAAACAATCTATTGTTTTTACCGATTTGTCAATTAATTTTTCAACAGTTGAGAATAAACTAAAAAATACAACTGTTTTAAACGAAAAGTAAGTAGTGCTGTTTTTAACTGATTTTTAGTTAATTAAATTTGTATATTCAGTAGTCTTTACGGAAAAAATATTGTGAGTGTATATATATAAAACAGGATGTGTGTATGTATGTAAAGTATGGACTCCAAAACGGCGGGGCCGATTTTGATGAAATTTTCAGGGAATCTTCAGAATCTTCAGGCGGATGACACTGTGAAGTCTGATTTTTGATTTTCGGTCTGTGCGCGGAGGGGCGTTGCAAAATCCAATTTTAATATTGTACCACCAATGACATAAACACTCGAAAAAAAAAATTTGCTGAGTCAGCAAAATTTTAGTCAGGAGGGTGCTTGCAAAAAAATTGCTAATGTCAGCAAAATCTTTTGCTGAAAATCAGCGAGCTGATTTTTAGCAACAAAATTAGTAGATTCAGCAAAAGTTTTGCTAACACTTAGTAGATTAGAAATAAAAATGCCTTGCTAAAAATTAATAAATTTTTTGCTGCATTTTAGTAGACTGAAAAACAACGCAAAAAATTTGTAGAAAAATTGTAATTTAGTTAATTTATTTGCTGAAAATCATAAAACATATTTTTGTGATTCTTTCAAAAATAATTTACAATAATTACGAAATATAAAAATTTTAATTTTCCCACATTGACGACATGAATTAATTTAATATCTGAAAATAAATATATATAACATAACAAAAATTTGCTTTCAACTACTTACATCAATGGTCGTCTAAATGATGCTATCTTTTAAAGGACGCAATTGACGAAGATAATTATAGAAACGAAACGAAAAAATAAACAAAAACAAACGGAACGAAAAAAACAACCCTTTTTTGCAATAAGAAAAAGGAACCATGAAAATCTACCTAAGAAGTGCGCCTTTGTCTTTCGCTTTACTCTGTCTACATGTCTGTATATGTTTGTTTGCAATTTGACCACACTAGATTATTAATCTATAAACATTTAGTTTAGAAATACATATTAAATTTAAATATTTTATTTTGTCTTTTATTTAATTAATAGACAATTATTTTCACAAGCCGGTGACAACGCAAAATTTAAGTTGTTTTAATCCTCAATTTTGTTTTATGTATGAAAAACAGATACAAAAGTCTTCCATGGTTGATTTTTTTATATGTCTTATTAGAGTTGTACTTTTTAGTATCATTTTTTTTTTTTCATTCTGCGTATATCTTTCAATCTGGTTGTCGTACACACTATTAATGTGTTTATCAGCACAATTTTTTTTAGCAAAATTAATTAGTAAAACATTAGTATATTAGTAAAGCATTAGGATAAAACAGTAAAGTGCTGAATAAGTATAACAAAAATTTTAGCTGAAAACACGATTTTATCAAAAAATTTGCTAAAAAAATAGTATACCTGATTTACAAGACGTTTTACTAACATTTGTACTAACTTATTTTTTGAGTGTACATATATTTATTTTTTTATTTTATTTTATTTTTTTGAAAGCCGTTGTCATGTTTTTCAAAACGAGATACAAAATCTTTAATCGGTTATGTAGTTCCGAAGATATTTACAAAAAACCTATATTAGTATTTACAGAAAACCTATGTTAATCTTCAAGCTACGTTACACGAAAACAACAGCCTCATCCGTCTATTCAAAACAGCCCTAGACCAGATGCCGATAGATGATTATACGGTTGTGATAAGAGCTGGCAAGATACGGTGATAGGTGACGTCGCAGTTGTTATGGCAGATGTTTTCAGCTATTCATTTTATATACTTCTGCGAATAAAGGCGATAGAATTACAAAGAGGCGTTGGGCTTCCCATTAAATTACAAATTTTAAAATTATTTACTAATGTGAATTTATTTTTTTAATTATTTATTTGCCTTAAAAAAAAAATCTTGATTAAAAGAATTAATTACAATTAAAATTTGAAGGCAAAACAACGTTTGCCGGGTCAGCTAGTAAATATATAAAATAAATTACTCCAATTCCTTATAAGTTTGTGATGTTCGTAGCCCGATATTATTGAGCTGACATCAACTTAGTATACCTCAAGCTATATAAAACTATATAATTTATCAAATACTGATCTCAAAACTCCACCTTATGGAAAATACTGCAAAAGTTAAAAAATCGGAAAATTTTTCGTTTCACTTGTAAACAATTTTTTAATAAGGTTGGAAATTACTTTTCTAGTAAGGCATGAGCAGAAAAATAAAATGAAAAAAAACAACTCCTGTAAGTATCAAGTAAGTTTTTTAATCTTTCGACCGTCAAGTCTTTTGGCTAAGACGTTGCAATGTCAAACTTTGCACGCCATAGCTCTTAAGTATAGTCAACCTGGCCCTGTCCATCATTCCTCTCAATTCATAAAACCTTGAGAAAAAGGAGGCATCTAATGTCGGTTTCAAAAGGTGTAGAAAATTTTTGAAGTAGGTCATATACTAATACATTTTTTTTTTGTTTGTGTTATCAAAATTTGTATGAATAGTACACCTGGATTTTTTATTCTATTTTTGGTTTGTAAAAAAAAAAAAATTTTTTAAGTTCTCATAAAAGAACTGTTAAAGCAGAAAATTGTAGATGCTTTTCCTAAAACAAAAAAAAAATAAATTTAAAAACTTTATAGATTTGTTTGTGTCTAAACAATTGCTTCAAATCATTTATCATCATTTATCATGAATATATTCTTTTTTAGCTAACAGAGATTTTGATTTTAGAAAAATAGTTTTCAATGATTTTAAAATCTAGATAAAAAGCTTAATACGCACTTGCTTAAAGTTTTATTTTTTTTTTATTTATTTCAAACTTTATCACCTTTACTATAAAAAATCTAATTTAAAATGCAACAACATTCAACCACTTTAAGTTAAAACATTTAGTAAGAGAATTTACTTTTAATTTTATACGGTTTAAGCTATTTCAAGTATTTTAGTGCATAAATATTTTGTCAGAACAAAAGTTAAGATTTAATTTTTAGCCTTTTGCGAAATTAAATTATTTAGGGGACATATCATAAATAATGAGCACAAAAAACGAAATTTTCAGCATCACTTCTTCTGATTTTAGTAAAACTAGGTATAAACATTCTCCTAGTTAATATGTGGTTCACGTGTTTTTTATGTTTTTAAAATTATTTATAATTCGCGTATAGGAGCTGCTCAAATTTGGGGGTTTTTAACGGCTCTATGAAATAACCCCCCATGAAATAACCCCCAAAACAAAAATGAAAAACTCCCAAAAAATGGGGATTTATTTCCTTATAAAATAATACTCCAATTTTAAAAATTAAATAAAACCCCAATGAAATGAAATAAATCCCCAAACGGGAATGAAAAAACCCCCCATTTTTTGGGAATTTAATTCCTAATGAAATAAATACCCAATTTGAAACGAAATAAGTCCCCATTTTTAAACTCAAAATTGTACATATAGATAAAAGTTCATATATTTTTAATTCTCATAATTTTTGTACTTCCAAAACAGATATTTTTAAATATAAACCTGAATATAGTTTTCAACTGTATTGCGACAATAAGGGCTTACGGTGGCATGACATAACGTCCAATGACATAATGTCCATGGACGTTATGTCACTCGAAAAGTGTCATAATGTCCATGGACTTTATGACACTCTGCAATGTGACATTATGTCCACAAATGAAATGACATAGAATGACATTATGCCACTTTTTGGGTGACATAAGGTCCATAAACATTATACTCCGGTGTGAAAACAGATCAGTAATTTTGAAGTTTCTTTTGTGTCGCACGCAGAAAAAACTTTATTTTGCGAAGCCGCCTGCCGCGTTCTACGGAGGAAAAAAACCCCTAAGAGCGGCCGAAGTCCGCCACCCAGAAAAACTTCTTTTTCAAATCAGATGTGGAATCCGTTGAAATCTTATATTTTTAAGACATCAAGTAATTTGTAAAAACAAGTTGTTCTGTGTGGCTGCCTTCGGACGCTCTTAGGGGTTTTTTCCTCCGTAGAACGCGGCACGCGGCTTCGCGAAATAAAGTTTTTTCTGCGTGCGATTATACGATTTATAAATTTAGTTTTATTTTGTGATATACTACCAAAGAATATTTAAAAAAATTGTATTGATATACTAAATATTATTATTCTTTTTATTTTAATAGGTCTGGACGCTATGCCACATTTGAAAGTGACATAATTGTCATAAAGTCCATGGACATTATGACACTTTTCGAGTGATATAACGTCCATGGACACTATGTCATTGGACTTTATGACATGCTTACAGGCATTTCGCCTTACAGCCTGGCAGAAATAAAATCTAAAAATATAGGGATTCGAAATTTTTTTTATTACACAACCAAAACATTAATTTCACAAATTAATTTTCTACTCCAACAATCTATATAGAGAACATTTTTTTCCACATCAATAACGAAATAACTCCCCAAAAATAATTACTGGGGAGTTATTTCTTTTTGAAATTTTTTGGACTTATTTCATTACGAAATAAATCCCCAAATAAAAGAAGGAAATACATCCCCAAAAGTGGAAATAACTCCCCAAAATTTCGTTGTTGTTGCCTTCTATATACATTTTTGGGGATTTCTGTTTTGGGGAGTTATTTCCTGGGGGGGTTATTTCATGGAGCCGTTTTTAACAAATGTGTAAGAAATATACAATGTCTGAATTATCATAACTTTTGAACGTTTCAGCAGAAAATATAAAATTTAAAATTTATGTCATTTTAAAAATTAAATCGTTTTCTTTTAAAAGTGTGTTACACAAAAATTGATTGTATTAGCGAAACGGATAACGAAATTGAAAAAATTGCCTTTATTATCTCAAAAACCCATAATTAATTTTCTCAAATTTATTCTTTAATTTTTGAAAATATTATTTACAACATGTACAAATTTCAAGTTGGAAATGAGAGAAGTTCAAAAATAAACGGATTTTTTCGAAAATATATTTGTTATATAATATAAAATTTTAAATATTCAAATATCGCCATACGAAAAATATCTATAATTTTTCCCACACCTGGGAAAATTAATATGAATGTCAAACAAGTAACCACAGGTAACGAAACTGAGTACTCAAATTTTCTTTATCACGCCCAATGTACTTTCAAAAGGACATTGAAAGTTAAATTTTTTAACAAATTATTTAAATACTTTTACTTAAACGCAAACTGCAACGAATTTAGAAAAAAAAAACGTAAGCTCCATATTAACTAGGAGAATATAATTACTAAGATCAGTGAAATTTGAAAGACCCTCTTCTGAAAGGTGTGTCGAAAGTTTTTAAAACCTCTCTTAGTGTGATATTGACATTTTTATAATTTTAATACGAAATTGTAAAAAAAATTAAAATTACATAATTATTTAATGAAAAACTAAATAAGTTTTGTGTTGCCAGACACCAGGTTTAAATTCCAGAAAATTGCCAATTCAAATTTAAAAGGGTGGCAACAAAAAACAAATACTATTTTGCAATCTTAACATTATTAGCACACAAAATAATAGATACAAATCTGATATCACGAATTAGAGACAATACTCTAACTTTTTGGCCCATACTGTTTTTATATGATTCGTTGCGAAATGTGGAAAATTTTCGTTGTACTGTTCTTATAGCACTTACTTACATATATGTATGTATCCATTTATGGACATTCATGCAAGGACTATGAAGAACTAGGATGCACAGACCGGTGCGCGACGCGCACCTCATCGTGCCAACGTGCCAACACCCCAACATGCCAACGCGCACAAAGGTAGTTATAGAGGCATTCAGAGTGGTTTTTGTTACCCATTATTGATATAATTAATTTATTTATTTATTTTTTAGTAATTTTTAATTAATTAATTAATTTAAAATGGTTGAAAAATAATTTGTTTCTATTATATTTCTATTATAAATTGAAATAGCTTAAAAATTACTAAAAATAAATAAATAAAATTAATTAAATCAATAATGGGTAACAAAAACCACTGTGACCTCCTTTATAACTACCTTTGTGCGCGTTGGCATGTTGGGGTGTTGGCACATTGGCATCCGGTGCGCGCCGGTGCGCGTCGCGCACCGGTCTGTGCATCCTAGTTCTTCATAGTCCTTGGTCTGTGCATCCTAGTTCTTCATAGTCCTTGATTCATGTTTGCATATGAAGACATTCGAGTTCATAAATGTTGATATACCTCCATATGCGATCATACATATAAATATTACCTCAATTTTCGTTAATGTACATATATGATCATGTATGGAAATGTATGGCCATGTATGATCATACATGTAAATATTACCTCAGTTTTCGTTAATGCACAGACATGCCCATATATGGTCCAGCATATGAACATGTACGAATCATTTATGAGCACATATCAATCATGTATGAATGCATGTGGGCATGTACTAAGCATGTGGGCATGTATTAAGCATGTGTGCTCATGTATAGATCCATATGTATATGTCGATTTCTGACAGGGTAACTAAAAAGCCATGTAGTGCAGTTTTGCCTTTTATGTGAAGATTTGCATTGTTTATTGTTTAACCAATTTAATTTTATTTTATTTTCTCGGAATAAATTATTGAATTTTTTTATCACATAGGAAGAAAATCACATAGGAGGAAACCCCTAAGTCCGTCCGAAGGCTGGTCAAGCAGAAAAGCTTTACTCAGCGAAGCCACTAAGCTGCCTATCACATAGGAGAAATCCCCTAAGCCCTGCCGAAGGCCGGTCAAGCAGAAAAACTTTACTCAGCGACGATGGGCTTGGAATAGACTGCAGGAGAAATCCCTTAAGCCAATACATTTTTTTCTATCACTTCCACGCGGCCATGCTAATAATAGCAACTAAAAAGTCATATTTTCATGTAAAATTCAATATTTGAACAGTAAATTGTTCATTTGTGTACCCACACTGTTTTTGGGCCCTATGGCCCCAGAAGATATAAACAGGTTTTCTTTTTTATTTCCAAAGGGGGTCATATTTTTTAAAATGCAGTTTTGTCTATGGAGGCTCCTAAAACAATTTGAGATAAATTATAGCGATATTTTTAAAAATTATTAATTTTTGTTACTTCAAAAATATTCAAATTGCGTTTTTAAATACAACTTTTTTTTCAGACAGTGTTTGTGAGGAATTAATCTAACATTTTTTGGCGAGAAACCGCAAATTCCTTGACGTTTTATTTAAATTCTACTCAAGCTCAGTGTACATATGTATGGTGCGCTTATGGTGCGCATTCGCACGTTTATGTGTTAAAAAGGGTGGTAAACGATTACAACATTTTTGTAATAAAACAACTTTAAAATTTAGGAAATTCAAATCTTTTTGTACGCAGTATTAAAGTTCTCGAGAAAACAAACAATTTTGGTACCCATATTGCCTATGCAGGGACACAGTGTTGCCACTTATTTTAAATATTTAAAATATGGGTTATAAAAACTCTTCGAGTAAAGTCACGTTAACGCCGAACGATTACGAAAATTTATAAAAGCCCAGACAGCCCTTCGATAAAAATTTAATAATCACTATTGTGTGTTTATGTGAAACCAACAGCAACTTCCTATACAAATGAGAAAACAAAAATGTTCGGACATGCACGGATGTGTTTTATAAACCAGTGGATGCGTCTTTAAAATACCTTTCATTTGGTACCCAATTTAATATCTTATAAAGGAAATATACTAATAACGTCAAATTGCCTAATTTTTTATCCCACTTTTTAACCCTTTAACTTAAGATTCCGCACCTAAAAATATACGTGTCTAACATTTTCTTGTCTTCTACAAAATGTCCAAGTTTCATTCAAATCTGAGGATTCACCACCGCCTAGTATCCTTGACAGAGACCTTGAATTTTTTCGCAAATGTAGAAGAATTTGATGAATTAGCATTTTGAGATATGGGCATTTGAGCACAAAAATATTTCCCTTAACCCTTACATAAAAAAATCATGCATATCAATTTAAAGAGTACAGTTTAACCTTAAAAATAAGGTCAACACGAATTTTGTGTCTTGTACTGTTTAAAAGTTATAGTCCATTTTGCAGCGATACTTTAGTCAAACTTTAACGTTTTTGTGACGTCATATTCCGGAAACCAAAGGTGAAATTATGGTGAATTTCGTTCATTCTATATGGATGCAATTAAATATGGCACCGTTAATCAAAGAAGAAAATGTATGTACAATAGGGTGATAACTTTTTTGGACAACATTCTCCCCAGGGGTTTTCTAATGGCAAATATTGTATTAATGATAAAAAAATCTACTTCAGTTCAATTTGGTAAAAAAACCTTGCGCACCGACAGCGATTTCTAAAATGCCTTTAATATGTATTTTTTTAATTTTTTTTAATAACAATTTTTTTAAAATATGGTTTATACATATGTAAGTAAGCAAATTTGGAAGAAAACTATTCCATTGACTCGAAAACGGACTTTACTATTGATATCAGCATGCCTTAATTATATAGATGTGATGGTCAGACGTTGAGGCATCAAAAAAAGTTTTTTTTTAACTTTGTTTGATTCAAAACTTTAACGATTTTGGTGCGGAACCTTTTTTACCGATAGCGAAAAACTAAAAACGCAGTTCTTAATATTTGTCCATGCCCTACACGATTTTGTCTGGGAGATTTGATATTTGCAAAAAATGCAAAAAGTTATCACCCTAATGTACAAATAAGAAATATTTTAAATTTTTTACAAAAAATTAGATTCAAACCTATTGTAACATTTTTTCCCAATCAAAATTCAAGTTCAAAGATTTGGAGACATATTTTTTAATCTGGCAACACTGAATACCCTACATTCTAAATATATTTTAAATAGAAAAAAAAGCAAACACAAACACAAATTATACAAAAATAAAAGGAATACCCTCACGTGCCACAAGTTTAACATTTAGTTTTTAAACTGTTTATAATTGAATCATATATAATGACCAGGGCAGCGACTTTCTTGCGAATGCATGCTTGTAGTCAGTAGTTAAAAGTCAACTTTGGAATCAAAGGATTTGTTGCAATACAACAATGAATGGTTACTGAAAGTTTTTGTTATAAATGTATATTTTGCACATTTTTTTTATTAATTAAGATTTTATTTAAAATTAACCCTTTGACAAACGAACTTGAACTACTGGAAAATTTGGTCAAAATTAGTGAACAAATACCTTACCAAAGTAATAATGTGTTTACACTTAAGTGCCAAGATGTGTCTTCTATTAGATGTCCATCGCTGGAAGACTAGTAGACAGTGAAAACCATTTTTTTAAAAGCAATGTGGCTTATCATGTTTTGCAGAAATGCTATTTAAGACATTCTTATTTTAAAGAAAAAGTTGCTATTTTGCATGACTTTTATAATCTATATATTTGTAATAAGTGCCAAGATGTGTCTTCTGTTATATGTCCATTAGGTTGTACCGATAAAGAATATTTAAATTTCTTTGAAAGTACGAAAGTCAAATTTTTAGCTCAGTGCAAAATCAGATTAATTTTAAATGATTGCACTTAAAATAAGCTTTACGAAAAGAATGAATTTGTAAAAATTAACTTAGTTTTGCGGAAGTTATATAAAAATTAAAGATATGAATATTTATGAGAAGTCACTTTTGAAGATTTCCTGTTAAGCAGTTATAAACATAGCATATAAGTGTTTGGCATCGTTGGAAAGGAATTTAGATGTACATTACGACATTTTTAAAAAAGTCCCATTTAGCACTCTTGGTGAAACAAAAACTTGGGTTATGCTAATGAAAGGGAAGGTGTAAAATTCAGTCTTTGTTAAAATGTATATTTCCACTATTCAATAAAATATTTATTAATAGACATAATCCAATGACTTTTTTAACTTGAATAGACCTTCAAATCTACACTTCGAAATTTATGTACGAATTTACGATTTACTGTAAGCAAAACCATAATTCTCAAAAACAAAAAATCAAAAATGGAGGGAAAAGTATATAAAAAACAAAAATTTTTTTTAACACACCCAGCAAAACTTTGGTAATGGGTAGGACTTATTTCAGACCTTCCAAAGTAATGACTATCCATTCCAGTTTTTGTTATTTTGAAGGTCCGAAATAATACCTTACTAATATGAATATATGTAACTGCTTATTTGTAAGATAAAAAACAACGCCTTACTAATATTGTGTTAAATATCTGCTTATTTGGAATAGCAAAAATAATAAGTTACTTATTATCACTTATTTCAGACCTTTCGTAGTAATGACTATCCATTACATTTGTTGTTATTTTGAAGGTCTGAAATAATACCTTACTGATATGAACATACATCACTACTTATTTTGGAAGTTAAACAATTATGTCTTACTAATATTGTGTTATATACCTGCTTATTAGGAAGGGCCAAAGAAATAAGGTACTTGTAAGGTAATAAGTAACTACTTTTTTGTAAGGTATATATATAAAGATTCATAATATATCATAATTAATAATTTAAATGCAATTTATTTAAGCAAACAAATATATAGTTATACATAAACCTATTTATAACTAGTTATAATTGTCCTTATTAATAACTAGTTATTTTATTGCCTATTAATACCTTCTTATTTAGGTACATGTTAATTCGTACTTATTTTTGCACCTATAAATAACTACTTATTAACATCCTTACAAGTAATACGTCATATAATGGCTTTAAGCATTACTTTTGATGCTACAAATAATAAATGAAATAAGTACTTATGTGTAACTGGTGATTTCACTACATATTTTGTAACGTCTTATTTTTGTCCCTATATGTAAGCACAAGGCAAGGCGTTGCCTCCTATGACACCCCCATGTTAAAATCAGTTGTTCTTGGCCTCAACTATAAGTACTTCTGGTTCTTGTTTTCTTCTTCCATTTCCCATTCTATGGTAATAGCAAGTTTTCCTGGGTAGTTGTTGAGTGGAACAAGACATTGCATTAATTTTTTCTTTATTTAATCAAGAATCTATTTCATTAACCAATATTTTAAAAAATAAATAACCCCGATTTTTTCCCGCAATTCGCAAACAACTAATCCTGAGTCGGACTAAATTTGGAATTTTACATTTTCAAATAGGAATATCTAGGGATCTTTTAGAGATAACCCACATCTGTAAGCCTCTTTTTGTTAGTCTCTACGAGCATATTACAAATGGGTTAAATTTTCTGAATTTTCAGATCAGAAACAAAAAAATGGAGAGCACTCAAAATTGTATATGCAAAAATTGACCATTTTGGGTGCTGATATTGCCGCCCCCTACGGGTGTGTTCAAATTTCATTGAAATCGGACACACCCGATTTATACTTGGCAACAAAATTATACTTGGCAACAAAAATATATAAAATTCAAAATTTTTTTTAACACAACTCGCATTTATATACAAAGACCTTTCAGAATAGTATGTACACTTTTTATGTTCAGAAAGAAAATATTTATCTGGAGCTAAAAGACTGTTGGTTGTTAATGCTTTTAGAGGGAAAAAAAATCGCAAAAATGTTATTTGTTCTAGTTTTTGAGTAGAATCTAGTTTTTGAGTAGAAAACGATATTGCATCCATTTTATTTTTGTTTAATCAAGAAATTATTTAGCAATATTTTCAAAAAGAAATTGGCCCCGATTTCGTCCTGCTGTTTGCAAAAACTCGACCTGAGTCGGACCAAATTTGGAACTTCTTATTTTCAAATGCCACTATATTTCGGGAACCCGCACATGTTATCATGTTTTTTGTTAGTCTCTGCTCTACCAGATTACAACTATGTTAGTTTTTTGAAAATTGGATTAGAAACAAAAAATGGGTTAGCACTTGAAATTGTATATGCAAAAATTTTGGGTTTCGATATTGCCACAACCGGGGTGTTTGGAATGTTCAAGATCAAAACTTAAGCTCGACATTACGTCACTTATGCCTGTTCCAAATGTCATTGAAATCGGACCACTTAGTAAGAAATGGCGGAATTATTTCCAAAATTTGTTCACAAATACAAAATTAAATAGTTCGAAAGCAAAGAAACTGCCTCTCTAAAAAATTGGCTATAGATTGAAAATAGTACAATATTTTGTTTAAAGATATAAAAAAATAAAAAATATGACTAGTTTTGATATATAATGACTTTTAATTTTTTATTGGAAAATGATTTATTAAAAAAAAAATCAAATTTCCATTTAATTACAGTGAATTTAAATATGAACATACATTTCCTAGAAAATTTACACTTTTTATAAGTTTGACCCCGCCTCTTCGCCCATTTATTTGAAAAATTAAAAAAGTTGTTCCATTTAGTTTTTATATTTTATAGGAGTTCAGAAATAAAGCGTCATATCCCAGTAAAAAACGCTGCTTACCTGCAAGCAGGTTTGTAAGGGAGTAAGCCAAAAGAATCCCTTACAAACCTGCTTACATATGCCATGATTTTTATATGGCGAATTCCCACTTGGAAGCATTACTTTTTGGCAAAATAAGCGCTGATTTTAGCGCTTATAAAAAGCTGTGGTTTCATGGCTTTCAGTAAAATCACTTTTCATGTCTAGATTATTACGATTAAAAGTAATAATATGAATAGTATATAATTTATTTTACATAAAATTCTACAGTTATGAATTTTTTGTTGTTAAAACTTTAGACATATTAATATAATAATTTCATGTTTCCGCACCACGTGCTAGCTCTTGAGAAACAATTTAATGACTATTTATTTTGTACAATATACTCAAAAACTCCAAACACGATCGGAAATCATTCGGTAAAACAAGTACAGATCGTTTATAATCCACGATTTTAAACTTTCTGCATTACAACCTGCATTCTTGTAGGGGAAATCAGAAAGCTAAAAATTATTTTTTGGTTATTTTTATACGAAAATTATTCGTTTCTTTTGCTGCTTCTCAGTATTATGAAATGGTAAGCACTTACATCAGCGCATTTGTGTTATCCTGCTTCTAAAAACACGAAAATTTTTTACTGGGATTATATGCCGAAAACTTAAAAATGCTGCGATGAACCAAAACTGTTCCAAACAAAAATGATATATATTTTTCTCATAATAAGGTCTATATAACGAAACTTTTGAGCCCTATTTTGATAAATATTTAGACAACGTTTTTTGATAAAACATACTATTTTTTAATCACATGTAGGATTCAAAAATTACACTAAAAAAAACGTTTATTATATATTTCGTATTTAGCTCTGCAATATACATCACTTCAGTGTTATTACTCATTTTTTTACCCGGACAATCTATTAGACATCTATGTTGTATTTTGTTTTTAAATCAACGCTGTCAAGTTATATATAAATACAATCTTTAAAAATCATAGAATTTTAAGAGCTTTTTTCACATCTTTAGTGCATATTTTTGTATTCCTGTATAGTGCATATTTAAATTTAAAAGCATATTTTAAGTTCATATTTTCAATTTTTGGTACATGAAAGTCGCTGCCCTGATAATGACCATAATATATAAAAAGTGACCAGTGCATCATAAATTTTGCTATTTTCGGATTAATGTTTAAAACTTTTCAAACATTTTAAAACGAAATGGGCACTCTTAATGAGTTCACTAAAGTTTATTTCTAACGACAATTATAAATTCCGCATTGATACAAAAAACAAAAAGTTGTGCTAAAAATAAAACAAAATATAAAACAAAAAAAGTTTAGTAACATTTATTAGATTAACAAAATAAACTTAAAATAAGATCAAGCAGTGAAATAACAAGAGAATAACTTGTTTAATTATAATAAGTTAACAATTGTAGAAATGATATAAAAACCATAATATAATTGAATACAAACATTAGAGTTCAATAGACATTCAATAAGTGCAGTTAAACCAACTAAACAACTTGGGAAAATAATAAACCAACTAAAGAATAACTGAAAACAAGTATTAGCCAAGAAAACTGTAAACGGAATATTGTAGCTGATCTAAAGATACAAATCATGAGATTTTTATTAGATTTGTTAATAATCTTACAAATTGCAATATATACAAGTAATTATTTGTAACATTCAAAAAGTTTAACGATTGTTAAAGAAATTAATATTTAATATTTTCAGATGCTGCAACTTTAAATGTAAAAGATTTTGAAATAATGGAAGATTCGGATTATGATGATGATTATTCAATGGCTGAATTGAATATGCAACAAAGGAGTGCCGATTTAACTCAAGTCTTGCAAGATGAAAACGATAATGATGAATATGGTGAATGGTATAAATGTGATGAAGATTTAAGGAAACCCAGAGGGATAAGACGATTTTTAGATTTACCATTTTTAAAGAAATTTGTACGAAATTTAAGTCCATTTACTAGACCACGTTTAGAAATGAATTTTTATTTGTTTACACGAGAATTTCCGGATTGTGGTAGAGAATTAATAATGAATGATGATTCATTGCTAACATCCGGTTTAAATGCATCACATCCTACTAGGTAAGATATAAATATTTACTATTGATCAATATTATTTTGCATACACTCACAGTATTTTTCCGTTAATACTATTGAGTATACACATTAAATTAATTGAAAATCAGTTAAAAAAAAGGACTACATACTTTTCGTTTAAAACAATAGTAAAGGGTGTTTTTACAGAGTGACACAAGTTTAAATCATAATAAAACAAGGAAATATATTTTTAACAATAAAACGGGATTTATTGGAAACAAAATTTTATGAAATTAATGTTTAAATATGATTTCTGCCATGTGGCCGCCACGGCTGGTGCGTAGTAGGCGCAATCTGGAACACCTATTTTCAACAACTTTCCGCAGCATTTGCGGCCGTATTTCGCCGATAACTCTTCGAATGTTGATTTCCAGGTGTTCAATTGTTTGTGGTTTATCGACGTAGACAAGTGACTTAACATAATCCCAAAGAAAATAATCCAATGGGGTTAAATTACACGATCTTGGTGGCCAATTAATTGGGTCAATACGTGAAATTATTTTTTGATCAAAAGTTTTTTTGAGGAAATCAATTGTTGCGCCCGCTGTGTGGCATGTGGCTCTGTCCTGTTGGAACCACATATCAGCAAGATTAATGCCACGTAATTGAGCTACGAAAAAATTTCGAATCATGTTCCTATACCGTTCCCCATTGACAGTAACATTCTGACCATCATCATTTTTGGAGACTACAAATAAAGCAGTAATGGCAACTCAAAGTTGTGACACTCTAAAAAAACACGCTTTAGTTTTTAGTGTATTTTCAACTGTTGAAAAATTAATTGACAAAATCGATAAAAACAATAGATTGTTTTCGTTTATTTCAATACTCAGTGTAATAAAACAACTTTTTTTTTTAAATGGAAAATTTTAACTGAACTATTTTAAATATTACCGAAAGTTCTTTTTTAAATCTGAACTAAAATTTTTCTAATTTTGTTTTAAATTATTTTTGTATGAATTTACTATGGAGAAAATATAAGAAGTACATTTTTAAACAGGCACGCACAGAGAAATAAAGTGGCAACCGAACAGAAGATTTTAATGGCTACACTTTAAAAATTCAGTTAGTACAATATTTTACATTCGATTTCAGAAAAAAAAATTTGAAATTCGTAATAACTGAATTTAAGTCGTAGTAATCAAATTTCAGTTGGCAAATAGTTAAATTTTTCTCTGTGTGCATCATTTAAAATCGTTTTTTTTTTTTAGAAAAACGCACTTCAGTTAACTAAAACTTTGTTGGTATTGATTAGAAAACATGTGGTTGAATGTTTTTACTCCATACACACAAAAAAATAAAAACCCATTTCAATTACGAAAACCTCCGATGCAATAACTTTAATTGCTGAAATTCCGCCAACAAATATAATTTATAATTCAATTAGAAATTGCTAGCTCTTTAATTGAATTATTTTTCAATTAAATAATAACTCATTTGATTAAAAAGTGATCAATATCGTAAACCTTCCCAAAAACCAAAAAAAAAAATTATTGTTGCCATACCAAATGTTTTTTAACAGCTTGCATTTTATAATATTGAATTTAAAACGGCATTAAATTCTCATTTAGTTAGCAGATTTATTTATACTTATGTGAACAAATTCACACAGAAATTAGTTGTTTCTTTATATTGAAGCGTAGGGGTTATGGCAAATTTTTTTTTTTTGATTTTTTCTTTGCAGAAATTAGAAATTTTGTTGAAATCAGAGTTTTTTTTTGTTTAAAATATTTTTTAATTTAATTAATGCATTTGCTTTCTAAATTTTTATTAAACAAAGTAAAACTTTAAAAATTACATTAGCAATTTTATGATAATGTTTTAGAAAAAATATATATTCAGATTTAAACAACGGAAACTAAATTAATTTAATAAAGTAATGAACCGAATAAGAATTAATCTAATTAAAATAAATTTAAAATATTTATTACTAATACCACTAAACATAAATATTTATAAACAACAACTACATAAATATTTAAAAAAAACAACAAAAAAGTGTTGATGTTTGCTTTTGAGCGATAATATAAAAATATGTCAAGCAAGTTCTGTTATTTAACTGATTCAATTAAATTTCAATTGACAGCTTTTCAAATTTTCAACAAACCGATTTAATTTAAAAAAGGAGGGACATATTTTTTTCTGTGTAATTTTAAGACATACAAATATATAAAGTTTTTGTAGTTTAGAAGTTTTTTTCTTAAACTAAAACAGAGAGTACACATATTTTTTGTACAAATTAAAATCCCAGTGTTGTACATATTAAAATTTTTGTTCTTCTTTTCGTTCTAGATTTTCTATTAACGAAATCGTGAGAAATAAGAAATTGTAACTTTAAATAGATGCACAGAGAAAATTATCGCACCTTTCAAAAGTGTACTATATTAAATTAAAAAGCATAGTGAAAATATTCTTTTAACTAAAGCTAACGTTAAAATTCTAATGCCATATGCGTGATATGCCTCCGAAAGTCTTTTAAACGTGATAGGTCGCATTACCGATCCCATCAATTTTTTTATTTATTTTGTTGAACTGTGCAATTGGTAAATATTGCATTTGAAAAATTACCAAATATTACATTTTTAAAAGTAGCCTAGGCAATGCATTCGACCAGCTTTAGGGTCACGATATAAACTTCAACTTTCCTTTTTTTAATGCCTGCGAAAAACGTTCAAAATATTACACCAACTTTGTTTAAATTGCGTTTGAAAAATCAGCTTTCTTTAAAATTGCATTAAATTACGTTTATAAATTGGCGTAATAACAAAAACGCCAGTACTAAATTGCTACGCAAACAGGCGAGAAAGGCTTGTACCAAAGTACTAAGTCGCGAAAAGTTTCTGTACGCACAGCGTCTTCGTGCTAAAGTTCTTTCTGCTCCTAGGGGTAGTAAGAGCTTTTGGTCATTTGTTAAAATAGTAAAGGATAATGTTAGTTCCTCTATTCCAACTCTTATAAAAGATGACCACGCATTCGCTATCCGGTTGATAAAGCTAACATATTGGCTGGCCTTTTTGCGGGAAATTCATTTTTGCCGGAGCGCAATCAACCACTGCTCGAGCGGGTATAATGTAATATGCCCAAGATATTCTTTCGAGATCGTGCCGTTAAAAGGGTTCTTGCGTATCTCAATGTGAACAAGTCACCGAGGCCGGATGGCATACCAGCACTGGTACTGAGGCAGTGCTCTTCGATGCTAGCTCATCAATTGGCTAACCTGTTCAGCTCTTCATACCGTGCAAGTGTCGGACCTTCGTGCTGGAAGGTTGTCAATGTTCAACCAATTCCCAAAAATCCCAATTGCAATATGTTCTGCGCTCTCGAAGGTGATGGAGAGCATCGTCAGCTACCATCTTGTAAATTATCTGGATTCTATCTCACTTATTAGTGATCGACAGTGTGGCTTTCGTAGAACTCGTTCCACGGAAGACCTGTTGGCGTTCCTTTCGGAACGTTGGGGTCGGTCCATTCACAACGTTAGAACAAAGTGGTTGCTCTAGGTATATCCAAGGCGTTCGATTGTATGTGGCACGGTGCACTGTTATCAAGGCTAATTGCCTATGGTGTCGGTAATGTTTCTCTCGATTTATCTCGAGTTTTCTCAAAGATCGTACTATACGTGTTGTTATAGATGGGGTCTCATCCGACGAGTTCCAGTTATGTTCAGGAGTACTACAGGGCTCTGTTCGTCCTCTATCTCTTTTTCTCATATTTCTTAATGACCTTCTTGGTCGAACTATCAATCCTATCTACTCCTTTGCAGATAACAACAACATTTGTCATTCATTTTCCTTCGGTCGTAGGCTCAGCCTTGAGGAGGTTGGGGCCAAAAGGCAGATAATGAATTTCGCACTCAATCATGGTCTTTCGACAATCTCAGAGTGGGGTCGTGCGTACAGGGTCGATTTTAACGCTCGCAAGACCCAATGTTGTATGTTGACCCATAGGTCCGCGCACTCAATTATATCATCTGTGTATATGGATAGTATCGTTATTGAGGATTCGGATACTCTTGATGTTTTGGGCATGAGAATACAGTGTGATGTCCGTTGGACAGATCACGTCATTCAAGTGTCGAAAAAAGCTTCCAAGTGTCTTGGTTTTCTAAATTGGTGGAAGAAATACTTCACTATAGTGAAATTTAAGTCAAATGTCCACAAACAATACTCCGTCTTTCCTTCTTCGCTCAACATATTTTGCTGATATCACCACAATGCAATGCATTAGTAGGAGGCATAACCTGATTGTTCGTTCAAAGTTAAAAAAAAAAAAATGTCGTTGGTTAGATAGTTTGTTTGATAATTTTTAAGCAAATTATTCATATTAGATACCTTATTTTAACATTAAAAAAAAATGAGCTGGCAACATAAAAAAAAACAATATTAAACTCAAAAGCAACATAAAGAAAATAAATATTACTCAAACGACAAAAAAGAACGAAAATAGCGAACAAATTTAAAGAGCTGAAGATTGGGAAAAAGCTCACTAGTTTAAAGTAAAGACTAGTTAAATTGAACTATGTCGTTCACGAACTTCACAACTCCTGTGGTAATATGCTTTTTGGGTACCATTACATTTAGGTTAAATGTTTTGTACACAAATAGTTATATATGGGCATGAATGCATGAAGTTTTGTACACAAATAGTTATATATGGGCATGAATGCATGAAGTTTTAAGCGTGTTTGACAAAGTGTGTATAATAAGTTAGAACTTAAATATCACCGGTACTTTTCTGCAAACTCCCACAATTGTAATTTTAGTTCAGGATTATTTTCGAATATAATTTCCGAAATTAGTTAGTTTTAGGTACAAATTTAGTGAAAAAGCAGAATGTGTACTTCAAAGAGTCCATAAAATCAAAATTTCAGCAAAAAAAAATAAAAAAAATATATATAAGTTTGTTATAATTTTTAATAAAATAAAAATTATGTTTTTTTCGACCTTTAATTGTGCAATGAAAATGAAAATTATTCAATTTCGAGGCCATACTCTATATTTCTTCATTAGGATATTGTCCTAACAAATAATCTATAGAGTTTTTTGTTTTCAAATTTATTATTTGACCCTTTCAGGAATGTGTTGATATATCTATTTCGGGAATTTTCTAGGTTCCCATCATCAGAACACGTTTTGAAAGCGGTAACAATCCCATGCCAAACATCAAACATACATATGAACTAGTTTTCTCACTACATGAGAACTAATATACATATGAGTTTGAAGTTAAAGATTATAACCATTGATCAAAAAATAAATTGAAAACTTGTTTGATGTGCAAGATCCACCTCTGGTGGATATTCAATACACGTTTTTTTTGTTTCTCTCTCCTTTTTATATTTTGTTTACTTTGTAAGCAAAACAGGGCAAGTAAACTTGGCGGTACTCTGCCTTTTATACAAGTTTGTTATAATTTTTATTAAAAATAAAAATTATGTTTTTTTCGACCTTTAATTGTGCAATGAAAATGAAAATTATTCAAGTTCGAGGCCATACTCTATATTTCTTCATTAGGATATTGTCCTAACAAATAATCTATAGAGTTTTTTGTTTTCAAATTTATTATTTGACCCTATCAGGAATATGTTGATAGATCTATTTCGGGAATTTTCTAGGTTCCCATCATCAGAACACGTTTTGAAAGCGGTAACAATCCCATGCCAAACATCAAACATACATATGAACTAGTTTACTCACTACATGAGAACTAATATACATATGAGTTTGAAGTTAAAGATTATAACCATTGATTATTTGTTAGGACAATATCCTAATGAAGAAATATAGAGTATGGCCTCGAACTTGAATAATTTTCATTTTCAAAAATATATATATGTAAATATAAGACGATAAATAAATATAAATATTTAGTAGGTGTGTGTTGTGGTAGTGGTTCGAATGTTGTTTGCAAAGCTCTGCCAGTACTTTTCGAATTTATGTCAAAAAAATGAATTTGAGACCACAGTGTACCTGTTAAAGTGCTTTGCCGGTGGACAATTTAGCAATTTTTTTTTTTTTTTGTTTTTCAGAAATTTAAGAATTTTTAAGAAAATGTTACTTTTTTGGCCTCACTTTTTGTTCAAAGTAAATTTGAAAAAGAAACTATCAATCCAATTACGCTAACATTTTTGAACATAATCATACCACGATAAAAAAAATATAACCTTTATATAGGTGATAATGTGTTTCAGGAATTTTTCGATCTCGCTCTTAAATAGTAGTACTGGGGCCGAATTACGGCATTCGTGATCGAGTGAAATCGTTTGAAAAATGTTTTTTTAATGAGTAACTACAAAAATACTAATAAAGAAAACACAAAGTTAGTAATTTATTTCTAATCAAGAGCCGAACTACAACATCCCTGATCAAAAAATTACGATCACGTCTGCCGTAATTCGGCCCCTGGTTTATTTAATAATATCTCTTTTTTCTCTTTTTTAGAATAATCATACATGGTTGGATGAGTCAGTCACGTGGTTCTTTTAATCGTGATATTAAAAATGCTTACCTACAAAATGGTGACTTTAATGTCATTATTGCCGATTGGAGTACTAATGCGGTCAATATTAATTACTTTCATGTCGTCAAACTTATAGAGACATTTGGTTCCTATCTGTCCACTTTTACCAAGGAGTTATATGAAAGAGTCCATATAAATTTTAACGATATCTATCTTATTGGTCATTCTTTGGGAGCTCAAATAGCTGGTGCTGCTGGTAAGCGAGCGTGGCCTAATCGTTATAATACTATATTTGCGTTAGATCCTGCTGGACCACGTTTTCGTAAGCGTAGCATAGAATTTCGTATAGATCCTACAGATGCGAGATATGTCGAGAGTATACAAACTAGTCGTAATTTAGGATTAATAGAACCTACTGGTAATGCTACATTTTATCCAAATTATGGTAATTATCAAAAGAAATGTTATTATGTGGGTTGTTCTCATATACGTGCGTACAAAATGTTTGCCGAGTCCATTAATTCACCCTTGGGTTTTTGGGGTATACGCTGTCGCAGTCGAAAACCCAAGTGGGATTGTGATGATATGGTTACAAACGGATATCGTATGGGTGGTGAACCATCTATGGCAAAAGCTGGCATATTTTATGTTAAAACAAATTCTAAGAAACCATATGCTTTGGGTAAAATTAATTTTGATGATATGAACTGAATAGTAATGCCCGTATTCATAAAAAATCTAAGTTCAGATTTCAAATATATTTCACTTAAAACACACACAGAGAAATAAAGTGCCAACCGAATTGAAAAGTGTATTTTAATGGTAACAACTTATAAATTTAGTTAATGCAGCGATATTTTCATTAGATTTCTGAATATTTCGGTTGTTGCAACTAAAACTCAGTTGAATTAACCGAACTTTGTTGTGGAAACTAATATTCAGTAGTACAAAACGACTAAAATTCGTAATAACCGATTTTGAGTAGTATTAACCGAATTTCTGTTGGCAAATAGCAAAATTGTTCTCTGTGTGCATATATTGGACCTTAAAACTGTATTCATAAACGAATATTAGCTTAAAATACCTCTTTTAAACCTAGTGTAAAAGTTAATATTCGTTTATGAATACACTTTTAAGGCTAAAATTTATGTTTTAACTAAAATGTATTTGAAATGCTGTTTAATATGTTTATGAATACGGGGGTAAGGGGTTTACTAAATGATAGAAAGAAAACTCAAAAGACTGAAAAATAAAAATTTGTATTTTTAACAAAACTAATATGTACCTTAAAAAGTTTTTAACAGGGACCGTAATCATTATGAGTTTTATAATAAAAATTACACAATAATGATTATGTTATGAGTTTTAATGATTTTCTTCAATGGTAATGATTATTTTTGAGTAATAATAAAAAAAATCAGCAATAATCATTATTTTTGAGCAAAAAAATAAAACTCAAAAATAATCATTATTTATGATTTTTATTTTTTTCGCTCAAAATAAAACTCACTTTCATGTAGGTGTAAATATATATACATATTAGGGTGGGGCGATTAGTATGGAAGGAAAAAAATCTTAATGGGAGCTTCGCGTTTCTGATTCTTGGGATTGTACTGAGCAAAAAAGTCCACTAGAACATACGTCTACGGTGAAAATCGAGCTTCCAAATTTTGACTTTACGGCAAAAAAGCCCTATTTTGAAATTAATAATTAACCCCTTAAACCCCACCCACAAATATGATTGATGCATTGATGTGCTAGAGAATCTTCCAAAGAAGAGATTGATACCATAATCTTGGATAAACTCCTCCTCTTTCCTGAGATATGTCCATCCCACACATTGTTACTTTCACAAAATACGGCAAAAAAAGCCCTATTTTTAAATTAAAAATTAATCCCTTAAACCTCACCCACAAATATGATTGATGCATTAATCTGCTAGAGAATCTTCCAAAGAAGAGATTGATACTATAATCTTCGATAAGCTCCTCCTACTTCCTGAGATATGTCCATCCCATACATTGAAAGTGAGTTTTATTTTGAGCGAAAAAAATAAAAATCATAAATAATGATTATTTTTGAGTTTTTTTTTTTTTGCTCAAAAATAATGATTATGGCTGATTTTTTTTATTATTACTCAAAATAATCATTACCATTGAAGAAAACTTTAAAAATCAAAAATTTAAAAATCATGACGGATATGCAAAGATTGTCAAAAAATAATAATAATGGTGCAATAATTTTTTTTTATGTCTCTTCTAAGTGATTGATTTTTTGATTCAAAAAAACGAGCAATAATCATTATTTACGGTCCCTGGTTTTTAATGAAAATAAAGACGTGAAAAAAATATAAATTTAAGTGAATATAAAACTAAAAAAAAAACCTTATTTTATAAAAAAATTTATTGAATTTAGTTTCATAACAAATTTTTTTTCTTATAAAAATATTATTTGATTCAATAAAATTATTAAATATTTAGAAATTTTTAATAATTTCTATTAAATATTTATAACAACATTCAACGCGTATGTTATTTTAAACCAAAAAAAAGTGTTGAAAAAAACTAAATGACATTGTAGAACAATCGATAATGTTATGAATATGACTATTTTGTAATTTTTTTTTTTTGGTGTTAAATATACAAGTTTAAGCATAAATGTACATTAAAAACTAAAGAGAATATTTGTAAACAACAAAAAAAGTACCAAATAAGAGCATTCAACCATACATTTTTTAAAGGCGGAAACATTATATACACCAAACCTCGTTATACGTCGTAACTGATTTTCTTTTTTTAGTTTGCATCGTTATTGGAAGACGTTGTACAGTGGGGTATTTGAAAAAATGGCAATGAAAATAAAACTTCTAAACTACTGATCCGATCGATATCAATCCAATTGGAAATTGTATAAGATGTTGATGGCAGGGGCGCAGTGCGATAAAGCCATGGGCATTAAGGCCATATGGTCTTATTTCACAGTTTTTAGAGAAATAAGACAATAAGGTGTTTTTCCCATTTAATTTGGAAATAAAGCCATTATGGCTTTATTACTCAATTAAAAAATTTTGGTTCAACTAAAATGTAGTATATTTCATTAGAAAAAAATAATATTTATAACAAATTTAACAAAAAAAATTACAAATTTTCCTGCGGAGCCGGCCTTCGGCCGGGCTTAGGGGTTTTTTCCTCCAGGATGTCCCACACTCGGCTTCGCTGAGAAAAGTTTTTCTGTGTAAAAGTAATCTATAAATAATAAGTGGCTTTGCCGAGCAAAGTTTTTCTGCGTAGCCGCCCTTCAGCCGAGCTTAGGGGTGTTCTCATCCAGTATGTCCCACTCTCGGCTTCGCTTAGGAAAGCTTTTGTGTGTAAAAGTAATCTATAAATAATAAGTGGCTTTGCCGTAGCCGGCTACGCAGAAAAACTTTGCTCGGCAAAGCCACTTATTATTTATAGATTACTTTAATACAGAAAAACTTTCCGCAGCGAAGCCGACAGTGGGACATACTGGAGGAAAAAACCCCTAAGCCCGGCCGATGGCAGGCTTCGCAGGAAAATTTTCCTAAGCAAAGACACTTACTTATTTATATAAGGTGGCGCAAAAGCAATCCTCCTATCAGAAAATGCTATACATAATAAATACATAATAAAAAAAAACATCGGAAGGTTATTTTTGCGCCACCTTATAGATTACTTTACCCCCACCCCACTCGCTCCCGTGATTGTACCATTACTTTTCAACACTTCGCAATGACAACTCATTATTTTTTCACTATGTAACTAAAAAAATACACAACATGGCTTTATTTCCCATTTGGTTGCAAAACGTCCATGGCCTTATTTCCCAATGAGTTGGAAAAGACGCCATATGGCATTATTTTCCATTTTTTTGAGAAATAAGACCATATGGCCTTACTGCCCATGGCTTTATCGCACTGCGCCGATGGCAGGTACCTACTCCCCAATACCCTCCATGTTTGAGCATGTAGACTTTTTGAGTACCTAAGTTATTTGGCGTATAACATTTTTCTAATGAACACAGTTCCACAAAAATTTTGTTATATTTTAACATCGTCTTTGTAAATTTATCGTCAATATTTTGACAGAAAACTACAAAAATAAAATAGGTATTCTACATTATCGGAATTTACTCTGTAGCTTTTGGGATGTTTGAAAACTCTTCTTAAAATGTTAAGCTTAAATTGGATTTGTATTTGATATTCGTTAAGCACACAGTGCTTTTAAAAAAGTTATAGTATAACACCGCGCACAGTGGGATATATGGGTGCTGATATTGATTTAAACGTTGTTTGTTTTATTTTTAACTAATCTTTTATTTTTAAATTCAAAACAGAAAAATTCTTACAAAAAGGTGATTGACAAAATAATAAAATTAATAAATATTTTTAAATTTTCTCAAAAGACAAATAAAATATTGGGGAAGTCTCCACATTACCCCCCTTCCTAGTAATGTTATATAACTGAAAATGTAACTCTATTAATATTTTGATTAATATTTTCAATAAAAGCCGGTTTAAGCCGATCAATCGAAATATTTTTGGGCTTGTTGTGTATTTGAATGGTATAATATTTGCTATTTCTTTCAAGTATCTTGAAGGGACCTTGATAAGGAGGTTCCAATGTAGGGTGAATGGAATCCGTTCGAACAAAAACGTGTGTTGTATCGTGCAAATTCTTATATATGAAAGGTTTATTAACTGCATGATTTGTTCCTGATACTGGCTTTAATAGTCTAAATTTGTCTTTCAGATTATTCATAAATTCTGAATGTGACAGTTTTAAAGTAGAATTGGTGAAAAATTGACCAGGTACATTTATAACACTACCATAAACTAATTCTGCGCTACTTAAACCGATATCTTCTTTTAGTGTTGTTCTTAATCCGAGAAGAATTGTGGGGACAGAGTCACTCCAATTTTCATTTGAACGACATCGAATTGCGGTCTTTAAACTTCTGTTAAAACGCTCTATCATTCCATTTGATGAAGGATGATAAGGTGTTGTTCTTGTATGCTTAAAGCCGAGAAATCTTGACAATTCTTTAAATAACTCACACTCAAATTGTTTGCCTTGATCAGAAGTTATCTTCAAGGGAACACCAAATCTGCAAATCCAGTTTTCATAAAGTGATTTTGCTACAGTATCAGCTTTTGTATCCCTTAAATAAATTACTTCTGGCCATCTTGAAAATCTATCTATACAAGTAAGACAGTAACTGTATCCATTGGACGGCGGTAAAGGGCCTATTAAATCAATATGAATGTGTTCAAAGCGAGTTGAAGGCTCATCAAAAGACCCAATTGGAGATTTGTTGTGCCTTTGAACTTTAGACTTTTGGCAGTTTATGCAATTCCGTGACCATAAGCGAATGTCTTTGTTTATTCCAGGCCATACTACTTTACAGGTTATTAATTTTAATGTAGCTCGAATTCCAGGATGGGATAAATTATGAAAATTTTCAAAAACTTTCTTCCGAAGACTTTCTGGAATATATGGTCTGACTAAACCATGAGAATGGTCACAGTAAATAGTTGCTTTTTGATCTGGGAAACTGGTTTCCGTAAGTTTAAGGGATGTGTTTGATGTTAATAGAACAGGAAGTTCTAAATCCAAACTCTGATGCTCTTGAAGATCTTTTAGTGTAATATTTGACGGGATAGTTATTTCACATACTCTTGATAAACTATCAGCTACAACGTTATTTGATCCGGATATATGACGAATTGTTGTGGAAAATTGACTTATAAAATCGAGGTAACGAAATTGCCTTGGTGTACATGCGTCAATTTTCTTTTGAAATAGAAATATTAATGGTTTATGGTCGGTTACAATTATAAAATGTCTTCCTTCCAGCATAAATCGGAAATGTTTAATGCTTTCATATATTGCCAGCAGTTCTCTATCATATGCACTGTATTTACATTGAGGAGTAGATAGCTTCTTAGAGAAAAAGGCAAGGGGTTCTTCAGAGCTTTTAAGATGATGATGCTGTTGCAAAACTGCACCAACAGCAGTGTTAGATGCATCCACATATAAGTATAATTCAGCTTCGGGAGATGGATGACATAAAAGTGTAGCATTTGATAAAGCCTTTTTCAAATTTTCAAAAGCATTATTTTGTTCCTCTGACCAGATCAAAACTTCTTTCTTTTTAGGATTTCCTTTTTGAAAATCATTCAAAGGAGATTGAAGTTTGGCTGCATAAGGTATTGATGAACGATAATAATTGAACATACCAAGAAATCTTCTTAATTCTTCAATATTTTTGGGTTTAGGAAAGTTGATAATAGCATCTACCTTTTCAGGGGAAGGTTTAATGCCATTTTCATTAATAATGTATCCAAGAAAGCAAATCTCTGTTTTACCAAATTCGCATTTCTCTGGATTAATTACAACTCCATGTTCATTTAAACGAGTAAAAAGTTGTTTTAGATGTTGTTTGTGTTCTTCAATATTTGCCGAGGCAATCAAAAAATCATCAATATAGGGAAATACAAAATCCAGACCTTCAACAATCTGATGAACAAACCGCTGACATGTTTGTGCAGCATTTTTGAGACCAAATGGCATTTGAAGGTATTCAAAAAGTCCAAATGGTGTTATTATTGCTGTTTTCTCTACGTCTTCGGGAGCAACTGCGATCTGATGGAAAGCTTTAACGAGATCAATTTTTGAAAATATTTGCTTCCCATGAAGAATTGATTGAAAGTCCCTTATATTAGGAATTGGGTATTTATCTGCAACCGTTTGGTTATTTAAGAATCTGTAGTCACCACATGGTCGCCAAGTACCATTTAGTTTTTTTACCATATGTAAAGCGCTAGCCCAGGGACTTTTTGATCGTTGTATTATGCCAAGTTGTAAAAGTTGTTCGAATTCTTGTTTGGCCTGTTGAAGTTTAACAGGATCTAATCTACGAACTTTGCAACTTATTGGCGGGCAATTTGTTATGATTTGGTGTTTAAAATCAGATTTTTGACTAAATTTTATGTTGAAATTTCTGGTTGTGTTTGGAAATTCAGCTAAAATTTGTTGAAAAGGATCATTTACATTAAAAGTTTTGACAGAATTTGAATCAACATATTTTACGATACCCTTACTCTTCAGTTTAGTTTCAGGATCAATCAATAATTTGTTTTTAATATCAATAACTAATCCAAAACGATCTAAAAAGTCATTTCCCAAAATTGGAGTATCAACATCAGCTAAAATAAATGTCCATAAAAATGTTTTCTTTAGGTTAAGATTAATTTGTAGTAATTTTGATCCAAATGTTCGAATTTTAGAACCATTTGCAGCAAATAAGGGAGCAAAATCTAAATTTTTTGTTGTTATTGAATGCATTGGAAGAATAGAAACATCTGAACCAGAGTCTATTAAAAATTGAAATTTAGAAAGTGGATCATGAATAATTAATCGACGACTTTTCAAAGGATTCCCAAAATCACTCGTCGTCATTAGTGTTGGGGAAGTCGGTTTTCCGAAATAAAACTACAAGGAGTTATGCATTTATTAGCACGCTCTTTAAAACGGCGATGATAGTAGCAATGAGTATGATTAGATGCAGGCCGTTGTTGGTTGTTCAATGATGATCTAAACTGGGTTCGAGAAGAACGACTATTTACAACCTCAATTAATTGATCAATTTTCTTGTTCAGTTGATCAAAACTAGATTCCTCTTTTCTAATAGACACAACATTAGGTTTAGGGCACTCCAACATACCATCTGCTACATCTAAGACATTAGGCAACGGTGAAATTTTTTTTAAAACCTCTCAAACTTTGTTCACATTCTTTAGGAAGTTTTTTTATCCAAATAGAAAAGAGAATATCATCAGAGATTTTGTTGTTAGCTAGATTTTTAATATCTTGAAAAAGTTGACTTGGTTTCTGATCTCCTAGTTGTAAATCATTAAAAATACGATTAAACTTACTCTCATCGCTTTCTTCATACATAGTTATAAGTTGAGTTTTTAGCATCAAGTATTTATTTTGTTGTGGGGGACTGCGAATCAGGCTTGAAATTTTGTTGATAGTGGAAACTTCGAGAGATTCAATAACTTTGGTATATTTGATGTTGTCAGAAGTAATATTAAAACTTTGAAACTTTTGCTCAGTAGTTAAGAACCACAGTTCAGGATTTTGAGTCCAGAATAAAGGAAGAATAAGTGATTTAGAGGTTTTGAACTCATCGTGAGAACAATGTTGTAGACAAGACGCTGTTGCATTGGAATTTGTGCTACCGATGGTATAGAAGTTTGTGAGTTTTGTAGTCTAAATTCCTCAAAGCGGCTTTCCATTCCTTCCATGAAATTTTGCATATGTTGTAAAATTGTATTTATGTCGGTATTTGAACATGTTGCTTCTGGATCTTCTAAGTCCAGTTCAAAATCATAGTTTTCTAAATCTGTGATTTGTAGCTCTTCCAGATATGATTTTAGTCGCATCAGTTTGTCGGCTTTTCGCCCTGTTAACGACAATCTCCATTTTCGTAACAAAAACGAAATTTCTTCCGAGGACAGTTCGGATAGCTTCTTTGGCATTCTTTTATCGGGGTCACCACTTATGGGTGCTGATATTGATTTAAACGTTGTTTGTTTTATTTTTAACTAATCTTTTATTTTTAAATTCAAAACAGAAAAATTCTTACAAAAAGGTGATTGACAAAATAATAAAATTAATAAATATTTTTAAATTTTCTCAAAAGACAAATAAAATATTGGGGAAGTCTCCACAGATATATCCCAAAATTGTTGGAAGTAATTCGGCCATTTCTTACTTAACTGCCCGATTGCAATGGCATTTAGAACAGATATAAGTGACGTAATATCGAGCTTAATATTTGATTTTAAACTTCCAAACCCCCCCCCCCCCCCAGGTGCTACAATAGGACCACCCAAAATAGGGAACTTTTTGCATATAAAAACAATTGGTGTTCGCCATTTTTTTGTTTTAATCTGATTTTCAAAAGCATATTTCCAATCTGCTAGTAGAGACTAACAAAATACATACGTACATGCGTGGATATCTACAATATTTCCCGCGATATTACTCTTTGTAAATGTGAAATTCCAAATTTGGTTCAACTCATGTCCAGTTTTTCCGAGCAGCGGGACGAAATCAATCAATTTTGCGAATAGCGGGACAAAACGAAGTCAATTTCTTTTTAAAATATTGATTATTTAACTAAATAAATTCTTCATTCAATACAAAAAATTTAATTCAATATATAAAGTGTGCATACTGTTCTGAAAGGTCTTTTATATAAAAGCGAATTGTGTTCAAAAAATTTGTGATTAATGTATACTTTCCCGCCAGTCGCGTTTTTGGAAATTTTATTTTTTATTTTTTGGAATTGTGGGATTGCTTACAGCAAATCATAAATTCCGATACGAATTTCATATTGTTTTACAGTGATGCAAGATATGAAATCAAAGGCTCATAATAATATATATTTCAATAAGAAGTAAAATTTGAAGATTCGCTGTTAAAAAAAATTGAATTTTGTTAAAATGTTAATTTTCACTATTATTTATATTATACATACTTTATTAATAGACATAATCCAATGATTTTTTGGGCTTAAATAGACAATGTGAAATTAATGTCCGAATTTTTGATTTGCTGTAAGCAATTCCACAATTCACAACCCACATTCATTCAAAAAAGCCATGCCTATATTTAAAGTGGGGATTGGAAGAGACTTACCCAATAAATTAGGTATATGCTGTAGTATCAACAACCGTTTTCGCTACCTAACAGTGGGTTAAAATTTATGTTTGCCTTAAAAATGTGGCAACTTTAGACTCACAATAGTTTGTCCGTAAAGACTACCGAATACACAAATTACATTAATTGAAAATCAATTAAAAGGACTACTTACTTTTCTTTTAAAACAATTGTATTTTTTAGTTTAATTTCAACTATTGAAAAATTAACTGACAAAATTGATAAAAACAATGTATTTTTTTTTTCGTTTATTTCGTATTATTATAATATAACAACTTTTTGTTTTAAATAGCAACTTTTAAAACAAAGTTCGGTTAATTCAACTGAATTTTAGTTCCAACACCCAAAATATTCAGAAATCCAATGTAAATTTATAAAATAATATATATATATATATAATGTCCTATGGTTCCTTAAGAGGAACAAAGGGCCACAAGTTATTAAAGCATTACGTGCTTCCCTGGATAGCAGTAAACCAACTCCACTAGACCGTGGTTGATCGGCCGATTTGCCGGAATATAAGAGTGTTAGGTTTTCGGAGGTATTGAGTTCTCTTGCTTCTTTCCATCTTGTTTCGCACAATCCTAAAAGTAGCAGGTTATAGCTGACAAATTCTCTGCATACTTGGGCCAGTTTAGATGGATCTAGGAGTGTGCGCACATTCCAAGTTCCAATTCGTGTAATTTGTTTCATGCTGAAGGTCGTCATCGTGAGGAGCCGTTGATTGTAATCGATATTAGTTGTGGTTTCAGTAATAATTGTTGTTTAGGACAAAGCGACTGATTGGGCCACCTTGTCCGATCCTAATGTTTGGGCTGCCAACAACCTCTAGGCAGGCTAGCCGAAATAGCGGCATAAAAACAGTTGAGTTTCAGCGACAGTTGTCACCTAATTACCTCAGACGGTGTTAGCTTGCCCATCAGGTCACTCAGCTGCGCCTTCTCACTCTAGCTGTGGCCAGACGGGCACCTGAACCGCATTCCCAGGGGATACTTTATGTAAGACCGGAAGTAGTGAGCTGCTTGGGAAGTTCGACAAAGGAATCGCTTCTTGATATCCCCAAGTGGATAACAGACAGAAAGCTTTCCGCACAACTGCACCTCTGTGAAAGACCCCATCCCCAATAAAATACCCTTTTGAATTCGGTTGGCACTTTATTTCTCTGTGTGTACAACAGTTTTTGAAAAGTTTTTATTCTGAAAGTGGCATTGCAATACTGAAAAACGTAGATTTTCGCAACAAATACGAAAGGTTTTAAAGTATAAATAAATGTTTATAGATGTATTTAGTTGATCTTGTTGTGGTGCATTTTAGTTTGGCTAAAGGTCAGGGGTTGTTGAAAAATTGTTATATAAAAATTATAAAAATAAATGAAAACAACAGGTTTTTAGTTATTTCAGTTAAAATCCACCACAGTATAAATAAACCGAATGACCCCTAATGAGATGTGTATAAAAACATTGAACAAAAATGGCGTTTAGACATTTTAAAACAATTGGATCAACAAATAGTAGAAAACCAAATCATACGAGTTTTTTATAACAAACAAAACATTGTTACATCTTCATTTTATGTTAGTTATGTAAATATGTTTATTATTTCTTTATTTCATGAAAACTCCTGTGTAATTTATGCTGGCAAAAAGAGAATATTTATTGTTCTTTGTGTATTGCTTTCCACTCATATTCGTTGTAAAGCAATTTTAAGGAAAAAAATATTTTTTTATTATGGTCTATTACGTCAAACGGCTTAAGGCTAAATTAGTTGTTCCGTTCCGTGACGATTCTGTTACGTGCCGAACCGGATGGCTATTTTGTGTGGTTAGTCTATTCCGTAGCAAGCTGGGTCAGGGACGATAAATAGGAATTTCAAAATGTACCAGCCATCATAGAATATAGTACTTTTTCGACCCCAATAGTACAATAAAAATTTATTATAAATTACCAAAAAAAAAAAACGTAAGCTAAAATTTATTTGTATACAAAAACAAAAAGTTATACAATGTTGGTTACAAAAATTATAAAAATTTATAGATTTTTTCTTAAATTCCTCAAGTTTTTAATATTTTTTTAATACATATATTCATAAATATTAATGAATATATTATTAATAATAATATATTCATTAAAAGATTTCTAAATCGAATTAAGGATTAAATTATTCATAGGCTTTTTTAATGTAAGTAAAATTTCAACTTTTTAAAAGACACATCAAAACCCAGAGATAAGTAAACTTATTTTTGGGTCTTAGAGTCCAGTGGTACGTTATATTCTGTTTTAACAGGTTTGGTCGAAATAAAGAGATATTTAATTGTTAAGTGTGCATTGACTTAAGCGATTTTTTGAATGTATTTTACACAGCAACATTTTTTAGAACAGATTTCCTTTTGAAACTTTTCTAGAACAGGTTAGGTTTCACTGTCCCAGAGCCAATTCTATAACTGGTTCTAAAACCGGTTCTAAAGCATACTGTTCTTGTTTGGAGGTAAAGAACAAACTTGATATAAAAAGAACCAGTTGCGGAACAGAAATTAAAACCTGTTATAATACAGTATAAGCTGTTCTGCAACCAGTTCTTTGGATTTTACTATTTTACTGGGTAAGTAAAATATATGTTTATGTTATAGGTCTCGAAGCTTAAACTATGGCAGTCCATTTTGAGACGATGTTTTCTAATGAAATCTAAATATTCAAACCATATGACACTGAAGTAACAGATGTCAGTATAAGTCAAAGGTCAGTACCCTGACTTTTCCGATTGTATATAAATGAATCGTATCCTTATAAAAATGCTCGGCCATCATTGTCAGACTTAAGTTTAGAAATGTACTGATTTCAAAAAATATTTGTATGTCTTCCACTTAAATACACACAAAAAATTGTTTGAGTCAATGTCAACATAAATTTATATATCTTTTTATATTGACCAAACCTATTAAAATGGAGTATACCAGAAAGTTAAGTTTACCTGTCCCGAGTTTGTGGTGCGTGATTTTCACAAACTTAATGTGATATTGGCAAAAAAAAAAAATATTTTTAAATTCAAATAACATTCGAAGTAGAGGAGAAATCAGTTCACATTTACAAAATTTAAAACCACATAACCAATGTTTTTGCACTAGGTAGACAACTTTGACAACCTCTAAGTACATCATGTACTAAAACACGGTAAACCAATGACAATGTTTCTAAATATTGACACCTGGTTTATAATTTTTTATTTGATTAATACCGATCGACTTTGTAGTTTAGAAGTTTTAATATCCGAGTTCGCTAGAATAAATACGCTTGTGTTAAATGCTAAAAAAAAACAAAATTGTTAAAATTTAGACCCCTTAGTCAGCATAATCAAGGCTTTAGTGTATTTGTGGATGGAAATGTTGTTACGGAACAAAATTCAGTAACTTATTTAGAAGCCATTCTATAGAGTAACCTTAATATGAGTCCACACATTCAATATAATAAAGCAAAAATATCTCAAGCCATTGGATTTTTATATAAATTTCAAAATAAATTTAGCAAACATACTAAATTTCTTATTTACGAGTATAACGCATTAATATAAAATAAAGCGCTTAAAATAGTAGCAAATGTTCCTGTTTTACATTCTACTTTTTCGTTATATCGCGATATTTTTCCATCTGTTTTTCCTATTCATGGACTTTACAAGTTACAGCTTCTTTTGCATATGTTTAAATGCTTGCACAATATTGGATACCATACAGTGCAGTTTTCAAGAAACCAAAAATATTTCAACACCAGAACTAATAGCAACTTAGCGGTTGCTAGATGCAGCTTAAAAACAACCAGACAACGAGTAGAGCATGTCAGTGAAAAGTTATTTACTTGGAAAATTGGAGCAGCTTATGACTTAAATTTTTAAATGCAATGTACATAAATTTTAAAATTATTATTTTTTTTTTGTTATTTAGTTTTTAGTATTTGTAAATAATAATGTTTGCTAACTCGCCTCATTAATGCCTTTATGGCGCTGAGGCTTTGAATTTGTAATGAACTATTTTTTGAAATAAATAAATAAATAAAAAAAAACAAAAGTGTTATATTCAATACAATTAGTTTCATAAATGCCTCTCTGTGCGTTGTCGAATCAAAAGACGAATATCGTGGCACTAGTGTATATTAGGGTGTCCCTTAAAATAGACTCAATTAGTATTAAAAATTGTTTCAAATGGACATCATTTTTTTTTTTTTTTTTTTTTTTTTACAACGGCGACGCAAGACGGTATTTTCAGCCGTCTTGCGTCGCATTTTGAAAAAATTGTATTATTATTAAAAATTCTCAAAATTTTAAATTTCGAAAAAATTTTATTTAATTTATGCACTTAATATACACAAATTTAGTTAGATATGGAATTCTGACTTCATCGGATATAATTAACCCACTAGCCTGGAATCCAATATGACCCACAAATTTGATAAAAATGCAAAAACGTTTTACTTTTAAATTAGTTTAAAAGATTTAGTAAAACGCCTAATTTTCAGATGTCGATTGCTATTTTTGTAGTTGTTATTAAAAAACAAAAATAAATTGGAAAAATGATAATTCGGGTTTGTATTTGGAGCGATTTCTTTCCACGACATTTTATGAAAATAGCTTATTTTGTCAAAAATTGAACACAATTTTGCATTATTTTCGAAAAAATATAATTTTAATTTGTTATTATCTTTACTTTTATTTAAAAATCTGTAACGCTTAGTGGCCTGGGGACAAAAAAGACCCATGAAACTTCATTCTAATTATGAGTACGAGATTGTTAAGCTTTAATTTGTTAAAAAAAAGTCTTAACTTAACAAAAATTCTCATTTTATATAACTTGATCCATATAGGATTAATTTGTATACTATTGGCCTAAAAAAGACACACTAGGAAATTTACCGAATACCATCCTTCATAATTTTCGGAAAAATACACTTAAATTTGATATGACTATAATTATATTTAATTTTATTCAAAAAATATTTAACATTTTGTGGCCGTGGGAAAAAAAAACCCTAGTAGGTCTTTTTTTGGTGAAAAGTGAAAACATTAACCCCATATGGATTAAGTTCACAAAATAATAATTGTTACCAAGTGGCCATTTCGTTTTTTTAATTTAATAGCTTTATAATCTTGAAGGCATAATTAGAATTAAGTTTCATGACTCTTTTTGCACCCCGGCCACTAAGGGTTAAATAATGTTTGAATAAAAGTAAATATAATTACAGCCTTAAAAACTTAAGTTATATTCTTCCGAATATTATGAAAGGTAATATTCTGTAAAGGTGTTATTCTGTAATTTCCTAGTGGGTCTTTTTTTTAGCCAAAAGTATAAAAATTAGCCCCATATGGATCAGTTTACATAAAATAATTATTTTTATCAAGTTGAGATTTGTTTTTAACAATTTTACAATCTTGCAGTCATAATGGAAATTAAGTTTCATTAGTCTTGTTGTCCCCACGGAACTAAGAGTAAATTATTTTTTTAAATAACCTTAAAGATAGTTATAGTCTTAATAAATTTAAGTGATATCTTTGCGACAATTATGCGAACTTTGATGAAAACATTAATATTTTGTTAAATTTTTCACAAAATAAGCTATTTTCATAAAATTTCCTGGAAAGGAGTCGCTGCAAATACAAACCCAAATTATCATTTTTCCAATTTATTTTTTTTATTCTTTAATAATAACTACTATATTATAAAAATGGCAATCGATATATTCACATTAGGCATTTTAAAAAATTTTTTAAATTATTTAATAAAAAAAAGACATTTTTGCATTTTTATCAAATTTGAGGGTCATATTGAAGTCCAGGCTAAAGTGGGTTAATGATATTCGATGAAGTCAAAATTCCATATCTGAATAAATTAAAGTATTTTAAATAAATATATTAAACAAAAAGTAATTTTTCTTCGAAATTTCGAATTTTGGGAATTTTTAATAATAATAATTCACTTTATTTCCAAAATGTTTACCGGTTTAAGGCAAAATTAGTTTGTACGTTCTGTTCTGTTACGAATCAGCTGTTTTGTTTCTGTTCAATTGAAAGTCTGTATGTGTGGTTAGTTTTCACTTTGTCATTCTGTTCTGTTGCGGACAATTCTATTGAAAATATAATTCAACGTTAAGTGACAGCCTAAAGTGCATATGTATTGGTTTGTTGTGAAATTTTTTTTTCAATATTTGAATCAGGAATGATAAAGTTGGTACTATAGTACTTTTTATGGTACTATTTGATCCTCAAATGTACCATGATACTCCAATGACTCATTTAGTACGATTTACAAATTTTTCTATGTATGAATTTCTTGATCCCTTTAAAATTCAATAATTATTAATTCGATTTGCAGTACTATATGAACAATGAATTTATTTGGAACCAAATGCTGTGAATTCAATCACATGATTTCACTGAGTGGGACTGATTACAGGTGATTATATTAGAGTTTTATTAACCGATTAAACCAATTATTGAACTCAATCACTAAGGGTTATAATTATTATTAACTAATTTTGATTTTCAAAAAATTAAATAATAAGAATCTTATAAAAATATCAAATTGACTATTAGCTGCGTATTTTTAAAATCGAATGAGTTCACGAACAAATTTGTTTGCTACCAATCACTAGGATTGAATTCGCAAAAAACTGTGAGAAACGTAATTCAATACAGCAAGATATTAATAGCACATTCAAAAATATTAAAAATTTGGTGAATTAAAGAAAAAATATCAAAATTATAAAAATTTTTTAAAGCAATATCGGCTAATTTTCTTATTACGCACTGCTCGTTTTTACATAGCTTTATTTACATTTTTCCGAAAAGTTTGTAATTGAAGATGAGCAAAATCGGTTCAGCGGTTCAAAAGTAATGAGTGACAATGTGAAAGTACCTCTAAATTTTCCATACAAATTGGTGTATAATACACTGTATATTATTAGAATTCATTGTAGTGTCTGGTGTATAAAATATAACGTCATATTTTTCCACCAGATGCTAAGAGGTGAATAATATTTAAAATTCACCGCAAATTCTTTTTTCTCCACCAAAATTTTTTTTTTCACCTTAAAAATAATTTTGTTACCTCAAAACTGTTTTTCACGACACAATTAATTTTTTACATCCAAAAAAGTTTTTCACCTCAAAATTTTGTTTTCACCTCTTAACATATATTTTTTTTTTTAATATATTTTTGTTGTTTCATTTGTAATGTTTACTTTGGAGGGTACAAAAATTTGTTTGTTAATTTATATTTAATTTTTTTTTATACTTGTGATGCCGAAAAAGTACTATTTTATATGCAGGTTGGTACTATTTTAAAGTTGCATTTATCATCCCTGATCTAAATGTTTTTGGTTGGAGTTTCTTTTACTTTTTAAACAGCTGATTCCTTTCACAGAAAAAGTAATTACAAAATATTACCTACAGCACAGAACGACACAGAACGGCAACAGAAAGTAACAACTAATGAGGCCTTTACCGTTTTCAAAAAGAAAATAAAATCGATTTCTTCAATTTGCAACAATTTGCAATAACGAAAATCGACAAATCGTTATTTTAAGGGACATCCTAGTGTATATAGATTCAAGAAATGTTATGTTTATAGTTAGTTAAACACGTCTATATTATAACGTTGTTTTTACCATATATGTATTCGCAAATGTTCGTATAAAGTATCTATGTAAAATATAATGGAAAAAGGAAGAGCAGTACTAAAACATAAGCTAAAAATAGTTATAGAATAACAGCAAAAATTGTTCACAGCAACAAGCACGTTCAAAACATAAATATTTTAATTTAAGTAAAATGTGTTGAAAACTTATGTAGTCAAACACATATCTGTAGTATAGTTACAAGATAGATCTAGCTTAACCAATTAAAAACGAAAAGTATTTTTTTTTTTTTAATATTTTCTAATGCTATCAAAGAAATTTTCAGATATTATTATGACAACTGATAATTGGGTTAAACAAAGTTTTAGTTTATATTTTATCTAAAATGATTATGGTCCTCAACAGGTTAAGTGAAAAATCCATTATGTGTACCATAAATATATATTTTCATCTGTACTAACAGACAGCAAAACTTTAACGAGTGTTATAAAGGTATGTTGATCTTTTAATATTATTTTATGTTCATACATAAAAACTGCAAAACTTTGTTTTGCTGCAGATCGATTTAATTTGGATCACTACTTTGATTAATTGTATAGCTAAACTAGTGTCGGGTTTGAAAGAAAAACCGTGAAAACTTAAGTCGGTTAAGCTAATTATGTTTAGGTCTTAAAACAAATAATGTCCCAATTATAAAGGGTCCGCCAAATAACTTTTTTTTTGAACTCCTGAACCAATTGGACTTTGTATGGTGTCATACCAAGGTCTTTATGCAAAATTCGTCTCAATGATGTCTCCGAAATGTTCAATTGTTGAGAACGACGGTGAATTGATGTTGATGGCGCTTCACGCACACTTTCTGCCACAGCAGCAATATTCTCGGGTGTACGCACTGTTTTTGGCCTTTCACGCTTTGGTTTATCGATGAGGATGCCAGTTTCTTTCACTTTTTTCACAAGATAACGAACATACGGACCATATTCGTTCAGCGGAAGGATAAAACTAATTATCTGTCAAATCAGACATGAGCTAAGTGTTACCATTCACGAAATAAGCACTAGTTGAAAAAAAAACGTTAGATGGCGGACCCTCTAGTATGGATGTACAAATGAACTATTTATTTTGAAAGTGGTTTGAGTGTCTAGGTTTTTGAAATGAGAAATAAAGGGATTCGCATTTAAACGGTAACTTTCGTACAATAATTGTATAATCATCTCATGAAGCGAATTTAAATTTATTTTTATTTAAAACAAAATAATATATTTATTCCGAAAACCCATATTTTTATCACTATAGGGACTCATATCAATTTTAACATAAAAAATTTTCAAATATTGGGTGATTCATAATAGGTTCCTAATATATGGTGTATAAGAACACAATGCTTATTTTCAGGTACGTACTTTTACAACTGTTGCCGCATTTTTAATATTATAAGCTAATTTTTTCATTGTTTCTTAAAAAAACATATACATTTACATTTTATATATAATATTGTTTGATAAAGAAGCAAAAAATTGATTTACTTTCCTTTTTTAATAACTGATATATCGAAATAAAACACAAATCAAATTCCAAAATAAACTTTCCAGGGTTGACGTGCCAGGAAACTTCGAAGAGCAGATTTGGAATCTGGAAATCAATGTTTATAAGACCTAGGAAACACTTTTATGCAGAGGATATCCGTGTGATATAAAATAACTTCCAATACAAGAATTCCGCTTTAAATTCAGCGATTCAGTGTTGGCAAAAAAAAAATAAAAATTCCAGTGAATAGAAGCCATTGCGTATTATGGAACTCCATAATTATGTAAATTTTTATGAAAATGAACTCATTCCACTTTCAAAATAAGTTATTCAAATGTTTCAATTTCTTTTTAGGAAAAGTCACACAAACACCATAGATAATAAGGTAGAAAATTCCTGTCAAACATGTTTTAAATCGATTTAGTTCATTTTTAATTTCATTTTGTGAAAACACTGATTTTAACAAATAGTTTTGCTATCTTAAATTAACACAATACTTAGGTTACGGTTTGTACATTTTTTTTTTTTTTTTTATATTTTTTTCACTATTCAATTTTTTATTAAAACCATTTAATACAATTTTAAATTAATCTAATCCCACGAAGCCATATGGCTTGTCTGTAGGATGTGTAATATTATTTGTCTAATATGGTGAGTTATTTTAAAATATTCTAAAAATTCATTTAATTGTATAATTTAATTAATTCATTTTGTTTTTTCCTTTTCTTTTTTATATTAATAGTTTTACTTCATTGCGAAGTTATAAAATATTCTCTTAATTTTTTTTTTCTTCTGTGTGTATTTAAAATATCTAATAAATTTAATGGCAATTTGTTAAATATATTTGGCAATACAACGGCTAAGGTGTTTTTCCCATATGTGTTGTGATGACGTTCCACTTTGAACCTTCCCTCAGAACGAAGTCTCGTGTTGTGTTCGTGGTCGATGACTTTTAGGAAACGACTATCTTTAAAGAATTCATTTATTAGGGTTGTGCGATAAATACTTTCAACATTCAATATCCCAAGTTCACTCGCGATGTTATTATATGTGGTTTGCGTATTGTTGTTTATGTAGTTGAGGTTGTAATTTGGCACATTGATAATATTGCTGTTGTGCATATTGTTGTTTTGGTTGTTAGCGTTGTTGTTGGTGGTGGTGGTGTTGTTCATAATGTTGTTTTGGTTGTTGGTGTTGTTTAGCAAGTTGTTAATTGATGAGTCGCCAATATTGTTAGCAGTATTGTTGAAATTGTTATTAGATGTGTTGTTGGTGAGCGCAGTGTTGTAATTACGCGTGTTGTTAGATGTGATGTTGTTGCCGAATGTGTTGTTGTTGCTGGGTGTGTTGTTGGGAGTGTTGGTGTAAATCAAAGAACAGTTGAGCAAATTGTTGTTTATGTAGTTGAGGTTGTAATTTGGCAAATTGTTAATATTGCTGTTGCGCATGCTGTTGTTTTGGTTGTTAGCGTTGTTGTTGATGGTGTTGTTGTTCATATTGTTGTTTTGGTTGTTGGTGTTGTTTATCAAGTTGTTCATTGATGAGTCGCCAATATTATTAACAGTATTATTGAAATTGTGATTAGATATATTGTTGGCGAGCGCAGTGTTGTAATTACGTGAGTTGTTGTTAGATGTGATGTTGTTGCCGATTGTGTTGTTGTTGCTGGGTGTGTTGTTGGGAGTGTTGGTGTAAATCAAAGAATAATTGAGCATATTGTTGTGTTTTTTATTTTTAAGTAGTATCTTTAATATTTGGTTTTGTGTTTGTTGGAGGGATTTACAGTAGGTAGCACTTCCCCACGCAGTTATGCCATGCCTAATGTATGACTCTGCCAATGAAAAATAGGCTTGTTTAAGCACTTTAAAGGTGGCACAGTTGCTTAAGTGATACAGACTGTATGCTGTTTTTCGTAATTTTTTCCTGAGATTTTGAGTATGGGTTAACCATTTAAAATTGTCGTCTACGTAGACTCCCAGGTATTTGTATGTTTCTACTATCTCAATAAAAGTTGTACATGTGTCTGTATATGCAGAGTTATTGTTATTGCTTGCGTTATGTAGACATTGAATATCGTGAAACTTTATGCTGATATTGGTGTGTTTAATATGGGTAGGTTTGATGTGCATTGCTTTGGTTTTTGTTGCGTTTATAACAAGTCCGTTATCATGACACCATTTTGTTATTTTGTTGAGTTCATTTTGCATAATTTCAGAAGCCGTGTTTAAGTTTTCGTGCGCTACAATAACTGCTGTGTCATCTGCGTATGCGAACGTGGTACTATTATTCAACATGTTTATCATTTCGTTTGCGTAAATTAGATAGAGAATTGGGCCTAATTTTGATCCTTGGGGTACTCCATAGGTAGATGAAATTTCATCGCTTAATATATTTTTTATTTTTACCCGATATGTTCGGAGCTCCAGATAATTTGTGAACCATTTCAAGCAGTCGCCTCGGATTCCGTTTCTATATAAAATATTTAAAAGATTGCTGTGCGATAATGTGTCAAATGCCTTACTAAAGTCAATAAATAACGCCAAACAATGTTGTTTTTTGGTTAGGCAACCATTAATATAATTCGCAAAGTTTCCTAATAGCATATTAATGTTTTTTCCCTTTTGGAAACCAAATTGGTTAGGGTTTATAATTTTGTATTTTTGCAAGAAGCTCGTAAGTCTTCTGACAATTATTTCCTCTAGGATTTTCTCGATTACAGGTAATATGGAAATAGGTCTGTAATTATTGTAATCACTCTTTTTTCCGTTTTTATATATTGGCCGTATGACAGACGTTTTCAGTAAAGTCGGCGTAATGGCGTTATGTATGCTTGAGTTTATAAAAGCTGTTATCGCGGGCGTAATGAAGCTGGCATTAAGTTTAAGATCTTTTGGCCGAATTCCATCAATACCGGCACCTTTTTTAGTATTTAAATTATTTAATATCATATATACCTCTCTTTCATCGGTTGGTGCTATATACATGGAGTTTTGTAGTGTAGTAGTAGGATTATTTAAGGTTTTTATATTACAGTTATGTATTATATTTTGAACATTATTTTTAAAACTTATAGCAAAATTTTGTGTGATATTTGAAATATTTTCGTTTTTAAAGTTTTTTATTATCGTGTCATCGATATTATTAGTTTTTTTGCCAGTTATTTCATTTATTATTTGCCATGTTACTCTAATATTGTTTCTATTTTCATAAAATTTATTTTTATAATAATTGTTTTTCGAAGAGTTTAATTTTTTATTTAATTTGTTTCGGAACTTTTTGTATTCGTATTCATACAGTTTATTGTTTTTGTTATTGCGCCATTTATTAAAAAGTTTATCCCGAATTTCACAACATTTCACAAGATCATCAGTTATCCACGGATTTGAAATTCTTTTTTTATTTGTTTTTATTTGTTTTTTTGAATTTTCATATATATTTGTAAAAATTTCATAGATTTTATTAAAAAAGTCATTTGTATTCAGATCCTGATTTATTAAAGCACTCCAATTCACTTCCTTTATTTTCCTATTAATTTCCAAGCTATTCAATTGGGCACTCGGTAACACTACATTTTCCCTTCCCTGGTTTTCTTCTTTATCTTCATAAACACAGCAAAAAATTGAGTAATGATCTGATATTTTTGTTTTCACAATAGCAGCATATGTTTGTGTGATTGTTTTGTTGTTTCTAACATGCAGATGGTCAATGCATGTACTTGTTCTTTTATTTATATCCTCTCTTGTGCTCTCATTAACTATACATTGTAGCCCATTAGAGAGTATCATTTCTAAATATTTTGATGATGTGGTGTTTTGTGTAAGTATGTCTATATTCATATCCCCTATAAGAATTAGATCTTGTTTGTTTTTTATTTCGTTTAGTGTTTTATCAAGTTCCAATATGAATTTATTTACATTTAGACGAGGGGGGCGATATATTGGTAGAAGGGTTTTTGTTTTGTTTTTGATATTTATATTAATTTGCAGTGCTTCAAAAGAAGAAGTGTGTAAAGGTAGCGTTGAATATGTTAAGTTCTCTCTGATAAACACAGCTATTCCTCCTCCTTTACCATCTCGATTGAAAAAAATAGAATTAAAAAAAGTGATGTTGTAAAGATGATTTTCATCGTCGGTTATATTCGTTTCAAGCAGAACAATTATGTTAATATTGTTAATTATATGGTTTATGCTTGTTAAAAAAGGTGTGAAATTTAATCGTAGTGACCTAATGTTCATGTATATGATTGTTAAGGGATAACTTAAAAAGTTTTTATCGATTTGATTAAAACTATCAACCGATTGATTAATAATTTGATTCATTTTTTATTTAGAAAACAAAAATGTGTAAAAAATATTTAGAAAAGTGGTAAAGATTTATTTAATTTATTTTGGAAATTTCAATAAAGATATATTTTGCAAAATTAAATTACAAACGTTATTAACTCAATATCAGACGTGTTGTTAATAAGAATAGGGTTTGATATTTCATTCTTTTTTGCAAATATTGATCCATTACGCACCCAAACAAATTTCCATTTAGATTCTTTGGCTTTTGTTTTTGCAAGCCAAAGAAGTCGTCGATTGTGGGCAGTTAATTGATCATTAATGTATATATAATTACTATTGTTGTTTTCGGGGTTTTGGTTGTTTTCATCGTTGTTTACATTTATTATGCTTGCATTGACTCGGTGACGGCTTATTTTACTCAATAACTCCCTTTTCTTATTAAGAGAGCAAAACTCCACAATTACTTTGTCTGTTTTTTTTACTCTGTACGCATTACTAATATCAGCTTCACTTACCTCTACATTAACAGAGGAGGCAATTTTTTTGACAACATCATTTGCTAAAATTTCTTGATTGTTTATGTTTTTAATTTCGATGTTTTTTGTTATGATTTGTTGCTCAAGGTTATTGATGCGATTATCCATGTCTTGCATTTGCTTTTCTCTTTCTTTGTTTTTTTCACAAAGTTCACTAACCTGAGATGTTAAAGTTGTAAGGGTGCTTGTAATTGTTGTGAGTGCATTTTGTATATTTGAGTTGATTTGGTTATTGTTTTGATTTATGTTAATCGCCAATTGTTGCATTGATGTTTTAATGTCGCTGATATCTGTTTTTATCGTTGTTACATCCGTTTTAAGTAACATAACATCAGATTTCACTATACCGAGACTATTGTTTACGTCAATTAGGGACAAAGGATCTCTAAAGCGTTTAGCATTATCATCATTGCCATCATTTTCCTCATCTCGCCGTAGTTGTTTTTGTTGAGGTTTTCCATCAACTACTACCAAATATGCGTTATTGTTGGATCCTCTTCGTGGTTTGCACGCATGACATCTCCACTCTTCTTTACGTTCGGTGTTCATGGTATTATAAGAGCTTTCGGACAAGGTGCAACAGGGGAGGTAATGGTAATTTGCGTTGCAGCCACGACAAGTAACGTATGTTGTTGCTAGTTTTTGTTTACAAAATTCGCACACACTCATTTTTTATATTTTCTTTTCTGTTATATCCTTGTTTAATATGCAAAAAAATATTTTATTTTATTTAAATGAAAGGAAAAAGTTTTTAAAAACACGAAAAAAGGTATTTTCAGTTAGTTTTTTAAAACAATTTTTTCACCAATATGTTGGGATGTTTTTGTTTAATAATATATTATTTTTTTGATTTTTTTGCAATACTTTAAATGGGGTTTAATTGACTTTAATTGGAGCACACTAAAAAATCGACCGTTCGCAATGAAAGTTAGTACTGATATTTTCCCATAAATATTTTTGGCCAAAACACATGTTTTGCTCAAAACACGTAATTGAAAACGGAGTATTAAACTCCTCAGTGATTTAAATAATTGTAAGTGTTAATTCATAAAATTTATTATAAGTTATTTTTTAAAACTCATTTCCCTAGTTAAAAATGTATACATGCTCTTACGTTTTTTTTTTCGTCTTAAAATATTTTATAATATGTGATTATATATGGCGCCATTCATGGCCACATCTTATTATATGTTTCTTATATGGAAACATATAACAACATATATTATGTGGGAACATATTATTATAGATGCACCTTTATAAAATCAGATATTTAGAATATATATCATATACATAATTAGATATGGTAGATCTTTTGTCATTTAAAAGAATACATTCTCATATATAACACAATATGTAGTCACATATGATGACATATAATCTATGATATAATATATAATGTCTTATAAAAAATATGTTTGTGTGTGATATATGATATGGTTATATAAGGTGGCGCAAAAATAACCTTCCGGTGTTTTTTTTTTATTATGTATTTATTATGTATAGCATTTTCTGATAGGAGGATTACTTTTGCGCCACCTTATATATGGTGTCATATGTAAACGGTATTTTTTATACACACTGATAATAATCCATGCGTAAAATTACAAAAAAATGTCAAAATAACCAATTTTTTTGTAAAATAAACGAAAATTTGTACATTTTACGAAAGTTTTTGTAGTTTTGACAATAGTTTCGTATTTTTATGCATGGATTATTATGAGTGCAGGTATAGAACTTTAAGTTGGCAACACTTTTCTAACTAGCGGCTATTTTGACAGTTGTTAAGTTATTTATGTTTAGTTTGGTTTGGCATTTCAACATGTATAGACTGACGCCTGAATAACGATTCCAATTTGTGCAAACTTATTTTGAAAATCATGATTCTGTTCCAAATATATTTCGTGCGGGATATTTTTTAGCGATGAAGCTCACTTTTGTTTAAATGGATACGCCTATAAACAAAACTGCGTATTTGGAGTGATGATAATTCTCAAGTGTATGTTGAGACACCGTTACATCCAGAAAAACTGACTGTTTGGTACGCTTTATGGGCTGGTGGAATCATTGGTCCGTACTTCTTTATAAACGATGCTGGTCAGAGTGTTACAGTCAATGGTAACCGCTATAGAGCCATAATTACTGACGTTTTCATTCATCAATTGAACAACCATAATGTGCAGGAACTGTGGTTTCAACAAGACAGAGCAATATGTCACACAGCTCGTGCCACAATTGATTTATTGAAGGAAATGTTTGGTAACCGCAAAGTTTCGCGTTTCGGACCCGTGAATTGGCCTCCAAGATCGTACGATTTAACTCCGCTTTACTATTTTCTGTGGGTATATGTGAAGTCGCTAGCCTACGCCGATAAGCCCGAAACAATTGACCACTTGGAGGACAAAATTCACCGCGTTATTGCCAATATACGGCCACAAAAGTTGGAAAAAGTCATCGAAAATTGGACCTCCAGATTAGACTACGTCCGAGCCAGCCGTGTCGGTTATATGCCAGAACTCATATTTAAATAATAATGCCAGAAGATTATCTTTCAAATAAAGTATATTTCATTTCAATTTAAAAAATTGATCTTTGTTTTATTCCATTACAAAGTTATATACCTCTATAAAAAAACAACCCTTTATAAACAATTTTACATATATAAAAAAATAGCTTTACTTAAGTGAAGGGCATTCTCTCAATTAATATTATTTGATTTCCCCCAATGCGTATGAGTGATATTATTTTATTCCACCACCTTTTATGCGTATGAGTGATAATTAATTTATGTGTTTTTACCCACACTGCGTATGAGTGTTGAAAACTGTTTAAAATTTCTTGCCCATGAATATTAAAACTTTCACTGTGTATTTTATTCAATATAATTCGTTTTTTGTTCAATTCTTTTTTTTTTTTTTAAATAATATATATTTAACCACAAAAAAAAACTATTAAATGTTCACTGTTAATTGAGATGCTATAATTGATTTTTTGTTCATTGTTATTTTATGATATTTTTTTTATTTTAATTTTTTTACGAGTTTTTTTTTAATGTTATATCTTCTTTTGTTGTCGCCAGCTACACACATGCCTCTTTTATATTTAAATATTATTAAATATTTAATAAAAATGTCGACCAAAGAAAAAAAGGTCTGTTTAAATTACAAATGTTTGTTAAAAGTATGAAATCAACTTGTTTTGTTTTAATTAAATGTAAAGGATCTAGTATTGTTACATTTTATGGAAACTTAACGTTGTATTATTTTAATTATACTCAACACATTAATAAAACAATTGAATTCATTATTGTTAAGTTTATTTGTATTTAAAATATACACACGAAAAAATTTAAACTTATTTCAATCACAAAAAGAGCCGATTCAATTACTTTTATTGCCGAAATTCCGTTAACAGAGAAAAGTCCTCATTCAATCACAAAATTTGTAGCTCTTTTATTGAAATATTTTAAATTAAATTTAAACACACATTTTATTATGATCTTTGTTATATTTGTATACACTAGGGTTGGTCAATTTGTTCGGGACCGAAAAATATGACAAAGCGTATAGTAAGGTCGTAATCTACGGAAAATTCTAAGAACTTTCCCCAAAGAAACCATGGTTCTAAAATCAAAATCGAGCTTCCGGTTTTTTAAGAGAAAATTTGGTGCTCAGGAAATCCGAAAATAATTCTATTTTTTGGAAATATTCATTGCAATTCATTGCAATTGGTGAATAGTTGACCTGTAACGCTGGAAGAGGGCTTATTTTCTCAGCTTTCTTTATCTGTCCTCATTTATAGAAAATTATTTACCCAAATAATGGTTTTGGAGGTTTATGTTAAAATAACAATAGTCAAACTGTTAAAAACCTAAAACTGTTACGATTTTTCTACCTAAAACTTAAAAAAAAAAATATTTAACTAAATTGGTATTCAAAATTGAATTAAAAAAAGTAATTGAACTTAAAATTGGTTAAAAGAAAATTTATTTAACAAAACCTAAGTCAAAACTGAAAATTTAAAAAAAATATCGATTTTTTATTAAAACTCACTTTTTTATTTAAGAAGTTCTTCAACTTAAAAAAAAAAATAATTCAAAAAATAACAATGAAAAATGTATTCAAAAAAATATATATATCGGCCAAACCGGGAATCGAACCCTGGGATCCTATATCACAAAGCACGACATAACCACTTCACAACAGCACTTGTTAACTAATGCGTGCCGGCTGCCTAGGTTCGAATCCTGGCAATGCCCATCAAATTGATTTATTTTTTTGTTTGCTTTTTTTTTTAATTTAATTAAAAAAAAAATATACGAAAAATATTATTTTCATCGTTTTTATGTTAAAATGTAATTAAGAAAAAAAAAAAGAATTGTAAATAAAACAAAAAAAAATTGACTAGGTTTGTATGATACTTGCCTCCAATATTAACTCTTGATAAGGAATTATTCTTTCTGCCATCGAAGGAAAACGCTATGATATCAGAGTCATTGAAATGTTGTGGACGAACAAATGCTCTGCACTTCTTTTTTTCACGAGCGACTTTGGCTTTATCCATAACAATGAATTCCCCCACTTTGTCCTTCAACTCAATATCTCTGAAAAGAGCTGTTGCTAAGACCGAAGCTACTGTGTCAGAAATTCCGAACCTATCGCAAGCCATTGCAAAATTCAGAGTAGTGTACCTTTCCGCGTATGGACCTCGTTTTAAAGGAATTTCATTTACTTGAAATTCGATTCCATAGTCAACATCCATTTCTGACGAGTCGGGCCTGTATGTCGTTTCATGACTAGCTGATGGATTTGTTGCAGGCAACTCAGACATTTCTTCAACAGGTTCAGGAATGGTATGTTTCCTATTAGTGTGTTGATCTAGCATAAACTCCTTTAATTGCTCTGGAATCAATCCACAATGGTGTATTTTTAAATCGCACTGGCATTTGCCGATATAAAATAAGTTGTCTATTGTATTCAAAAATGCTTTGTAACTTCCAGATGTTGGTTTATTTCTGGTTGCCTTAGCGTGCCTATTAAGCAAGAATTTAAGCTTTATCACAACACTTTTCTCACTAGTAATTGCAATATCCAATTTCTTCCATAAAACATTCAATCTCTCTGCAACTTTCGGTGTAAAACGTACATATGAAAACATTTTGTTTTCAGCTTTACAACAATCGCTCAAAAAAAAATAGTATTTCAAAACATCGTGTATAGTAGGTAAGTTAAGCTCAGAAAATTCACTTGCCAAACCAAAAGCACTACAATTGTAATGTGGCATGTGACCTAAACTTGATTCGGAATTTGCAACAGTTAAAAAATCCACCTCCTCCAAAGATCCAATGGACATTGCTGAAGAACCAATTGACATTGCTGACGACTCCATGCTTGACACAAACTTTATTTAAATTTTCAAAAAAACACTGATATTAAAAGTTAAAATAGCACTAATTTCAAATGCACTTGTTGCTTGAACCCACGCTTTCAACTGCAGAAATCAATCAAAAAAATAAATAACTATTAGAATTCATGATTTAAAAAAAATAACGGAATACTATTTCCAGAATAGATAAAAATAACTAGTAAGAATATTTACTAAAAACAAAAAACTAATGTTACAAAATCGATCAAACAAAAACAAAACCTATGATTAGCTACCTACTTTCTTTTAATTTTTGACAATATATAAGCTAGTTTTAATGTGTTTGATCATGTGCTTCAAGTACCAAAACTCGTATTAAGCTCATAAGTTAATAAGTGCTGTTGTGGTATAGTGGATATGTCGTTGTACGCCCTGGACCCCAAGGTTCAAATCCCGTCTAGGCCAATATTTTTTTTTTTTTTTTATTTTTGTTTATTTTTTTTTTATTCAACTACATACGAATTATTTAATTTAATTTTTTTAGAATTCTTTTTTTTTTTTTTAATTACATTTTAACAGAAAATCGATGAAAATAATATTTTTCGTATATTTTTTTAATTAAATAGTTTAAAAAAAATAAAAAAAAGCAAAAAAAAAAATTAATTAATTTGATGGGCATCGCCAGGATTCGAACCTAGGCAGCCGGCACGCATTAGTTAACAAGTGCTGTTGTGTAGTGGTTATGTCGTGATTTGTGACACAGGATCCCAGGGATCGATTCCCGGTTTGGCCGATGTATAAATTTTTTTTAATACATTTTTCATTATTATTTTTTGTCTTATGTGTTTTTTTAAGTTTTTTAAATAAAAAGCTTTGTAAATAAAAAAGTGAGTTTTAAAAAAAAATATATTTTTTTTTTAATTTTTTCGTTTTCAGTTTTGACTTAGGTTTTGTCAAATAAATTTTCTTTTAACCAATTTTAAGTTCAATTACTTTTTTTAATTCAATTTTGAATACCAATTTAGTTAAATAATTTTTTTTTTTTAAGTTTTAGGTTTTTAACAGTTTGACTAATGTTATTTTAACATAAACCTCCAAAACCAATATTTGGGTAAATAATTTTCTATAAATGAGGACAGATAAAGAAAGCAGAGAAAATTTCCTTTAAAATAAGCCCTCTTCAATGAATTGCAACGAATATTTCCAAAAAAATAGCATTATTTTCGGATTTCCTGAGCAAAAATTTTTCTCTTAAAAAACCGGAAGCTCGGTTTTAATTTTAGAACCATAGTTTCTTTGGGGAAAGTTCTTAGAATTTTCCGTAGATTACGATTTTGCTATACGCTTAGTAGGCAAAAAAATTGAACCACCCTAGCATACACATTTGATTAAAAATCAATTGATTGGATTAGAAAATGCTCAATATTGTATACGTTTATAGTTACTATGTATATAAATTTGATTAAAAATCAATTGATTGGATTAAAAATTGATCAATATCGTATACCTTATCAAAATGCCTTAAAAGGGTGTTGCTGTCGTTCGAAATGTATAGCTTGAATTTTATGAAATCCAATTAAATGGTTATAATTCTTGTTTAGTTAATAGATTTATTAAGATTTATGTCAACAAATTGCTCACAGCAAATTAGTTTTTTTCCTTCAATTGAAAGTTAGGGAAATATTTTTAATTTTTTTTTTTTTTTTTTGAATAAATTAGACCTTTTGTTGAAATCATTGTTTTTTTAAATTAACTACGTACATAAAACTAAACATATTACTAATTGGGAAATTAGCTGACGCATTTGTTGTTTTTCCACACATCAATTTTTAACTGTTTGTGAAATTTTAGCTGATCATTAAGTAATCGAGTCTTAATATAGTTATTATTATTTTTGTAGTTATTTTTAAATTTAAGTTCGCAAAGAAATAATTACAACAATTTCCAGTGTGCGATATTTTAATTTTTTTTCTTTTTAAATAAAGATGTTTTACATTCATATTTGTACTAATAGGTAAAAAAAAACCGACGAAGTTTACTACCATTTATGAGTGTATATACACAGAAAAAAATTTTGCTATTTGCCAACTGAAATTCATGTACTGAGACTCAAATTCGGTTAATACGCATTTCAGTTGGTTGGTAAAACTGAACATTTGTATTCACATTGTATTCGCTTAATATAACTGAATTTCAGTTGCAACACCCAAAATATTCAGAAATCTAATGTTAATATCGTTGTACTAACTGAATTTATAAGTTGTTAACATTAATATATGGTTTTTCATTGGGTGAAATTTCTATTTTGGGTAATTTTTAGTTAAAGGTACATAGCATGCAACTGGACTTATATTAGGAATTATTTAATATGTGACAGGGCCAGTGCAAAACTATATACCACGAGACCTATCTATGTGTACACACCACACGATTAAAGAACAATATTTGATAAAACACTAGTCACATATTAATCGCAATCTGTTATGTTGCAGATCTTGTATAAACTCAATAGTTTCGTGATATATCACTGTACTGCTCAAAGTGAACATGTCACAAGACAAATTAAGAATAATTGTCATCTTACCTGTCATATTATCTACAACTTACAGAAAGAACCTGCACAAAATTAAAAATTCCTCGCGTGGACCAAAATTACTCTACAGAAAATTTAAAAATATTTTTCATTTTCATTTCATTTTTTTTTTCATTTCATTTCATTTCATTCTTAATTGATAATCTAAGCCCCAATGGGCCAAATGATTAAAGATAAAGTTTACATGGAATAATTTAGGTTTATAATTAATATAATTTATAAAAAATAAAGCGGTACAATAAGCATTAACTAATATCTAAAATATACATGTAGCAAACAAATTTCGAATATATTGTCTAATGTAGCCAGTAACGGCTAAATTATTGACAAATTTTTAAGTACAATTTTCCGAAACACAAAATCGGAATTATTAAAAGTCCTTTCACTAAAAGGTATTACACTATTCCATAGTCTTATAACCCGAGCACATATAAAGTAACATGATCAGTTCTACTTAATTTATAAACAAATCTTACAATCCGGTGAACGCACATTTTAAGTTTGTCCAAATTCCCATCAGATGTGCGACTAAAAATCTCCAAGCCATATAGTATCGTTGACATGAGGAGTGAATGGGCTAATTTTTTCCTGACATTAAAGGGCAAAGCTACATCTACATTATATAATTTCCTCAATGATTGGTACACTCTATAAGTAATGTAGATGAAAATAAAAGATTGGTGTTCTTTGTTGTAGCTCACATGAGCAACTCATTTATTATTATTTATTATACTTAAAATTTACCTTAATTATATTTCGTGGGTAACCATCAAATGAGTGGTTCCCACGGTTCATATTATGAAGGTGTCAGATTAATCAACCAAAAAAGTACGGCTTTTAGCCAATCACAATTAAGTGTCAAGTTTATGACAGTGATTGCTATTGCACGACAATGTTGACTTATTAATCACACTACACCTCCTTTTTTTGGGAAAAAGATTGATCAGTAGCTAATTGATCAATCTTTTTATATAACTTAGTTAAATAAAAATTAATTTAGTTTAAAAATTAATTTATATATTATATTTCTATTTATTTAATATTTTATTTAATATTTATTTTAACATTTTTTTTTTTTTTTTTAAAAAATTAAATATTTTTCTTTTATTTTATTTATTTGTTAATTATTTGTTATTTAAAAAAAATTTTTTTTTTTTTTTGTTTTTTAATGTAAAAATTATAATTTAATTATTATTTTTAATTTTTTTTTAAAAAGTTTAAAATTTATAATTTAAGTTGTAATTTTATAAAAAAATTTAATTCTAGAAAATTTTTTTTTCTTATAATGTATGAAAATATATTAGAATTTAATTAAAATATTTACAATATTTACAGTTGGAACTTTCTAAGACGATTTTTATGGACTTTCGTAATCCTTGTATCGTCGATTGCTAATAAACAATTGCCATGGTCATCCACTTCTTGATCTCAAAGGGACCCCTAAAGAGTGGTTCTAATTTATGACCGGCATTGTCCTCCAAAAGAACTAGATCTCCAATATTTACGCTTATCGGCCTTGTTGTCTCATCATATAGGCCTTTGTTGGTCAATTTTGCCTTTTCGAGCATCAATGCAGCCCTCTTTTGTGCTGTCTGGAGTCTATACTTCACTTCTTTCTCATATGAATCTATGTTATAAAGTGGACTAATTTTATCCGACTTTAAAGCGTCTATGGATGGTGGTATTTTACCAAAGACTAGTTCATATGGACAGTAATTATGTACTGTTGAAGGTGTTGTATTAAAGCAATACGTGAAGTAAGCTAACCATTCATCCCAATCAGTTCTATCCGAGGATATGTACGAACGTACGTACTCATTGAATGTTCTATGGTATCGTTCTATGGTACCCAGTGTTTGATGATGATAGGCTGTTGAAGTGACGAAGTCGATATTCAACAATTGACATAATTCCATTATGGTCTGATTTTTATATTCTGTTCCCATATCAGAAATCATTTTCCGCATGGGTCCATAAATCAAAACAAAACCCTCAAAAATCGCTTTGGCGACTGTTCGAGCCGATTTGTCAGGAATTGGTACTGTGACTAAGTATTTGGTCAAGTCACATATTATTCTTATAGCGTATTCATTACCTTTGTTCGATCTCATAAAAGGACCAATTGTATCGATAATGATGGTATCAAATGCACGCGTAGGCGTTTGCGTTTCGATCATTGGTTCTCTTGTTTTCGGTAATGACTTGTTCTTTTGGCACTCTACACAAGATTTCACATAACGGGTAATGTCCCTCGTCATGTTCTTCCAGTGGTATTGCAATCTTATTTTCCTGAGCATTCTTGTAATGCCAGGGTGACCTCCAAACAATGGGTTGTTATGGTACAATTCCATAATTCTTAGTTTTTCAGAATTCGTTACGATTTTTGTAATTGGTGGTGTGAGTACGATTTTTAATCTTCGAAGCTTTTCATTTCCTACTTTCTTGAAGTGGTCTAGTTTTACGTTGGCCAACAACACACTGTCCAAAGACATGCGAAGAGTCGTGATTTTCAAATTACTGGCTACTTTTTCAAGCCTTGGAAAAAGGTGACCTAAATCTACCTTTCCATTAGTAATAAAATCTCGTGACTCAAATTGGAAAAGCTTGGTTTTCCCTTTTTGGATAACCAGCCTATCTTTAGTAAAATGCAATCTTGCATTTTTATTGTACTCATGGGCGTTTATTGCCTCATATATCCGGATATCCACCGATTCTGTGTTTGGGTTTGTATTGGTCACTTTTTCCAAATTTTTTGAAGACTGAAGTCTTGTAGTTACCTTCAGTATTTTTTATTGTCTGCATTTCTAATGTCTTCGAATTCTAATCGAGACAAAGCATCTGCAGCATGGTTTTCCTTTCCCCTGATATACTCTACCGTAAAATCATACTCCTCCAGATCTAATCTCATCCTCGCAAGTTTCGACGATGGATTTTTCATGGAAAATAGATACGTTAAGGGACGGTGATCACTTCGGATCAAAAATTTACGACCATAAATATATGGTCAGGAAGTATTTAATTGCCCAATGTATAGCTGCTAATTCTTGTTCAATTGTAGACTTATTACTTTCGCCCTTTGTGAAGGACCGTGAAGCATAAGCCACAGGTAGCTGCTTATCAAAGTATTGCTGACTTAAAACTGCACCGCAAGCAAATTTGCTTGCATCTGTTGTTATGCAGAATTCTTTTTCAAAGTCAGGATACTGTAAAATTGTTGGGTTTAATAATTGGTTTTTAAGGTAGTTGAATGCTTTTTCACATTCAGTACTCCAATCGAATGCTATATTTTTCCTACATAACCTTGTTATGTGCCTTGAATGTTCGGCAAAATTAGGAATAAATCTTCGATAATAGTTGCAGAAGGCTACGAAGCGTTTAGCTTCATCGCCGTTCCTTGGTGTAGGGTAATTTAAAATTACTGAAAATTTCCCATCATCAGGCAATATGCCCTTATCCGTACACTTGTGTCCCAAAAATGTGACTTCGTTACAGAAAAAGGTACATTTGTCTGGATGTAATTTCAGGTTATATTTTCGACAAGTTTCGAAAACATCTCTTAAATTTTGCAACATGTGTTGTTCAGAGCAACCAATTACTACTAAATCATCCATATAAAGAAATGCTTGTTCGGATGATAACCCCGAAAAAGCTAGCGACATCATTCGCTGAAATGAGTTTGGAGCAATTTTTATACCGTAGGGTAATCGTTTGAAACGAAACGAACCCTTATCCGTTGAGAAAGATGTTACGTCCCTAGAGCCTTCTTCTAATTCAATTTGATGGAAACCTGACATTAAGTCAAGGCAAGAAAAGAATTTGGCTCTGCCCAGTTGGTCTAGAATATCGTCTATTCTAGGGAGTGGAAATTTGTCTGCTACGAGTTTCTTATTAATTCCTCTGTAGTCAACGACCAATCTCCACCTCTTTTGATCTGTACCAGGTAAAGATTTTTTTCGGTACTAATAAAATTGGGCTGTTGTATTCTGATATGGAGGGTTCTACAATGTCATCTTCTATAAGCTTATCAACTTGTGTACGCACCTCTGCTTTGTGAGAGTGTGGTATTCTGTATGATTTCATGTAAACAGGTTCATTATCTTTTAATCTGAGCTTCTGTTTGTAGAAGTTATTGGTTGTCATTTTTTCAGATTCTAATCCAAAAATGTCAACATATTCAGAACATAAGTTCCTCAGATTGGCCTTTGCAAATTCTGGAAAATTTTTCGATAATCTATTTAATTTTTCCTGATCTTTGCGAGGGTCTCTAGTTGGATGGACAATTTTATAGTCGTTAAGACTTTCTGTTTGAATTTTAAAATTCGAAATAACAACATTTTTATTTGTTGTGTTGACTATCTTGACCAGTGGTCTTGATTTTGAGACAATAGTGCTTGCAATGAATATACCATTTTGAAGTATCTGATTTGGAATTAACGCATTTTCCTCGTCAGTTTGAATGTTAACGTGACGGATTACCTCTGATCTTGCAGGCAATGAAATCGAGTTAACTTGTGGCGCACAGCGCATTGCTATTGCAATGTGTTGTGGAAGATTACCAGATCTCAGGACTAACCAATCTTGGTCATCCTGGTAATCTAGAAGGCACTTATATTTACGCAAAAAATCCATACCAATGATTCCGTCTGAGGGAATCTGAAAATCATTCTCGACCACATGAAATGTATGTGGTATAAGGAGTTCTTCAAATTTTAAATCAGTATGAATTTCACCAAGGGTAGTCGTCAATCCTTGGCCGACTCCACTTAGTTGGGTAGTTATAGTCTCGTCTATGTATCCGTTAAGGATTTGTCCAATTTTTAATAGAGAAATATCTGCACCCGTGTCAACTATAAATGTTGACTTTCCATTATTCAAAGATGTTCTACAGGGAAGATAGCTATAGAGACTTAAATTTATGTTGTATATTCTCTTATATTCAGGGGAACTAACTCGTTTCCCGAAACATTTTCGGTAACGTGTTGTATATTGTGGCGATTTCCGTTATTATTTGAACGGTTCCGTCCACGGTTGTTATTATAATTATTATTATTGTTATTATTATTATTGCCATTGTAATTATTATTACGGCCATTTCCGCGATTATTGCCATTTCTATAGCCGGATCTATTGCTATTTGGCTGATTTTGGCGATTATTGCCATTACGGATTTGAGATTTATTTTCATAAATAAAACGGAGTTTTGCTGCCCGTAAGCTTCCGTGCAGCTATTGACGAATTTAGCCGTCACTTCGTTCATATTTGAAAAGGTTCCTGATTCCATGACCAGTTTAACCCTTTCGTTTGTCGCATTTTTTGTAATTGCTTTAACTGCCGCTTGGGTCGAGTACCTCTGGGCTAGTTGTTGTGGGAGGCCATCTGTAATATAGGCACTCTCCAATGATTTGGTTAGGGAGTCTATTTCTGCCACGTAGGTATTGGCGTTTTTGCCACCTTGACGGACATTCATTAATTTGGCCGATATGACTTCGACCGACTCACCTTTGACAGTTCCCTTTAATGTAGTTATAACCGCATTAATTGTGGTTTCATTCGAAATTAAATTTCTGGCTGAGCCCTTTAGTTTTGTTTTAATTAAATTTACCGCCACGACCTCATGGGTATCCTTTACGGAATCCAAGAGTGTCAGTGCGTCGAGGAAACTCTGTAAGTTTTCCGGTTTACCATCGAAATCTGGTAAAACTTTCGATGCCAAACCGAGAAATTCAGTTATTGATTGAGGCATTGTGTTTTCTATAGTGGACACTATGCCACCACTATTCATGTTAGATATGGTTTTCGCGGTTTGAATAACTGGTTTTTCGGATTCTACATTTAAATCTTGGCTAGTCCAAGCATTAACAAGAGCAGGGTCGTAGACCACTCTCTCATGGATAGTTTTTGGTAATTCCGCTTTCAAATTCCTTTTTGTTAAGAGGTTTGAAAGTTTATTACGAATGTCATCGAAGAATGCATTCGCTGCCAACTGATGATTATTGGTGAGACGAGAATAATGTTCGTCAAATAATGCCCTAACTACTTCCAGACTGTTGAACAAATTCTTAATGTGTTTTTTCTACCGTTTCGTTCCTTGAAGGTCCTTTGTAGGTATTTAAACACTTAAAGGATTTGTCGAAATCCTCTCTCAGAAGTCTTGCTTTGGCAACTATGTCTATCCAATCCATATAATGGCATGATCAATTTAAGTTGAAAAAAAAATTTAGGACAAAAATGAAGTGTTAATAAAAAATTAGACTCTATCAAGACCGTTTCCTAAGGACGCGGTTCTGATATAGTTTTTTCTCAACGACCTCTTATGTAGTTGATACATGGTCGTGAGTAATTGCAATGCCAATATACATATTATTATTATTAGGTATATCACTGGAAGGTGCACTTCTACAGTGATTTCATTTATAACATTAGCGTTGGGGTTCTCGATTTTCGAATCGTGATTCCCCATCTTCAATTCTCGTTAAAAAATACAATTCATAAAAAAATTTTGTTAGTATGAATCCAAAACAAAAATTCAGTTATGTCACATCATCCCCTATCCGTTTCCTTCAGGACAACAGATTGAGGTGGATGTGGCATAAATCAGTCACTCATTATTTGGTGACTGTATGATTTCTGTCGCGCTGTGAGAGTGTCCCTTGAGAATCATCCCAGCCGACGGAAATTAAAAAAAAAATTGGTTAGTAGTTAAAAAGAAAATTAATTATAATTAATTAATTTTTAAAAAAAAAATTATTCACAATAATGGACTATTAAAAAACATTATTAATTCTGTTTTATTTATTTTAAATTTATTTTAATTCTTATATATATATTTTTTTTTTGACTGATTTTTTTTTAAAAAAAAAACTTTATAATTGAAATATTTAAATTATTTTTTTTTTTTATTGTGCAATATGAATTGTTAATTTAAAACAAAAAAAAATGTAGTTGGAAAAAACAAATTTAATATTTGACATCTGTACTGTACTGTACGGAATAGACGACGCTATATCTTAAAATATGTTTACCTTGTTTAAATTTGTTATTATCTCGTTGAATTTTCATTTTACTGTTGTTGAATTTTCAGCTTACTGTTGTTGTATTGTTGTTGATGATGTTTTAACTTTGCTGCCTATGTTCCAATGGTTTTTGCTGTTGTTAAAGTCCGATGGTGTATCGGACACACCATCCTTGGAGCAACTCGGCATGTTGCCCCCGCAATGTTTTGGCCACATTGCTTCTTCTTGTATTCTTAATTATTTGTAGGGTTGAAAGCAATTTTTGTGTTTTTTTTTTTAGAGTAGTCGGTGTATGTTACTACACATTTTTAATTTTTTTTGCTAACGACATCAGTTCCACTTTTTTTTTTATTTTTATTTTAGTTTTAAATTTTTTTTTTATATTAAAATTGTATATATTAGTTTAGGCACATATTTTAATATAATTATTCTTTAAGTTTCTATTTTTTTTTTTTTTGTTAAATTTTATTGTTTTTTTTTTTTTAAATTGTTTTTATTTTGAATGTTTTGATTTTATATATCAAAAAAAATTGTTTTTTTTTTATAAGTTTAAGTATCTCAAAACTTTTTTTTTTTTTAGTTTCACAAATAATTTCATTTTTTTTTTTTTTTTTTTTTTAAACACTGGCAGGATCGCCATGTAGATGAAAATAAAAGATTGGTGTTCTTTGTTGTAGCTCACATGAGCAACTCATTTATTATTATTTATTATACTTAAAATTTACCTTAATTATATTTCGTGGGTAACCATCAAATGAGTGGTTCCCACGGTTCATATTATGAAGGTGTCAGATTAATCAACCAAAAAAGTACGGCTTTTAGCCAATCACAATTAAGTGTCAAGTTTATGACAGTGATTGCTATTGCACGACAATGTTGACTTATTAATCACACTACAGTAACAAAAACTATATGATTATCAAATTTCAAATTTTTATCTATATAGAACCCTAACGCCTTGTAGTGCTCCACATATTCAACTCTCGAATTCCCAATAAACAACTCTGGTTCATTTACTATACGGTTGGAATGGAACATGGCCTTAGACTTACTGGAGTTTAGCACAATATGATTTAATAAACACCATTAACCTACACGACGAAGGTTCTCATTTAATAAAATTGTGAAAGCATTAATTCTATCAGGTAAACAAGAACAAACTATCTGAACGTCATCCGCAAAAATATGGGTTGTACCAATAGTTATGCTGTCGAATAAATCATTAATATACACCATAAATAATAAGGGAGCTAAAACAGATCCCTGAGGTACCCCCCTTTGCAAACTAATCATGGCTGACGTTACATTACAGAAAGAGGCAAACTGCTTACGCCTATTTACAAAGGAGTGCACAAGTCGATAAGCCGAAGTTGAAAATCCAAATATATTATACAACTTATTTATTAGTAGGTTATGACAAACAGAGTCAAACGCCTTTGCAAAATCCAAGAATTTTAAAGTACACAATTTCCCTTCATCATAGCTCTCCCGAATCTCATCAGTGATACTCAACATAACAGCTGTCGTACTGCAACCCACCCTAAATCCAGACTGATACCCATTTATTAAGTTGTTACTAGTAAAATACTCTAACATTTGGCCTCTTAATATAACTTCTAAGATTTTTGAACATATGGGCAAAATACTAATTGGACGAAAATCAGACAGAGATCTAGGATTAGGAACATTTGAAATCGGTATTACTCGCGCTATTTTCCATCCAGTAATAAGCCAAAAACTACGAAATTTTCAGCGCTATTTTGAAAAATTTTTTTTTTGCCAAAATGCACTACATCCGAAAAACTTCAATCTCTGGTAGGGAACTGAAGATATACTTTAAAAAATGTTTGCTTATTTTTCCCATATTAAGCTTTTTAATACCCATCGATTGAGTGGTACTCCCAATTTGTTTATTTTTCTAATAAATACCAGAAACAAGGATCGTCCAAATGACGTTGGGCTAAACAATTTGGTCGGACTCTATTAATTTTATAAAACTGCCACCGATCCGTTTATATGTCCTTTTGGATAGTTTTGTGAGATGCTTTGGGCAATTTAATGACTTATTCTAGGACATGCCACAGAGCTGTGAGTTTAAGGAAAGTTCAGTGACCTGTCCAAGGATAGGTCTGTGATATGCCACAAAGATCCAATTTCACCATCTAATGACAATGGGAAAGAAATCTGCTGGAGATAGAAAAAAAAAATAAAAGTATATTTATTGTTAAGTTTAAATCGAAGTTTTGGAATTAAATTTAAAGATTGTTTTCTAAAAATTATTTCTTTACTGATTTTAAAACAAAATGGCATGCCCTTTTAAGATATTTTAATAAAGTATAAAAAGCTAAATTTAAGCTCTTTTAGAAAATAGAGAAAGTAACGGAAAAATTGTATAAAAATTAAGTGAAAACTAAAATCAAAGTTTCAAAGTCTACAATTATTAGAGGCTTTAAAATACCTGGAAGCATAAAACGAAAACATGTCAGGGAAAAGTTTCATCTTATTTATGAAACAGCTTCGGTGGAACATTGTCATATTTATGAAGTTTTCATAAATATTATGAAACGTGTGAGATGTTGGTTAGTTCGGTTAAAGATCATGAATATTTTTTCCATATTAACAGAAAAATTATAATTTTATTTGTGATAATTTACTTTAATTAACAGAGAAAACACTTAGAAAACAAGTCATTTGACACCTGCATTAGGGTGGGGCGATTTGAACATCTTAATGAGCGCTTCGCGTTTCTGATTCTTGGGATTGTACTGAGCAAAAAAGTCCACTAGACCATACGTCTACGGTGAAAATTGAGCTTCCAGATTTTGACTTTTTAGCCGTATTTTGTGAAAGTAACCATGTGTGGGATGGACATATCTCAGGAAGTAGGAGGAGCTTATCCAAGATTATGGCATCAATCTCTTTTTTGGAAGATTCTCTAGCAGATTAATGCATCAATCATATTTATGGGTGGGGTTTAAGGGGTTAATTTTTTATTTCAAAATAGGGCTTTTTGCCGTAAAGTCAAAATCTGGAAGCTCGATTTTCACCGTAGACGTATGGTCTAGTGGACTTTTTTGCTCAGTACAATCCCAAGAATCAGAAACGCGAAGCGCCCATTAAGATTTTTCTCCTTCCATACTAATCGCCCCACCCTAACCTGCATGAATGGAGTTAACTTTCTAGCCCGCAACGGCCTTCATCAACATTCTTCGTGCATTAAAGTGTTAAATGGTAAACATCATCTATTTAACTAAACTAGATAAGTTAAAACCGTAACGTGACTTAGTTTGTTAAGTATGACGAAATTTACTGCGAACTCTATAAAGCTATGTTTAGTTCTGTTAATTATTACCATAGTTGCCAGTTCAACTAATTAAATTGAAAATTTGACTGGCAGTTATTTTCAAATGTCATTATATTTTATCCTTTACATTGTAAGTGAAAAAATATCAATATATATCTCTTCGTTTTTTAACATATGTCGAACATATGTATTAAGCGAATTTTTGCTTTTTATAAATATTTGTGAACAATTCTTTTTTATAACTTCTTCATCTTTTTCGTCGAACGGAAAATTTGTTTAGTCTAGTCGAGTACTAACACACTTCAGTATCGAAATTGAGCCAGATCAAGGTGGAATTCTAAAAAGCATCATCCTAACAATATTTCTATGAAACAGCTTCATACAGTTTCATTGGACGAAAATCAATGAAGCTTTTATTGTATTTATGAAAGTTTTACTGAAGTTATTAATTCGTTACATATAAGTTCGTGTTCAGTTAAAAACACAATTGGTAGCAAAATTGAAAAATGTAAATTAGTAAATTAGTAAACCTATAAATGCTGTATCACCTTTCCGTCAGTCATACATCCGTTTATGATATGTGGATTATTTCAGTGTTAGCTCCGCTGTGTTTTGTTTGTTATGCACCGATTGCCAGTTTTTTATACACAGCTAGTTATTTTGCACCAGTTAAGAGTTACATCACTTTTTTTACTGTAGCTATTATTGTCCACATTAGTGTAACCTTAGTTTTTCTCCAGTTTCATGATGTAACTAGAATAAACCAGCCAAAGTTTTAAAACAACTAAATATGCCGTTTTACGAAAAATTACAGTGGTAAGTAAAATTGTCTCTTACTATACGTGTTGTCATACTTAACTATATTATATTCTACAAAACTGTATCACATTGTTTACAATTATTAGTTTTACTCGGTCATTTCTGATAGTAACAAGCAATATTAAAGTGAAATTCTATCAAAATATTTTTAAATTTACAATTACTACACTCACAAGAACTTCTCTATAAAATTTCAACAGTTATTTTAAAAGCTAATCGGTAAAGTTGTTTCAATGGACTATACAGTTAAATTAAAAAAAATATATTTTTTAACTTTCTCTATGTTATTCAATAATCAAAATAAACAAAAAAAAAACCGACTTTCGGTAATAGCTAAAATATTCAGTTAAAATTTTATGTTTAAAACAAAATGTAGTTATATTATATTGAGTATTAAAATAAACAAAAGTAATCTATTGTTTTTACCGATTTGGTCAATTAATTGTTCAACAGTTGAAAATAAACTAAAAAACGCAATTGTTTTAAACGAAAAGTAAACAGTTAACTGATTTTCAATTAATTTAATATGTATACTCAGTAGTCGTTATGGAAAAAATATTATGCGTGTAGTTGTGTGTGTGTTTAACTCGAAAAACAAATAATAAGTTCTTCAACAAAATTGTTTATCGTTGCCTAATTTAGGCGATATGAGCCAAAATATTTTAGGGTGCATTTTGGAAACTAAAGCATATAAAAGAGAAGTTTTGGACAAAAATTATTTCTCTTACCAAGATATAACCACTATCGAAAAACTATTTCTTTTCTGCTCCTATTTAAGAAGATATCGCGATTTTCGCTTTTTGGAAAAAGCGAAGTTAGGCGAAAAAGTATCTGAACTTAAATTTATATTGTTCAAACGCTTTGCTATTCTTTCTGCAAAAAAACTTTCTTTAAGTTAATCTTTTATTTGTTTTTCAAATCTTTTAATTATTCTTTAAAACCAAAACACAATGTTATACATCTATTTACTTTTATCACACCGTTTTAAAAACATGAAAATGTTGATAACGATGGTGATGATGAGTAAAGATTTGTCACGTAAACAAATATCCATCAACTAACAAACTTCAAATACAAGATGCTGAGTTGAAGCTAAAAAAAAGGCACCAACCAAAGAGTAGTTCTTGTTTAGGCTGCCAAAAAACTAATTTGCATTTTAATTGTATCATTCACAAACACATACACAAATTTACTAAGTACACATCCTTTTGCAAACACATACACTACTTTACATACTAACTTGTACTAACTTGAAGGTGTGTGTACTAAAGGGTTGCATGAATGTTTTGTAAAATATTATCTTTCGTACTCTGAGGCCAGTTTTGACTATTTTTATAATTAAAGTAGCAAAAAAAGACTATTTAGCTAAACAAATTTGTTATTTTTTCATGGGATACTTTAATTTTATTCATGTTTTTATAATTTTCAAGAATTAATATTATCAAAAAATATTGTCACTGTATAAAACAATGTTTTGCGAATGTCTTACAAGACATTCATACTACCCTTTAGTGTGTACACTAATAGAAAAAAATAGCAAACATTATGCTAAAACTACTAAAACTTAATTTAAAATTACGTTGCAGGAAAAACTGGAAAACCTGGTAAAACTGTTAGGTTTTTTTTTGCGCTAAATATTAATAACATCCCAAAAAGTATTGAAAAACTGAAAAAACAAGTGATTTAAATATTGCTTTAATTAAACTTTATTTTACGTATTTTTTTTCAAGCAAAAATTCAGTTCAATAAATTTAAATAATTTGTATTTTTTTTTTGTCAATATAGAAAAAATAAATAAACACAAAAAAAAAAATTGGAAGATTGTAATAAATAAAAACAGTTGCATTTGTTTCAGTCTAAACTGTATTCTAACAATATTCTTTTCTTTTTAGCTCAGAAATACTCTACCTGAAAATGTACGGACAAACACGGATGAAAACTAATACATAAAACATTTTTTCCCTCTGCTCAAGATAAAGGATGCACAGTGGGATATATCTCAACATTTTTGGAAATAATTGGTCCATTTCTTACTTAGTAGTCCGAATTCATTGAAAATTGGTGTAAATAATGTAGATGATGTAATATCGAGCTTGAGGTGTGATTTTGAACCTACCAAAACCACCGGGCGCCAAAATGACCACCAAAAATAGGTAACTTCTTGAATATAAAATTTTGAATGGCCGCTATTTTTTTTTCAAAAACTAAAACATATTTGTAATCTGCTACTAGAGACTAATAAAAAAACATGCTAACATAGATGTAGATTAATAAGAATCGCATTTAGCTCTTTTGGTAGAACAAAAACTTGCGTAAGATTACCAAGGTAAAAATATAATTTTTACTATTTAATAATACTATTTAATAATAGACGTAATCCAATGACGTTTTGGACTTCAATATGCTTTTAAGTCAATAATGTTAAATGTATGCCCAAATTTATTATTTGCTATCAGCAATCCCACAATTCTGTAAAATAAAAATAAAATTTTAAAAAATTAGATTTTTTGCATTTTTTGCTTACATGCCTACATTTAAAGCGGGGATTGGAAGCTACTTACCCAATAAATTGTGTACATGTTGAAGTATCTAGAACCGCTTCCTCTACCTAATTGGAGGCGTGCGCAATTTCTAACAGTGGATTTAAATTGATATTTGTCTTAAAAATATGGCTAGTTTAGAAGCAGTTGGGGAGAAAAGTTTATTCAAATCAAAAATTTTGTTAACTCAACTCTCTTTTATATAAAAGGACCCAGCAAAAAATAACCTGAATTTGGTAAGCAGTTTGGTATTCAAATTACTCGGGTTTGTTTTTGTTCGAGTAAACGAGTAACTCGACTTTGAGGTTTTTAACTTACTCGTTTAAGCAAGTAAGATTTTAAAATTACTCGAGTAACTCGAATAATTTCAATAGTTTTAAAATTTTCTTTAATTAGTTTTTCATTAAAAATTCATAATAAAACACAAAATAGATACAAAATCAGGATTTCCGAAATGTATTTTATCAAAATAAAAAAAAAGGTTGGGAAATTTATTTGTTGTTATTAATAAATAATTATATAATTACAAATTATATCTTATTACCCTAACCGAGCAATAGCTGCTATAGCTTGTGGCGTGTTGTAGTGAAAACAGACCAATGAATCTGATGGAAATCGAACCCACGACCCCGCACTGATAAGCCAGCACGCTACCAACTAGCCTACCGGTGCGCACGGGAAATTAATTTAAAATTAAAAAATATTTTAAAACAATGTACAATTGTGCGGTTTTAAATTTTTTTCTTTCGTTTTTGTAAAGTTCGACTTTAAGAAGACGTTAGAGATATAACTATTTTCCTAGGCATAGCAGTCTATGCCTAGGAAAAATATAGAGTAAAACTCACTTTAACTTATTTGATTAAGTTGAATATAGATGCGAATTGAAGAACGGCCAATCCGAGCTGTAACTCCAAACAATTATGATAAGTTAAGTACAAATTGAATCTTGCAAAAAAATGTAACACAAATTAATGGTTTTGCGATGGTTGCGGTCTCTCGTCTTTTCTCCAAAATTACCAAAGACAAATATTTATTATCAGTACAGTATTGCCTATATAGTGGTGCCACGTAAAAAAGTTGTAGCCCTATGTAAATTAACACGGTAACTGACACATTGCTCTATATTTTATACTACGTTCATATTGAGCAACAAAATATGTTTTCTATTTAAAATTTGTCTGGAATTTGAAAGTAGAAAAAAAAAATTATTTTTAAAAAATATGAAACAGTTTAAGTTTTTAAATGAAATATAAACTGAAATATTACATATTTTGACTTACTCGATTAACTCGATTAATCGACCAAAATTGTTCGTTACTCGAAATTGACCATTTTAATTTACTCGAACAGTTGTCTGAGTAAAATTCATCGATTAATCGAGTAACGGTTAACCGATTGAATACCCTAGTAAGCAGTAACTACATTTTATTACATACTATAAGGCAATTACAGAAGGCATTCTTTGAAGCAGTGAATAATGCATACAATGAAGCAATAAAGAATGCATGCCATGAAGCATTAATTTTGTAAACATACAAAAAAGCGATTCTTATTGAAGTATGTTTGGAATCCAATTTTTTTTGTACTTACTAAGGCAATAGTTATCTACTAAATTACTAACAAAAAGTTATAAAATAAATTTTTTTTTGTGATAGAATTTATTTCTTTTTTTGAAAATTATGAAACTCGATAGGCACTCTAGCTTTATGAGCCTTCACGATTTACTGGGTCACTAATCAAAATATTTTTTCATAAACTTCTACAAAAAAACTTCAAAGAAAAATATCGAAAAATAAAAAATATAGTATCCGTTAGTATTTGCTCTTAAAACAGGCACTAAAAAGCGATTCTATGGCATAGAATAACCGAAAAGGTTAAATAATGCCTTCCGCAAGCGCTTCTGGGTAAGCACTATTTTTTGCTGGGAACCTTTTGGAATAGTATGCACACTTTATATGTTCAGAAAGAAAATATTTATCTGGAGGTAAAAGACTGTTGGAAAAATTATTATTTTTATTTCTATTTTAAACGAATATAGTTTTTGAGTGGAAAAGGATATCGCATTCATTTGTTTTTATTTAATCAAGAATTTATTTTGCTATTCGCAAAAAACTTGACCTGTGGACCAAATTTAGAATATCAGATTTCCAAATGAGAATTTCTCGCGAACTATTAGAGAAAGCACACACTTGTGAGCTTATGTTTTGTTAATATCTACTAGTAGATTACAAAGATGTTAATTTTTTGGATTAGAAACAAAAAAATGGCGAGCAATAAAAATTGTATATGCAAAAAGTTTCCTATTGTTGAATTAGATTAGAATAACTTTATTGAGTATATATTGCCGCCCTCCGAGTGGTTTGGAAAACTTAAGATGGATATTGCGTCACTTATGCCTGTTCCAAATTGTATTGCAATCGCACCGCTAAGTATAAAAAGGCTGAATTATTTCCAAAAATTTTGTGATATATCCCACTGTGGAATGTAAAACGAATATTACATGTAAATATACATAAGATTGTCAAAATAAATCAATTTATACAAAAAGAATGCAGACAATTTAGTTTTTTTTTTTTTTTTTTTACTGACTTGATTTAAGCTTGAAGATATGGTTCGAATACAACTCTTTTTCTTTGTTTTTTTTTTAAATAGTTTGAACTTTTTACTATATGCTACGAAAATGTTGGAGGAAAAATCGCAGAAATAAAAAGCTACAGCTTGTTAAACAAACTCCTTGCCCTATATTTTACTTCAAATGCTTTTTTCTCAAAACGAAATACTGAAAATCTGGTGCCACTGTGCAGCCTTAATGGGCGGGATCGACTGATTTAAAATAGGTTTTTTGTTTTGTAAAGGACTAAAAAATTAAGTCACTAACGTAGAGACATTTTTAATATGTTTTTTTAATTTTTGAGTTCATCATCGCACCATTTTAATGCAAATCAAAAACTGGGATATCCTGCTACGTTAGGAACTAATTCATTCCTGTGTGAAGCAAAATAAATTTTTTTCCTAGATGAGTGCCCAAGGCTACACGATGTTACGCGATTTTACCTTTAAAAAAGAGGGTTTATAATGAAATGGTTACCAGAGTTGCCAAGGTGTTCTAAATTAGAATTTTACAAACAAAATGTAATACATTGTTTTTCTAACGCAAACAGATTTTTTTTTAAATTTATTGTTGCTTAAATATTGTCACTTTTATTGATGTCTAAAGGCCTCATTAGTTGTTACTTTCTGCTGCCGTTCTGTGTCGTTCTGTTCTGTAGGTAATATTTTGTAATTACTTTTTCTGTGAAAGGAATCAGCTGTTTTAAAAAGTAAAAGAAACTCAAACCAAAAACATTCAAATCAGGGCTGATAAATGCGATTTTAAAATAGTACTAACCTGCATAAAAAATAGTACTTTTTCGGCATCACAAGTATAAAAAAATTTAAATATAAATTAACAAACAAATCTTTGTACCCTCCAAAATGAACAATTACAAATGAAAAAACAAAAATATATTAAAAAAAAAATATGTTGAGAGGTGAAAACAAAATTTTAAGGTGTAAAACTTTTTTGGACGTAACAAAATAGTGTCGTGAAAAACATTTTTGAGGTATCAAAACTATTTTTGAGGTAAAAAAAAAGTTTTTGTGGAGAAAAAAGAATTTGCGCTGAATTTTAAATATTATTCACCTCTTAGCGTCTGGTGGATAAATATGACGTTATATTTTATACACCAGACACTACAATGAATTCTAATAATATACAGTCCGTTATACACCAATTTGTATGAAAAATTTAGAGGTACTTTAACATTGTCACTCATTACTTTTGGACCGCTAGACCGATTTTGCTCATTTTCAATACCAAACTTTTCGGAAAAATGTACATAAAGCTATGTAAAAACGAGCAGTGCGTACTAATTTTTAACATTTTTTGAATGTGCTATTAATATCTTGCTGTATTGAACTACGTTTCTCACAGTTTTTTGCGATTTTTAGCAAACAAATTTGTTCGTGAACTCATTCGATTTTAAAAACACGCAGCTAATAGTCAATTTCACATTTTTATAACATTTTTATTATTTAATTTTTTGAAAATAAAAATTAGTTATTAGTAATTAGTAATTATAACCCTTAGTGATTGAATTCAATAATTGGTTTAATCTATTAATTGATATAATCATCTGTAATCAGTCGCACTCAGTTTTGATTGAATTCACAGCGTTTGGTTCCAAATTAATTAATTGTTCATATGGGACTGCAAATCGAATTAATAATTATTGAATTTTAAAGGGACCAAGAAATTCATATTTAGAAAAATTTGTAAATCGTACTAAATGAGTCATAGGAGTATCAGGGTACATCTGAGGTTCAAATAGTACCATGAAAAGTACTATAGTACCAACTTTATCATCCCTGATTCAAATATTGATAAAACTATTTCACAACAAACCAATACATACGCACTTTAGGCTGTCACTTAACGTTGAATTCTATTTTCAATAGATTTGTCCGCAACAGAACAGAACGAAAAAGTGAAAACTAACCACACATACAGACTTTCAATTGAACAGAAACAAAACAGCTGATTAGTAACAGAACAGAACGTACAAACTAATTCTACCTTAAAGCTAATAAGCCCCTTAAACTGTATTTGAAGGCTTGAATGGAAGCATATTTACACTGTTATTTTCGACTGGTATTCCAGTACAATTTTTACTGTTATTACAGTTTTTGTTTGCTGTTTTTAGACTACAAATATTCTGTAAAAGTTTTTGATAATTTTAGCAGATTAAATTGCTATTTTCAATTAACTAAAATTCAACTCGAATATAACTTAAATTTTGTAAAGTTAACAGTTTTATTTTTGCTGTTATTATTATTTAGCAAAAAAATCTGCTGATTTTAGCAGTTTTTCAGCAACGTCACATTTAAATAATTTGTAAGTAGCTCTTTCTGCTATTTTTACAGGTTTGTTTTTATGAGTGTATTATAAAGGAGATTTTGTTTGTTTGTATTTTTTCCTTTTTGCCTTTTGCGAAAAGACATGTTATGTTGTTAACACGTTTCATGTTGTTTGCAATTTGGGTACATTTTTATTTTGTTATATTTTTCTTGGTTTATTTGTTTACATTTAAGATTTATTTGCATTTTAATTTATGTTGAATTTTCTCAATAAAAAAATATATGTCAAGAAATGTAATTCGTAGGTTAGGCTGCTTCTGACAAAAAAAAAATTGCCAAATTTTGCAGTTGACAACCCTGGTTAGATTAAGATTAATGAAAAGAAAATTCTCTAGTTCAGTGCACAATTTAAAAAAAAAATTTTTTTTGGGGTCATTACCAGACATTAAAAGTTTTCTCGATTTTTAAGATCTCAGGTGAAAATGATAATATATGGTAATATAAAGGGTCCGCCATTTAACGTTTTTTTTTTCAACTAGTGCTTATTTCGTGAATGTTAACACTTAGCTCATGTCTGATTTGACAGATAATTAGTTTTATCCTTCCGCTGAACGAATATGGTCCGTATGTTCGTTATCTTGTGAAAAAAGTGAAAGAAACTGGCATCCTCATCGATAAACCAAAGCGTGAAAAGCCAAAAACAGTGCGTACACCCGAGAATATTGCTGCTGTGGCAGAAAGTGTGCGTGAAGCGCCATCAACATCAATTCACCGTCGTTCTCAACAATTGAGCATTTGGAGACATCATTGAGACGAATTTTGCATAAAGACCTTGGTATGACGCCATACAAAGTCCAATTGGTTCAGGAGTTAAAAAAAAAAAGTTATTTGGCCCTTTATGAAAATGCACGATTTCATGTATGAGCATATATTGTTTCATATCACAGTACAACATTTTTAACACATGTTTTAACACATGTCAATTCTGTAAATTGCACTTGAAAGTAGCCCCAAAAATAAGAACTTCTGCATCATGGGTTTTATCAAGTTGGCTGCATTAACAATTCAATGGCCATACGAATTTTTTGGCTCAAGATGGATTTTTAGCACTTTTTCCATATTTTAACATGGTTATATCTCGATATACCGTACGGAATATGTCTTTTGTGTCTAAGGGAAAAATGAAAGTTGATATTGAATAGGAAAAAAAACTGCGTAACAAACCTACCCGGAAAAAGTGCATCCAGTGACTTAAAAATCGCAAAAATGCCAATTTTTTACCATTTTTCCCATTTTTCACCTTTTTAGCCAATAACTGAAATAAAAATCCACAAATATGCTGTTTTTTTTTTCTTTATAAACTTTATTTTGCATGACAATAAAAATTCCGATTCATATTATAGCTACACTTAGAATACTATGTTGGTATAGACGACTGCAATTGTAGTCAAAAACAAATGAAATTTCATTTAAATAAAGGACGACTTACATTTCATTAAATTCAACTAACATTGTCATTTGTTTTTTAATGTTCAAAAAATTACTAACAATTGTAGAAAAAATTAACCACATGGTAGTAAAAGATAAACAAACATTTATTTATTTTTATTTTTTTAAATAACAAAAACAACTGCAAAAAATTAATGTAAAATCATAAAACAGTCATTTGATGTGGGTTGTTTTTTTAAATGAACTACAAGGTTAGTAAATATTTTAATTTGTTCTACAAATGACTGACATTTACATTAAAAATAAAGAAACTGTATTACAATCCAAACAATTACATATTTTTAAAGCGGAAGTTCCCTGAGTGTATTCTTACACAGAAAATATGAGATTTTTATATGTTATCTATGCATGGAAATAAAATTTAGAACATTTTCAATTATTGTCAATATCCATCCTCGTTGAAATTAACGCTTGTGGTTCTGATGATCTTGCTTTCTTCGTAGGTTGTTCCAAAATTCTTTTCGTTCCCTATTTTAGGCGATATGGGCCAAAATAGGTTTAGAGCAAATCTCAAAAACGAATCCACAAAAATAAATAACTTTGGGCATAAATTATTCCTCTTACCAAGATATAACAACAGTCCAAAAATTAATATTTTTTTGTTCTTTTAGTAAAGAAGAAATGGCGGTTTTTGTTTTTTCGATAAAAGCGAAATTAAGGGAAAAATCACCTTAACTTCAACATATATTAATTAAACTTAAGGGTTTTGTTAATAATACTTAAGATAATCATCCATGAGTTTTAAAGTTAAGGTTATGTCCAGTGTGACCAGATCTAGAAAAATTTTGCAGCTAAATCAAAGTCAAAAAAATGCTAGAAAATGCTAAAAAAAAATTAAAATGCTAAAAAATAATGCTAAAATTTTAAACATGTTTTTTTACTTAATATGTTTTAATAATGTGTTAATTTTTCAAAATTTTCAACTTTCGTTAACAATTGATTAAAAAACAACAAAAAATATTTTTTTTACTAGAAAACTAGGAACATAAAGTCTTAAATTAAATTCAGTCTTTATATATATATATCCATACATACATAAAACGATTTAAAATAAAATAAAATAACCGTTAAATTCAATATATCACTTATGTACATACATATATGTATGTATATTTTTATGTATTATTATATTACAAAAAATCAACAAAAATTAAAATTCAATCATAAATGACTATTCAATTGTATTAACGTTTATAAAATTTTTTTTTTTTAAAAGTATTAGATTTAATTATAAATTAAACACATCATCAAATGAGTATTCTTCCTCAACTTCCAAAGAATGGGTCGAAATATCATTGTAATATATGTTTTTATTACATTTTTTTAATGAGATTATTCGTTACTTTAAAATTTTGACAACGTGTATTTAACCTTTTTAAACCGCATCTAATATAAAGAAGCGAATTCATAGTGTTCAATATCATTCTTTTTCTTATTTTCGTTTTTATAAGGCTCATTCCACTAAAAAATCGTTCAACTTCCGCGTTACTATATGATTAAACCAAAAACTTCATTATAGGGGAAACTAATTCATTGAAAGGATTTTTATTTGATGCGTTTTTATACTCGTATACATTTATCCATAACTCAATAGTTGAGTTCTTGTTTATCCATTCACATAAACTTAGATTTTGCCATTGTTGTTCCAAAACCGTAATTTCTTCTACAGAGAAATCTAGCATTTCTTTTTTAAAATGTTCACGTAATTTACATTTATTAGGTTTTTAAACTGTTTTCTACAGAAAAAAAAACTGGTATTCTTTAAATTTAGAATATTCTTTGGTAATCGTTGCCGAAGTTGATGTATTAATTGTGCTATAAAATTTCGGCATGTAAGTCTTATTTCCTTTTCTAGTTCAGGATTGATTATATCTTTTTTCGATTTTAAAAATTCTTCAAAATTGTAATTGAAATACGGGAAAGGGATCAAAATGGTCAGATTTTAAAACTATTTGTTGGGTCTTTTAAAAGAATGTATAGTTCTGATAGCAACAGAGTAGGGTCAGCATCATTACATTCAAACATATTATTTACTTTTGTACATCTGACAACAAAGGTTTTAAAAACTTTAAATATAACAAGTTCTTGTCATTGTAAAAATTTTTTAAAATTTTAGCTTGATGGCATGATTCTACCGTTGCGGCAATTTCAAAATGAGTTTTTAACTCAAGCCATTGATTTTCTATACGCTTTACGGCTGGTTCAATTCACAACCATCTGCTGTCACAAGCTCTAACCAATTTTAATGGTTGAATGTCATCACTAATCGCAGCATAAATATGTTTATAATTTTTTTGTCGTAAGGTAGATTTAGAAAACCAATTGTAAGTTTCTGACACCAAATAGCTAATTTCGTCAGGTAGTGTTTTTGATGCTGAAGACACTGATAACTGAATTGAGTGACAGACACACGGAATAAGAATTATGTTTTTATTTTTTTCACGCAATTTCGCTATTACTCCACCGTTAATTCCCGTCATTACTCTGGCGTTACCTGTGCTTAAACCCACCATGTTTGCAATTTTTAAATTAAAATCATTAAGACTTTAAAAATGGCTTTAGAAATTCCATTTGCGGATGCATTTTCTAATGCACTTAGGTTTAAAAATGTACTTACAAATTTTTGCAAGACTTACTATAGTATCGAATTACTATACGCAAATATTTCTCAAGAGTAATATCTGTAGACTCGTATATAATCAGACTGAAACTACTATCACTGATATCTTCAACCAATATTGGTTGAAAATGCGGAGCTAATACTGATTTAATGATGGCAGTGCACTATTTAATGTAAAATTATAGAATTTTTAGATTTAAAATAAAATAAATATATTTGAAATTTATTAAATAAAAAAGCTAAAAATGCTAAATGATTAATACAAAAAATGCTAAAAAAATGCTAAATGCTAAATTGAAAATTTGCGGCTAAATCAAAAAAAATAAAGCTAAATCTAGCTGCAAAAATGCTAAAATGGTCACACTGGTTATGTCCTTTACAGGTAACCTTTTGGAATCCTGTATGTTCTTATACCAAAATTAGAGCGTTTTTACTTTGTGTTTACTATCAACGGTTTCAACATAAATATTTTTTTTCAAGATTTTTGAAAATTGTGTTCATTTCAAAATATTTTTTTGAAATTGTAGGAAACTTTAACTTTAACACTTTCTCGCTTTCAAACCGTGCCATGTATACAAAAATCTACTTCACAAGATATTTTGTACATTTGATTTTTTATCGAAATGGTTTAAATTCTTATTATATATTACTTATTTGGCGAACATGTTGCCAATCTAAAATACCCCGCCAGGAGTCGGTCTTGCCGGTTAGCGGGTAACTGCATTTTGTATTGTTTTGGATCGAAAAGTCAAAAAATGTGGGCGAAAATATGAAATAAATGAAAAACTCTTGAATGCTTCCAGTAATTTTTTTAATTTCTCGACTTTTAAATCGCCATTTAGTTTAGGTCAAATCTTTTTAACGTGTTACTTCGAATGTCATAGTTTTTATGTATAGTATACCTATAACCAACCATTCCGCTTTTGGTGGGACTATCCCGATTTTTGATGGCTAATTGCCCGCTTTTTGGAACTTTATAATAGACTTTTCAGAACAATTTAGAAATGTTCAACAAAGTGTGTCAAAAATCCACCCGCCAAATTTTAAATTTGTAATTTTTTTTTTGAATGTTTAACAAAAAAAGTATTATATTTTCATTTTGTCTTATAAAAAAATGCAAAATTTTTTATAATTTTGATTAAATTCAATTTGAGTTCTAAATAAATTGGTATACAAAAAAATTTAATTTTAACCATTATATGATATGAATTTAAGTAATTTGTTAAATGTATTTCTGTATTGATTTAGAAAATGAATTTCGTGGGTGAAGTTTCTTTTTGCAAAATGACCCAAAATAATGTTTTTTTATTAATAATACACCATTGCCCACCTCGTGGTACTACGCCAAAGCGTATACATACACGCTCGTATATTTTGTATAAGTACACAACAATTGTTGCCACTTATTTCTGCAAATACCTCAGCTATTTTTTTTAGAACTAAATTCCTTTTATATAAAAAATAATTTCTTATAATAAACTATCAAAACAATTATTTATTTAATATTTTTAATTGTTAAAAACATTGAAATAAAAGTACAAAACAAAATGTAAAATAATTCTTAACGGGTTTGTAAAAGATTTATAACTCTAATGTGTTAAAAATACGATGTTTACACCATAAGCGACATTACATGAATCCGGTTATTATGTTTCGTTATTTAATTAATAAATTATTTTGTTAATTTCGTAATTTTTTATTTAAATACAGTATCTTAACAATGTGGAAGCCCTACCATTTTTATCTAAATATAATTAAAAGAATAACAAATAAAAATTAAATTTAAATTTAAATTTCAGCAAAATAAATTAACTAAAGTAAAAACTTTCGACTAATTATTTAGTTTTTATAAATTCACTAAGACCCAGCAAATAAATTAGTTGATTTCTCGGTTTACATTTGCTTTCAAATAAGTTTCAGCAGCACTATTCGCTAAATTTGCTAACATCAGCAAATCACTTTGACTGATATTAGAAATTTTTCTGATTTTGCTGACTCAACTAATTTTTTTTGCTAACTTTACTGACTTTTTTAGTGTAACTTAATTTAAAATTTATTTAAAAGTTAATAACTGCAAATACATTTTAATAAATAAAACCTCTTAATTACCGATCAACTAAATTCAAATTAGATGACTAACAATCACAATTTTTTTAGAAATCTAATAAAACACATAATTTCAGAATATTTAGAATAACTCTGTAAGAAACAAAATTATTGACTAGTAGTAGAGGTTTTTAGTACATAATTAATTTCAGTTAATATTAACCCTATTTTATTGATGTAACCATTTTGAAGTTTCGGTTGCCGTTAAACCTTCAGCGCGTAAGCGTTGCAACATGGGCCGGTAAATATCGGGAGTAAAGGGTAATACAACACCACGCTCTTGGATTTCACCATCCAAAATCATTTTTGCAGCAATAGCAGCAGGTTTACCCACCGTCATAGCCATAGCGGAATGGCCATGGGGTTGGCCATAAACAACAAAATTTATACCACGTTCTTCGATGCGACCATCCTGCCAGCGTATACCAACTTCATGACGTAAAATCACCAAATCACGTTCATTACGTTCTGAAAGTTAAAAAATTTTAATTAAACAATTGTATTCTTTTAAAGGATAATTGAATTAAATTACCAAAAGCCAATCTATTAGCCAAATAATAACTTAATGTATCCAAAGGTGTATTAAGTTTAACCACTGGAGTATCCTCCAATAATCCAAGCTTTTCCAAACAATCAGCATCACCAAGACGATCAAATATCTTTTGTTTTAAATTTTCATAAAATATACTAGAATCAGCTAAACCCAACATATGTACCACCAATTGACGCCAGGTTACATCTGGTCCACTTGGATGTAACATGGGATGAGGCTCAGGATCTATTAATCCCAAAAGCTGCATGGGTTGTATAGATTCGGAGAAACCCTTGTATCTGATAGTGCCTCTTAACAAAGTATGAACATCTCTACCCAAACCATAAAGATCTGAATATTTTGTTGAGTCACGATTGGGAATACCTTCTAAAGCAAAGCCGGGTAGAAAGTCTAAACTTTTGGGATTAGACATTAATTCACCGCCACCCGAGATTTCCACAATTTGTCCTTTACTTAAGTACTTAGCCGCTGAGAGAGTATTTAAAAGAACTCCTCTAGGTGACCAAGAAAATTTATAACGCAAAGCATTATCGGAATGTTCAGGAGCTGGTAGACCACCACAGAAACTAACAAATGACTCTATAATACCACCCTTATCTTGGGCATCATGTATGCATTCCAAAGCCAATAAATGATCAATGCCAGGATCTAAGCCGACTTCATTCATTATGGTAACACCATTACGAGTAGCCTCTTCATGCAAGGCACTAATTTCGTCATTTAAATAACTAGCTGTTACCATGTGAGTCTTCCCTTCCACACAATATTTTGCCACCATACCATGCAGACTGTAGGGTAGTAAAGATATCACCACATCAGCCTTACCACACAACTCTTGCAAATGTTCGGTACTTTCGTTAACATTTAAATAGACACTTTCAACACCAGCATATTGATTAGCCAAACGATCAGCCTCATCTTTAATTTGGGAGCACACTGTTATGGAAACGTCTTTCTCACGGTGCAACCATTCCACCAAAGGAGCTGAGACCATGCCGGCACCTAAGACTAAAACTTTTTTGTCAGATTCCGAACGACCTTCTATTTTGTGACGTGAACGATAGCTGAAAATAAAAAAATTAAATAATTAAAAAAAGTTATAATTAATTTGAATTACAAAATATTTAAAGATTTTTACAAATATATTTAAAAAATTTTAGTTTTTTTTTTATTTTGGGTAAGGGTTTCCTTTTATGTTAGCTAAAAAATATTATACCTCGTTTCCATTTTTAAATGGTTTTGGTTATTTTTTTTAATAACAGTTATTAGTTTTCCTTTAAACAAAATTGGAATTAGTTTAAAATTCACAAACAAAAAGAAAAATATTATTAACACATAAACATTATCAGCTGTTCAGCAAGGTTGATTGCCTTATCAGCAATACAGAAATACAGAAATAATATGAATTAGGGTGGATCACTATTTTAAATTATTACATTTTGACTAGGGTGTCAATGAGAAGATTTTGGGCTTATAGAAATATTGTAAAGTTCAAAAAAAAAAGGATTAGAATATCCAACATTTCACACGCTATCAACCCATATCTACGATTTCCCAGTATTGAGATGTCGATTTATTGTTTATTGTATCATCAATATTGGGAAAAAGTAGATATAGGTGGAGAGGGGTGGATGATAGTGTAAGACTTAAGCTTAAAACAAACAACAAAAAAATTCCTTTTCCCAAAGCGAAAAGGAACGGAAGCGAAATTATTTTTTTTTAATGCAGAATTAAACTTTATTTTAAAAGCAGAAAAAATGCACCATAAGCAACGTTGAAAGAATGATAAGAATTACGGGTAAAGTCTTTTTTATTTAAAGCCAACACTAAGAGGAAGCCGCATACCGACAAAGATGTACATATTGCGAGTTCCTTAGTCTTTCCCACATCCACATCGAAAAAGCTACGAGCCAAAAATCTCAAAAGCCATCTTAATTCACTTTAAAAGTCCGCGATATGTCGTCTATCACACCGAACAGCTACAGAATACAGGACCTCCGTACATTCAAGATCCAGCTACGCTACATAAAGCATATATAGTATAGTAATGCACTTCCTGGTGCTTTGCCTCTGCTCCAGTATATGCCTCATAAAGAGAGTCTCTCAATAGGTTCTCTCCAATCTTAATGAACTTCAGATATTTCATAGAGGAGAGAAAAATAAGCTACACCTATTTGTTTGGTGGCCCAATCTCCTGTTCATGGGTTAAAAAGTGGAGTAAAAAATTACCACTTTTTTTGGTTTATGTTAGATTACTTCAACGAAATCTAGACATGTGTTGTATCAAATGAAATGGGATTTTGGAGGCGCATTTCAAGTATCCAAAACACGTGTTGTAAGTTTCACCCCAATTTGTGTTTTGTTAAAAAATTATATTCCTTTAGAACTTAAAATAGCGCATATTAATGCCTTTTTAATTTAATTTAAACGGGGGAGTGGGGTGGTAATCTTTGAGCTTTTTACGATATTCGTAACTGCGACTTTTCCCGTAAAGCTTTTCACGTATATATAAAATTTGTCAAATAAATGGCAACACTGAGTTACTGCACAGGTAACATGGATATTAATAAATTTGTTTTTTTCGAGTAATTCAGCGCTGCATGCAAGTTAATCTGAATTTGGTTAATTACCGACATGTTTCCATACAAAAATTCAAAAGTTTTTGACCTCATCTTTTAACCCTCAAATATGAGATTGGGGTGTTGCAAAAAAAAATTCCCTTAGTTTGTAAGATCGGAGGGAATCGATCATGAGACACTTCTTGATAGTACAAAAACTCCAAAATTGACTTTGAAGCAATTGCCCATAAATTCGAGTAGTATTCCATCTTAGGCCGGATCTTGTGGATAGTAAGGTTATTAGAGGAAGTGAAATAGTTGTTGACCCGAATAAGAAAGCTAAGACATTTATATGCTTCTTTTGACACTTAAAGACACTTTTTCAGCGAACATCGCGTTTCCTTCCTATGCCTAAAACATCAAGAGCTTGAGATTTCGCCTTTGACCTGTGGGATGTCAGATTTATGTTGCCGTTTTTCTCTAAACAGAGTAATCGCCAAAAATCGCCAACAATTGTTTTTGTTTTATTTTTCATAAAAAAGACGCCAAAAATCGCAATGACACTTTTTGATCGAAGTATAACACCGTTTTAAAGAATTAATGATAAACAAAAACATTATTTACGATTTCGGAGAGTTAACAGAGTAGCAATCTTAAAATATGTTTTTTTTTTGGCAATTTTGTTTTTCAAAAATTTGCACAAAAAAAAATTTTTTTCAACATTTTTTTAAAAATTGTTTGTTCCAATACTTCTTAAAAGCACTTGATAAGCATTTTAATTTTGTAAATAAATTAGCAAACAAGGCAATATTTTTCGAGTAGCCAAAACCCATATTTTTGTGCGCCACTCCCTCTAGCGCTGATCCGCACAAGACTTTTTTTTGTCTTTCTCTTGCATTTATTAACAATAAGTGTTTTCTATTTATAATAGTAACATTTTAATTGTGATCTCAAATCTGACAATTCAAAATGAAATGCAATTTCAAAAGATCAACAATACATTAAAAATTCTTAAACCAAACACACGGGTACACTGAAATGTAAAATCTAATAGGAAAAACAATAAACTAGAATATGGTGGGTTCAAATATTAGTATACATGCCGGACTCCCAATTCGTTTCCAATATTTCATGAAAGTCATTATTTTATGTTTTTAAATAGTGTAAAAGGTAATGATGTATCATTACATTGCAAGGTAACCCATGAATGCCCAATTATTGGTAACTGATTACTTTATATTTTGAAATAGTGATGAAGGTAAGGAGTATTAATTACAAAGTAGTACATTATGTAACCCTTTATTGGTATTTCATTACTTTTTGTTAGATAATAATGATACAGGTAAGGAGTATACATTACAAGGCGATGCATTACTCCATCGCACCCATTACCAAAGTTTTGCTGGGAAACTCGTCATAACAATCGCCCATCGCCATTTCAAAAATGAAATAGGCAAACGAGTTTGAAAATCGCCACATTTGGAGAGAAATTGCCATGCCTGATAAACCAGCCTATGGTCAACAAACAATATTTAGTCTTGCATAAAAATCTATCCTCTTCACACAATTCCCTTTTAGAGATTTATTATCTGCCCTTTGCCCTCAATCCTCACAAGGATAGGCCTACTATCGACGGAATATGAAAGAAAAAATTTTCTGAATTCTGCAGAAGAATAGATAGTATTGAAGATGATAGATAGGATTGAAGATGAGAATATACTCGGATAAAAAAATATCTATAAAAACTGAAATCACGAGGTGTCAAAAGCTTTTGCATGAGAACTTAATGACACTCACAACCGAACGACTTAGATATGTACTATATAAAGAAAAAATGAATCTGTTAATGGACCGAATTCCATATTTGAAAAGTCATATACACTTAAATAATAATGTTAGTACAAAAATTAGTAAAACTTTTTTTTGTCACAATTTACAGTTTTTTTAATAACAACAAAGTTTTAAGTAAAACTTTTTCCTATTCTGCATTTCCAAATCACAATTTTTTACTCATTTTCGTTGTTGATTTTACCAACATATTTAGATTTAGATTTTTTAACACAAGTTGCTAAAATTTCTAACATTTTTACTAATTTTCTTTCTTTATAGTTGAGAGCAACCTTCTTTTTTTTTTTTTTGAAAGTTAATCATTTGTAGAATCTAAAATTTGAAGAAAACACCGATCCATAAAAAAAATTATTTTAATTTAAACAAAATTTTTTTAAAAAAAAAAAATATTGCCGGATTTTACCAAAACGATTTTCTAAAAAGTAATTAAAAGTTAACTAAATTTTAGTTAGGTTTAATAATTTTTCTTACTTTACTTATAATTACACTTTACTTATAATTACAGACACCTTTTGCTAAAATTAGCTTAACGATCTGCTGGACTAAAAGTAGTTAATTTTTCTGTAAAATTACTAATTTTTCTGTAACTGTTCCAGACTTTTATATATGAGTTTATTATTAAATAACTTACTTGTTAGATTCACGTAATTCTTGTATATAATTATAATTTTCGGTTAGCTTTCCGTTACTAGCAATAACGGCCTAAAATAAAAACATAAAAAACCACGATATAAAAAAGAAACAATTTACCATTTTCTCAAACATTATCTAGCAATTGTACCTACCGATTTTATAGGATAAGGAAATTGTTCATCATCTAATGGTTTTTTAGCGTCACTTTTAATAATTTCATTAACAAAAGGTGCTAAAAGCTCACCAAACAAATCTGTAGATTCTCTGGGCAATTGTGTGGGCATATTATCTATTGAACAAACCAAGACACCAGGACCCTTAAAACTTTTCGTATCCTTATTACGATCAGCATCATATAAACAGAATGGAGTATCAATAGTGGTGCATTCATTCATAAATTCTATCGAACCTCCGGGATCGGCAGAAATATCACAGATTGCTAACATTCGATGCGGTAAGGCAGGACTTCCCTTGCTAGTGGGTAACCAAGGTGTATTGGCAGGTCTTAATAAATTTTTAGCATCTGGTATACTAATGAGTTTTGGACTACCCACAGCCCAGTATATACAATTTACTATAACCGAAGCATGCGGGGCAATTTTTTGGCTAAATGTGGAAATATAACGTTCGGGGAATTCATCATATTCTTTGGCATCAAAACCACCACCTTCGCGGCGTTCCAAATGATCAGAGCGACTAACTTCACAGCCGTAAAGTTTATTTTGACCTGTAAAGGAAGGATAACAATTGGTTTTAAAATATAAAAGGGATGTTTTGTAATAGGTACTTTTTAAAAGAGGTATATTTTTATAAAAGGTACTTTAACATAAAAAGTACTTTGTTATAAAAGGTATATTTTTATAAAAGATACTTTTTTAACATAAGGTGCTCCTTTATAAAAGGTATTTTTTTTATAAAAGATACTTTTTTTATAAAAGGTACTTTTTTATAAAAGGTACTTTTTTATACAAGGTACCTTTTTATAAAAGCTTCTTTTGTATACAATGTACATTTTTATAAAAGGTAATTTTTTATAAAAGTTACTTTTTTATAAAAGGTACTTTTTATAAAATGTACTTTTTATAAAAGGTGCTTTTTATAAAACGTACAATTTTTTATAAAAGGAACTTTTTTATAAAAGTTAATTTTTTATAAAGGTACTTTTTTATAAAAGGTACTTTTTCATAAAAGATACTTTTTTATAAAAGGTTCTTTTTTGTACAAAGAACTTTTTAAATTTAGTTTTTTTATAAAAGGTACTTTTTCATAAAATGTATTTTTTTATGTTTAAAAATAAATTTTGAAATTTTGCAAAAAAAATTAAAAAATATAATCCATTACTCACTTCCATGTTCTGACACCTTTCTTAACATTTCCGGTGGAACATATTCGATAGGTAATTCTTGGAATACCTCCTGAGCACCCTGTGAAACGTTGCCGGAACCAGTAAATACAAATGTTAACGGACCAATAGATTTTGGCATCATACCCAAAGAAATCTCATAACCACAATCTCTAATAGCCTGTCTAGCCATAGATGAATTCCGATAATTATGAGCTGGTCCAATATGCATAAATGGTGTATGATGACCTAAAGCCAACAGGCGTAAACCAATTCCATGTAGTATATTAACCATACCAGCAACACCAGCATATTTGCCAAATGCTACTTGGCGAGCACCTCTCTCATCTATGATACGTTCGTAATCAATCAAACGAATTTTCTTTTCCAATACAGCATCCAATATGGGCATATTTAATTCTTGAGCCTTTATAGTATGTGAAAAGAAACAATAAGTTTTGCCGGGTATTAAGGCATCGATGGGAACTTGTTTTACACCAAAGATAACTGAAGCTTCACTTATATCCTCCTGTATTATGGCACCTGCTTGAAGATAAGCCTAGAAATATTAAATATTCAATCATTAATAATTTATACTAGAATTCTTAGTACACAAATTTTAAAAAGGCCTACCAAAAAAAAAAAAAAAAAATTTAATCTAATCTAATCTAATCTAATTCGTTTATCTATCACAAGGGAAACACACCTTTTATTTTTGTTTTAAATCAAAATATGTTTTTCGTTAAATTATTACGTTTCCAAACTATAGTACGGGGATGGGAAGACTTTTTTTGTTGCGCTCCAAAAACTGACATTCTGTTGTAAAAAAAATATGTTACATTTTCTAAACCCTTTTCTAGAGCAATTTTTTTAAGTTCGAAATTTTGTCCTTTTAAAAACTTTATGACCAGAGAACTAGAACTAATCGTTTTTGTACTTATTATAATTTTTCAATTTTTAATTTTTCGAGCGCTCATGTAAATTTTTATTAATTGTAAGGTTTTCTGGCTTTAAACAAATAATACTACCTCTGTTCCGTATTATGGTATACATATCCATAAATTCGGTGGGACTAAGCTGGGTTTTAAAAAACTATATATTCTACACTCAAAGAAAATATTGCTGACTTTACTGACGTTTTTTTGAGTGTATACATTTTAATCAATCATCATAGTTGAAGAATGTTTTGATAATTTTTCTTGAACAAAAAAAAGTTTTTTTTTATAGTAGAAATTGTTTTACCAGCTTTCAGGAATAAATTTCCTGTTTCTTATAAAAAGAAACAAATATATATTTAACAAAATAATGCAAAGCCACATTCCAAAGAAAACGACGATTTTCGTACACTCATAAAAAAAGCCTCTGAAGTAGTTGAAAATTCAACTACAAACTTTCATTGATGTTGAGAATCGTATTCTGTAAAATTTAAGTGGCCTAAATTTAAAATTAGACTGTTAATTGCATTGATAATAATAATATAATAAAAATATAATAACAGGTAAATTAGTTAAGAATTAAAAATCAACAGACCATATATGGTCTGGTTTTACGACAATCCCTCTAATTAAACAAATAGTGATACCGTTACTTTAAAATTGTTCAAAACAATATCACTCTTCATAAAAATACTTCTTTTGCTCACTTACAATTTGTTTTAATTGTCAGTATGCAGTCAAATTGGGAGTATGTAAAGTGCATTTCAAAAGTAAAAAAAAGTTTTATAAAATAAATTATTCGTGTAGAAACAAGTATTGGTAAGAAAATTGGACTTAGTTTTAGCTTATGATAATGAATTTGGATCAAATTTGATACATTGTATTAGTTTTTTTTTCTATTGTTCTGTGTACAATATATGGTACACCATGCATTTGCTCATGTGGCTTATTGTGTGGATGTATGCATATTTTTTGACTATGTTTATTATTTATTGATTATTATATATTATATAACATTTTTTTAACTATTATTTCTTATTCATTATTCATTATTTATTGTTTTTTATTAATTTATTTTTTTTTATTTTATTAATTAATAATCATATAATTACAAAGCTACTATGGCTTTCGGCGCGTTGTAGCGAAAACAGACCAGTGCCTCTGGTGGGAATCGAACCCACGACCCCCGCACTGATACGCCAGCACGCTACCAACTAGCCTACCGAGGCGCACATTGTTTTTTATTTATTATTGGGTTTGTATATTTAGAAATGGATGGTATTATTATTGACAAAAAGACATACAACGCTGATGAAGTAGTGGATATGCTTCATAATTATCTAACTATGGTGATCGGTCTGATGATGAAATAGAATGGGAGCACGGACCGAAGGAAATTATTGATAACACTCAAATACCGGCAAGAATAAGGACGTTGTTTTAGACATAATTTCCAATGATATAGAGAGAGTTTTTTGGAAAAATGGAAACCTACATTATATATATGGATAACTATTACACGTATATACCATTACTGATTTATTTGAGGACCCAAGGCATTCACAGCATTGGAACCATCAACCGTAACCGCATAAAGAATTGTAAAGTTCCTGGCACCAGGTATATGATGAAAATGGATAGATGCGTTTCGGCAGAGTTCACAGCAGAGTTCGTTGGCATAAAACCATTACTTGAGGAACATGGTGTTGATGTTACTGTCCCTTCTGTTGCACTATGTTGTGGTGTAATGGTTAGCGCGTTGGACTTTTACACAGAAGGTCCCGGGTTCGATCCCCGGTGCCGGCAACATCAAAATAATACGTATGAGTTTTTTTCTATCCCTCATACGTATCGCAATGTCCACCTTCGGTGTTCCCATAGCAATTAACCCCACCGAAGTAAAATAATGAATCAGGGCTATGAACCAAAAAGCTTCAATAAGTTCGCCAACTCTCCATCAGGTGGCGAGCAACAACTGTTCTAAGACTTATCATCTCGCGCAATTACAGTGTTGCCATGTCTGAAGCCATTCATCTTTCCCCACCTTTCATCTCTATACTATCCCTTTCCAAAGAAAGCAACACACTAAATATAGGAAGTATTTCCTGAGTGTTGCCCCTCTTTTTAAAAAAAAAAAAAAAAAAAAAAGAGCAAACCCTTCAATCCCAATAACCCAATAGGAGTTCCGTCTGGAGGTATCACATGTGCGGACAAACATGACACAATAGAAAAGAAAGTGTAGACGAACCGCAGTCAGCTAATGAGTTGCGTTATGATGGTATGGATCACCTGCCAGTTGTTGAAGGACGACGTCGATGCAAAAGTATAAAATGTGGTGAAGACATAAAAGTGAATAATCTTTCCGTTTGAAGTGTAATGTTCATCTTTGCTCGACAGAAAAACGCATTTGTTTCGTCGATTACCATATCAAAGGAATACTAATTATTATAAATTATTATTTATTATAAATTATTATAAATATTTATTTATTAAATTATTATTTAGATTATAAATTAAAAAGATTGTTATCTTTACATACTTTTCATGAATTATCCATTTATTTTGTCATTTTTTTCTCATTAATTTCTAATAAATAAAAAAAAATCCAAAAAATTGTATTTTATTCTAAATATGTATAGAATGCATAATGTACCATATATGGTACACATCAAAAATCGTTGTGCCCAATTCGAGTTCAGCGAGCGACTTTACATAAGGGTATATTGGTCTCCATACCGGGTGCTTACCTCATGCATTTAAGGGTTAAGCTAAATCGACAGAAAATTTCTGCTAAAATATATTATATTTTAATCGGTCATTTATTAAAGACAAATTAGTTCAAATGCGAATGAACTTTGGTCTTGTGGTCAAATAAGATAACTAATAACTTTAGCTAAGTAACTGATTTAAATGTAAGCAGCAAAAAAAAATAGTTAAACTGATTTGGTACCCATTTCACAGACTTTTATACTAACTTTTTTTATGAGTGGAACACCAAGTTTAAAAATCAGCTGCCAAATAGCTGAATGAGCTTGATCTTCCCTCCTATGACAAGCCAATGTTAAATTCATCGATAAAAATTAGACGAGAAACAGTTTTTAAATTTATTTTTAAATTTATTTCAAATTTTCTGGAATTTATTTTATTTCTCCCATGATGTGGCGTTTCCAAACCAAAATATTTATAAAATTCGTTATTACACATTCTGAGGTGAAATTTCGACACTTTTAATGATATATATACACATTAAAATAGTATGATTGTGAAAGGCGTGGTAGAGAAGAATGAGTGTATTTTCTAAAAATCATAACTACATTGTAAATTTTCAATTTTTCTGAATCAGACTGCGCAGTTTCTGGTAGTGAACCTTCGTCAGTGACCCTGGTTTTTTTTTTTTTTGTAATATTTGTTATGTTTTTATTTGTTCGATTGCGTCTATATGAAATTTTCTGTGCAATCACTGACCGTGGTATAGATAAACTGATTTCTAATGCCACATGCACTCGCACTACACGTTAGACAGAGCGCTTTAGCGCACTGAGCTCTCGTCAGGTCGAGTTTTGTTGTGATTAAAACTAGTTTTTTTCCGAAAACTTTTCGATTTTTTCACCAAAATTAAAGATTTTGTACTTGTTAAATTTTTCTTTATTATTTCGAAAGACTTCATTAAACGTTTTACCATTTTCAGTTAAATGCACTTATTTAAATAGCGAAAATATTTATTTAAACCTCTCATAACCTTTTAACAGAATTTTTCAATAACTTTTTAACAGAATTTTTACTAACACGCGTCTCACAGTTTTACCAGCTCAGCTATAGTATATCAATCTGCGTATTTCTTTAACAGTTGATATGTATGGACTTTATTGTAACTAGAGTGTTTGTCCGATAATACAATGCTACTTAAAATATTTTTATGTGTTCCATTCATTGCTTGATATGACAAAAAAATTCCTAAATGGAAATTTCCATTCGTTTTGAGTATAAGAGATTAATATCAATACAATGCCAAGAAGAAATACCACCAGGGAATTGTAATATCATGCGTAATTCATATTTGTCAAAATATAAATGCACTGAAAAAAATGCAATTTTATATGTAGCTTAACTAGAGAAAACTACAAAAAAAAACTGTTTTAAAACATTTTTGTAAATTAACCCTTAAATGCAATCTGTATCTTTGAAGATACAATACAAGCATTAAAAAAAATGTTAACTGATTTATTTTGAACTTAATTAAAATGAAAACTTCACTAGTGTGTGAAGAAACGCCAAACGCTTTTCAATAAAATACATTTTTAATAAATATTTAGAATTGCGCATTTTATAATCATGATATTCCAAAAAATTAAAATGTGCAAAATTAAATAAAATCTCAAAATATGTGTTTTAATATCGAAAAAAAGTCAAAAATAGTTTTAGAAAGTTTAAATAAAGTACATGAGTATTTAGAAGCAAATGTAAGCTTCCAAATTATATATTTTTTGTCCCTAAGTCACTTCATTTTTTGTAACAGGCAATTCAAAATTTTGAAATTTTTGGCTTTTTGGTTAAATAAAGCGTTACAAAATTATCTTAAAAATCGTGGTACGCAGTTTTTGCTTATTTAGCATTTCACACCATTTTTATTCAAACAGACGCTGTGAGGCATTTAAGGGTTAATAAGGACATACTAATAACTAGTTAATTTTCCCATTATTTTATTACAAAAATAATTCGTTAACCATAAGTAATTATTTTTATCATTATTTTAAATATAAAGTAATGTTCTAAGTATTTTTTGAAAATCTATGCTTAGACTTTTTATTTTTCCACTTCTAGTAAGTACAAATATATCTACTTATTCTTGATTTTTTGTAAGCTAGAAAGTAATAGCATTTTGAGCCAGTCATTTATGTTTTTATCTATTAAGTATAACATGTCGAAATAGCTCATATTGTAGAGCGGTTGACTGACAAACTTTATTTATTTAAAAAAAGTTTTTCAATAAAAAAAAAAAAATTTTTATTAAATTTAGTTTTTTTTTTTTTTTAATAACTATTTTTACCATGAAAATGAAAATTATTCAAGTTTTAGGCCATACTCTATATTATTAGGATATTGTCCTAACAAATAATCCATAGAGTTTTTGATTTCAAATTTATTCTTTCAATCCTATGCCAAACATCAAACATTCATATGAACTAGTTTACTCACTACATGAGAACTAATATATAGTATATGAGCTCGAAGTAAAACGGATTATCTCCATTGATCGAAAAACAAATTGAAAACTTGTTTTTGTATGTAAATATTCAATACACGTTTTTGTTTCATTTCCTTTAATATGTACATTTGTTAAAAACAAAATATACTTGTCTTTTATACAAGTTTGATATAATTTTTATTAAAAATAAAAATTATGTTTTTTTCGACCTTTAATTGTGAAATGAAAATGAAAATTATTCAAGTTCGAGGCCATAATCGATATTTCTTAATTAGGATATTGTCCTAACATATAATCATTACCATGTAAGTGGTTATGTAATGAAAATAAATAATTTAAATTTTTGATAAGTACAATGGTAAGCCTTAAAATTTACAAATTTTAAACCACATTTTTTTTTAGTTGCTTATAACCATACGAATAACTAATTATTTTGGTAACCACTTATATTTTATTTTTTTGTAATACTGCGGATAAGCGAGTTTACACACAACAAAATAAAAGCCCATTTCAATCACGAAAACCATCGGATAAATAACTTTAATTGCTGTAATTCCGCCAACAACGAAAATTGCTAATTCAATTGAAAACTGATAGAACTTTAATTACATTATTTTTCTATTAAATAATAACTCATTTGATTAGAAAGTTACCAATATCGTATACCTTCCCAAAAAGTAAAAAAAAATTGTTAACGTGTTGTTGCCTACCAAATGTTTTTTTTAGCTTAATAAAGTATTAAACCTAATAAGAATTAATATCTAATCTAATTGAAATGAATTTAAAATATTTAGTACTAATACCACTAAATATAAACATTTATAAAAAACAACCCGGGAAAAAATATTAATATGGAGTCAAATAAAATTATATCTCATTTGATAATAAATATATATAAAAAATGAAAGTGAAAATTATTCAAGTTCGAGGCCATACTCTATATTTCTTCATTAGGATATTGTCCTAACAAATAATCTATAGAGTTTTTTTGTTTTCAAATTTATTATTTGACCCTTTCAGGAATGTGTTGATAGATCTATTTCGGGAATTTTCTAGGTTCCCATCATCAGAACACGTTTTGAAAGCGGTATCAATCCCATGCCAAACATCAAACATTCATATGAACTAGTTTACTCACTACATGAGAACTGTTTTGTTTACAAACTAAACAAAATATAAAAAGGAGAGAAAAACAAAAAACGTGTATTGAATATCCACCAGAGGTGGATCTTGCACATCAAAACAAGTTTTCCATTTATTTTTTGATCAATGGTTATAATCTTTAACTTCAAATTCATATGTATATTAATGAAGAAATATAGAGTATGGCCTCGACCTTGAATAATTTTTACTTTCATTGCACAATTAAAGGTCGAAAAAAACATAATTTTTATTTTAATAAAAATTATAGCAAACTTATATATAAAATATATATAAATATGTTTCATACCATATATAATAAAATCTCAACTTGCAGATAACTTAATTTGATATTGAACATTACCAAAATATTTGTATATTTTACACTCAAAAAAAAAAATGTTGTTGAAAATTTTGTTAAACGCCTATAAAAAAATATTTAACTTACTTTCAGCAATTTTCAGCTAAAATTTTAATTAAAATCTTGCTAACTTAATGGAATTTTCTTATAGCTTAGATATTCATAAAGATACGTCGGTGTTTTCTCATAAATATTATTAGGTAACATTAAGAGACTTCTCTGTTTAAGATCATTATTAAATGTCATTCTATAAAGCCTTGATGCATACTAAGAAACACGGCTATATTTTCTTGGACCTAAGACATATATACACAATTATGTTAAAAGTCCACTTAAAATATTTAACTAAATTTCTGCAATTTTTTTGCTGACATCGCGTTTTCAGTTAAAATTTTAGTTAAACGCTTTTTGAGTTAATTTTGAACTATTGTTTAACGAAACGAACAATGAAATATTAATGTCGCAGGTTGTATGGACGAAGTGAAGAAAAAATAAAAGATACAAAGCATTATAAGAATTGCACAAAATGCAACAGCTATGATTTTCTTCATTTCATTTTTTTTATACACTACAATTTAATATTTTAAAAAAATTAAAAAACTTAAAATTTTGAAAATTCATTTTAAAAAATTAAAAAAATATAGATGAAGGTAAAGAAGAACAATTCGTTAATAAAATAAGAGATCTGCTATTTGCGTAACTGAGTTGGAAATACAAGTGAAAATCCAAATGACGGTAATAATTATTACGTTTGCAACAAATATTATTTTTATGAATTTGCATTTTATCAACCACTACACACAGAGAAAAATTTTGCTATTTGCCAACTGAAATTCTACTACTACCACTCAAATTCGATTATTACGAATTTCAGTCGGTTGGTACAACTCAACATTAGTTTTCAGCACAATGTTCGGTTAATTCAACTGAATTTTAGTTGCAACACTTTTGGGTGGGGTAAGAAGAAGTGGTAAGAAATACAAACGAAAGTTAAAAACTAAAATAAAAAACATTCACAAATTGCCAGCATAGATATTTAAATACATAAAACCATTAAAATAAGCCATCAACCATTAAAATCGGTCGACTAGTTTTTAAAATACATCAGTATATCGACATGTCGGAACATTTTTAATATTTTTTTTTTTTTTGAATTTTTGAACACAAATAACTTCTTTAAAAAAACTGTTAAATTTTTTCCAAAATTGGGGTCAAATATTTTTAAAATAAGAATATGTCTGCTAAATTTCAAAATAAACAAAAATCGTAATGAAAAAATTCGTACGGTTTGACTTGGAATGACTCTTATGCTTATCGTAAATTATGTGTGCGAACACAATTTAAGGGTACTTCACTTTAAATTATTAGCCTACTCATATCTATCGTTCACCTTGCATAAAAATAAACTCAACTAATCAACACATTCTATTTTTGCAAATTTTAAAAAAATAATGATAAGATTTTGAGACAAAAACACTGACACAAACAATAACAACTAACAGAAAATACATCAACATTATGATCTTGTTTTCAATAGAAAATTAAGAAAGCAAATACTATTTTAATACACAGAAAAAACTAAAATCGAATTTCAATTAAAGTATTTGTTAATTAAATTGAAGGGCTTATTGTAAAAACTTGATAAGCCACATATATTTTATCGCTGATATTATCTGCTTTCTAGTCACCTCTTGATGAGTATTTGATAAAAGCCTTACTTGTGTAATTAATACTAGTATCTAGAGAATATAAGTCCTACAAAAGTCGTACTTTATGTATTAAATCCAAACTTTGCAGGCAAAAACCAGCAAAAATTAGTATGTGGCTTATTAAGTTTTTACAATAAGCCCTTTAATTAAAAGTTTATTAGAAGTCGGTCCTTTTAAATAAATTTTAATATCAATTAAAATAATTTTTAACTATTTAATTGATTGTCTTTTCAAGTGGGACTTTAATCATATCTATTAAAAATTTAATTGAATATTGTTTTTAATTTCAAACAAATTTAGAATAGTAGATTCTATTAAAACTTTAATTAAAATTTGCAAAAAAAAATCGTTCAAATTTAAAGAAATCTCCATATTACAAAAAATATAAAAAAAATAGAGCCAAAATTAATTTAAAAAAAATTTCTTTGGCCAAAAAATAAGCCAAAATTGTAAAAATCGCCAAAAAAAATTGAGGTAAAAATTGTCAAAATTTACGACATTTAAAAAATCAATAAAATTTTAAAAATAAATTGAAAAAATCGACAAATATTTTTTTTTTTTTTTGATTTTGGCTGAAACCCTTTTCTCAGTTTTGACGTTTTTTTTATTCCATCGATTTTATAGATTTTAGTAAGTATTTACATTGTTTTTTTTTTGTAGTTTTTTTTTTTTAATATAAGCCTTTTTTAAATATTGTTGCACCAAATGCATTTTGTGTACTCCAGATTCATTTTCAATTAAACATTTTGTAAATATTGTTAAGCTTTTTATTGAAAGGGAGTATGAAATCAAAAAACAGTTTAATTGAAATTCTTTTGATAATAATTTTTTCTGTGTACCTTTGAGATCGTAGAAATTAAAACTAAATTTTATTTAATTTAAACAATTTTGGTAGCATTTAAATATTGATAAAACATTTTTGATAGATTTAAGATTGGTTTAATATTATAAAAATTTGTTCGTATTGCTAGTCACCCTATCACCAAATTTAGAAATGTTTTGGTCTAGCAACAAAATTAAAAAAAAAACACTCAAAGTTTCTAAAGAATTGTCGATATATTAATAACTTGTCCAGTAGTGCGATTCAGTAATTTTTAGCGATCCGACAATCGCAAAATATATCGACAACTTTTGTTGTTTGCACTAACGATAGTCGGCAACTCTACTTTTCTATTTTAAAATTTAACTTTTTCTCGATTGAATAAACAACACAAAAGTTATTGTCGTTTAGATAACAACAACAAGCTGACTTTAACAATAGCGAATATCGTTAAAGAAAAAACAAATAGTTAATTTTGATGTTTACTTTTTGAACAATTCGATTATCGTTAAAACAAGTTACTGAATCACACTACAGGGCTCAAAAATCTTACCTGCATTGGATAGGCTCTACGATTGGAAGGTTGTACAATAACCTTTATACCCTGCTTAACCAGTTTTTGTACATGCGATGGACCAAAAGCAGCTCTACGCTCCCAAACAGATTGATCCTCACGTCTGATGGCGATAACTTTACCTTTTCCATGCTATAAAAAAAATGTATAAAAACATTAGGCCTGTTTTTTAATCGCCGGACTTACTTTTGGAAGTATTTTAAAGGGTACGCCATCTAACGTTTTTTTTTCAACTAGTGCTTATTTCGTGAATGGTAACACTTAGCTCATGTCTGATTTGACAGATAATTAGTTTTATCCTTCCGCTGAACGAATATGGTTCGTATGTTCGTTATCTTGTGCAAAAAGTGGAAGAAACTGGCATCCTCATCGATAAGAAAAAGCGTGAAAAGCCAAAAACAGTGCGTACACCCGAGAATATTGCTGCTGTGGTAGAAAGTGTGCAGTGAAGCGCCATCAACATCAATTCGCCGTCGTTCTCAACAATTGAACATTTCGGAGACATCATTGAGACGAATTTTGCATAAAGACCTTGGTATGACGCCATACAAAGTCCAATTGGTTCAGAAGTTCAAAAAAAAAAGTTATTTGGCGGACCCTTTATTTCGTTAAAAATTTCAGTTTTTTTTCTAAGTTTTTTTATTTTGATCTAACATTAATTGGCTGTTACATTATGCATAAATTATGTAAAGCATAATAATTAATTATAATTATATAAAAATCATGTCATCGAAGTTAAATTTAATCCAAAATGGATTCATAAAGTAAAAAAATCCTTTGTGGATTTTGCTTAATTTTAGTGCGCACTTGTGTTTTGGCAAAATTTTAATATTTAACTTCACTTCGCATTAGCGAATAGATTTGATTTGATTAAATGTTTTGTTTTTCTTTAAAATTAAACATTGAAATTTTTAACGAAATAATAGAAAACCAAAAAATTCGTCTTGTGAATTAAAAACAAGCTTATTGTTGATTTTATTAAACACTTTAAGTAATCACTTACGTGACGCCATCTAAATATTGTTTTGGCAACATTATCTGTAGTCGATAATGTTGCACGAGACTTCAACAAACGCATCATTTTTGAACACGTATTAATAAAATTTTGTATTGTTTCAATTTTTATTTTTTTCTTCAAAATATTTTTTTTTTACTGTATCCGTTTTAAGATCCGCTTTCTTTGACAGTTAAAATGTTTCTAAAATAAAACGCATAAGAGACGAGCCCCTATCAGATTGACCGATTTTTATGAGTATGAAGTTTTGTGATTATTTTTCACTTATGTCGCCGCAAAAACTTACTATCATTTCGGTTATTTTATGTTGTTTAATTTAAGCCAAACTCTCGCTTTTACTCTTCTGTTAGCTCATATCAACTGATAAGAGGTTTAAGAACTCAATTTATAAAACTCATAATAACACAAATGATTTAGTATAGCAGGTTGATAACACTGATCGTATGTTAGCATGTTGTGTTTGTTACCCATTCATTATTATCACTATTGAGATGTGTTGTTGGATTTCACCAGAGATGAGTGCGTGACAAATTTAACTGATGATGTCACATAAACAAAACTATTTTCACATATGAAGAGGGGACGAGAATTAGGGTATACAGATCATAAAGTAAAAGTTCAGTTCAGTAGACGAGAAACCCTAAGGAAATGATCAAAACTTGAAATCTTTAAATAATTTTTTTATCATGTCTACCCACCAAAAATATGTGTAAGTCATTACAATGTAACAACTTTTAAATTGGTTACAATGAAGCGATTAGTGTTTTTTTTTTCTTTTTCAAAAATAAGAACTTTAAAACAACTTTCAAAAATGTATTTATATCTAAACTTAAACTTGAGTTAGCAAAATTTTTGCTGGAAGGATCCTTTCTAATATCCGCAAATGCGGGTTGCCGAAAATCAGTGAGCTGATTTTAATTTTTTTTACAATTATTTTATATTTATTATATGAACCTTTAAAAAAAAATCAAAAATCGGAATTTGCAAACTTATAAAAATGTTGTATATAAATGCTATTATCCCACATACTTTTGGCTTACTTTTTCACATTCTTATATTGGTTCATATATTCAATTATTGGTTATTTTTCAGCCATTTTTTTTTTCTTTTTTTTTTTTAAAGAGGGGCAACTTCCTATATTTTTAGTGTGTTGCTTTCTTTGGAAAGGGATAGTATAGAGATGAAAGGTGGGGAAAGATGAAGGGCTTCAGACATGGCAACACTGTAATTGCGCGAGATGATAAATCTTAGAACAGTTGTTGCTCGCCACCTGATGGAGAGTTGGCGAACTTATTGAAGCTTTTTGGTTCATAGCCCTGATTCATTATTTTACTTCGGTGGGGTTCAATTGCTATGGGAACACCGAAGGTGGACATTGCGATACGTATGAGGGATAGAAAAAACTCATACATATTAATTTGATGTTCCGGCACCGGGGATCGAACCCGGGACATTCTGTGTAAAAGTCCAACGCGCTAACCATTACACCACAACTCCCACAAAACGGCACCGTTCGTTACTCAGCAGTAATGGATGAAAACCGGTAAAGTCCGTATTTAACGGCACGAAAACGGATACTCTACAACGGAGTCAAAACATATTGTTTTCGAAAATCCGATTTTATCATGATTTTGCATGTGTCGAAAAGTCCGTAAAAATGCTTCTTGTGTTGTTTATAATAATTTATCTGAATTCAGAAAATGCTAGAAACTTGGTTTGATATCAACAGAATTCAGAACAAGTCTGAATTTTTACTTTATTGGAAAACACGATTTATCCAAAAATTGGCGAAAATTTGTTTAATCTTATTATATACGGAAATGTTCCCTTAAAACGAAAGGTCCACTTCATAGGACAGACCGCGTGTTATAAAGTGGACCTTTCGATTACTTCGGTACTTTCACCCTTTTAGACAATATCTCGCCAAGCGATTTCTAAAATCGCTAAAATAGCTATGTTTGGCTAGAAATCTCCATATCTGACAACCCTGGTCCATCTAAACAGTTCCGTATTTAGTTCTTTTGAACCAGTGCAGTGTTACGTCTTCATTTCTACTGTCACAAAGTCGGTACAGATAAAATTTCTTCAGTCTTATGTCGTCTTTGTAGCAGTCAAGGGACTGAATCCCTAGGCACTAATTGACATATTTTCATCCACTGCTAACTGTTTTAAGCCAGTTCAAAAAGCAGTAACACATTAAAGTGCAACGGCCCTAGTTGATTCAGTACACTATGATGTTATGTTACTTTTTCTCCAGTTCCATAATCTGATACCAATCAGTCAATGTTTTGTCACCATTACTATAGTCACGTGATTGGGCGTTTCACCCAAATTAATACTTTTTGGTACACCAGGTTTCACCAGTTTAGTTAAGTTCCCCCCAGTCATATATCACAGCATTGTCACTTTGGATTAATCGACCCTTAATTTCCTTAATAACAGGGCATTCTGAATGTCCTGGAGGCAGGATCTAAAAAAGATATTGCAGTTTTTTTTATACTTACGCCATTACTAAAGCATATGTAAAATATCTTTTCAAAACTCAACAATAAAATTCTAGGGTGTTTCGGGTTAACATTGCTGCGACATACTTTATTTTAGAAGGGCACTTGGTTTGTAAAGCTGCATATTTATCGAACGATAAAAACAAGTATAAATTCTCTTTAAATCCCCCAGCAATATTAGAGATGAGGTAGAAGTAGTTAAAACACCAAATCGACTGGTTCGGATGTGGTGCAATCTTAGGTGAATAATTTTCTTATACTCTGTGAAGTGTAATATTGATTACGGTATAAACTTTTTAAGCCTTAAAATAGTATTCTATATTTGGTAACAAAAATTAGAGAAATGGAGAAAATAGAATTTGCACAGTTTTTTGGTAGCACTTTTATGAAAGGAATAATGTCAATCGATAAAATAAAAAATGGTGCTATAAATTATATTTGAGGTACATGGTAGTTTTATAAATATATATATATATATATATATATATATATATATATATATATATATTAGTTACTTGAGACATTAATTGGATGGTTGTGAGGGAACTTTTTCGTGACAAAATTTAACATTTTAAATCAAGTGTTAGTCACAAATTGTAAGAGGTGTTTTCCGACATGCAAAATCAAGATCATATATAATATAAAAAAATATATGTCACAAATTCATGAAGTTGGTAAAAGTGTCAGGAAGTGCGATTGAAAATTGTATTTTGAAGTGTCCCTTAAAAAGACAATAAAACCAACGCATAATTTGAAATTAAACTAATTTCTGAAGTTTATTTTTACATTGCTTACTGCGTAACTACTGTGTAGAAATATTTATATGTAAACTTTTTAACTTTTATTAAATCTGTATTTGCGAACGGAATTGGAGATGTGGTTGATTCAAACCGCCTAATGAGCCACAACAATATTTTGGATGGAAAAATGTAATCTTTAACTATATTTTATTAACAATGGCTTACACCTACTTATAATCTAGCAACAGCTCGTCACTTTTTTGTACGTAAATCGCATAATGGAATAGTGAAGAATGGAAGATTAATGTGAAAATTTATCAAAATGTCACATTTTATTCATGCTTTTCTGAAACACCAAAAATGTAAAATTTTTATAACAAATGGGATAGGTTATTGATAATGCGTCTGTCTGCATTTTGTAAAAATTATGAAAAATCTGTTATTTTGAAAACTAAACTGATCCGAAAAATTTAAATTATAAGTGCTAAAAACGTAACATTGAGTTTTAAAATCAAAAATTCACAACATTTCGTAACGAATCTTAAAAAATTCGTGTGTACAAAAGCTTTAGAGTATTGTCCTTAATCTGTGGTATAATATTGTTTTTTGTGTTAATAATATTAAGATTTCAAAATGTTAATTTTTTTTAGTTTCGACCACTTATATTTTACTTAACAGTAATAAGATTAAGTATGCATATTAATCTTTAATTAGAACCATTTAGAAATCGTTTTTTTTTTTGTTTTATAAATCGATAGTATTTCCAAAGTGACAGCCTTTTGAACTAAAAAAAACTTTAAATAAGTTATAATTCTGTGTATATTTGTTTCTAAAATGTTCCATTTAATACAATACTCACGAAAATGTTTTCCCCCACACTCACGAGGACCACGTAAATTCCCAATCCAAAAATTGCTTTAAATATGTTAAATACATAATTTAAAAAATCCAAAAATATTATATCGGAGAAAAAAGTTAAGAAATATATTTTTTAAATGCAGAAAAACAAACAAAACAAAATTCGATTAAAGCACACTCACCCAAAAATTTGACTCACTCGCATTCGTTCACTCCCGTAAGATTTTGCTTTTCACACTCATTCAAGTGAGAAAATTAGGTTTGCCTCACACTGACTCGTGAATCAGGCAAAATACTGCTCACGCGCTAACCTAAGTTTTAGTAAACATAATAACGACTAGCCCATCACTTGTTTGAATATATAGCTTTAGACACGAGATTATCGACATGTGCTGTTATTACAGTGTCGATAATAATCCTTATCAGTATGTTAATTGAGAATTTTTGTAAACATATTCAGAAATATTAACACTTAACAGATTATTGTGTAGAAAACACAGGTAGGATAGTGTCGACATTCTGCTTTTGTATACCACGCTTATCACTAAATAAAACAATTTTTTTAGTTATTTAGAAAATATGTGTATAGCAACAAAATTGTCGACAACAATATACTCGTAATCAACTAACAGATCATAAATTTTACATTTGTAGATATTAAAAAATTTTCTGTGTGTAAACATTAGGATAAGTAACAAAGTGTTAATGTTGAGATAATAGTGGAATTTTTCAATTATTAGAAGAATTTTTCCACTGTTGACATGCTAGTAGAATTTGTTCACTGCATTTACATTAGGGGTATAACAAAATTTAGCCCAAAAATAAAATTTTCTACTTATAATGAAAATCGTTTGTTTGAGTTATTTTAGTATACAAGTCTTTCACACCGAGATCAAGTTTTAAATTGTTTAATTTTATACATCTTCTTTATGAATCCCAAAGTATCTTTTAACTGTACTAGCATTCATTCTGCTCAAAAAGTACTAATTTCCTGGAAAATACTCATAAGTACTAAACTAGGGATTTTCTTTTATTTATTTTTGTTGTTTCATACAACGTTTTCTATTTAAAACAAGTGGTGAAGTAATCAGAATTAAAAATGTCGAACTTCATCGAACTAATTGGATGACATTTCTATGCTTGCGGTAAAATTTACTATGAAATTCGATGCACTACATTGCGGGAAAAAGGGGCCAGTTGGGAATTGGGACCTGTCCCGGAATTAAGACGTGACAGAACCGCTTTCTGAATACCTATTACTTGATAGGTACATAAACGAGCGGCTTCTAAACTACCTAGCACGTGACAAGTTTAAAAGTATATAGCACGTGATGGGTATGATATTACCATTACTGTGGGAATGATAGTACCAGTTCGCGAGGTGGTTTTTAATGATATGGCATTACTTTGCTCGAAATCCCATATAAAAATAATGAGATTCTTAATAAGAAATATAAGTACTTGATATTATCAAATATGTATATAACCCCTTACTTGGTAATGCTTTTATATACTGGGATTATTTGACAAAGAAAACAATTGGGGAAGTTTATATTCCATGTAAAAGTTTTTGTTTTCATTGAAATTTACGCTATTTTTGTTCATTTAGATTCATAATAATATATGACGAACTTCAATAATTTTCGATACTTTGAGGTAACAAATTTTCAAAAATTTTTTTTGTTTGGATGACATTTATAATAATTTTTATTCCATGTAATAAATTTTTGTTTCCATTGAAATTTAAGCAATTTTTGTTCAAAATATCAAATGTTATATACTAAGGGTAATATTTTAAGAACACATTTATATTGTTTTTTACTCTAACTCTTTTTTACTCTTTTTTCTCAAAAGTATTATAAAAGAAGGTTATTGAAAGCATCCCAGCTAAATAAAGTGGAAGTAGTGCTTTAAGAACCTCTTTAACTTGACTTCCAAGGCATTAGCATACGCACATTTTTTACTTTAATAGAAGTTATTGTTAACAACTTCCAAAAATGTTAAATTAAAGTTATTTTAAACAGCATTTGCATCACCATGTAAATTAATTGCTATCTAAATTAATAACATCCTAAGAAGTACTTTTTCAAAAGTTCATATATTCTTTTTTTTTATATGGAGGTTGAGGTGGTAAGTGGTTGGATTTGCGATTTGTAGATAATTTTTTTTTTTATTTTTTTTTTAATTCTAATTAATTTTTTTCGTATTTTTGATTTAATTTAGATTTTTTAGAGTATTTTAAGATAATTAAGTAATTTAAAAACTACGAAATAATTAACATCTTGACTTTAATCATAAATTTTTTTTTAGAAAATTGTTATCCAGAGTGGACAAATAATTATTTTATAAAAATCTATTTTTGCCTTTGCGATGAATCTTTTTGTAAAACTTATTTAAAAATATAAAAAAAAAAGTTTGTTATAATTGTGAAATTTTTTATTTGTTCGGTTTTAGATCATGACAAATTTTTCTCTAAATTAACAGAAAAATTATAATTTTTATATGATAATTTACTTTGACTATTAGAAAAAACACAGAAAAAGTTATTAGACACTAGCATGAATGGAATGCATTTTCTGACCCACTACGGTCTTCATCAACATATCATCTATTTAACTCACACGTTGAAGAAATTGGGTAACTTTAAATCCCACATTACTCTGTGTGTTGAGTTAGAATGAAATTTACCACGAACGATTTCTATTTATAGTTTGTTTGTTTTTTTTTTCTCTAGTCATTATCATAGTTGCCAGTTTAACTTTCAGTTAAAACTTTAAATGGCAGTTCTTTTTCCCTAATGTCATCATATACTATCCTTCTACATTGGCAAAGCATATCAACAAACATTAAAGATTTTCTATTAATACATATGACGAGCATATACATTAAACGATTTTTGCACTGTACCTGGTGAGTGGTTTAATAGTGAATTTTATCGTTGATCTATAAATTTACGTGTGAAATTTTTTATTTGTTATAATTTTTATTAAAATAAAAATTATGTTTTTTTCGACCTTTAATTGTGCAATAAAAAAGAAAATTATTCAAGTTCGAGGCCATACTCTATATTTCTTCATTAGGATATTGTCCTAACAAATAATCTATAGAGTTTTTTGTTTTCAAATTTATTATTTGACCCTTTCAGGAATGTGTTGATAGATCTATTTCGGGAATTTTCTAGGTTCCCATCATCAGAACACGTTTTGAAAGCGGTAACAATCCCATGCCAAACATCAAACATTCATATGAACTAGTTTACTCACTACATGAGAACTAATATACATATGAGTTTGAAGTTAAAGATTATAACCATTGATCAAAAAATAAATTGAAAACTTGTTTGATGTGCAAGATCCACCTCTGGTGGATATTCAATACACGTTTTTTGTTTTTCTCTCCTTTTTATATTTTGTTTAGTTTGTAAACAAAACAGGGGAAGGAAACTCGGCGGTACTTTGCCTTTTTTACAAGTTTGTTATAATTTTTATTAAAAATAAAAATTATGTTTTTTTCGACCTTTAATTGAGCAATGAAATGAAAATTATTCAAGTTCGAGGCCATACTCTATATTTCTTCATTAGGATATTGTCCTAACAAATAATCTATAGACAAACTTGTAAAAAAGGCAAAGTACCGCCTGGTTTACTTCCCCTGTTTTGTTTACAAACTAAACAAAATATAAAAAGGAGAGAAAAACAAAAAACGTGTATTGAATATCCACCAGAGGTGGATCTTGAACATCAAACTAGTTTTCAATTTATTTTTTGATCAATGGTTATAATCTTTAACTTCAAACTCATATGTATATTAGTTCTCATGTAGTGAGTAAACTAGTTCATATGAATGTTTGATGTTTGGCATGGGATTGTTACCGCTTTCAAAACGTGTTCTGATGATGGGAACCTAGAAAATTCCCGAAATAGATCTATCAACACATTCCTGAAAGGGTCAAATAATAAATTTGAAAGCAAAAAACTCTATAGATTATTTGTTAGGACAATATCCTAATGAAGAAATATAGAGTATGGCCTCGAACTTGAATAATTTTCATTTTCATAAAAAAAAAACTTAAGATTTTATATTTTTTATTGTTATGTTGTTAAGAAAATGCAAAGATGTATTTCACTGCTAAAAATTAGTTTATCGAATTTTTCCTATTTGTTTCAAGCTATACTCTTTAGGTGTGCCTTGAAACGTGTGCAATATTCAAAAAAAAAACTATGTTAAAAAATTTGATTTTGGCTTCAAAAATCTATTTGATTTTTTAATTCTATTGTTTCGGATCGCAAAAATTAACAAAAACGAAAAATATCGAAGCCAAATTTTGAAAGCTAGTTTATTACTAATAATAATTAATTAGTAAATTAATTAATTAATAACTTTTACTTAATTTAAATATATCACTTTAATTTACCTATAGAGTTTTTACCGACCTCTTTCTCCAAATCTTTAGAAAAAAATACGGGAAACATTAAAAGATCTTACGTTCCAAGACACACTCGTTTCTTTACAGGCCACTTTTCCCTACCTGTAGTTAAACTACTTCTCCAATACTTTTTTTCCTTGGCTGGTATATTTTATCTTATTAACGACACTTCTCGTCAAATAAATTATTAAAAAAATATTTTTAAATATGCAATGAATTTAAAATTGTTAAATGAGCATTTTTATTATTTCTTAATATTTTGTTTTAACCTCATCAAACTTAAAGATATTTTAAAACTAATTTATATCTCAGTGATACGAAATCACTTAATAAAAATGTTTTAAAAATCATAATTTTATCTTTTTTATTATATATTTGTGTAGCGTATTGTTCTTGTTTTCATGAAAATGTATCAATATTTTCAAATTAAGTTCGTTTTAAGTTTGTTGTACTACATAAGTAACTTTGGTGCAAATGGTAGAGCGGTCTACTTTAATACAGCAGATCGTAACTCGGATTCGTGTGTTCAATACCCGCTGGCACCAAAAGATTTTTTTTTTAGTATTAAAAGAAACATCCCTAAAGTATGCTGTACATTTTTATTAAATACAAATGTTAATATATATTTGAAAAAGACCTTCCATGAACTATTGAAAAATAGCGTTCATGCACTGTTTAAAATGCTATTAAAGAAGTAATATATTCACTCCATCCGCCCAATGACACGATAATGTTAAAATCATTAATGATTCATGTAAATTTGCACCACATCGGGATCAGTAGATGTGGTGTTTTTACTACTTCTTCCTCAGCTCTTATTTTGGTGGGATATTAACTGAACTCCATTGTATAAGTTATAAGTAACTTGTTATATGTTTTTTTTAAATAACTGTTTTTATTCATTTTGTATGTATTTTGTGTTAATATAAATCTAAGATTTATCCATTTGTATTTTTTAACAAAAAATTTATAACAAAATTATGCGTTTTTAGGTCGAAAATATTCTTGGAATCACTGGATAAACAAAATAAATATTCGTTTGGTAAACGATCCACGTTCTGTAAACGATTCGGTTGTGACAACCGATTTGCTATAAAAAATCCGTTTTTTGCAACCGAATTGCGATTACGATTCGGCAACCACACAAATTTGGTTGTGGCAACATCAAAAATTCGGTTGATAAAAATTCGGTTACCAAAGTCGAATTGTTTTGTGAGTGTAAAAACGAATTAAGTTATAGTTTTTCACACACCGAAAAAAATTTGACATTAGCATTTATATAAAACGCCTTCCATGTATTTTGCAAACAAAATTAATTTAAACAAACTTTAATGTAGGAAAAGAACTTTGAATATTTTTTAATACGATAAAATAAAAAAACGGAAGTTGTATAAAAACAATGTTTTAAAAAATGTCCCAAAATGTTGTTTTAATTAAAAAATATAGTTTTTTTTTTAATGAAATGGGACTTTACTTTGTTGTAGAAGAAACAAAAATAACAATGAAACTTGAATTTACACAGTTGGTAAAAATGAGGGAAAATAATATTTTTTCTCTTTTAATTTTCTAATTGAAAAAATTAAAAATGCATTTAGATGCGTTTATATTGCTAGAAGCATTACTAGCATTTAACTGCATATTTTTTAAAGGCGAACAAAGTATCACACCGTAGAACAACAAGTTATTGTATTTTTTCCTTTTTTCTCGACCTTGGTTGCGACAAGCACCTGAACCCCTGAATACAAAAAAAAAAAAAAAAAAAACAACAACCAAATTAAATGTATAGTGTTGTAGTTTTAGTTTGAAAAATCGATTATAAGTAATAGCGTATATTTAAGTTGAAGAATATCGATATAAGAATAATTCGGTTTTCATTTAAAAGATACAAAAATAGAACCATTTTTTTTTGTCAACTAAATAATTGGATTGCGGTCAAACGTTTTCTTGGATCAATTGAAATATAATGTCTCAATCAGTGCCTACGATAAAACTCAAGTAGCTTTAGTACACCATGAAACGCGTTACTCGAGTAGTTCGCGAGTTCGAACTACTCGCCGAGTACCTCGAGTAGTAAAAGTGCACTTATTGTTCATTTGAACACATGTAAAAAGCTTAATATTAAAGATAAGTACAACATAGCCTCACTCTGACGAATATTGTGTCCTGGACTACTACTCGTAAAAACTCGATAAGTTTACGAAAAAATTTAAAATTTTAATTTTTCTTTTTTAAATTTAGCACATTTTTGAATTGACTATATTAAGAGATAGCTCTTTTAAAAGTTTAAAAGTGTTTCTATAAAAATTGTGCAGTCAGCGAACATCTACTCGAAAAAACGCGACCATTTTCATACAAAATTGTAGAAATATGCTATTTTAAAAAAATGTTAAAAAACTTAAATTTAATTAAAAATTTCGTGGCAATCCGACAAAGATTGTGGGATAGGTTTCGAAAAAAAACTGCAAAAAACTCGAACTTTTTTTAAGAAAATCTTAGTGCAAAACTTTTATTTTTTGTGTTGCCGACATCAACAGATTCCATATTTGAAAATTCAAAGGAATCTGAAGAAAATTTTGGCCTTGGCACACAACTACTGGAAAAAAAAATCAAGAAAACTCGAACACCATACAAATGTGTGAAAATACCAAAAAAGCTAATGTTGCATTTTGACTAGCTAATAGCAAAGTTATATTTTTACGTGTGTGTTCAAATACAAAAACCCACCAAACACAAAAAGAAAATAAAAAAAAAAAATTGGAAAAGGAAAAACATTTGTACTACAATAAAAAATAGTAGAAGTGCAGAGATATGTCGCCAGTTTAAAAGTATCAGGATAGATCCTTCAGGGAAAATTTAACATTTGTTTAAGGTTTTTTCATTTTTACAGAATTTGGAAAACTCTAACAAAAATTAAAACTAAAATAGCTTATAAAATTAACTACCCACTGTAGAAACGGTAATAACATGTCATTACTTTTATCACTACCACCAATGACAACAGCTTACTCTCTGTATTACTTTGAGACAAATATAAGGACTTGCTAATAACTAGTTAATTTTAACATTATTTCAATACATAAAATAATGCGTTATTCATAAGTTCTTATGTTTATCATTATTTTAAATATAAAGTAATGATTTCAATTTTATTTTTGGAAAATCTTTGTTTAGAAATTCAGAATTTTTCAAATTAAAACTTCTTTAACTTTAGTAAACGAATGGGTGAGAAACTCGAAACTTTTCATTTTAAGGTCATCAAAGTGACTGTTTGTCAAGAAACTATAAAAAAGTAATTTTTGGTTTTTGGCTATTTTACAATTTTTTTGATTTTTAATTTTCGAGCGCTCGTGTAAATTTTTCTTAAGATTTTTTAGCCATAAAAAATGTTGACTTTGTTATTTTTTTAGTGTTTTTCCAACCTTACACTTTTGGTTTCCTAATTTTTTTAATTACAATTTTATTGCAGAATTTGAATTCTTTTTTTTTTCATTTTCTGGCGTTTATTTTTTCTCGCCGAACTTCTAAAATTTTTAGAAGTTTTTATGGATTTTTGTTACACAGCGCAACCAGAAATATGTGGTTTTATGCTTTTTCTTGTGCGTTGTATTGAATGCGATATTTATGTTTTTTTTTTTAGAACAATTGACGAATTCTGGCATTGATTTGTTATAGCATACTTTTGCATATTTTGCTCTTGTTTTTGCATATTTCGATAAAAAAAAAATCTTATTTTCGAATAAAAAAAATCTTATTTTTGAGCATATTTAGTGCTTTTTAGGAAAAAACATCTTTTATAGCATATTTTAGCGATTATTTTTTTATTTAGTTTTTAGTTATCGAACAATTTTATGTTTCAATAAAAATATTTTTTTTTTTTGTTTTCAACACTGATTTCGAAAGTTTAAGCCATTTTTGCAAATTCAAATGTTTTTAAGAGGCGCTACGAAATTAGCCCCAATGAAATAACCCCCAAGTAGAAAAATGAAACAACCCCAAAAGAAAATAATGAAATAACTCACAAACTAAATTAAATAGCACCTAAAAAAGAAGTGAAATAAAGGCCAAATGATATTGGGTTTCATTTCATAATGAAAAAGTCAAAAAAAAAATATTAAATACCTCCCAATGAAATTATCCGAAAAAAAAAAAAAATTAAATTACGTTTAACATAAAACATTAAAAACAAATCTTTGTACAATTTATTCATTAAATACGAAATAGCACCAAATCTGACCAATGGTCATCCGATTTTCATTGTAGTTGTTCTAGTGAACCGCCATGCTCAATGGAGCCATGTTATGCATTCTCGTTTTTAGGTTTTTAAAATTGTAATAGTTCGCGGTTTTGTGATTTTTTATTAATTTTTAAGTGTAACATATAGAAAATCAATCATCAAAAATAATACCAAACTTTTCCTGTTCCGATTTTTTTTTAACTTTTTTATATTTATTCCAGCCCGCTGCACTCATAATAATCTATAGATAAAATACACGAAAACCGTTGATCATTTTACGAAAGTTTTGGTTATTTTGACATTACGAAAAAATGTTTAGAATATACAAATCACATTTCGTAAAGTTTTGTAAAAACTTTTTTTAAATAAAAATGTGGTGCATACCTTACGGGTTTATTTTAAAATTAAAAAAAAAAAAATGTAATGGTGCCACACCAGAATCGAACTCACGATTTCAGTGACGTCCTGCTGTGTTGAAGTAGACCCCTCTACCATTTGCACCAAAGTAGCTGATGCAATACAACAAACTAAAAAGGAACTTAAGTCGAAAATATTATGAAATTTTTATGAAAACTAGAAAAATATGCTACAAATATTTAATAAAAAATGTAAAATGGCAATTAAATATTTTTATTATGTTTATTGAACTAAATAAAATAATATGATTTTTTATAAATATATCAAATAATATATTAAAAAACAAAATAAAGAAATAATAAAATAATAATAATAAAAAACTTAAATAACAATTTCAAACTAATTGCATTTTATTATTAAATATTTTATCTTTTTAAATATTTGTTTTATAGAATTTCATACTAAACCCGGCAAATAAAGTGGAAGTAGTGTTTTCGGGTCCTCTTTAACTTGTTTTAGGATCCTCTTTATTAAACAAAATACAAAATATCCATTTATATCAAAACACAAAAATAGTAATAATGAAATAAAAAAATAAAACATAGAAATTTAAAAAACATTAATAAACAAAAAATATAAAAACTAAAAAAAAAAAAAAAATTGTCCTGGCCAGGAGTTGAACTCGCAACCTTCTGATTGCAAATCCGACCTCTATCAACATCAACATCCATATGTAATATTTGTAACATTACAAATTTTTGTACAATGTACTAAAAAAATATTACGAAATCATGTTTGTATTTTTTACGAAATTTGTAAATTTATATAATTTGTTTTATACAAAAGTTTTGTAATATAAACAAAATGTTTGTACATTCTACGAAAAAAAATTTACGAAAAATATATTTGTATTTTTAGGCATGGAGTATTATGAGTGTGGCGAAACTTTGGTAACAAATGTGATATTGAAAATCGCGGCCTTAATTTGCAAACTTTTATCAAACTTTTGCATGCAGTGTTTTTTCTTTATTTTTATCGATGGTATTTAAGCGCCGCGGGCTAAAATTTTTTATTAAAAATCGCGGCGCTGTTTTTGTGTTACATAATTTATTTTATATTAAAATTCAAATTTATATTTAGAATAAGTAAAACGAAAGCAGTGTTAGGGAGAAAATTGGTATCAATAGTCGCAGCGATTTTGTATACCAAATTTTTGCCGCAACACTGTTTTCATTTTGATTACTTTATATTTAACTCATTAGTGGCACGTCATAGATCCGCTGGACATTTTTCAACCAAACTTTGCAGATATACACTTAGAATACTATGTAGGTAAAGACCACTTCATATGTAGTTAAAAACAAATTAAATTTAATTTGAAGAAAAGACGACTTACATTTCTGTAAATTCAACTTATATTGTCAATTGTTTTTTAATGTTCAAAAAATTAATCACAATTTTATTAAAAATTACCCACATATGCAGTTAAAAATAAACAAATATTTTTTTGTTTAATTTTTTTAAATATAAAAAAAAACTACTCTATAAAATTAATGGAGAGGTATAAAATTAATGGAGAATCATAATACAGTAATTTTATGGAATAAATTTGTAGTCAAAAATTAAATGTCTTCTACAAATGACTGTTTTTCCACTTAAAAATAAATATTACTGTATTACAACTCAAACAACTGCAAATATTTACAGCACGAGCTCTCTGAGTGTATACAACCATGCAACCATGCATAATGAAATCGTAATGAGTGGAATTGTAGTGATTAATATTTGGAGCGAATTATAATATAAAGGAGAATAAGTGGATTGGACTAAACTAAACACGGAGAACGATAAGAAATGTAACGGGAAACGAGTTGAATTGCAGCAGTGATTATAGGTAACGCAATTGCATTGAACTGGGAACGAACTTTGTTTTATCGGATTATCTTAATTTTTATTATAATAAAAAAAAAAATTAGAAATGATTCACTCGTGATCTTTTCCGGACCTATTTGCATTATCAGGGTGAAGTAATACACCTACGGAGCAAAAATGTTGTCCGTTTTACCCTATCTCGTTTAGTTTAGTAGCTCCGAAAAAACACTATTTTTTAAATGTTTTACTTTTAAATTTTAAAAAATTAAAACCAAAAGTGTATTTTTCGATCTTTGATCATGCTCACATCATAAAAAAACACTATTTTATAAAATTTCTAATATCTCAAAATCTATTCGAGATATCGCAAAACAGATAAAAGGTTTGCTAAACTTGACCATTGAAATACGTACTATAATACAAATGTGTTAATTGTTCGAAATCCACTCGTGCACCCTTCCATTCCATGTGGAATGTCCCCAGTTCTATTTGGAAATACGTTCCATTCTATTATCGGAGTGTTTTAATTTCAATTTTCATATAAGGTTATGTGTAAACAAATACTTACTTAGGACACCCTGTTGTTGTTTCATAAAAAATGAAACCCTCGGGACCTTTTCCAGACCTAGCCTATTTGCATTATTAGGATGTATTAAAACTCCTTAGGAGCAAAAATGTTGTCCGTTTATCCCCATCTATTTTAGATTAGAATGGATTTTATCTCGGAAACTAAGCGAGATATCAAAAAAAGGACAACATTTTTTCAAAACTTGAGATGTGCAACACGTACCGTTAATACAAATTTGTTAAGTGTTTCGATTCCACTCCTTCTCCGTTCGTGCCTCGTTTAGTGCCGGAGATAACGGCCATTTAAAAAACGCAATTTTATAAAATGGCTAATGTCTCGAAAGGTAAGCGTGATATCGCAAAGGGGAGATACCGATTCTATTCTTTCCCCGTTCAATTTCATATCGTTCCATTTTGGACCAATGTTTCATTATATTATCGAGGTATGTAAATTTGTATTTTCACGTACGTATATGGGTAAACAAATAATTAAGACACCCTGTTTCTCTTTTATAAAAAAATAATCTCTCGGGATCTCTCTTAGAGTTTCGGAGATACTGGGCATTTAAAATAATGGCCATTTTACAAAATGCTCAGTTTATGGAAAACTAAGCGAAGTAGCTCAAAATGGACAAAATTTTTGCAAAAGTTTTACTTACGGAACACATCCCGATAATAAAACTGATATTGGGTTTATTTACTTTTATTATGATTTATTTTTAGAAAATTGTTACAAGGTGACTTATTAATTTTTTTCACCAATATGTGTGATAACACACAAATTTATGATAACTGCAACCGAAACAACTAAACGACAAATTTCCTTTTTTATGGGTAAACTTTTATTAAATTTTAAAAAAGTGAAAATAATGAATGAAATTAAAAAAAGTCGATAAAAATAATCGATTAATCTTTCCAAATAACATTGCAATTATAAATTAATCGAGTTATTGACTAACAGCTAGTGTTTTTTTTTTAACTGATATACACTCAAAAAAAAACACCAAAAGGGTAAATAATAAAAAAAAAGTATTTTCAGTACCAAATTGCAATCAGTGGAAAACAAATCGAGTTCGAAAAGTACGTAAAACGTCAACTAATTAATGTTTTAAATATTGATATTATTTAAGAAAAAACTTACTTTAGACAGAAGTTTAACAAATTTTGCGTTCTGGGTTTTTAATCATTTGTATTACAATATATACACTCAAAGTAATAAATAATGAAATAGTAATTTAAAAAAGTTCAATTCAGTTTTTTATCATTTGTTATGAATTGTGAAATGTCAACGAATTGTGAAATTTTGTATTCTTGTTATGTTTTTTATAGAATTTTTTTGAAGCACCACGCTTCTGTGATTATTATTTCAGTTCGGTTTTTTTCTACAAATTTTAACTGATTTGCATTTAAAAAGAATTTTGTGTACCTGAAATTTTACTTTTAGCGTATTTTAAATACTGATATCAAATTGCAAACTTATATATTGGACATTCCACCAAAACCGACCGAAAACGGCATTTTTTTACCTTGGGTTTCTCGATTTCATTTAAATTTTGCATTCTGAAACACCATGGAGCCACTTGAAGATTGTTTTTTAGTTTTTCAAATTTCTAAAAATCCACGGCTTAGATTTTTTGAAAAATGAGAAATATGGAAAAAGTGGGTAAGTTTGAATATTCGTGTTTACTTAAATATTAATCGGATCATCCCCATTTAAATTTCATTGGAATGGTACACTCCCCTACTTTATTTGTGCATTTTTGAATTGTTTATTAATTTTTTTTTTAAATGCATTTTTTTACAAATTTGGCCACTCTCGTATTAAAAAATAAGATTCATATTTGCAAAAAATTGTATTTTTTCTAAAAAAAAAAAAAAAACAACAGGGGTTTGTTTATTTATTCGGCCTGATTACGGTTGTCGTAGTCGTAGTGAAAATTTGTCGTTTTTAAAAAGCGGTATTACGTTTGTCGAAAACTACGAATGTACAACACTGCTAGAAAATCTATTACAATTTCAGTATTACGGTTGTCGTTTTCGACTGTCAAAATGTATAAAAACAGTCGTCTATTTTATTTCTCACGAAAGATTTAAAAAATTCTTAAAAAAAGCAAATTTCAATGAAATTTTAATTAAGTTTAAATACTTTTGGAATAAAAATTATAGCACCGGAGCTGTTTGCGAAATTGGAGGACGTTTTAGGGTAAAAAACATAATTGGCAAAATCTGGAACAAGTGCAGTCTAGAAACAAAACTACGATTACTTTCAAACTTTTACCCCAAAAACTAATTTTTGAGCTGATTTCAAGAAACAAAATATTTGTAGCCGCCAGCGCCCCTTGCAGCTGGAATGTGCATTAAAGTTGAAAAAGTTTTTTTAAGTATCTCAAAAAGTACAAGTCCGTTTATAACAATATGCATGTTGTATGAAAGCTTTTTAAATGGCTTTTCAATGGTGCACAATTTGTCAAAATAAATTAACCCATTAAAGGCCGGTTTAAAATTTTCTTATTTTTACTTTAGTTTGTTAGATAAAATGTGCTTTTTATTCAAAAATTGGCCTGTGTAAGTACCTAATAAGTTTATCAAAATGCATAGCCGAACTTTTAAGCATTCTTTTGAGGTACAATATGACCACATATCTCTTGAAACAAAAAAATATCAAATGTTAAATTTAGACAAATTGGATTTTTTGCGATTTTTTTAACCTTTAATCTCTTTTTTATTTTAAAAGATACACCTTTAGTAAAAGCTTGTGAAATTTTCTTTAATTTTTTGTACAGTTTTTATATGCTTATAAAGGCGATTTTTTTAATAAGGTGATCTTTTTACAAAAAAAAAAAACACAAATAAATATAAGGAAATTTTTAATTGGTCTGTAATGGCATAAATTCTAGAGTCATATCGTACATCATTGAATAGATATTTTAATAAGCTTTGATATGACATGTATATTGTAATGAGCGGACGTGTACTTTTTGAGATAATTGTAAAAAACTTTTCCGAATTTAATGCCTTGTCCAGCCGCAAGGGGGCTCTGGCGACAAAATTTTTTTGCTTCTTAAAATCAGCTCAAAAAGTACTATGCGAGATAAAAGTTTGGACGTGATCGGAGTTATTTTGCTAAACAACAGTTAGCCGTTTTCTTAGAATGTCATTCGTCTCAGCCATAGGCACTCATATTTTTCATCTGAAGTTAAACAAATAAGTCCAAACTTAGCATTTTTTTATATTTTTGATAATTTAACAACAATATTAAAAATTTCTTATTGCCGCCAATCAGCTGTTTTTGACAGATCGTCAAAGGGTGATTCATAATATTAATAAATTTAACAAATTTGTCAACACTCTGTTGCTTTCAATCTATTACAAAAACCTTTTAGTCGAAAAATTTACGTAATACCGCAACAAATAAAAATCGACAACGACTTCGACTAGAGTCGAAATACGACAACCGTAATCAGGCCCATTACACTATACAACAAAATCAAATTTTTTCCAAAATTACAAGGTCCGACCGACAAATTTTGATAGAAGGGGCAAAAAAAAAAGACACGTGTATCGGCGTTTTGAAAGTTTACATCTGGGTTTCATTTTAGGGGGAGGTAAAGTTTCCCCTAAATGCACTTTTTGTATTGTCAATCGGCATAAAAAATCGTGTAAAGCTTACGTTTAAAGTATATAGTGTGTTTAGCAAACTTATGTAAAATATTACGGAAAACATTTTTGTAGAATATGTTAACCCTCTAACTCCTCAAGGTAAGGGTCTTTTTTGTCCTTCTTTTAAAAAACAGCAAAAAACACCATTAAAACGGGGATTTAAGGGGTTAAAATGTTCCGCAAAAATATTCGCCGTGAAATTTTACTGTAAGTTCCTGAATACACCAAAACGGAAAATTCAACCAGAAAGTCAGAAATAAGACACAACAAGAATTATTAAGAATTTTATTTTAAAGTACCCCAACAATTTAGCATGAAAATAAAAATAGTGCAAATTTCATTAAAAATCAGTAATATCTTTATTATTTTACCTTCGATAGCAAGTTTGGATAGGAAGTATTCATGAGTTACATTTTTTTTAGCTCTAGACAATACCACTTCATTACACTGTACACCGACCTATAAATTCATAGATATATAAGTATATAGATTGCCAGCTGTTCTTTGGCAGATTAGATCCGTTACATTACAACAAAAACAAAAAAACAAAAATCAAATCAAATCAAAAATCAAGTGCTATATTTCTTATTCTACTGAAAACGTGTCAATTTGCGGTGCATATATTGTGGACATAATTTGTTTTGTAATTAGAGTGTTTTACTTAAAAAATAACAAAAGATTAAAGTAAGCAATTAAACTTAGCGCGTAAGATTTGTTTTGGCGAAAATGTTCAATTGTTTGGAAAAACTTGATTTGTTTTGCTATATCTGCGGTAAACATACTATATCGGAATATAAAGTTACGTTTTTCAATAGTAAAGTTGAAGACATCTATAAAAGGAATTTTGAGCTAGAAGTTTTTTCGGATGAACTGTGGACGCCGAAGCATTGCTGTCGCATTTGTTATAACATTAGGAACATTAGGAGAGCACAATATCGTTCATCAACTGAAAAAACTATCTTACCCCCATTGCATATCAAACTTGATGTGGTAAAAAACTTTGTTAAATGTCTGGATACAAATGGAATTAAGCGAAGCTAACATTAAAGAAGGTATGTATGTGTTCTTCTAGGCGTTGTTCTTGTTAAAAGCCTTAAAATTGGTATCATACAAACAGGTGTTTTTGTCGGTCAAGAAAAAAAGCTAATGCAAAACGCTGACTTCGACGAAATGCTCTAATCAATTGAGCTTAATGCGTGGAAAAGCATTAAGGAAGTAATATACAATGTCTTATGCAAAAATCGGTCTCCTATTGCTCGAATATACGTAGACACCATGCTTAAAGCTTTTGAAAAACTAGGCGTTCATTTTTTAAATTCCCATATGGATTACTTTGAGAACCAGACATGCGCACCCATTGAAGAACGCTATAAAGGCAAAAGCATTCATTTGCTTATCGCTGCAAAATGCTGGACAATGTATGATAATGAAGTGGAATTGCATATAGCTAAAAAAAAATGTAATTAATGAATACTTCCTATCCAAATTTGCTATAGGAGGTAAAATAATGGTGAAATTTGAACTATTTTTTTTTTCATGCTGAATTTTTGGGGTACTTTAAAATAAAATTCTTAATAAATGCGAAATTAACAATAAGCTCTCTTTTGTTGTGTCTTATTGCTGACTTTCTGGTTGAATTTTCCGTTTTGGTGTATTCAGGGACTTATAGTAAAATTTCACGGCGAATATTTTTGCGGAACATTTTAACCCCTTAAATCCCCGTTTTAATGGTGTTTTTTGCTGTTTTTTAAAAGAAGGACAAAAAAGACCCTTACCTTATGGAGTTAGAGGGTTAATATATTCCACAAAAATGTTCTCCGTAATATTTTACATAAGTTTGCTAAACACACTATATACTTTAAACGTAAGCAGTACTCGATTTTCTATGCCGATTGACAATACAAAATGTGCATTTAGGGGAAACTTTACCTCCCCCTAAAATGAAACCCAGATGTAAACTTTCAAAACGCCGATACACGTGTCTTTTTTTTTTTGCCTCTTCTATCAAAATTTGTCGGTCGGACCTTGTAATTTTTTTTTGTGTTGTACAGTGTTATTAATGAACAGGGCGGCTATATTTTGTAAAAACTAAAATTAAGATTTTATTAAAAATAAACAAAAGAAGAAATTTGCAGCCCTTAACGTGTCATCTAGTTGTCATTTGGTAGACACTTAGATTAGATTATTGTGTATATTTCCATTTAAGTTCATGTTATAAGCGCATATTTCGGATTTTTTAATACATATTTTAGGAGCATATTTTATATTTTTTAGTTCTGAAAGTCGCTGCCCTGTTAATGAATTGCGGAAAAAAATTGCATCACGGTATTCACAATTTTATATTCTTTTTATTTTTTATAGAAAATTATTCTGAAAGTACCACGATTTTTTTTCATAAACGAAATTTTAAGTTCCCTGAAATTTTTCCATGAGTGTACTTACAATACAGATATCAAACGGCAAACTTGTATATTTGGTGTTTGTATTCGTACTTGTACATTAAGCTAAATGTATTATGTGGATTGGTAAAGAGCTGCAGACAACACATACATAAAACAATTGCTGATGGCTGTGTTGCATGTAATTACTGGTAATGCATATATCAACTAAAAAAATATCTACAAAAAAACATGAAAAATCACGTTTTGTAAAAACAAAAAAATAAGTTGTATTTGTTCATTATAAAATACACTCACAAAATGGTATTATATTAAAATATAAATCTGGAAAAAATCTTAAATCTTGTAAACTTTTTGAAATAATTCAAAATTTACAAAAATATTCTACATATTTTTGAATTCGCTATTATTTTGATTCTATTTTATTCAAAAAATAATTGCTTTTGTTTGACATATATCTAAATTAGTTTTCAAAAGAAAATTAAAATATTCCAGTTCTTGAATACGTCACTTTACAAAATTATGTGAACTAACGCCAACTAACGCCAACTAACTCATACAACCACTATTACATTATTTCTGCTGGAAATTTTTTTAAGTGTATTAAAAAACTATACTGTCTATAGATATTTAACAAGTTCTCAGTAAAAAAAGTTTTATAATTCAACAGGATTTTTCGTTTGTTTATGTTGCAACGTCAAACATTTCATTGTGATATTTAAACGACATTTAATACAAGAATTTAAAATACACCTTATAAAGGCAATTACATCAAAATTACAACAACTTAACATGCACGGGGAAAACTTTAAAAAGCAGTAACTACACACAGAGAAAAATGTATATATTTGCCAACTGAGATTCAGTTACTACGACTGTTATTATACAGTTCAGTTATTTGGTACAACTGAACATTAGTTCTCACAACAAAGTTCGGTTAATTCAATTGAATTGTAGTTGCAACACCCAAAATATTTAGAAATCGAATGTAAACATCGTTGTACTAACTGAATTTATAAGTTGTTACCATTAAAATACTCTTTTCAATTCGGTTGGCACTTTATTTCTCTGTGTGTACATTTGAATGCTTCCAAAATAGCGCTTCACCGCCTTGCATACAATAAAGCAATTATTAAAGGCATTATGTTGTGCTTCCCAAAATGCCTTCTTTAAAGCAGTGAATAATGCTTACAATGAAGCAATAAATAATGCATACCACGAAGCATTAATGTTGTCAACATACAAATAAAGCGCTTCTTATTACCTAAGAAGGCATGAATTTATTGCTTCTAAGAGCACATAAAAGAAGCGCTATTCAACTGCTTAAAAGAGACATACCAAGTGGGACATCGCGAACAAATATCATGCCTTCCGGATTTGTTTTATAAGCCCTTCGTTATTAAATAATGCCTTCCGGAAGCGCTTCAGGATAAGCACTATTTTTTGCTGGTTACAATCGTACCCGGATAGCAAGAGTACACCATGAAGCTCGAGAGTTCTAACTACTTGTCGAGTAGCTAGTGAAATGTCACTTTTTCTAAATTTGAAATCAAATAAATATTACACTCATTAAAATAGCAAAAATAGCTACTAATAACAGAGTTAAACACTAACCCCCGTATTCATAAAAATATTAAACAGCATTTCAAATACAGTTTAGTTAAAACACAAATTTTAGCCTTAAAACTGTATTCATAACCGTATATTAACTTTTACACAAAGTTTAAAATATGTAATTTAAGCTTATATTCGTTTATGTATACAGTTTTAAGGCTTAACATGTGTTTTAATCCTCTAACGGGTAAGGCTGCCTCAGGGCAGTCTTCATAAAATTTACCACAAATGCTTCAAACGATATTTTGATATGTGAAACATTTGGATTTATTGAACAAAAAATATAGTAGTGTTTATTGCAAATAAGTACCACAGTCCAAGTAAGGGTTAATGATTTACCAAAATTGTTTGTGGATTTCGAAACCTTTTCCACAATGTATTAAAAATAAAAAACGGATGCAAACTGGAAGAATTGTTTAATTTTGTATGCAAATCTCATTAAAAAACATCAAAAAAAATGCATAAAAATTTTATTATCTCGAGCGAAGGCCTTTCTTTCATTTAACCCAATTTTCACAAAAGTTTCAATAACTAATTTATAATTAATAAAAAATTGTGTTTTTGGGGTTTTTTAAACACGGATTGGGTCACAGGACGTTATTGCTAGAGCTGAAATATTTTAGAAATCGTCATAAAATATAAAATTTTTTTTTTTCAGGGGGTGTGCCTTACAAACTTTTTTTTGGAGGCACTCTAAAGTATATGTAAGACGAAATTTTGTATTTTTCAAAGGAAGATAATAAATGACTCATTCCATATAAAACCAACAAAAAATATCCAATTTTCGACCTCTACCCTCTTTAATTTTAACCAATTGATACCCTATTTAACCAATTGATAACTAATTGATACCCCATTGATACCACAGTTTAAAGCCACGGTGTAGTGCTTTGAATCAAATAGGCAAAAAAAAAATTTTTTTTTAATGCAAAATGTATTTTTTTCAAAATCCGCAGTTTAAACCGCTGTACTAAAAAAACATGGGGGCAGATTCTGTAATAAAAGCGATATCCTTTTGCTCAAAACGATATCTAAACTGCTATCGTTGTGACGATGTTACTTACATAAACGTTGAACTAAACAATGGAAAATTATTGTTTTTTACCAAAATTTTTAAAATTAATTAAAATTTTTTTTTAATACGTTCGTAGTTTACCTTCGAAAAGTTGACGATAATCGTCCTAATAGTCCTAGAGAATACATTGCCTAGTCTTTTCAAATTCAAAAAAAAATTAAAAAAAAAAAAATATATGTTAATTATAAAATATATCAAATAAAAACTTTTACTAAATATTTGTGAATTAAAAATAGCAAACAAAAACTTTTAAATCAACAATATTTTTGCTATTTTTCCCAAGAATTTTGTAGAATGCAAATAGAAGCAAATTTTACTAAACTCAAGCGAACTTTTTTGATAAAAAAAATTGTAGATTATCGATTTTAAATGGGCAAATATGATTAATGATTTTTTTGTTTACTACACACAAAAAAGTTAGTAAAGTCAGCAAAAAATTTTACTGAGTTAGAAAAATTTTAGTCAAAGGGTACTTGCAAAGAATTACTAATGTCAGCAAAATCTTTTGCTGAAAATCAACGAGCTGATTTTTAGCAATAAAATTAGTATATTCAGCCTAAGTTTTAATAAAATTTTTGCTGCATCTGAAAAAAAAATTTAAAAAAATTTAAAAAAAATTGTTGAAAAATTATGCTTTAGTTAATTTATTTGCTGCAAACCTTAAACCTTATTTTGTGATTCTTTTAAAAACAATTTACAATGCGCTACCAAATATAAAACTGTTCATATTGACGACATGCATTAATTTTGTCTTTCTACTAACTACATCAATAGTGGCCTAAATGATGGGATCAAAAACAAATATAACAAAATATGACAACACAACCGCTTTTTTGGCAATAAGAAAATGGAAACATAAAACATTATCTTATAATTGTGTAATTGTCTTTCGTTTTATTCTGTATAGCTGAACGTATATTTGTTTGCAATTTGACAACAGTATATTAATAATCAATATAAAAAAACATTGAAATAATAAGCATTTTGGAGGTTGTAAAAAAAATTTTAATTTTGAATGTAAAACTGTGAAATAAAAAATATATTTGAGGTGAAAACTGAATTTTAAAAAGAAAAAAATAATTAAATAAAAAATGTTTTAAACGTAAATTTTTTGAGGTAATTAATTATTTAGTTCAGTATAAACACTAAAGTTTAATTTCTGTTAATTTGGTCTATATCAACTTCTTCTGTTAAGTAAAGTTAAGTATTAATGAAAACGAAAATTGTTCAAGTTCGAGGCCATACTCTATATTTCTTTATTAGGATATTGTCCCTAACAAATAATCTATAGATTTTTTGTTTTCAAATTTATTAACTGACCACTTTCAGGAATGTGTTAATAGATCTATTTTTGGAATTTTCTAAGTTCAAAAATAGCACTTTTTTAAATTAAAAATTAACCCCTTAAACCCCACCCAAAAAAATAAATGATGCATTAATCTGCTATAGAATCTTCCAAAGAAGCCATTGATACCAAAATCTTGGATAAGCTCCTCCTACTTCCTGAGATATCGCCATCCCAAACATTGCTACTTTTCGTGATCATCAGATCACGTATTGAAAGAAGTGACAATCAAATTCAAAACATCAAGCATTCATATAAACTAGTTTTCTCACAAAACAAGAACTGTTATATGAGCTCGAAGTTAAAGATTATCACCATTGAGCAAATATAAATTGAAAACTTGTTTGTTATGTGCAAGGTCTACCTTTGGTAGATAATCAATACACGTTTTTTGTTCTTCCTTTTTATTTGCACACTTGTTTTGTTTAAAATAAAAACGAAATGTACAGGGTTAGTAAACAAGACCGTACTTGTCTTTTATACAAAAACATAATTTTTATTTTCAATAAAAATTATATCAAACTTCTTGGGTATTAATGTAAATTTTTTGAAAATCGTCCATTCCATGATAGATCGGCCAAAATCTGACCGGGGGTCATATAAATTCCTTTATGGTTTTACACATATTGACTGGGAATTAGTCACATCTGTTTTCGGTTTCTGCAAATTTTGTATAATGGCGTTTTTATTGCCATTTTTCCGTTTTTAAAAATCACACAAATTTTAAGAGTACCTGAAATTTGAAAAAATCATATTTCCTAAAGTAGATGGACTATTTCAAAGATTTAGAAAGAATATGAATGCTTCAGTTGCCTTCTTTACGATTTGTTATTAAAAAACAACCACGATTTCTGCAAAAATGCATTCGTATTGCATATAAAATTATTAAATGCAATTTGAAAAAATTTTTTTTTTCTTTAATTAAAAACGGGAATAAAAACTCGAGTTACACGATTTTCAGGAACTGAGAACGGTAGTGAGTAAAAGAGTATAAGTGTGCCAAATTAAACAAAATTAAAGCTCCGGAGGTCAAAAATTGCATGGATATTCCACGCAAAATCTGTCAAAATTTGAGCTTGGGTTTTTCGGTTTTAATCAAATTTTCCATTCAGAGACTTTATAGATCCACTTAAAGATTGGCGTTTTCAATTTTTTAAGTTTTAAAAGAAAAATGAGAAATATGCAAAAAGTGTGTAAGTCTGTGTATTTTCTTTAATATTGATCGGATCAACACCATTTAAAATGCATTAGAATGGTGCAGTACTCTACTTTTTGTCATCTTTAAAAAGAATTGCATTTTTTTTTATTTCGAAAATGCATTTTTCTAACGTGTGGCCACTGTTGATTTTAGAACGGAATGCATATTTGCTAAATGTCCCTGTTTTAAAAACTATACATTGAATTTTGTGGAATTTTCTGTAGACGAAAGAGAAAAGAATTTACTGAAATATTCTGTTTTAAAAATTTAAATTGCTAACCCTTTTTTAGCACAAGTTCACCATCGAATATAATATTTTTATGAAAAGAAACATGATGTTGAAAGAGAGAAATCCTAAAATGCATAGTTTTTAAAAGAGAGACATTTAAACGGCGCATTAGCTCAACGTTTTTAAATTTAATCTTTTTAATTTCGAAAAATTAAATAAAAAATAACAAATTCTTGTTTTTTTTCTATGGAATCAAAATGCAAGCTTTTTTTCAATAAATCCTTACACTCACAATACTTTTTCCGTAAAGACTACTGAATATACACATTGAATTAAATGAAAATCAGTTAAAAACAGGACTACTTACTTTTCGTTTAAAACAATTGTATTTTTTAGTTTATTTTCAACTGTTGAATATTGATCGACAAAATCCATAAAAACAATAGATTGTTTTCGTTTATTTCAATACTCAATATAATATAACAATTTTTTGTTTAGAATAGCAAATTTTAACTGAATATTTTAACTATTACGGAAAGTCCGATTTTTTGTTTATTTTTTTTTTTTTTTGTTGAATAACAGACAGAACGTTAAAAATATATTTCTTTGGTAATTTAACTGTATATTCTATTGAAACAACTTTACCGATTAAACTTTTAAACAACTGTTGATTTTTTATGGAACAGTTCTTGTGAGTCTAATAATTATAAACCCCGGCATGCAAAAAATTTTTGTTTTTTAGTAAAAATTCCATATTGTATACATATACTTCTTTTTTTCAAATCGAGAGTAGCCAAATTTGAAAAAAAGTGCATTTAAAAAAGAAATTGCATAAATAATGCATTTATTTTTACCGCTGAAAAACTTCATTCCATAGTAAAAAGGAGGGGGGTTACACCATTCCAGTGCAATTTAAATGGTAATAATCCGATGAATATTAAATAAAATACAAATATTCTAATTTGCACACTTATTGCATTTTCTCATTTTTCAAAAAACTAAATCGCGCAGAAAACTGCGGAATTTTCGAAATTTGAGAAACCAAAAACTCCAATCTTTAACAGGCTCCATAGAGTTTCTAAATTCAAAATTTAATTGAAATCGGTTGATTTCTTATTTGGCCGGTCTTCGGTGGAAGGGCCGATATATATTTTTTTTTTAATTTTAAGAAAATCTTAATTTTAATCTTTCTTTATTCTACACCGTAACCTGAACAAAAAAGTTGACGCTGAAAATAAATGTTTCATGTGTATAATAAATGTTTAATGGAATTAATACCTTTTAATTATTCTTAATAAAAGCATAAAATACATGCTCAATTTCTCCAAATGACCAATAAAAATGGCTTAAACCAATAAGTATATTTTCAATACAAATAAACTTAACAATAATTAATTCAATTGTTTTATTAATGTGTTGAGTATAATTAAAGTAATACAACGCTGAGTATCCGGAAAATATAACAATACTAGATACTTTATATTTAATTAAACCAAACCATGTTCATGTCATACATTGAACAAACATTTGCAATTTGAACAGGGCTTTTTTTTTCTTTGGTCGACATTTTTATTAAAAGTTTAATAATATTTAAATACAAAAGTGGCAGTGTATAAATGGCGACAACAAAAGAATAAAACAAAAAAAAAACTCGTAAAAAAATTAAAATTAAAAATATTGTCAACCAATAACATTGTACAAAAATCAATTATAGCACCTCAATTAACAAGAACATTTAATTTTGTTTTTTTCTTTTTTTGTGGTAAAATATATATTATTATAAAAAAAAAAGAATTGTACAAAAAAAAACAAATTATAATGCATAAAATATACAGTGAAAGATTTAATATCCATAGGCAAGAAATTTTAAACAGTTTTCAACACTCATACGCAGTGTGGGTAAAAACACATAAATTAATTATCACTCATACGCATAAAAGGTGGTGGAATAAAATAATATCACTCATACGCATTGGGGGAAATCGAATAATATAAAGGTACCACTTGCGTTATAAAAAAATAATATTTGAAATTTATGCAATATAATTGAATTTCGATTGAATTTCATTATTCAAACCCGCTTTTATTTTCTGTTATATTAAAAAAAAATTCCAACTTTACTTCAATTAAATATTTACCATTTCCTTATGTCTATTATATTGTACTGTTGCATGCCGTGTTAGTTTTAAAGTAAGCATAACAATTGCTTAAATTGGATGCACTTTGTCGAATTGTTCTAATATTCCACCCTCAATACAACACAAAAATAAAAAATAAAAAACATTTACAAAATCATTGTGCATATAATAAAGTAGAAGATTTTTTTTTTGTTAAACTAAAGAAAATATTACAAAATTATTTGGCCATAAGCCAAAATAACGAAAAATAAAATACAATTCTTTATAATATCCTTCGGTCTTTTTTTTAACAATTTAAGTCACTCAAGTGTTACAAAAAACAAATTAAAATTGTATATAAACTGGGAATTAATCGTAAAAGAAACAAAATTTTATCCTGCTGCAAATTGAAGTAAAAATATAAAAATTTATTTCCACTTCTTTTAAATAATTTATATTGTTTGCATTGAAATAAAACCAAAAAAAAAAATGTATTCAACACAAAACTTAATGACCTGTGTAAAACACAAAACTCAACAGATTTTATAATAACATTTTCAACAAATTTTGTTAAAACAATTTAAATGTTTATTGTTCATTTATTTTTTATTGTACACAATTTAATTGTTTATAATTTTAATGGTTCTGTTTCCTGTGGTGTTTGTTAGACCCCTCGTCGTATGTATGTGTTCTAACATTTATTGCCAATAAAAAAAAAAAACTTTAGCATATAGGCAACTTCAAAAATTTACGGCACCTAGACATTTGTTACCTTTGATTTTGTTACCTTCAAACATTCACAAGATTTTCCACATTCTTTGCAATTAAAATTGTTTTGCAAATTGGAAGCTGTAACTGGGTTTCAGTGATAGATTCTAAGCCGTTTTCAATTTTTTTAATCCGCAATTTTTTGTTTTGATGGCATTGTTTTTATTATTATTATTATTTAAAACCTAACTGACATTCTAACAACAATTTGCGATTTGTTTGTTTTTTTTTTTGTTGCTTTTTATTTTTCCAGATTGGTGATATTCGCGCCATTTATCGGTTAATTTGTTTCGCTTCTCAGTTTTCTTTTTACGAATTTCACGTTTTTTTAACGTATAATCTGAAACCATTTTACTAATTCTTGTTCACAACTGTTCACGCACATAAATAAAATAAATAAATATTCTTAAAAGCATTCAGCAAATGCTACTATGATCATAGAGTTTTTATAATAAAGCAAGTTCTTTAAGATGTCTTTGCATCGGCGGTAATTTGGCGGTTTTCGCGGTAGTATGTTTCAATTGTTTTGTTGAAATTTGTTAAGGTGGCCCTCGTGAATATTGTTTAAAAATATAGTCTCACTTTCTAGGGGTTCGAAAAAAACGCGTTTTTTTTTTGCAAATATTTTTATTGGACCGATTATAAAATACTTGTTGGGATTCTGGGTTACTTATTAACCCGAGTTCAAGAATAATTCTTTTAAATTTTCAAAATCAAATATTTCTTACAAGGATGCTTTTTGAGGTTAGAAACATTTTGTTTCCTCCATAAAATTTTAAATGCTTAAAATTTTTTGGTGCGTTTTCGAGTTTAGTATCAAGCTCAGTAAAGTCTTCCATTCGATGTACGTTTGAGCGGAATTGATACAGCGCTTTAGTTGTCACAAAGCGAAATATGTTTGGAAAAAACTGCCGCTGCACGCTACAGGATTGAAAAAAAATATTTTTTTTTTTGCACTTTCTCAGTTTAGTCCGTCGCGAAGATTGCCAAGTTAAAAAAAGGCTTAAAAAAAATGTTTCTTTGTAAAAATTTTCAAAAGTTCATAAAATGTTTGCGTTTTAAAAATTTTAAAGTGCGTTTTAGCGTCGGAGGTGCACTTTACGAAGTTACTCACATCACGTACACTAGCCAACTTAAAAGATAATTCAGATTGTCAGACGCAAAAAAGGTACATTTTCAAAAAACTTACGCTAATTTCTTTTAAGTTTGTGATGTCCGTGATACGTTATTGGTGCGCTGACACCAACTTGATATACCTCAAACTTTATAAAATTACGCCGTTTTATTAATTCTGCGCTTAAAACACATTTTTATTAAACGGCGCAAAAACCCTATTAGAAATCTTCAAATAGTTCGAAATTCAGAAAATTTTGATTTTACTTGTAAACCACCATGCAACTTTTCACCCAGCAGCGATATCAAATATTTCTTTTTTGTGGATATCCTCCAAGTCTAGTGACTATATTTTGTATTGGTTTGGATCTGCAAGCTAAAAACTATTAAAAAGAAAACGGAATGAATGAAAAAATCTAACAAGTTTCAAATCGTTTTTTTAATTTTTCGAATTTTAGATGACCACCAATTCTTAAGGTGAAGACTTTTCAACGTAAAACTTTGCACAACATATCCTTCAAGTATAGTCATCCAAACCCTGTACAACGTTTTGTTAATTCATAAAACTTAGCGAAATAAGAGCTATAGTATGTCGGTTTCAGCAGGTGCTCAAAAAATTCTAAAGAGCCCATATACATTAGGGTTCTTTATGCGAATGGTGACACTGGTGCGGGTGTCTATGGACCAGGTTTCCAACGGGCCTTACCCATGGGTAGATACCCCTCCATTTTTCAGGCAGAGATTTTTGCTATCTGTGTCTGCGCGGAGGAGTGTCTACGAAGGGGCACTATTAGATCTCGCATCTACATTCTTTCCGACAGTCAGGCGGCATTAAGGGATTTAATGTCCTATGAGGTGTCATCTTGTCTGGTCATGGAATGCATTCTGGCTCTTAACCGACTTGGCAGGCGCAACTCGCTTACCTTAGGGTGGGTTCCTGGTCACGAGGGGCATGAGGGCAACGAGAGGGCAGATTGTCTTGCTAATTGCGGGGCCCGAAGGCCCTTTATTGGCCCTGAACCATTCTGTGGTATACCTTTGGGGTATGTTAGGGAGAAGCTCGGGTCGTGGAGGGAGTCAGAATTCTCTCTCTATTGGGAAAACTCTCTTGGCCAACGACAGGCTAAGAGATTAATTTCTTTTTCCAGTGCAGGATCGAGGAGACTCTTGTCCCTCGGGAGGGGTGACTTGAGAACCCTGGTGTCTTACCTGGCTGGACACTGCAATCTCAGATACCACCTGCGCAGAAGGGGTCTTTCGGACACGGATGAGTGTAGGTTTTGCGAACTGGTAGCTGAGACATCAGAGCATGTTCTTTGCGAATGTCCGAGGCTATGTGAAAGGCGTGCCAAGTTTCTTGGCAATCGCTTTGTCTCCCCTTCGGACATTATGAAGATTTTGCCTAATGGGATTATTGGCTTTATAGGTAGCTTGAATCTTTAAGGTAACTTTAGGCAGCACAAAAGACCTAAGTTGGTCGCGGTGCATAGTGCCATATAATCTAATCTAGGGTTCTTTAAAAAAATTTATGGAATTTTGCATAAACCAACCATTTGTTAGTTTAAGAGTTTTTTTTTTATTTTCGAAAAATAGTTTAGGTCGCTAAGAGACTTTTAAAACTTTTTTCGATTTTTTAAAAAAGACTTAATTTAATAAAATAGTTTACTTTCATAACTTACAGAAAATCTATTTTAATTTTTTATTACCCAGTGTAGAAATATATTACCATATAAGGTAGTAAAAAAAAATAAATATGTAAATATTTGGTATTTGGCAATAGGAAGTATTTACAATTGTCATTTCTAATATCATTACTTTTATATGAGGATGTCGCAAAAAATAATGATATATCATTATTAAACACCTAGTATGGACAAAAATAATGAGTCTAAAAATAAATATAAAAATGCGCTATGTCATCTGACAATGAGATATCTCGACATGTTATACTAGATAGATAAAATCATAAACGACTTGCTTGCACAAAATGTCATTACTTTCCAGCTTAAAAAAATCAAAAATAAGTAGTTATATATGTACTTACTAGAGCTGCAAAAATAATGAGTCTAAAAAAAAGATTTTCTAAAACTTTCGAGATCATTAACTTGTGTTAAAATAATGATAAAAATAAGTACACTCAAAATAGTTTGTAGTTTAAATTAATTGAAAATGTAATTTAACATAAATGATAAATCGCTTCAAATTAAGTTCTAGTTCCCAATAATATCTTTATAAAAAGAAGGAACTACAACAATTCAGCACAACTTTAATGTATAACTTATAAATTTGTACCCAAAGAAATTAAACTTTTACAAACCGGCAATTACTTATACACAAAAAATCGTTACCCAAAATCTTGTAAAATATCTTAATAAGATATTTCGGAACCAATATGCAGAAATTTTGTAATTTTAATTTATATGTTTTAAAGTGTTTCAAGTTTTTGAATAAGTTGTGCAAAAAATCATATTCTGGTGATATATTTTTAGTTTTTTGGTAGCGATATTTTATGTGTAAAATCGCCATTCACTCGAAAAATCGCCCGCCGGCATTTTGTAAATTAACTTGCCAGACGAGTTTTAAGATCGCCACGTTTGGCGAGAAATCGCCATATTCGACTAACTTGGTCACTGTCTAAACAGTTCCGTATTCAGTTCTTTTAAACCAGTGGAGTGTTACGTCTTCATTTCTACTGTCACATAGTCGGTACAGATAAAATTTCTTCCGTGTTATGTCCGCTTTGTAGCAGCCAAGGGAATCCTTTGGCACTTATTGCCATGTTTTTATTCACTGCTAACGGTTTTGAACCAGTTCAATGACCACTAGCAACGACCTTAGTTGCTTCAGTACACTTTGATGTTATGTTACTTTTTCTCCAGTTACATGATATATCTGGTACCAACCAGTGAATGTTTTGTCACCATAACTATAGTCACGTGATTGGTCATTTCACCCAAATTAACACTTTTTGGTACACCACAATTTTGGTTTCACCAGTTTCGTGGCGTGCTCCCCAATCATATATCACAGAATTACCACTTTGGATCAATCGACCCTTCGTTTCCAGAAGGGATGATATACCTGATACCAACTTATCAATGTTTTGTCACCATTACTATTTCACGCAAATTAACACTTTTTGGTAGACCACAATTTCGGTTTCACCAGTTTCGTGACGTGCCACCCAATCATATATCACAAAATCGTCACTTTGGATCAATCGACCTTTCATTTCCCAAAGGGTATATAAAAATGAGATATTATTTTTTTAAGTTTTGTATTTATTTGATATTACAAAGCTTATTTTTTCCAAAACAACATTATTTAGTTTCTCTTTCAACTGCAAATAATGCTAATTAATTAAAATTGTCTTTATTTTTGATTATATTTGAATGATTAAGCCGCGAAATTTGGCCAACATGCTGTTCAGTGTAAAAACTATTTATATTTTACTTTTCAATTGCAATGATAAAGCTTCTTTGGAATGCCCACTGAGAATAGTGAAAAAGCATAAATGAATTATTTATTCCATAATTAACTAATGTTTTTAAACTCTGCAGAGTTATATAATCGAAAGTCGACTTTAAAAGCACGAAATCAAAATTTTTTAACATTCTAGTTGAAAATATACATCTATAAAAATTTTTCCCTAAAGCATTTGGTCGGCTGTATCAATTAGCTTTACCAACCAAGTTTTCTTCTACGGAAAAATAGAAAATATGGCGTTTTCTTCAGTTACGTAATCCATGTGCCTTAATTGAGTGAATTGCACTTCTTGCAATCAATGAAAAATATTTGCCTTCAATTTGTGAAAATTCTTTAAGTTCTATAAGAAAATCTAAATCATTTTTTTGTGCATATATTGTAGACTCATAGATTGTAGATTCATATTTAGAACATTCTTAATTTCAGATACAAGAGTGGATGCAGCCACAAAAGTATCGTTTCTTCGATTAAGATTATGTATAGTGAGAAAACGACCTAAGACATCTAAGTTAGTACACGCAACAGTATCTTGGGCCGAAATGTATATCAGTAAGATTTATCTATTAAATTCAAAATAACTGTTTGCCTAGAATTCGCCGTATTCTTTTTTCTAGTAATTGTAAAAGATAAGCCATTTCAGAAAATATTATTACTGTTAAAGTAGCTTGAAAAAACAAAATACTGGTTCAAAAATAATACAATTAATAAATTATTATTAATACTTCTCGTATCAAAATCTTAACAACTTTTTAAAAGGTCACTACAAAATAAAAATTTAAATGCCACTTTTTCCAGCAGACCGTATATTTCAATCTGCGTTAAAAAAAAATTGTTTTAAAATTTTTTATAAAAAAGTAAATTAACAGAAAAATTATAATTTTTATATGATAATTTACTTTGACTATTAGAAAAAAACACAGAACACTAAATGGCACGAAGAATGTTGATGAAGACCGTAGTGGGTCAGAAAATGCATTCCATTCATGCTAGTGTCTAATAACTTTTTCTGTGTTTTTTTCTAATAGTCAAAGTAAATTATCATATAAAAATTATAATTTTTCTGTTAATTTAGAGAAAAATTTGTCATGATCTAAAACCGAACAAATAAAATCTCACACATAAATTTATAGATCAACGATAAAAAATTCACTATTAAAAAAGTAAATTTTTTTGGCCCCCTAATTTTTCCTGAACAATCGTATGGCAAAGTCATATTGGAAATATATTCAGCAGTTTTTGCTTTGTTAAAAATGGTGCCCAAAATCAGCGTTTTTAGCCGCAGATATGCAGGGGAAGGAGTTCGCATTTTAAAAAAATAATTACGCCATTACTTTTGCGATGCAAAGAGCTTCTAAAATGGTATTGTACCCCAAATCAAAAACAAAAGTTATTTTGAATACGAAGCCTAGTATACACACAGAAAAAATTACCAACCTAAAATATCTAATTAAAGATTTGATTTGAATTTAATTTAATTTGTTTCTAAACAAATATTTAATTGAATCAATTAATATTTTAATTGACTTTTAAATATATAAAAATATATTTTATTTTAGACGCAATTATCATATTATTTTTTCATACACTGTATGCATAAATAGAAAATTTTCAGTATAAAACACCAAATACATTTGAAGTTAACAAACAAAACAAGCACACACACAAACACACTCAGCATTGTAAAAAAACACACATGCCAACATATAGATCACACATTTTTTTTTGTATAATATTTTGTTTTTATAAAAGTTATTTATAACTTTTTTTTCCTTCTTAATTTTAATAAAAGGTTTAATTGATAGTATCATTGCCGTGATAAGTGCAAAATCAATTAAAATATTAATTGATTCAATAAATTTTTTAATTGAAACCCGTTTTTAGTTTTTTCTGTGCACACATACATTTGTGTAAACTTTTTCTATTTCAAAAATGTTTAAATATTTGTATTAAAAATACAAAAATTCTTTTTTCGGGCTTTCTATATTTTCATGTATTTAGTTAGAATATTGTTCTAGGGGTTAATTTTCACTCCCTCTTGCTAAAAATACGAAAATTATGTCAAAAGAACAAAAACTTTCGTAAAATGAAAAAATATTGGTTTATTTTACGAAAGTTTTTGTTATTTTGACATTTATTGGTATATTTATGCATACATTATTATCAGTGTATACGTGGCATAAGTAACATGCATACCACATTTCAAGTTTCTCGCTTAAGCGGTTTGGCTAGGCCGTCAATGGAAGACTTTCCTTCCTTTTAACCCTCAGTTTACCACGTTACTGGGAAAAATTCCAAAAAGTATAATATTGGTGAGTTAGGTCCTATTCGTGGAAACACATTTTTAAAACTTCAGCTTTCTAGTCGAAGGGGTTTGCGCAGGACGCCAAGGGGGAGACTTTTTCCCTTAATGCACCTCCCCGTAGGAATTTTCAAAAATACCGTCTTATCGTGTGCCTATGCAGAGGAGCCTACATGACTAATTTCAAGTTCCTAGCTTCAGCGGTTTGGTCTTAACGTTGGTGATATTCTCTATATGGAGAATCTCATTTCAAATGGCCGAACTTTTCAAACCGATGTCTTGGAATCGGGATGAAACTTACACTAAGTTGAGTGCCAGGGGGTAATAGTTATGACACAAAATTTCAGCGGGATCAGTCAAGCAATCTCCTAATTGGAGTATGTTGAATTTTGACATTTTCTACGAGCAGCCCTTTTTCGGATGCATATAACTAATTATCTATTACACAGGCCTACAAAAAAAATTTTTTGTTTGGTGCCGCTAATTCTATGTTATAATTTGGTTAATTAGTTCGCAAGACGTCATGGTTAGCTGTCAAAATCGCGAAGCTACGTTCAGGTTTGTATCGATCGGTCATAACCTAAAAAATGTATTTTATTATACTTAATGTCATTATAGTCAATTAATTTCTTTGATTAAATAATAATATCGATATGCCGTCATCGAGAAGGTGTTGTGTAAATAATCCAAATACATTTTGTTATATTTGTGGTGAATATGTAGTAAAAAAGTTTAGAAAACCTATAACAGATGCAGTGAAGAAGACATACGTTGATTACTTTAATACAGAGATGAATGCTCTGGACAAACCGTGGGTTCCAAACATTGTGTGCAAGTTGTGTAGTGAACATTTAAGACAGTGGGCAAACGGTAAACGTAATCATTTAAAGTATAGTGTGCCGATGATTTGGACAGAACCGAAAAATCACATTGATGACCGTTATTTTTGTGTTGTAGAATTATTTTTGTGTTGTAGAATTACATGGTATAAACAAAAGAAAAATGACATATCCTGATTTACCGAGTGCTAAAAGACCTCGACTGTTTTCAGGTGACACACCATCTCCTATGGGTCAAGATTTTTCAGATCTATCAGATTTGTTAGACACAGAGATGGTGGAAGTTTTTTCTGATGAACGTGACAGTGATAGTGATTTTGAAGTGTCAACAGAGCCTTCACTTTTTTCTCAAAATGCTTTGAGTGATTTAATTAGAGACCTGGACCTTTCGAAAGAGCGATCTGAGTTACTAGCATCTAGACTCAAAGAAAGAAATTTGTTATCTCAAGGTACTAAAATAACATGTTATCGTGATCGCGAAAAAGAATTTCTTCCATTTTTTAGCTCAGAAAATGATATAGTTTATTGTAATAACATTGGTGGCCTTCTAATGAAATTGGGACTCTCAAGTTACAAAGCTGAAGAATGGAGATTGTTTATGGACAGCTTTAAGCGAAGTTTAAAATGTGTTTTACTAGATATTGGTAATAATCATGCAGCTGTGCCTATTGCTCATTCAACGAAATTAAAAGAGGAGTATCAAAACGTGGATCTTGTTTTAAAAAAAACTTAAGTACTCGGAGCACCAATGGGCTATATGTGTCGATTTAAAAATGGTCAACTTTTTATTAGGTCAACAAAGTGGGTACACTAAATTTCCATGTTTCATATGCTTATGGGACAGCAGGGCAAAGAAAGATCACTGGATCAAGAAAGATTGGCCTTTGAGAAATAACATGACAGATGGCAAACAAAATATTATAAGCCCACCTTTAGTTTCTAGAGATAAGATTATTTTTCCTCCATTGCACATCAAATTGGGACTTATGAAGCAATTTGTTAAGGCGTTAGATAAAACTGGTCCGTGTTTTGTGTATCTTTCAAGAAAGTTTCCCGGTTTAAGTAATGAAAAACTAAAAGCTGGTATTTTTGATGGCCCACAGATTAGGCTTTTAATAAAAGACAACGATTTCATTCATTCAATGAATGATTTAGAAGCAGAGGCTTGGAAATCTTTCGTTGCTGTTGTAAAAAATTTTCTAGGAAATCAAAAGGCCGAAAATTACGAAGAATTAGTTCAAAAGCTCTTAATAAGTTTTAAAAATCTTGGATGTAATATGAGCATAAAACTACACTATCTGGACAATCATTTAGACAAGTTTCCTGAGAATCTTGGAGCGTATAGCGAAGAACAAGGAGAACGTTTCCATCAAGATTTAAAGGTGATGGAAGATAGATACCAAGGTCGCTGGGATGAGCATATGACGGCAGAGTATTGTTGGAGTATTACACGGGAATGTCCTGAAGACATCCACCGGAGAAAATCTAAAAAGAGGAGCTTCTTACCTGTAAAATAATGAGTAATTAAATGTATTTAAATGTTTTGAATTAAATGTTCTTTTGTTTAAATTTATTAAATGTTATTTAATTTATTTATCCTTGCGAAATCTCGAAAATTACATGTATCATTAAAAAAGTAAGTATCAATTTTTTATCAGGGTACCGAACGTACTTGAAATCTGTTTTATTTTTAGCGGCACCAAAATCATTGTAGGCCTGTGTTATCGTTAATATTATTGTTTATAATATGTATGCGTGTAGTATCACTAGTAAAAATACTTAAATTTTTCTAAAATATTACAAAAGTCTGAAAGTTTCTGAATCGATTGAAAAGCATTTAAACTTTTTCAAAAAATAAAAGAGTAGCCGATTTTTACACAAATTAAGTTATCTTTTACACGAACTATTCGGAACTAGTTCTGTATATTTTCAAAAAATTTAATATTTTTCAAATTGCCCATAAAAATGTCTATTGGTATAGTAAAATTCAAAGCATTTTCTAAATTCCATTAAATTATAATTAACATTATCTATATTAAAAATGTTTATTAAAATTGACATTAATTGGACATACTTTTCCTATAGCGGTTAAGTTGGATTATAAAGTCTCATATGTATGAATACATAATTATTTCATAGTTATGTATGTGAAATTAAAAATAATACTAAATATGTGTACGAGCTTTATTCAGCAGTATTTTCTGATATAAAACTTTACTCAACTATAACAATACGGTCAAAGAATTTCAAAGTATGTTAATAGTTGTATACTTAATTTGAAAAAAAAAGAAAATCAAAACTGACGTTATACAAATCAAAACTCATATCAAAATATATTTATACATAAATACATGTATAGTAGTATGTTAGAGCAATTATGTTTCTTTTAAAACTATTTGTTTGTAGAAACATTAAAATAACGAGCTAAATATATATAAAAATATAAGTCCAGCAAAAATTTTTGTGTAAGTGTTGCGTTTTTAAAGGATTAGTCAAAATCCTGGAAGATTGAAATGTAGATACTTATGAAAATGTGATTGCTACACTAATAGAAAAAAATAGAAAAAAATTTGGCTAAATCCACTAAAATTTAGATAAAAATTGATCTGCCAAAATCAGCAATAAATGCTACATATAACAAAACAAAATCCACGAGGGCGGATCAATAAGTCCGTGGTCTTTTGAATGAAACACATTTTTTTTATTTTTGTTGCAAAAAAAAAATTATTTTTCAACATAATCTCCTTTTAGCTCAATACACTTAGTCCAACGTTTCTCCAATTTTTGTATCCTTTCCAAAAAATAGGATTTTTCGAGGTCCATTTCTTGGACATATGGGGTCGTTTTTTTTTTTTTAAATCCTCGTTAAATCTGTCCAATAAGGTGGCATAATATTCGCGTTTATTGTTTTCCCCGTTTGAAAGTACTCGATGTGGATTATCCCGCGTCCATCCCAAAAAACTGTTGCCATCACCTTATTAGCCACGATTACGTTTATGGTCAATTGAGAGCAAACACGGCACCCATCTTGCAGACAGCTTTCTTAAACCCAACTGATCATTTAAAATCGAAACCACACTGCCATATGAAATGCCTATGGCATCAACAATCTTGCGCACTTTTACTCTTCGGTCGGCCAACACCATATCGTGGATTTTTAGACATTTTCGTGTGTATTGACCTCAATTGGCCGTCCAGAACGTTCAGCGTCAATTGTACTTGTGCGACCACAACGAAAGTCAGTAAAGCACTTTTCTACCATTGAAATCGATTGTGCAGAGTCCCATAGTATTTATCAAGCTTTTCCTTGGTTTGATTGACGGTTTTTTTTTCGCAAAAAATAATGTTTAATGAGCACTCGAAATTCACTTTTTTCCATTTTTAAAAAAATACACGAGGTTGTTTGTTTTGAACAGCTGTTAAACGCAAAGTAAATGACGGAACTTGCTCAAAATTTGACAGTCGTCTTATAACAGGTGGTACTTGTTGGAAGCAGTGTTGCATTTCATGTTACTACGAGGGAAGTTCAGAAAGTCACGGACTTATTGATCCGCCCTCGTATATACAATTTTTTAACAAAATTTTCTAAAGAGTTTACCAAAAGTTACAGTTATTTGTATTCAATATTCAAAATATAGCAAAGATTTTGTTGATATTACAGTTTTTGTTTGGAGTTTTTAGTCTACAAATATTACGTTCAAGTTTTTGGTAAATTTTAGAGTAAATTGATGAATTTTAGAGTAGTGGGTTGGAATCCGACCTGGGGTACATACCAACGTGAGCTAACTGGCATCACCACAGCAGTGCCGTTGGGGACACGTTACAGTATGGCGTCAGTAATCAATCAACTAAAATTCATCTCGAATATTTAGCAAAAAAAATTTGCTAATTTTATCAATTTTTTCTGCAACGTCATTTTTAACTAATTTTGAGTAGCTTTTTCTGTTATTTTTACATGTTTATTTCTGAGAGTGTACATTAGAATTTTTTAAAATAAACATTCAACAGATAACAATATAAAAATTGCCAAAAAAAATCTTTGGCACCTGAAATACATTTTCTGTGTGTAGGCCTCAAAGTGGCTTTAAAGTTGTTTAGAATTATTTATGTATCACGATTTGAAGCGGTTGAAAGAAAAGGATTCTTAATATGTGGCTGGGATATTAACATATGTGAGCTTTGTTTTAAAGTTGACAGTTCATAAAAAAATATTTATCAAACTTTTTGAATTAAATTTGTTTAAACATTTCAATTGCAAGTTTAACATTTTCTAAATTCACTTCGATAACACTCAGCATCAATTCAAGGATTAAAATGACACTGCAAGTAGATGTATGCAGTAATTTTTTAAACTTTACATGGCAGGAATCCCGATCCGAATCCGAAGATTATTATTTTTTTTTGTTTAGGTGACAAATCTCATGATTAAGGGTTAGAAAGTGTGGTAAAAAGTATACAGGTTTTTGTATGAAAGCATTTCTAAAATTTTAAAGTGCTTAAGAATACAAACATTTTAATACAGGATAATGATCTTTCAAATTTCATTGAACTTGGTAATTATTTTCTCGATAGCGAAAATCTGGGTACGCAGTTTTTCTGCATGTGGTCTCCTATTTTACATTCATATTGAATGGAAAATATATTTAAATTTGTCGTAGGGTACTATTATGTGAATATACAAAAATTTGATATTAAATATTAAAGATACTTTCGGAAAAATTCCGTTTTTTTTTAACCTCTCTGAAAATTGTACATGTTGTTATTGATACTTTGAATTAATTACAAAATAAATATTAATTGTTTTTTTTTTTGAGATATACGCTAATTAAGGACATTTCCGTTATCCTTTTCGATAAAAAAAAAAGTTATTTGTGTGCAACAATGTTTATAGAAGAGAATTTTAATTTAATTTTAATTCAAACATTTTATATTTCCCAGCCAGCAAATTCAGGAGCCCTCAAAATACATTTCACCGAAATAACTCAAAAAACTAATGAATTTTGGAGCCCTCTTATGTTCTAAGCCAAAATTCTTCTTCTTAACCTCAACATTTCTAAATTAAATTTGTCAAATGCATATTAATTAAAAATTAATTGCGACTGTCTATATGACGTTAATATAACACTGTACTAAATTTGAATCTTTTTTTTTTTGAATTTTTAAACAATTTTTGTCAAAATACACGCTTTTTACAGACGAAAATAAGAGCCTTTTTAAAAGAATCAAAAATGACTCAAAAATATGAGGGAAGTAGGAAAAATGAATTAAATAAATATGCGTCAGAAAAGTAGGAGAATAAAAGTTTTTTAAGCCATCCCAAAAGGCTAAAAACTGATTATTTTTGGAATAAAGAACATTTTTTAATATTCTTAGTTTAAACAAGCTTTAAGATCATTTATTTATAAATTATTTATTTCCAATATTTCGTCTCCGCATTCGGTGACTTCTTCAGGGAACAAATATTACAATTTTAAAAATTTGTTTTAATAATTAAAAACTTATATACATATAATAAATTTTTTTTTTAAAGGCGGGAAATCAAAAACATTTTCTGTTAATGTGAAAAAATAAAAATATCATAGAAATGAAAATTAAATAAAAATAAAAATATCACAGAAAACAAAAATAATTATAGTAATATTTAATATCTTAACTAGAATATTGAAATACATATCACAAAATCTTTTTTGAATTTCAACTCAGTGAAACTGAAATAAATGTTTAAAAAAACCGTCAATTTTTGGAATATAGAAAAACTGTAAATGCAGTTGTGTAAACAAGACCTTGAACCATCACTGAGCAATGTTTAAGGATTACCCCACTTTATCCGTAAAAGTCACAGAGGGTTAAAGTTGAAAAATCGATAAAAATGGCTTGAAATAATCCATAGTTTTTACCTTCTTTCGCTTTTTTTTTTTAAGTTCTCCTTATATTTCAATGTTTTCTGGCATAAAACAAAGTTAGTTCATATAAGATATTATTTTAATGTTGGTTTGATAGATACTTCATCGCTTGGTAAGGAGTTATAAAACGGTTAAGTTTTGAAACCAAAAATTAAGAGTTTTTAAATTTTCGAGGTTTTTTGATCAGGGATTTCGGCCTCCTCTATAAAATGAAAAAAATTGAACTAGAGTTGGTAGCTGTTGTAATTCTTAACATTTTGCAATTAATCCCGTTAATGTGAACAGTTAAGGAGTTTCAGCAGATCAAAGTTTGAAAGAAAAAACGTAATATTTTTAAAATTCCAGTTTTTCGCGAGGCACATTCGCGGTTTCATTCGAAATTTGATGGACTCTTGCGTAAACCGAGTTTTTTGTGAGTTTACATAAAAAAATCACTGGCGGGTTTATAAAAAATAAATTTGCAAAAATTTGATGGCATTTTTGAAAAATGTGCGAAATTTACAAATCTTATTCTATATTTTTTTAGTAGCAATTAATGCATTTTGTTCAAATTTAATACATCTAAGACGTGCCTTAACGCGTAGAACCGATTTGGTAATTCATTTTTTACTTTACGTCATTATTAGCGGTAAGCGGGATGTATTTATCTAAACTTATTTTGATCTTTTGATCTGGCCAGCCTTTGCACGAAATCGGATGAAATTTTTTTTAAATGAAAGCCCATTCGATGCCTTATTATGAAATCAGAGGCGGTTAAAAAAATTTTGATGATTATTGATTTTTTGGACCATATTAAGTTTTCTTGTTATAAAAAAGCATCCCAGATTTTTTTTTTTTTGAATTACTGTTGTAATCAGACGATTGCCAGTAATTTGACCACACATATCCTAAATATGCTATAAAGAATTGGAAAAATTTTTTTCATCGCGAATAAATCGCGATTTTGGATAAACACATAATTTTTAGAAAAAAAAAATCGCAACTACTTTACATTTGTTAGTAAAAAAGTCATAAGATATTTTGGCTTATCTGTCATATTTTATGTGACAATTAGTCTTTTTGTTTTAAAATAAAAATTCAGTTTTATTAATTATGGATAACTTAAAAGCGGTAAAAAATAAAAATAATACTTAAAAATAATACTTATGCCCCTAAAAAATAAATTATTAGTTCACAAATTTTAAGGACTTGCAGTATGTAAGTGGATGCAAATAGAGACTTTCTGACTACACGCTATTGTTACCCTCATCTTTTGACGCACTTACCATATCTCTTAAATATATAATCGCTAAGAACCCATCGACAAGAATACCTAGCGGTGGTCGTTAAAAGGTTAAATATGTATCAAATAATAGAATAGATATGGCCTAGCACGTTTTAATAACTAATGCAAAAAAAAATTTTAAAAAACCAAAAAAAAAAAATTCAACAATTTTAAGATCGCCATATCTTTAAACCGCCATAACTTTTGACTCCCTCACGCGATTTAATTGACGCGAATAAAACTCTTATGCTAAAATAGCTCCCAATACTTATGCCATTTTATTTTACATAATTTAACTCTTAGCCGGAACTTTAACTCTTAGCCGGAACTCCTCATATATTATTAAACATCATAATAATTATCTTAGTTTCTATTAACTTAATGTCTGTAATTTTGTGCAACATTTGCTATATCTGTCTTATAGTTAAATATATAGTTAGAAATGTTACAAATACTTTCATTATTTGTAACATTTCTAACATGTATCTGCGTTTGTAATTATTCTCTGTGTTCAAAATTGATGTATTATCAAAATCTGGATAATGATAATACAAAAACGATGTAAAATTTATTTGTGCCCTAACTCGTGGTTTTATTGTTTTTGAATATATTCACAAAGATATAAAAATATATATAATTGAATCCAAAAGATCTCAAACAACTCCGAAATGTGATTTTTATCGGGCTCATAAATGACTCAAAAGAGGCTCCAATATACGAGAAAATTTAGATTAATTTTTTGACTCAAAAATGATTCATAAAAGACACCAATTTGTGAGAGAAATTTTTATTGACACACTCATCTTTCTGAGTCATTTTTGAGTCCAAAAAAATGTTCTTTAATAAATTATGATGGCTCATTATGGAATGCAAAACATGAACGATTTCTGTTCGCTATAATTTTAAATCATAAACGATTCATATTTCATTATTTTTTTGTGCTCCTTTCAAAAACTAAAATCTGAAAATACACATATTTCTGACTCATTTACAACCATTCATAAAAGCTTCAGAAATGAATCTTAAACAAGTAGAAAATTTTTTGAAAAGAGAAATTTAGAAATTTATATTATTTAGTGTTTTATGAATGTTCTAAAATATCAGCCAAAAATGTGTCAGAAATGTGAAAAAATTTATTTGTTTTTGAACACTACAAAAACCTTCATATTTATGAACATAAAATGAGCCTACAAACAATTTTCAAATTTATTTTTGTCCAACAATTTTGTCAAAAAAAAATGTTTGTGAACTGAAAAGAATTTCATGTGTTTCTAAACATTGTGCAAATTTTGTTAATATTTTTATTCCAAACTGAAAAAATTTTTTGCTAAAATGTAAAACATTAAACAACGGGAAACTGGTAAAGACATAGTCGTAAAGCAGAAACAATTGTACACACGTCCACGCCTGATCACAGGACATATTTTACCACATTCAGCCTTGCCACTTATAGAAGATACAGATGAATCTGTTGTTGATCAATCTTTTGATAGGGATGACGATGAATCCTTTGGTGTGTAGAACAATTTGGTGTTGATAAATTTGAAGTACGCACTCTCATAAAAACTCGAAAATTTGAGCCAACCTAATTGGTTCGGTTGCTGCAACCTCGTAAGTTTGGTTGTCACATCTGAATTCGATTGGTGCAACTGAATTGGAGGTTGTGGCAACCGAATTCGGTCGTGACAACTAAATTCGGTTGAGACAAACGAATCAATTCGGTTGCAAACCGAATCAAATCGGTTGCAAAAAATAAATCGGTCGCTTTTTTTCCAACCGAATTGATTCGGTTGCGGTAACCTTGTAACCGAATTCGTTATGTAAGTGCGGTTTATTGAATGTAAAACTAGCTCTGCATCGAACTTCATTTCACCACAAAATTCTAATCTAATAATCTTTTTTCTTCTAATGTTTTACTTTTAAATTTTAAAAAATTTAAACCAAAAGTTTATTTTTTGATTTTTTATCATAAACTATGATGTGAGCAAGATTATTCAAGTTCAAGTTCAAGATCATTTGTTTTTTGTTATACAAAAAACCGTGCAACGTTTATTTATTAATTAGTTAAAAATGTTTTATTTAAAGCGTTCATATTTTTCCTTCAAAATTTAGGTAAATATTTTACCCCTTACACATTGGTTCTTTGAAAATTTGCGGTGACGCGAAATGAAACATGTAAGGACCTGTCAGTAGATAAAGCCTGCCTTAAATTGCAAGGTTTTTTGTTTTACAAAAAACAAATGATCTTGAACTTGAATAATCTTGCTCACATCATAATTTTTTTCTTCTCTTAAAAAAAAATGAAATTTTAATTACGCCCTTTTCCAGATTATCTGACGATATAAAGTTAGTTTAATGAACCTATATTATCAGTTAGAAATGTCATATTTAAATTCAAGATTTCGCTTTGGGCATGTTAAAAATTACGAATTAAATTGTGATTTGCCATTAAAAATTTAGACAATTTCAAATGTTATTAAGTTAAACAAAATTTTAAAATGATATTTTCGTTTGTAATTTTTCTACTTAATATCTCAGAAAAAAATTTAATATATTGTTCCAAAATTTTGTAAAATTAGAAACAGAATTGGAGTTTTCCATTAGAATAGGCAAAAACTATAAATTTTATTGTGATCAACTATTTTAAATTGAGAAAATTTTAAGTACAATGGTAAATAACGTGAAAATCTTGATTTCAATTTGACTATTCGAAATATCGCTCAAAAATTTAAAAGACATCTTTAATTTATAGCTTTTTTTATAGCAAATGAAAATGGTCAATATTAATCGCAGAATAGGAAACTTTAATTTATTTAAAGTTTTCTTGATTTCAACTGAAATTGTCAATAAATATTACAAACTCGTTTGTAGCTTGAAAACTACACCCAGAAAAAGGAATGTTTCGAATTCGGTCGAATCCTTTCAAATGTATTTAATAGGATGTTATTTTATTTGGAACAATCAATAATCGATAAATAAAGCAAAAATACTGTACTGGAAATTAAAAAGTGGGAAAAGGAACTAAAAAACAATCTAGTTATCCAATAATTGGTATTTCCAATCAACTTTTCAAATAAAATTCGGTTAGTAAATATTTATGGTAGAACACACCATTATTTTTTTTTTTTTTTTGTGATAATACAAGAGTATTGGTAACATCTATGTTTTTTTTTTTTTTAAATTGTCGATAATCAAAAGTGGTTACTGTAAATACGGTATTCGCAATCAAATATGCCACTAAATTAGAGGTTCAGTAGTACCAACCGAATTGTTGATTGCATTGTTTATAGAAGCAACTAATGATTGGTATTGGTAAACGAATTTGAGACAACGTTTGTTTTCCTAACAAAATATTTTAATTCAAATTTATCATCCAACATTTATAAGTGTTTGTGGTTTAGTTCCGAGTTCAAATATCAAAAAAGACAAACACAAAATATTTTTTTAAATTGAAATAAAATTTTCAAATGTTTAAATAGCAAAAAAGGCAATGAAATTTTAAAGTTATTGTGGTGCAGTCAGTAGTACAGACGACTACTAGTCTGAAGGTCGCGGCTCAATATTAGAAAAACTAATAAAGTTTTTAAATTGCAATAAAATTTTGTGGAACGTAATAATATTTATTTGGAATGTAATATTGGGTTAGGCAACTGAATACTAGCTTTCACGACTAAAAATATATTTTAACATTACGATAGTTGTCGTAAACGCCAAAATTCGATTGGCAACAAATTCGGTGACCACAGCAAAGACTGTTTTCTGGGTGTATAATATATTTTATGTTTATCAAAGTTTTGCCATATATGCAAGTTATATGCGAGATTTTACTAATGTTAATGTTTTTAAAATTGAAAGAAACTATACGATACTTATATTTAAAAAAATCTATAGGCATCCTATTATATTTAATTGGATATAATATTAAAACCTATAATTTAATAAAATTGCATGAGGACAAAATTCGGACAACACTGTAACAAATCACTTCTAATTGTATCTAAATTATTCAAATATGATACAATTAGATGTGATTTGATACATTTTTGGTACAGATTTTATATAATTATTTGTGGGATCATATTAAATTAGATAAAATTATATAAAGCTCCATATCAGCTTTTTTAATCGTGAATGCAGAAAAAATAATTCTTTTGATTATTAGAATTTTTGATTTGGAAAATAAGAAAAAGCAATAGCTTAAGTCGTACTAAAAAGAAGAAATTTAACAGTTTTCAAAATTATTATATTTCAGAATAATTCCTGAACTCGGTGGGTTTGGGCATGTAATATTAATTTGTTAATTGCGGTATTAACTTTTCTCTTTTCCAAATTTATTATTTTAATTTTAAGTCATAATCTAAAATAATGTTTTCATTTCATGCATAAGCTTATGTATAATCCTGCATTTGTTTTAATGAGAAATGTTAAAACCTTTCTTAAACAATTTAAAAGTTTTCATGTCAATCGTCATTTTAAATAGTATTCCATTTAGAACAGTTTTTCTAACGAACTTTACCGTTTTCCTTTCAATTGAATTTTCAATTCTGTTTTTAACCCAAAGCCCTAACTTTATTTTCCAGTTGTTTTCGTTTAAAATCAATAAAATTTCGTTAAGTTTTTTTCTCTTTTTTTGTAAGGGATTGGTTGCTAATGTGGACCAACACCTACGTTTTGGGATATATAACAAAACTAAGTGGAAGATTCCAAATCCGGATAAAGGAACTTATATGCCAACTCTTTATACATTTTTTGGCTTAAAGAAGTTAAAAAGTTATACAAAAGTTTTAAAAATAACTGAAAATGTCCACATAAGCGAACATGTCCGCTGAAGAGGACCTAAACTAAAAAACCGTTTAAAATTGTTAGAAAATTATGTAAAATCAACAAAAATTTATATTGAAATCAAAATTTTAAAATTTTTTTTTATTAAATGATTTTATGTATAGTTTAAAGCTGCTGTAGTGGTTATTATATGTTATAGCATTATAATGCTGCATTTGCATTGCAAACTTTTTCAATTGCGGTAAACAAACTATAATTTTTTTTTTTTTTGTGAATCCTTTTTAAAATGTTTCTAAAATAGACGATAATATTTAAACTAAATATTAAAAATAATAAAAAAAATAGCTAAAACTTTGAAACCCTTAAAAAACTTAAAAAAATAAGATAATATATTCATGGTCCACTTTAGCGAACATTTCAATAAAAATTATTTCTTGTTTTTTAATTTTTTTTTAAGGAATCTGTTAGTTTTATTATTTATTTATTTTATTTATTTATTTATTTATTTATTTATTTGAAAAATAAACAGTACAACAAGACTTGATCTTATTTAATAGACTTGATCAAGACTTGATCTTATTTAAAACTACATTTATAATGGTTTATCTTAAATCTAAAATCTATAAAAACAATTTAAGTAGTAGCAAATAATTTATGATATAAAAATTTATATAAAAAAAAAAAAAATAATAATAATAAAAATAAAAAAATAAAAATAAATAAATTTTTGTTATGCATGTGATTTTTTGTTAACCCAAGTGGGTAAATATTTCGCATCTAAAGTGCTTTGCATTGCTAATTATCTGTATATTAGGTGGAAGTTCGTTCCAGAGACGAATGGCATTAACATAAAAATGTCTTTCAGATATTTGCTTACGGTATCTTATGGAGTTTATTTTATTTCCTCGATTGGATCTTGAAAATTGTATCCTTTTGTAGAGATAAGTAGGTTGCCTAGTAAATATAAGTTTATGTAAGAATATTAGTGTACGGCATTTCAATAGATTTTCAAAAGATACATTATAGATTTGGTTAGAAAATTGAGATATACTGCTATATCTCGTACGTCCATATATATATCTGGCAATGTTGTTATAGGTAACTCTGAGCTTATTTTTGCTTATAGAATCACAACTAGAAAATAATTCACAGCCATACATTAAAGCAGGTATTAGGTATGTCTTAGCGAGTAGCATGCGAATATTAAATGGCGTAAAATACTGTGTCATCCAAAGATTTCTCAACATAGCGTAAGTTTTCCCACATATGGCGTTTACATGATTTGTCCAGGTAAGATCGTTGTTAAAAATAACTCCAAGGTTTTTAGCGCTTTCTACGATTTCAATTGTGGAGTGTCCAATTAGTATTGGTGGCAAGCTAGACGGCACATATTTTTTGTTGCTTATTATCATTGCCTTCGATTTCCTCGCATTGAGACAAAGACCATTTACTGACGCCCATCTAAATACGTTATTGAGATCGTGATTTAATTTGCCAATACAATCAGAAATACCAGATGGCAAACAGCTAATGTAAAGCTGGACGTCATCTGCATACATCTGTATACCACAGTAATTGAGTGTGGACGGCAAGTCGTTGGAGTATATTGAATATAACAGTGGACCAAGTATCGAGCCCTGTGGTACACCTCTCGTCATTAAGCAGCTGTTTGATTTATTAGAACCAAAATGAACTGATTGACTTCTACCACAAAGATATGAAGCAAGTAGTTTTACAGCGGTTTTTGAAAAATGGCACATGTATTTCAATTTTTGGCAGAGTATTGTGTGTTCGACGGTATCGAAAGCCTTAGAATGATCAAGCAAAACCAAAAATGTTATCATATTGCTATCAATTTTTGACCGTAACTCTTCTGATACACCGATTAGAGTAGAAATACAGCCGTGTTTTGGTCTAAATCCAGATTGTCTTTCAGAGAGCAGAGAATTTTCATACAAATATCTAGTCATCTGCGTATGTATTAACCTTTCAAACACTTTTGACAAATAGGGCAAAATCGCAATTGGTCGGTAATTTTTATCAGGTTTTGGGATAGGTATAATCTTTGCTTGTTTCCACATTGATGGAAAACTAGATGTTGTAATTATTGAGTTATTATTAAAATTTTGAATCAAATTTTTACCATTTGTACTTTTTATGTTAACCAAATATGACCCGTTATGTTGTGTATTTTGCAACGACACAATAATACAAAAAAACGTGTCCATTAGAGTTATAACTTTTTTTTGGAAAATTTTTACCTATCACCAAGTGATGCGATTAGGGAAATTTTGAAACAACAACCTCCTGCTTAAAGTATTTTCCTCAAGTTTTTTCAATTAAAGTTGTATTAGTGATACTAAATAACTGCACAACATATTTTAAATTAAATATAACATAAAGTGCTCCTTTTTGCGAATTTCGCGAAACAGCGCTTTAACATTTTTTTTTTATCAAAATCCTTGAAACGCGTCAAATTTTAAAACGTTGCAACCTTTAAGATCGATATTAATCGTTATAGTCTTACTTTTAAATTTTAGCGAAATATTAATTTTTAGTGAAAATGAAAATTATTCAAGTTCGAGGCCATACTCTATATTTATTTATTAGGATTTTGTCCTAACAAATAATCTATAGCGTTTTTGTTTTCAAATTTATTAATTGACCACTTTCAGGAATGTGTTGATAGATCTATTTCGGGAACTTTCTAAGTTCCTATCATCATCAACACGTTTTGAAAGAAGTGACAATCCCATGCAAAACACCAAACATTCATATAACCACGTTTTCCCACTAAATGAGAACTAATATATGAGCTCGAAGTTAAAAGTTATCACCATTGATCAAAAATAAATTGAAAACTTGTTCTTTATGTGCAAGCTCTACCTTTGGTAGATATACAATACACGCTGTTTGATTTTATTCTCCTTTTTGTTTTTACACTTGTTTTGTTTAAAAATAAGATGTAAAGCGGTTAGTTTAAATAAACAAAAAAAATATCAAGAACCTCGAGAACAATAACGGAACTTTTTTGAAAATCGCGAAAAAAATATATAATTAAATTTCTTTATATTTTTGATGGACTAGGATAGTGGCAAAAAAATTAAAAGTTATAAACCTAGTGCACTTCGAAACATTTTTATAATAATGATAGAGGAAATCAATATTGATGGCAGTTGACATTTTTTTCATATTCATGCAACAACACTCAAAAAAATGAAAGGTCCACTTTAGCGTACACACCACATTAGCGAAGATTCCCTTAAAAATAAACCCATATCTTTTAGCTAGAAAAACAAAAACCAATCCAACTGCATATTGATGTGAATTGCTTGAAGGATTTTAATAGAAAAACATTTCGAACTCTTAAGTGACATCATTCAACTGTCACTGGATTGTTGCATTGAATGACTACAAAAAATTTTCATGCTGATTAGGGGTATGGCTTTTGACTTCATTTTTTTTTTTTTTTTTGCATATATAAAATTTTACCTATCCTAGCAGTAAAGTGAATATAAAAATAATGATTAACAACAATAATATTTTTTCGCGGTTTTCAAAAACATTGCCGGATAAACGTTTTTAAAGTACGATAAATTTATTTCTATAATTAAATTTAAAATTAATATTTCCCAAAAACTTTAAAGTAATTAGACTCTAGCGATGTCTGTCGATCTTAAAGGAGACAAAAGTTTTAAAAATTCAATAAAATAAATTTTGTTTAAAATTTGTATATTTTGTAAAAAGATGAGGAAAATGCATTTTAAAAAAATTGCACTTCTTGCAGGAGATCTTTGTTTTAAATCCACCCGATAAAGCAATTTGAATTACTAATATAGTATTGTCCACCGTGCACATCGCGGTTAAAGGTAAAAAGTTTGACAAATAAAAAAGAGTTATAACCCCAATGCTGATGCTTATTCTAGTAGTAGTGAAAATTGTTGCTGCTGCAACTGACACAACAACTGACCATTGAACGTAGTTCATACACTCATATAATTTAGTTGAATTTACAAATATTTAGTTATATTTGAGCTACATTTTAGTTTATTGAAGGTAACAGAATAATCTGCTAAAATCAGCAAAAACTTTCAATAAATAATAGTAGACAAAAAGATCATTAAAAAATGTGAAATTGTTGAAGTATTTTTTAGTTTATTTTTTTTTTTAAGCGAATAAAAGTCTGCACTTATGAAATCAGCAATCTACAATTTTTTATCAATTAGTAAAATAAACTCTTATTTACTATGATGTGAGCCAGATTATTCAAGTTCAAGATCATTTGTTTTTTGTTAAACAAAAAACCGCGCAATGTTTATTTATTAATTAAAAAACTTCTTCATGTGCTAATTTAAAGCAGAATTTATCTACTGACAGGTCCTTACATGTTTCATTTCGCGTCACCGAAAATCTTCAGAGGAGCAATGCAGATGGGGTAGAAGATTTACCCAAATTTTGAAGGAAAAAGGTCAACGTTTTACCCGCATTGTTTTATTTACCCGATGAAAAGTAAGTTATTTGCATTCTACTAAATTTGAGGTAAATACAGAAAAAATTTTGTTAATATTACAGTTTTTGTTTGCTATTTTGAGTCTAAAAAAAATTACTAAAAGTTTTTGCTAATTTTACAGAGTAAAATGATATTTTCAATTAACTAAAACTCACATCGTATATAACTAAAATTTTGTAAAGTTAACAGATTTATTTCTGCTGTTCTTATTTTATTGATATTAAGCAAAAAAATCTGCTAAATTTTTTTTCTGCAAGCTCATTTTTATTTCTGTGAGTGTACATGACCAATGTTGTTGTATTTTTTTTATCATTTATTCATTTATCTTCTCAACCAAACAACAAATTACCATACCTGTTAATTGCAATGGACTTGTAAATGATAGTGGTAGTAGGTTTGTAAATGTATTGTGTAATGTTTTTATGAGTATGTGTGTGTGTAAATGTATGTATGTGTAGAAGTATTCATGTGGAGGTCAAAACAAAATATTTATGTTAGCTAACAGGAAAATACAATTAAAGTCAAATGGTAATACATGAAAAACAAATAACACGTTTTTATATTGTTTTTACACTGTGGGGTATTCAAATATGAGAACTACTAAATTACACTGATCAACAAATTCAAAAATATTTTTATTATGTATTTATGCCTCCTTAAACCAAAAATTGCATTAGAAAAAAAAATTATGGTTATAACTTCTAAACTACTGATCCGATCGGAACCATTGGAAATTGTAAAACATGTGTCAATCTTTTGTGAATGGACCACCCTTCTTCAGTACAGGGTCTACTTACAAGTTGTCAAATTTGACTAACTCGTGTATAAAAAATATTTAGGAGGGTCCAACTTTTGTAAATGTGAAACGATTTCTAAAAGTTTAGCCTGAAGTAATGTAAGATAAAGAAAAAAAATGCTTATAGTAACATGTTATCTCCTTTACTTTAAAAGTTATTTAAGTTTAAAAATAAAAATTAATTTTTTTTGTCATGAGTTGTTTGGTTTATCTACCAACAAAACTTTATTTTTAATCGATTTATGGCCGTAATTTCAAGCAATATATACCTACTGGTGCTTAGATACTAGGGTATTCAATCGGTTAACCGTTACTCGATTAATCGATGAAATGATGTCGAACAATTGTTCGAGTAATTCGAAATGGCCAATTTCGAGTAAAGAATAACTCGAACAATTTTGGTCGATTAATCGAGTAACTCGAGTAATTTAAAAATATGAACTATTTTATATTTTTTTAATATTTTGTATAAAATAATGTGACTGTTATAGTGAATATTTAAATGTTAAGTGTATTTTTATATTAAGTGAGCACTGTTAAAGAAATTATATTACGAAAAACGAAGAACTTAATGCGAAAAACTCCGATATCGAAGAAACTTAAATATTTTTTAAAGAAACAAGTTCTAAGACTGGGGTGTTTAAGATTATTGGTGCGGATTTGAGGGTTAAAAGTGGGATCAAACATTACTTTTTTTTTTAATTTAGTTGCCATTTGATCTAAAGAAACTACATATAAATACTATATTTTCAAAAAGGAATTTTTAAATGTCATTTACTAAAAACTTTTTGTTGGTCCCTTTTATGTCGTTGTAACAAGCCAATTTTAGAAGCCCTATATGGAAATTCATAACGGTCCTACGCAAAATTTCCACATATTAAAATTTACATATAGAAGTAATGAAGTTTTCATTAATATGATGAAAATCTTCTTAAATATTCATGAAAGTTGTTTCAAAACTTTTTTATAATTTTTTTTAGAAAAATTACATATCTCAAAATCCCAAAATGATAGGACAAAATGGACAATTTTTTCGTTTAGAACTAACACACTAATATAACAAAACTGTGTCAAGTCTGAGTGAAATTACAAAACTGATCACCTTACAAATATTTTTATAAAACAGTTTAATACATATTTATGAACCAGTTATATTGAAAGAAAATCAATGAAGATTTCAACATATTTATAAAGAATTTCATTGACATAATAACGCTTTTGCTTTGAGTGCACTGAGACAAAACTGTCGCAATAATAAATGATCTTAGCAAATGTTTTTCTCTTTTAGATATACTTTTTACTAACATTTTTATATATATGTTATATTAGTACTAATAAAATATAAAAACTTACAAAAATGTGAGTTTTTGGAAAATAAAATTAAAGTATTAAAATTGTTCGAGTTACTCGAGTTATTCGAGCAATTTTAAAATCTTACTCGCCTACTCGAGTAAATTAAAAACCTCAAAATCGAGTTACTCGATTACTCGAGCAAAAGCAAACCCGAGTAAATTGAATACCCTATTAGATACCTACCGTGTACACGAACAAAATCGGTTAGGTATCTAAGCACCGGTAGGTATCTATTGCTTGAAATTACGGGCATTAAAAACAAAAAAATCTCCGTGTTGATAATACTTTACCAAAAAAGAAATAGCAAACTTTTTTAAGTAATCTTTAATATTTTAGTTGTGAAAAGTCCTTTAAATTCAAAATTTACGTAAAATTTTAATTTTCGGGCCAACAAAGTATTTATATATCTTTACAATTTTATTGGAACTTTGTTCAAAAACCAATACAAATTTTAATATTTTCTAAAAGATTGGTTTTTAAAAAAAATGTTAAATGTAATTTCATTAGCACTTAGAACTTTAACTTTGATATACGAATAAATAACACTATCATTAATGTTGTACAATCTTCAAAAAACCTCGCTATTACTTTTATTAATAATAATCAACTTACATGGACCAATCATATTAACATTGCTGTTGGCAGGGTACACGGGATGTTAAGGAACCTATGGTCTGTTCAACATTCCACACCTTTTAAAATAAGAATGCTTTTAGCCAAGGCCTATCTTATTCCTGTTCTTTTATATGGCTGTGAAATCCTAGTAAATTGTAGTGACGACTTTAGTAAAATGAAAGTAGCATACAATAATATTGCCCGATACATTTTCAATAAAAGTCGGCGTGTTAGTATATCAGCTTTTTCTTGCCGTATATTTGATATTACTTTCTGTGATTTATTAAAATTCAAAAGCCTTGTTTTTCTTCAAAAAAAATAATAGTCTCTAAAGAGCCTTCGTACCTTTATGAGAGGATTAGATTCAGCGGATCGAATGGATGCAAAAGAATTATTCAACAAAGACACAAAAGCCTTATGTCGGAAAGACATAAAGACATCGTCTTTAGAACGATCTTCCCCATAATACTTATTCAGAAAATTAACAACGCAACGCTTTTTAAAAAGCTTTTAAAACATTTTAAAACATCCATGTTAGCGAATTACGTCGCGTAGGGCTTGACGCCCAATACATTTTTCGTTTATACAATTTGAATTTTTTTACGTTAAACGCAATTCTGGTTCGGCCCCTAACATCGACGCTTAACATCATAATTGTTTTTAGCTGATGTCATTTCTAAAAATTTAGTTATTATTGTTTGCTCTTTTTAAAGATTAAGTCTAAATTTGTTAGGTTAGAACTATTTTTTTCTTTTAAGTCTTTAAGCTTTTTATGAAATTGTATATAATGTTATGCTAATTGTATCTTTAAATGTTTATTTTACGAAATTATTCACTAGCACTGTAATTTATAAGATGTCAATCTTGTTGTGCTAGGATTTTCAATTGGTCGATAATTACAAACTTTTGACAAAAAAAAAAAAAATGATTTTAGAGTGTGGTAAAGAAATTGCAGAACTTTTTTATTTCGGAATATTAAACAAACTCTTCTGAATATTAATTAAAGTCAGGAAGGAATATTTTGTGAAAAATATTCCTTCCTGAAAAATGTTGTATTAAAAATAAAAACATATTTTAATTGGTTTTTTTTTTTAACTGATGATAATTTTTTTAATTATGTATATTCCAAACATTATAGTTTGAAAAAATAGTTATATATCATTTTCAGGCATTAAGATATTAAAAGCTTAAATCAAACAAAAAAAAAACTATTTTAATTAATTTTTGTTTTTATTGGTTTCTTTTTACAAAATTATTCAAGGATTTTTTAAATTTAAATTATTTATACTTCCTCTTTACATCTTGTTTTTAAACAAAACAAAACAAGTGTAAAATTAAAAAGGAGAATAGAAACAAAAAGAGTGTATTGTATATCTACCAAAGATAGAGCTTGCACATAACGAACAAGTTTTCAATTTATTTTTGATCAATGATGATAATATTTAATTTCGAGCTCATATATTAGTTCTCATTTAGTGGGAAAACTAGGTTATATGAATGTTTGATGTTTGCATGGGTTGTCACTTTTTCAAGACGTGTTCTGATGATAGGACCTTGAAAATTTCCGAAATAGATCTATCAACACATTCCTAAAAGTGGTCAATTAATAAATTTGAAAACAAAAACTCTATAGATTATTTGTTAGGACAAATTGAATAATTTTCATTTTAAATATTTTTTGTGTTAAAAAAAGACATATTAAATATCGGTAAAAAATATGCAATTATTGGACGTAATAAAAGGTATAACAAAATTAACGCAAAATTGCACCTTACACTTAAATTTTAGTATTTTAATACAAGTATATGGAAATTTTATTTAAAATTTCGATTTTAATTAAATATTGTGCGGATTATTGCACTATTAATTGTGTGGTACGAATTTTTGAAAAATCAGAAAACTTAACCCTTGGTGACGTGCGACCAGAATTTCCGAATTTTGGAAATTTTTTTAAAATTCTCTTAACAAAAATGTGCTGTGTGTTTTAGGTTTTAAATTTCTTAAATAGCACTCATGTTTTTCGAGATATTACGACTTGAATTTAGCTCAAAATAGCGTTTCTTTTCCTTTTTAGTAGAATTTTTTTTAAAAAAATAACTCCGACTTTCGCCTTTCATTAAATATTATGCAAGCTCTTGGAAATAGTTGTCAAAAGATTACGTGGCGAACATTTTAGATAAATTGGTTAATGCTTACCTGTTGCGACTTGCGATCAACTATTTAATTTTCGAAAAATTTTGAATTATGAAGGATTTTGGTTTCGGGTTGCAGTAGGTTAACATTATTCGATTTTTCGGGTCTTCCACCACATAGTCTTTTTACCTATCAGTACATGAACTTTCCTAATATCTAATGAAAGTCGGAGTTATTAAAAAAAAAAAATCTATAAAAATGTAAAAAAACGGTATAAAAAAACGGTATAAAAATTTTAAAAAATTCGTGTTCAGCGTGCTAAAATTCGATAAAAATTATGTGTCACAGAACACATGTTTGTTAACAGAATTTTAAAAAACTTCGAAAATTTGGCCGCAGGTCACTCAGGGTTAAGCATCAGTTCTTCTCAAATTTGTACCACATTTTGTTTTTTTCCAGTGGTACAATATTTAATGAAAATCGAAATTTTAAATAAAATTTACATACACAAAGTAAAAAATACGGACAAAATCTACGCATTTTTGGTAAAATCTGTAGATGTTTAGACCTTGTGCCCATATTATCATCCTACCCTAAATAATTGTTTTCCCAGCACACAGCAGTCCACAAATATTAAAATATTTCTTTGAAATTTACCACACTGAACTATGCCTAGGGACAAAGCATTTTGATTAGAACGGGTCCATGTAAAATCATAGTGCCCTTAAAACTTTCGCCCCCAAAATTAGCTTTTATGGTCACAAATATTAAAATATATTGATAATATTTCACACACTGGTATATTTATATCGACCCAGGGATTAAGCTTATTGGTTTTGGTTAAAACCAGCCCTTGGTTACACCTTGTTACCGGACATGCTATTAATAATGTTAAAAAACGATGAAAGGTCTACCCATGAACCATGGACTAGTGGTTGACCCGATATAAGTCAGTGTGCCAAATTTTATCAAAATATCTTAATTTTTGAGATCTGCAGTTTGCGGACAAGCATTAGAGTAAATTTTTTCGGTTGGTTGGTTATGTGGGAACTAGGTATAAACATGGTCAAATTCTAACCAATAATGAAAAAATGTCTTCTTCTGCGATTCAGTGTGTCGAAATAATAGTTGCATCCTGCTGCGTGTGAGCAAGCATAAATTCCAATTTTTTTGGGGGACCGCTGTATATGCACTAGTTCCAAACATGGACCGATTTTACCCAAAATAAAATAGGGTCTATATAGATCGGAGTGCCGAATTTAATCCAAATATCTAAATTTTTTTTTTTATCGCTGCCGTTATATGGACACTAGGTCTAAACATGTACAGATTTCACCCAAAATTAACACATTTTGTTTTTATTTAAATTTCTTAACATTTAACCTATGTACAGACGGTTGTCAAATTTTACAATATAGTAAGATCTGGCAATGTGCTGGCAATGTACTGGCAATCAAACATGTTTAGCAAAAGGTAAATTGTCAGTTCAGACGATTGTCAGACAATTGTCAAACAATAAATTTATCTGCCAACGAAAATTGTCAGTTCACACGGTTGTCAGATTCTTGTATGGCAAAAATTGACAAATCTGTTGTTAGACATTGCCAGAACTGTCAAAGCATTTGAAAGAAATTATTAATTGTCAATCAAGATAAATTTATATAGGTAGTGTTAGTAGAACAACAACAACAAAATTACAAAACAACAATACAAAAACAACAGGCATTTTGTTGTTGCCTACAGTACACCGAAATGTCACAACCAGCTATATCTAGACCATTTTGACATATCGAAGACCAACATACAAGAAGAGGAAGATAAACAGCTGGGCTACTAGCACTACCTATATAAACTTATCTTGTTGTCAATTGTGTGTTTAATTAAATTAAAAAAGTAATAATATTAATTGTCATGGAACAAAAAAAGCAATTGCAACGATTTTAGCTGCATATGTATTAGAAAGTAGCGAGGATGAAGACAAAATATTTTTGCAAATTGCAGTTGAAAGAGGTGCGGAGATTTGCCCATTTTATTTTGCAATCGTTCACAGTTACCTGGATGGCATCTGCGACGTCTTGCCGTAAAATATCTTTGGGAAGTTTATACTCAGCGCAACCAGCATCCACACGGATTCCACCTTTTTGCGGTAGGATCTTTGTTTGGGTGTTGGTTTTTTCCCGGCTTTAGAGCCTGTTGGCGACTGGGAGCCTCTTGGCGACTGGGTACGAACATCAAGTCAGTTGGCTCATAGCTGCAATCTATGACGCAGGTTTCATTAATGGAAATGTCGCCATCCATTTTTTTTTTATTTTGTTTCACTTTTGATTTTTAATATTATTAATATGAACTTTTTTTTCTTCATTATTTATGGACAGAGCCGCCAATAGAAACATTTCTGTGACAATACTGCCATTGTCAGATGCATTAATTAAAACGCATCTGCCAATAAAAAATAGTTTACAATTAACCTGATTGTCTAAGGCGTTTTCGTAATCCGACAGCTGGAGTTGTCGTTGTCGTTTTTTAATTTTTGTGGTACCGTGTAAAAAAAACGACAACGACAATATTGTAATTGCATAAATATTACAGAGTTGTTAAAAAATATTTAAAATTATGTCAACAAAAACCAGCTGCTCGGTGTCAAATACTAATTAAATTTAAATTAAAAATTTGTTTTTCTTAGAAAAACTTAATAAAGCCATACCAATGTTTAGTGTGGCTGCATTATCATCATCTGATGAAGAGGAAGATTATGGAATAAGTGAGTTGGTTGCCTTGCGAAGTCAATTAAGGCAGCAATCCAACATATATTCGCTTCCAAACCGCAAGTAAGTAGGAAACTATTTTTTTGAGACAACCTTCTTCTAGCCTTCGCCTGTGCGTAAAAGAGGTCCTAAATTGTTAATTTGTTCGCCAACTTTGTTCCAGTCATCTTTAATATTGAATTTGTTTAAACTCTTAGCAAAGCCTTTTGCTAAATGTGGATTTTTTTCCATCAGCTCTACCAGCCTCTCAAACTGTTTTAAGGTAGAAATTTAGACCTTAAAATTTAAATAAACTTAATTCAAAAACATTTCTAAATGACAGTATTAAATGTAGCAACTTACTTTTTGTGCCATTTTCTAATGTTGTCGTAATTAAAAATTTTTACGACAATTTTCAAAAAATGTTACAGTAAATACGACATACGCAATACGGAAATTGTAATAGATTTGCCGACAGTGTTACAATTTTTCGTTTTCGACACACACAATATCGTTTTGTAAAAACGCCCTATAATCGACACGACAGCGCCTTAGACAATTAGGGTGAATGTCTTGCAATTATCTGTTAATGTCAACGTAGGGTGTTCACACGAATGTCAGATGTCTGACAATATTATTGTCTTAGAATGTACAGACAATTCTTTTTCTGACAATGTTGCAAGACAAAAGTTGTAAGTTCACACTGTTGTTAGACATTTTCTGAACATTTTTCTGACAATATTGTAAGATCTGACAACCGTCTGAACATAGCTTAAGAAGAATATCTTAAGTTTAGATACTTTTACATAAATGATAATAACTTTATTATTTGCTATACAAATTACTCCTTTTTCTTTATAAAAGCACTCAATTAAAAAAAAAAAAAAAACAATTTATATTTTTCAATGCAAAACAAATAAATATCCAATATATTTTCTCGAAATTTCGCATATTTAATCTTTGTCGAAAAAACAGATATTTCTGTGTAATTCCGATCCACAGATTTCAAAACTACAAAACCGATTTAAAAACAGTATTTCAATGATATATTGGGCATTAAATAATATTTCTTTTGCAATTTGACTGACTAAAGTAGCTTGATCCTATATCGAGATATAGTCGAAATATCAAAAATTAAAAAATAAAAAATATTTCAAAAACTTTTTCAATAAAATTTGCCATTTTTGATTTTTTGTGGCCTAAATACATAATGAAAAAAAGTCCCCTGAAGATTTCCTTGGACAGGAATGAAATCCGGATAGGGACACGCCTACATCAGATTGCTTTTCACAATTTGTTAAATAAGTTTTGGGACTTTAGCACATTTTTTTTTTTTTTTTTTTTTTTTTAATTTAATTTTATTAATGCAAAAAAATATATGTATAACAGATTCAATTATCGCCTCAGCGCCTTAAAGGCTTTACAGAGGCTTCAAGGCAACTTTACATATTTACAATATAAAAAATAAAATATAATTCATTAAGTTATTTTTAGAAGATTTCATAAATGCAAACATAATATGACATATAATTACGTTATTAACATATGTATTAACATGATTTGAAAGATTACATAAGAAGTGTTTCTATATTTTGCAACAAATAATGTTTAACTCGTTTTTTAAAAGTTGAAAGAACTTGAATATTCCGCAAATTAACCGGTAATCGATTATATTCAAGTGGTCCAGCAAATGCAATGCGCTGCTTAGTTAGCTCCAGACGACATCTCACAGAGCTCAAGTTTAAAGCTTGTCTGGTATTTCTTTGTGTACGTACCGCATTTTGGGTAAACTGTATGGGGTGATGAACATTTCCTCTAAGGGTTTTAAAAATATACATTACAATTTTATGTTTATAAAGACCGCGAACTGGTAACACATTTTTAGCATGAAATTTGAAAAGATCCATAGTGGAGTATCGTATTGGTAGATTAAACACTAGTTTTAGAGCTTTATTTTGAGCAGATTGCAGAGATTTTAGTGAAGAATTTTCTCTACTACCGTAAATAATTGGAAGATAAGTCAAATGGGAGTGAATGAGTGATTTATAAATAAGCATTTTCACCTCACAGCTAAGTTTATTTTTAAACTTATAAAGAACACCGATTGCAGACGAAATTTTCGATTTTAATAAATTTATATGCGTATCCCAAAGTAGGTTGTGGCTCAAATGTATACCTAAATATTTCACCGTATCTGATTCAGCTATCGGAGTACCATTAATATGTACAACCATTTTATCTTCATTTCTAGAACGATATGGTTTAAATCGAACGAACTTAGTCTTATCTGAATTAAGAACGATTTTATTGAGTCTCGAGAATTCCGAAAGTATAGCAGAATCATACTCAATCTGGGTTTGCAAAACAGCAACATGTTTATATCGATAAAATAGGCATATATCGTCTGCGTACATAAACAACTTTCCGTTGAAATTTATATTTTTAACATCGTTTATATAAATTTAAATAAAAGTGGCCCAAGTACACTACCTTGTGGAACTCCACAATTTACTGGTAGCCTAGTGCTGCTACATTCGCCAACCTGCACAAACTGCGCTCTGTTAGAAAAATAATGTTGAAAAAGTTCTAAGGTTTTATTCGCTAGACCAATAACTTCGAGTTTTTTTATTAATATATCATGATTTACTAAATCAAACGCCTTAGAATAATCAAAAAATACACCCGCTACACCATTAAAACCTGCATCCAACTCTCCACATATATATTCAACAACATTGACCACTGCTTCTTCAGTACCAGCGCCCTTTTTAAAACCAAACTGCCTTTCAAACAAAATTTCATTTTTTTCGAGATAATTTGAAAATTGATCAAAAATCAATTTTTCAAAAATTTTATCAACAATAGTTAACACTGAAATTGGTCGAAAATCTTCAATTTTACTCGATCCAGTCACTTTAGGTATGGGTATTATCTTGTGTATTTTAAGGGCATTAGGAAAACTACCTTCATCAATAAGTTTGTTAAAAATGTCAGTCAAGATTTCAACCACCAATTCTTTTCTTGTTAAAAGCATTTTAGGGGTTATGCTATCATAACCTGGGCTTTTATTATTTTTCAAATTATTCAAAATATTTTCTTACTATAAATGCAACTAATGTTTATCCCGATGAAAATAAATTTAAATATTAGCATGTTTGTAGCATATGTGCTGTAAACTAGTGTTATTAGCGGATACTTTCGGAAATTTTAAAGACAGGACTATGATATATTTTATATATAATAAATCCAAAGTCTAAAAGGCTTTTCATAGAAATATTATTTACTTACTTAATTGAATCCGAGTGTTTAAGTATGATGATTATTTCGTTGCTTTTTTCAATAAAAACAATCAAAATTCTCTGTATAGTTTTTCGTATTTCTACTGATATTTTCCTTCTATAGCATGCTTGTGTGTATGTTTCATTGCAGCAAAAATATCGATAATATAATTAAATGTGTTGAAGTATGATATATATAAAATGTCAGGATTTGCTTGAATTGTTTGTAATCAAATAACATTGCAAAATTCTAAGGATTTGTAGTTATTTTTATGTTTGAAACAATAAAAAGAAAACCATGCAAACACTTTGCAAATTAAAATTTTCATATTTTAAAGCTTTTTTTAATAAACTTTTTTTTACTAGTTTTAATATTTTCCTTTAGAGATGTGTCATAAAATTTAGTTTCAATAATATTTTTTTATTTTTCAATATTTCTTAATGGTATTTTTTCCACAATCTTAACCATATGTTGGTGTTTCTTTAAAGAAAAAAAATAAAGAATATATTGTAATATTGTATAATATCACGCTGTTATTGTTATTTTTATATCTCCTTTTACAAAAAGAAATTTTAACGCAGCTGAGAAAACACTTCTTAATACTACTGAATAATAGAATTGTATAGTTAGAAGATAAATATGAACTCGAAAACATTTTGAAAACTATATGATACAAAAAGATTAAATATACACTCAGGAAACTTTTGCTTTAAAAATATGAATTTGTTTGGGTTGTTTAATGTAGATGTTAGTCATTTGTAGAACATATTAAATTTTTTACTATTCTTGTAGTTCATTTAAAAAAAAAAAAAAAAAAAAACCTTAAATGACTGTTTTATGATTTTACATTAATTTTTAGAGTAGTTTTTTGTTATTTCAACTAAACATAGCTTTATAGAAAATAAGTTCGCAGTAAATTTCGTCATACTCAAACTAAGTTACGGCCTATTTTTAACCTAACTAGTTGAGTTAAATAGATGATGTTTACAATTTAACACTTTAAGGCACGAAGAATGTTGATGAAGGCCGTTGCGGGCTAGAAAGTTAACTCCATTCATGCAGGTGTCAAATAACTTTTTTCTAATTGTTTTTTTCTGTTAATTAAAGTAAATTATCACAAATAAAATTATAAATTTTCTGTTAATATGGAAAAATATTCATGATCTTTAACCGAACTAACCAACAACTCACATACAATTTATATAGATCAACAATAAAAATTCACTATTAACCACACACAAGGTACAGTGCAAAAATTCGCTTAATATATATGCTCGACATATGTTGAAAAACGAATAAAATCTTCAATGTTTGATATTCCTTCACTTACAATGTAAAGGATAGAATATGATGACATTTGAAAATAACTGCCAGTCAAATTTCAACTTAATTAGTTGAACTGGCAACTGTGGTAATAATTAACAACTAAACATAGCTTTATAGAAAATAAGTTCGCAGTAAATTTCGTCATACTCAAACTAAGTTACGGCCTATTTTGAACCTAACTAGTTGAGTTAAATAGATGATGTTTACAATTTAACACTTTAAGGCACGAAGAATGTTGATGAAGGCCGTTGCGGGCTAGAAAGTTAACTCCATTCATGCAGGTGTCAAATAACTTTTTTCTAATTATTTTTTCTGTTAATTAAAGTAAATTATCACAAATAAAATTATAAATTTTCTGTTAATATGGAAAAATATTCATGATCTTTAACCGAACTAACCAACAACTCACATACAATTTATATAGATCAACAATAAAAATTCACTATTTCAAAAAATATAAAAAATAAATGTTTGTTTATTTTTTACTAACATGTGGTTCACTTTTACTACAATTGTGGTTCATTTTTTGAACATTAAAAAACAAATGACAATGTTAGTTGAATTTACTGAAATGTAAGTCGTCTTTTCTTTAAGTGCAATTTCATCTGTTCTTAACTACATTTGCAGTAATCTTTACCTACATAGTAGTCTAAGTATATACATATTTCTTAACATGTTTCTATGGACTCAACGATATATATTTGTATGAAATTGTGTATATTTGCATACAACCATATAAAAAAAATGTAACATTTAGTGCAATTTTACAAGACTACAACTCGGATCTAATTATATTTAGTTGTATCAGTGCACATACAATGCTATGCCATTGAATCATGTCAAAATCCGAATACAATAATATCTGGTTTTTATATAAATATAGCAATTTATATCAGCTCAGAAATAAACTGATACAGATTTGTATAATCTGATACAATCTAATACAATTGTATAGGGCAACAATTCGGATAAAATTGTACTGGACATTCATTGATTGCATGGCATTGGCATGGTGCGCTTATATCAAAGCTTATTGCTTTTGGTGTCGGTAACGACTTCGCTCGCTTTGTTTCGAGCTTTCTCAGAGATCGCACTGTACGCGTTGTTATAGATGGGGTCTCATCCGACGAGTTTCAGCTAAATTCAGGGGTACCTCAGGGTTCCGTTCTTTCTCCTTCCCTATTTCTCATTTTTCTAAATGACCTTCTTGTTCAAACTTTCAACCCTATTTACTCTTTTGCAGATGACAGCAACATTTGTCATTCATTTTCCTTCGATCGTGGGCCAAGCCTTGAGGAGATTGGGGGCAACAGGCAGAATATGAATGATACACTCAATTATGATCTTTCTACAATCTCTGAGTGGGGTCGTGCGAATTTGGTAGAATTTAATGCGCACAAGACCCAATGTTGTATGCTAACCCATAGGTCCGTGGATTTAACGCTGTCACCTGTTCAATTGGGTGGTATTAATATTGAAGAATCGGATACTCTTGATGTTCTGGGCATGAGGATTCAGTCTGATGTCCGTTGGAATAAGCATGTTTTCCAGGTGTCGAAAGAAGCATTCAAGTGTATCGGTTTCCTGAGACGGTGTAAGAAGTACTTCACTTCTTCCGATTTACTTAATATTTATACCACCTATATCCGACCGAAAATGGAATACAACTCCCATATATGGGCAGCGGCTTCAAAGTCTATTTTGGAGCTTCTGGACCGTGTGCAAAGGAGGGAGTCGGCGCTCATCAATGACGAGAGGGTATCAAGCTCTATTGACTCATTGGAGCATCGTCGGAATGTGGGTTGTGTAACATTGTTCTATCGATATTACCATGGAAATTGTTCTGCTGAGATAAGTGAACTTATCCCCAGGGCCCGTATTTTCATTCGAAACACTCGCTTATCTAGCAGAGCTCATCCGTTTGTAGTCGATTGTCCAGTGAACCGCACAACGCATTACAGGGAAAATTCGTTCATCAGCCGTACTAGCCGTATGTGGAATAAACTCCCCGCGGAGGTCTTCCCTGTCACTTACAATGTAGCGAAATTCAAATCAAATATTCACAAACACTACTCCCTCTTTCCTCCTCCCCATAACCTAATTTCCTGATATCAACACAATGTATTGCATTATAGGGGGCATCCCCTGAGTGTTGGTCTAACAAAAAAAAAAAAAATACAATTATATGGCCCATATTTCGGATGAAACTTAATAATATTACATATAGGGTCACATCGAAATTGATATGACTATATAAAGCTTCATATAATTTTTTTTTTTAGTCAGGTTAGCACTGTTATTATTTTACTATATTCGTAGACAGTTCATTAAAATTTTTTAAAGTGTTGCGATAAAAATTGCGCATTCTGTGACCACTCTGTGACTACTCAAAAAACTCGACCATTTCCATACTAAATTGTAGAAATATGCAATTTCTTAAAGTTTGATGCAATTATATAAAAAATATTCAAAAACACTTGTTACAAATTTATATATTTTGGAGTTGCAGGCTTTAGCAGAATCTGTTAAAATTTTCGTGGCAAGCCGACGGATATTTTCTCGTAATATATGACAAATATTTCGTAAAACAGTAAATGTATTTCGTACATTATACGAAAGACTTTCGTACATATTCCTGTAATTTACACCAACCTTTCGTGGTGCGAAACAACGAAATATTTCGTGCAATGTCTGTCGATTTTCCTATATATAACGCATGAATTTTTTTCAGTGTACATACTATTCTAAGTATGGTTAAAATGTAATTTTTTCTTTTTCAAATTCTTTATAGTTCGCGTAGCCTGGTAGACGGCTGAAATTGTTCATTTATGGTCATATATGAATCCATATATAATTATAGTATATATGTTCGGATCCGTAAATTGATAGATAATATATGGACATATGCGGACATATATGAATATTAAAATATGCTCATATAAAAATATTTTTTAGTAAATTTTAAACTCATTTATATTCTAAGTATAAACGGTACTAAGAAATATATAAAAGTGATAGGATTCCTTTTCATTAAATTTTACATATAGTAAATTATTTATATATAATGAAATGTTTTTCCATATATAATTATATGCAAAAGCGATTTATTTTTGATTTGTTATACCATATGCACTTACATATGATAATATATAGTAGAATGTAATAAATAGTTCTATATATATTTCTTATGATCACATATACAATATATGCTAATATATAACATACGATACAATGATATATACTATATTACGCCATTTTAAAAAATGTTCATGAACTAAGTATATGATATATGATGATATTAAGTTGTATATGAGCATATAGAAACTTTTTTCATCGGGTAGGCCTTTGGTTTTCAATTTTAGAGATTTTTTTCAATATTGACGTTTTTTCCATTTTGTCGATGTTTGTCGATTTTGGTGATTTGTTAAATTTGTTTTCCTAATTTTTTGCGATTTTTTCCATTTTAAGCGTTTTCTCCTAATCTTGATGATTTTCTTCCATTTGAAAGTTTTTCACTTTTAAAGTTTTTTTGTTTTAATTTTGGCAATTATTTTTTCCTCTTAAATTTATCAATTTTGAAAAAAATTTCCCCAAATTTTAGATTTTTTCAGTTTAAGCGGTTTATTTAAAATGTTGGCTATTTTTTAAAATTTTGCCGGCTATTTCAAATATTCGCTATTTTTCATTTCAATTTTTCATAAATTTCGGCGGTAATTTCGATTTTGAAAATTTTTTTACATTTCGTCGATTTTTTAAATTTTAGTGTTTTTTTTTAAATTTTGTCATATTTCCAACTTAACGAATTTTGAAAATTTTTCTTTTTTTAACTTTTGACTATTTTTGTGCAATTTCAATTAAAATTATATTAGTATCTACTAAAAATGTGTTTAAAATTAAAAACAATAGTCATATAAATATTTTGTACATATGTTGTCACAAATTATTTTAATTGATACTATAGTTTCTTTAATAGGACAGAATTTAATTAAAACTTTAATTGAATTAATAAATATTTTAATTGAAACAAGATTTTAGGATTTTCTGTGATAGGATAGAATAATCAAAAACTAATATTTTTTAAGAAAGGAAATTCCATTTAAATCCAGTTTTCTCCACGATATCAGGGATTTTAAATAATTGAAAGCTGTTTTTGTTGTAGAAGAAAATCATGTTGTAGAAGAAAATCATGAGAATGTAATATTTTACTAATACTTAGTTTGACTGGTGAAAAACTTAGAGTTGCTTTTTTTCTGTGAAAAATAAATGGTTTTTACTAAATGTTTCAAAAATAATTTGATATTTTGACTTTTTTCTATAAAAAATGACAAATAGTTTAAAATATTCTTTGTTTAATAGTTTTTTTCCGCGTTTCAAATGAACTTTCTTTTACTTTTTTGTCAAAAATACTGACTTTCATCCAAATCCGCCAAAATTAAAAAGGTCCGTATGCCAAGTTGATTAGATCTAAACCCATACAAACAGATACAATTATATTGCCCATATTTCGGATGAAATTTAATAATATTACTATAGGGTCATATAGAAATTGATAGTGTCCGACCAAACAGTTCGGCCAAAAAACTATATTTTGTCGGTTTTTTGATATCTAGAGGCAATGGTGACAAATTTTGGTATTGGAAACATGTTTGTTGAGCCGATTTAATTCGATTTTGTGTATAAAATTTAAGAGAAAAGCCAAAGTTTAGCTATAAAGTTAAAAGTTCGGTCGCAGCACTATTTTCGATTTGGCCGAACTTTCTGAGGCCGAACAGTGAATTCATTGCTTAACTACAGACTTTTCTTCAGATTTGGCACTCAAAATAGCATCTAATCAGTCCAATAAACATTTTTCCATCCGCCAAATTTGTCCATAATGCTTTAAAATACCGAATACAGACCTAATGCATTTTCTGTCCGAACTGTTCGGTCGGACACTAGAAATTAATATGACTACATAATTTCCCTTCGGAATTATTTATTTTTTAATTCTCATGATGTGATTAAAGAATTTGAATTTTATATATTTCTTCTTATTCATAATTGCAGCTTTAAAAATAATACATAATTTAAGAATTTTTTTACAAAAACTAAATATTTTTTTCCTAAGTATTTGAGTTTAAATATAATTTAAAACAAAATTAATATTAATGGAGCTAAATTGATGATTAATAAGTTTTTTTTTTAAGTTCTGCATATTAGGGAGGCTCTAGCTTTTCTAAAACTTCGGGTTCTGATGAGATCTTTAGCCAGATCGAAATACTAGTGTCAACCTAGCTAATATGTTTGATTTGCTTTATTTTTGTAAATATACGGAGGTTGAAAGCTCGTTATAAATTAAAATAACATAAAAATGTGTTTTGAGTTTTTTTTAACCCTTATGCTATAAACACATTGACCACAGCAGACTGCAGAGCTACACGACTGCAAATGCCGTTGACTGCAATCGTCGCCGTGTGGTCAGCTACTTATTATTTTGGAAACGACAGCAGCATAGTAAACAGCTGATCACGATTCAATTTAAAAATATCAATAGCTGTTTTTTATACAAATCAGGGATGTTAAAGTTGGTACAATTGTACTTTTTTTGGTACATTTTGACCTTCTAAAGTACCGTGGTACTACCGCGAATCATTTGGTACAATTTAAAAATTTTTAATTTTTCCCCTTTTTGAATTTTTAGTATAGCAAACAAATTGTTATTGTGTCCTTTTTCATTGCATTTATTCGTTTTATGTAATGAGCTCTTAAAATATATGCGACTATATCCGCCAGATTTTACGATTTATCATCATTTTAAGGATTTTGAAGAATAAAGTTGGCAATTTTTTTTTAATACCGATTAAAAATTTACGATTTTTTACAAAATTTATCTAGCAGCTCTTACATATATTGACACTTGTTGCAGCCAACTTCACTTTTATTTTGAATTTATTAAAATTCTGAAGAAGTGAAAATTGATATATAGATATGGCATCACTTATAACATATGGGAAAACAGTGGACATTAGAGTGAGGTGAGTTTCTAAAAATAGAACTGTTGTGTTGTTGGAGTTGTACTTCTGAGATGCAATTGTCTGAAAAAGACGTTAAAATTCAAACTCAAACGAAAATTAAATTATTGTTAAAGAAATGAAAGAAAATTCCAAACAATCTTATATATGTTTAATTTAGAACGAGCTCTCAACCTCCGTATATTTACAAAAATAAAGCAAATCAAACATATTAGCTAGGTTAATACTAGTATTTCGATCTGGTTAAAGATCTCATCAGAACCCAATGTTTTAGAAAAGTTATAGCCTCCATAATAGGCAGAACTTTAACAAAAAACCGATGAATCATTAATTTTGCTCCATTCTTGTTTTCTTAGTAAAAATATTACTTGAGCCAGAGTAAAAACTAAAATTTTTTTAACTGAAGTCGTTAAAAAATTAAAACGTTTGTAGTTGTTGGTCGGTAGTAGCTAATTTTCAAAATGAACTGAATGTCAATATGTTTCCAGACATTTCTAGTCGTTGCTGGAATTTTATCCATTCCACACTGGTCTGCAAATGTGGAAAGAGTTTTTTTCTTTTCAAAATATAATAAAAACTAAGGAAAGAAACAGACTACATTAGCCAACATTATCAAGTCTCATACAGACTAAGGATTGGTTAAGAGCGACAAATTTATGCTGCTATGATGTAGAAATTCCAAATAGTTTATTAACTAAACAAATAATTCCATGATTTGGTCTCATATATTCATAAGACTTTTTTATGCCTTATTTTATTCATTGTAGTGAATGCATGAAAGAAATAAACAAATGACAATTAGTCATGCATTCATTGTGTTCGTTTGCATTCAAACCAATACACACACACACTACAAGTAAAAGTAACAGTAAAGCATAAAAATATGAATGTACTATATGACTATACATTGGTATTATTCAAGGTCAGTATATTGAACAAATATTTAAACAGTTCAACGTTCTACTCTATAATTGGGTCAAAGATTTTGGGTTTCACTTAGAAACCAAAATAGAACGAAATAAACAAATGAGCTGGGGACACTTGATCTACACAAAATATAAAGAATGCATTTAACATACGACTGGTGGAATTTGAATTACACTCAATATACACTCAATATTTAAAATGCAGTCGATATCCGATCGATGGAATTTTGAAATGCACTCAAAATATCAAATCGATGATTTGATATTTTGGTTACTGAAAATCATGTGACCCTGGTAGAAATGTTCAATAACTCTATAGAACTTAATACCAATGTTTAGCAATGCCATAGAAACAAATATAGAACCAATGTAATATAATTACTTTTAAGTTATTTGAGTGACTTTAGAAATTAACTCAATTTTAGGCTAAGCGTTATTCTCATGTTAGCTTTATAAGCAGGGTAAAATTCAAATAAAAAACAGTTCTTAACAGACTAACAAGACGCCTCTTTATTTCTTTTGGAATTACAAGGCGAACTGGCATTCGCCCCATGATATACTTTTTATATTACATCATACATATAATGTATGTTATTGGAAGGTTTTTTTTTTTTTTCTGTACAAGAGAATTTTTATGTATTTTTTTTTTTGTTGTTTTAATAAATTTAAAAAAAATGGTACCGTCAACGTCCAAAAAGTACAATTTTTTTTGGATGTTGGTACAAAATTGAAAACTCCATTTAACATCCCTGATACAAATGTATTTTTGTTTCAGTAGTGCCAATTACATCTTTTTTTTCTTTATTAAAATAGAACAACATGCTTGGTTGTAGACACGTATATAAAGTTCACTTAAAAATACAATTACTTATTTATAATACATTATTATAACGTGAAAATAAATTTATATAACCCCTCTTGAATATTAATGCAATTATACCATTTGATGTTCCGAAGTTTTTTGTGTTTAACAAAATAAAATATTTTTAAGCACTAATTTGTTACATATTTTGTTTTATTGTCAACACTATTTTTGTTTTGCAGCCAACAAAAATAGAAATTAACCTAATGCTATAAACACATAGACGACTGCAGCTACACGACTACAGCCTGTCAAAAATAAAATACACACGTTTATATGAAAACGATTATTTTGGCACCAACACAACTACACGGCTACCCGACTACTTTTGCCGCTGTAGTCAACTTAGGTTAATTTCTATTTTTGTTGGCTGCAAAACAAAAATAGTGTTGACAATAAAACAAAATATGTAACAAATTAGTGCTTAAAAATATTTTATTTTGTTAAACACAAAAAACGTCGCAACATCAAATGGTATACTTGCATTAATATTCAAGAGGGGTTATATAAATTTATTTTTACGTTATAATAATGTATTATAAATAAGTAATTGTATTTTTAAGTGAACTTTATATACGTGTCTACAACCAAGCATGTTGTTCTATTTTAATAAAGAAAAAAAAGATGTAATTGGCACTACTGAAACAAAAATGCATTTGTATCAGGGATGTTAAATGGAGTTTTCAATTTTGTACCAACATCCAAAAAAAATTGTACTTTTTGGACGTTGACGGTACCATTTTTTTTAAATTTATTAAAACAACAAAAAAAAAATACATAAAAATTCTCTTGTACAGAAAAAAAAAAAACAAAACCTTCCAATAACATACATTATATGTATGAATAAAATAAGGCATAAAAAAGTCTTATGAATATATGAGACCAAATCATGGAATTATTTGTTTAGTTAATAAACTATTTGGAATTTCTACATCATAGCAGCATAAATTTGTCGCTCTTAACCAATCCTTAGTCTGTATGAGACTTGATAATGTTGGCTAATGTAGTCTGTTTCTTTCCTTAGTTTTTATTATATTTTGAAAAGAAAAAAACTCTTTCCACATTTGCAGACCAGTGTGGAATGGATAAAATTCCAGCAACGACTAGAAATGTCTGGAAACATATTGACATTCAGTTCATTTTGAAAATTAGCTACTACCGACCAAAAACTACAAACGTTTTAATTTTTTAACGACTTCAGTTAAAAAATTTTAGTTTTTACTCTGGCTCAAGTAATATTTTTACTAAGAAGACAAGAATGGAGCAAAATTAATGATAAATCGGTTTTTTGTTAAAGTTCTGCCTATTATGGAGGCTATAACTTTTCTAAAACATTGGGTTCGGATGAGATCTTTAACCAGATCGAAATACTAGTATTAACCTAGCTAATATGTTTGATTTGCTTTATTTTTGTAAATATACGGAGGTTCAGAGATCGTTCTAAATTAAACATATATAAGATTGTTTGGAATTTTCTTTCATTTCTTTAACAATAATTAAATTTTCGTTTGAGTTTGAATTTTAACGTCTTTTTCAGACAATTGCAGTTAATACTATAATTAATATGCAATTTTATTTAATTTAATTGTGAAAGGCGTGGTAGAGAACAATGAGTGTATTTTCTAAAAATCATAACTACATTGCAAATATTCAATTTTTTCTGAATCAGATTGCGCAGTTTCTGGTATTGAACGTTCGTCAGTGACCCTGTTTTTTTGAATTTTTGAATAATGTAATATTTGTTATGTTTTTATTTGTCCGATTGCGTCTATATGAAATTTTTCTGTGCAATCACTGACCGTGGTATAGATAAACTGATTTCTAATGCCACATGCACTCGCACTACACGTTAGACAGAGCGCTTTAGCCCTCTGAGCTATAGTTAGGTCGAGTTTTGTTGTGATTAAAACTAGTTTTATTCAATACACGGTGTTTTTGTTCTTGCATACATAATCTCAGAAGTACAACTCCAACAACACAACAGTTCTATTTTTAGAAACTCACCTCACTCTAATGTCCACTGTTTTCCCATATGTTATAAGTGATGCCATATCTATATATCAATTTTCACTTCTTCAGAATTTTAATAAATTCAAAATAAAAGTGAAGTTGGCTGCAACAAGTGTCAATATATGTAAGAGCTGCCAGATAAATTTTGTAAAAAATCGTAAATTTTTAATCGATATTAAAAAAAAAAAAACTTTATTCTTCAAAATCCTAAAAATGATGATAAATCGTAAAATCTGGCGGATATAGTCGCATATATTTTAAGAGCTCATTACTTAAAACGAATAAATGCAATGAAAAAGGACACAATAACAATTTGTTTGCTATACTAAAAATTCAAAAAGGGGAAAAATTAAAAATTTTTAAATTGTACCAAATGAGTCGCGGTAGTACCACGGTACTTTAGAAGGTCAAAATGTACCAAAAAAAGTACAATTGTACCAACTTTAACATCCCTGATTTGTATAAAAAACAGCTGTTGATATTTTTAAATTGAATCGTGATCAGCTGTTTACTATGCTGCTGTCGTTTCCAAAATAATAAGTAGCTGACCACACGGCGACGATTGCAGTCAACGGCATTTGCAGTCGTGTAGCTCTGCAGTCTGCTGTGGTCTATGTGTTTATAGCATAAGTTGACTACAGCGGCAAATGTAGTCGTGTAGTTGTGTTGGTGCCAAAATAATCGTTTTCATATAAACGTGTGTATTTTATTTTTGACAGGCTGTAGTCGTGTAGCTGCAGTCGTCTATGTGTTTATAGCATTACTTTTTTTGGAAAATTTTGATGAAATTAGAGAATTTTTTTGTGAATCTTAAACTAACCCAGGGTTACCCGTCCAAAATTCGTCAATATGCATGCATGTAAGTAATTGGGAATTATTATACAGTACTTTTCGTTTACAGTCACATCGCTTATAGTCCATTTAGCGATATAGTCCATTTTTACACTTTTACTGTCATCTAAAATCAAATTGCATACAAAATATTTAGGATATAGTCCATTCACGATATAATCACATTTGGCTTATATGCCACTAAACTCTGGCTACTAAAAGTAAATTTGTATGCAAATAATTTAAGTTATAGTCACAATACAGAAAATTTCTAATATAATTGTGAAATCTTGAATTTTTTCGGTTTAAAATTATTTAAAAATTTAAGAGGCTAACACGAAAATTGGAACAAGGAAACTGAGCTGAATCGTTTAAAACATCTTTTTTATATTCCAAATTTTCCACCTGTTATAATAATAAATAAATTGCATATAGTCACATTTTATGATGACTATATCACAATTTATTTATAGGCAACAAAATGGCATATAAAAAAACTAGCGATATAGTCACATTAGCGATATAGTCCACAACTTGTGTGCAACTAAGAGATGTGACTATAAGCGAAAAGAACTGTATATTGTTATTTAATTAATAAAGTATTTTGTTTATTTCCAGAGTTTTTATTCAATTGCAGCAAATTAGCAAAGAGTCCTACCTTTTTTATTTATATTTAAGATAAAAAAAAAAAATATTTAAATTTCAGCAAAATAAATGAACTAAAGTAAAACTGTTCAACTAAGTTCTTAGTTTTTATCAATCTACTAAGATTCAGCAAAATGTTTAGTTGATTTCAACAAGTCGATTTTCATTTGCATTTCAGTAAGTATCAGCAAAACCATTTGCTGAATTTACAAATTTTTTGCTAATTTTCAGCAAATCTATTTTGCTAATGTTAGTAATTTTTCTGCAAGGATTCTACCAGCAAATATTTTGCTGACTCAACTAACTTTTTTGCTAACTTTACTGAGTTTTTTTTTGAGTATACTACTACCAGTAAGCTACTTAATTCAATTATTGTAAATATTATTCTAGTTTGGATTGTTATGGAATTGAATCTTAAAAACACACGCAACCAACCACAACAAACAAAATACACAGATACATACATGTGCTAACAGAAGGTCCTTAGCTTAGAAGCTACCAGCAGAGAACAACTGGAAACTATGCAGAAAATGACTATAAATAATTTAATACTTGTTATGGGACAAATTAAAAGTTATAAACCATGTACAACATTTATTTGCTAACCCATACGAAAATGATCATACATTATCGTATATGGAAATATATAGTTCATACATGACCATATATTTTAGTTCATACGAGTACGTATTTGATTTTTTTTTTTGTTTTGTTTGAGGTCCGATTAATTTAAAAATTATTCAATAATTTTTTTTCTATTGGTTAATAAAAATCAAATAATAGTTTTCAGAGTCAATAAAACAAAATTTAGAAACCATTACTTACAAAAACTGATGGCTGTTACTACGGCCTTTATTGGATTGTTTAGATTGTAACATTTCGGAACTTAGTGCGGCAATTTAATTTTCAATAAATATAAAAAACAATTAAGTTCTTATTACAAACAGAAAAAATAATTTCTTATATATTTTTTTTTTATTTTGACAGAAATTTCAAACAATTTTATTTTGTTGTGAAAAAAAATCAACAAACATAAAACATTTAATAAAATTTAAAAACTCAAAATGGTAAGTTTTTCTTTTGAGATTTTTAAATACAGTATTCCCAGTACAACACAAAAACAACTTCGTGGTTAAGAAAACCGCGTAATATAAAAGAAAATAGGTACACTAATATGTGTATGATGTCTATGTAATCTTGAAACAAATTTGCAACAATAGTTTAATAATTTTGAGTCAATGATACCCGTACGTAAGCATACATGTCAATGATATATATAATATATAATCACATACGAATTCATAGCCCGAGTAAAAAAGTTACATAGAAAGTTACATATTTGTACATAGACAAGCCGAGTGAAAAACATCTGATTTGACCAGATCTAGTTAGATCTGTTTTAACAAGTCTAAATAGATTTCATAGCATATATGATCAGATCTAATTAGATCTCAAAAATGGGTACAAATTTGAGATCTTATATCAAATCTGATCAAATCTGATCAAATCTGATCAAATCTGATCAAATCTGGGAAGATCTAATATTTTTCAATTTGAAGGGGTTTAATAATTTTTTAAATATTCTAATTAGATGATAAAAAAAAACGCATATTTTGATAGGCTTTTTTAAAAGTTTGGGGTAAATAAATGGATTACAAAGACCCAAAATTTTGCGTAGTCTTTTAAAGTGTTTAAAAGTCTCGATTAGTCCGCCGAGCAAGCGCTGTTTTTGTATGTTTTGTGTGATCAGATACTAACATATAATGATACGAAATATCAATTTCTTTTCTTGCATTTGAATATGATGGATCTACAAAAAACTATCATTGTTAAATAAATTTTCTAACTACTTTAGGTTTTTATTTTACCTTCTTTCCATTTTTCAAATAACGGGATATTTTCATATTACAAGATAAATTTATTGTACAAACAACAAATTTATGAAAGATTTTTAAAATTTTCATAATAAACAAATAAAGTAACAAACGCAATAAAAATTTAAAAGAAAATTTGAAGATTGTGTCACAAAAAAAGTATATACATTTTTATTTTAATGCCTTTGAAAGGGCTTAGATCTGGTAAAAGATCTGGGCAGAGGGACTATGCAATATTTTTAAATATGAAAAGATCTGGCACCAGATATGATCCAATACGACAGGATCTGCTCAAATCTGGTCACGAAAATTATCCAATTTTACAGATACCTTCAGATATGAACAGATCTGGTACTAGATCTGATCAAATCTGTGCACAAATGCCATATCATATCAGATATGGTCATATCTGGCACCAGATCCAATTAAATTAAATCGTATCTAATAAGATTCAATCATATCTATCTGGATCTGACCAGATCTAATCTTTTTACACGGTAAATATGATTATATATTGTCAAGTGTGCTACTAAATTTGTGTGTATATAATAATGTTTAAATTTCAGCTTTTTAAATATTTCAAATATGCCGTCAAAAGAAATATTAACAAGTATGTTCCTATACATATTTATATGTACTATATGTAGTTAGGTATAATATAATTAAAAACGGTTTTAGAGAAAATCACACAAGTTATTGCTCATTTAATTACTTTTTAAAATTCACAACAAAAACTGATGTAAACAATCAACAAAATTGGGCTTTCATTTCTGATCTATGATATTCCTTATATGAAATTAGATATAATTACACATGACATCATATTATTTTTTTTACTCGGAATAATAAAATTAATATCATATATGGAACAATATTAAGCATATATTTCAATACATGATATCATACATTACCGATTAAAAAAAATTTATATGTAACTCTATAAGTAATCTTATTAAATATCATCACAAATATGGGACCATATAATTTTATTTGTTTGTATTGGTTTAGATCTAATCTGATGTAATTAGTTATCCAATACAATTATATACGATTTTATGGCCCGATAGAATTGTATTCGATTGCATCAATTTTGTATCAAATTGCATCAGTTTATATCTAAACTTATACAGATATTTATTATTTCGTAAACATTTTTAAATTTGTAATGCAAATCAGAGTATCGCAAACAAAGAGTCGTTTATAGGAAAATTAAGAAAAAATTGAGAATACTTCAAGTTTGCTACTCGTATTTTTTAGTTTTTTGTACAAAATAGGGCTTAAGTTTGGTAATGCCGAGCACATTTTTGGAAATATATTTATATAAATTCCATAGAGTACCAGAGTAATTTTAGTACATACAGTAATTTTAGTACACTTCAATTTAAACCAAGTAAAAGATAAAATTACTTGTTTCAGAGAAAATGATTCTGTGGTGGACCAAAATTAATCTATGGACATGTTATAAATGTTTTTAACATAATATGCTCAGCATTGCCAAACTTTTAAACTCTTTTTGTTCAAAAATTTGAAAAATACATTATTAAGGCCGCAGGTAGCAACTATAAATATGTTCCCTTAAAAAATGTTTGGTTTTTCTTTTTAAAGTTGACGAAATACGCAAATTTTTGATATTCGGGACAGCCTAATATACAGCCATCAGACCTTAATCCAAAATAAGATCTACATTTTTCTGGTATGGAAAGATATATAACTATGAATAGGCCAGGATATCGTTTTATCGAAAATTAAATAAGTTTTTTAGAATATGATATATAATTTTGAGATGTATTATATCTAATTATATGTATGTATGTATTATGTATTCGTACATGATAAGATTAACCATATATAATTGTATATGGCATTTACGATTGTATATTAGTCGATGTGTAATATGATGTAATTATATTTGGCATCGTATTAAAAAATTTACAGAAAAAACATTTTATATAAGAACATATTTATTTACATATAACAGCAAGCTAAATCCTATATATTTATATAAAATAAAGCATGACTATATGTAAACGTTTTTACTCGGGTTACCTTATATGAACTTTTTGTCTGCCTGTATGAACCCATATATTCTTCCATACATGGCATACATATTCATAAATGCTGATATATGAAACAGTATATGTATGCTCATATACATGGAATCATGCATGTCCATATACTTATTATCATTTTCACATGGGAAATTAAAACTAGAAATTAAAAATTCATAACATAAATAAATATTAAAATTTGAATTTTTACAAAAATCAAATAAAAATAATATTTAATAAAATAGAAATAAGGATGTTATGAAAATAAAGCAATAATAAATTTATATAACATATCGAATATAAATCAAATATTAAATAAATAATTTCGTTGTAAAAAATATCAAAAGAGCAAATTGTTTATTTTAATAGAAACAAATGTTATTTTTTTTTTTACTTTTTATTTCTTTATTACTAAAATCTGAGTTTTACTACATTATTTTCTTCAAGAACTACAAGTATATAAAATTCGTTTAATGAACTTTTTTACAGTCAGTCAAACGGAAAATCGAACAAAATATATTTTATTTTTTAATAACATTTTGTATTTTAAATATTTTGTTGGTACATTTTTTCTAGAAATAAAATATCGAAAGAAACGAAAAGCAAGTCCAATTTTAAAGTCAACCGGAAAATCTGGCAAATAAGAAATTGCGAAATAATTTAAATCATTTTATTAATTAATTTTATTAATGTGAGTAGAAATATAATCAGTATCACTAAGAACGTGTTATTCTACTTCTGTAAAGTGGAAAAGATAACAAAAGCGCCTAAGATAAGCACATCAAGGTAAAAATTCAACATTTGATTGAAAATTGTTTTGAAAATTTAATTCCGTGGCGATTAAATGCGAAATTAACCGTTAAAGTAAATGTATCATTCAGGAGCGTTACCTAGTTCAAATTTATATATGCCCCTAAGATCCCCCAATGTGGATATTGGGTCACTGGAAAGTATTTCTACCCGGATTCCGGCAAATGCCGGGTATTCACAAAGATAGTGTTCCAAGGTCTCTTCGTCCTCCCCACAGGCCATGCACACTTCCGAGATTAGCGTTCCCCAAAGTGACTAATTCCAGAGAAGATCCTCCACTAGCCAAATCATTAGCCACTTCATTCCCCGCTATACCACAGTGTCCCGGCACCCATATAATCTCAATGCGTCTCATTTGATAAGTTTATATATATAAGCACATACGAATTGATCCGAAAAATGGGTCATCAAATTGTATCAAATTAGATATAATTTGATACAAACTTATACGAGATTTGTCCATATCCGGGACATTAAATTATATCTAATTAGATATAAACATATCTGATTTTTAAGCTTTTAGTAAATTGGAGTTATGCTTTAAAGTATTGAAGTTTAAAATTTTAATTTATAGAAATCAACAATTTTAAAGAGCAACATTTTTTTAAATGAAATAACGAAATGATTAAAAATGATCCAGAACGTATTTAATGTTTCAAAATATATATAATTAAGTGGAAGTGTCTTAAAAAATTTACACATTTGTAATTTTTGTAATTTGTAACTTTTTGTAGTTTAATTGAATTTGAAATAAAGAACAATTAACTAAAAAAAAAAAAAAAAAAAAAAAAAAAAAAAAAAAAAATCCGACTGACGACGTTAAGTCATAGTCGTATGTTCTGTTTTATTAAACTTATAAAACATTGTACTACAGAAAATTGAATTTGAAATAAAGAACAATTAACTAAAAACTAAACTACAGTTTGAGGTATTAATACAGTTTGAGGTATACAATTTTTCATGCTTAGCGAGTAAAGCTTCAATTTTTTCTAAACGCATTTCGCTTTGTGACAACAAAAGCGGCGTACCAATACCGCTAAGTCGTATATCAAAAGCATTCTTATATAAAATTTATGTGTAAAATATGTTTTCATGCTAATAAATTGTGACGACCACATCTTCACAACACGGCACATTTAATTGTGATCAAATTTGAATTCGAATAAAATAGTTACAACTTCGAGTTGTATTTAATTTTTTCCCGGCCACTATTTTTTTTTTTTTTGTTGTTATTACGTTGACAGCAGTTGTCAGCTGTCAAAAGTCAGTCGACAAGGATGCCACTGTGTTGACAAGTTAAGGGGTTGTTAAAAAGCCAGTCATTGACGTTCGGACGAATTTCTACGTTCGGTTACTCAATTTTGACAAACGTGCTTAGACGGTAATATTGCACAGTTATTTTTTTTTAATAGTTATAAAAGTGAAAAGTTGTCTAAGCATAAACTTTATTCCGAGCCGGATTTTAAGCCAGTGAAATTGAGATTTTCTTTTGGAGTTAATTTTAAAAATTAAAAAAATTTGGTAAAGTGACAAAAAGGTGAGTCAAATCTTTTTTATTTCGCTTGATATCCATGTTTTTTTTTTTTTTTTAAGAGAAGCAACACTCAGGAAATTCTTCCATTAATTAATGTGTTGCTTTCTTTGGAAAGGGGATAATGGAGAGATGAAAGGTGGTGAAAGATGAAGGGCTTCAAACATGGCAACACTGTAATTGCGCGAGTAGATAAGTCTTAGAACAGTTGTTGCTCGCCACCTGATGTAGCGTTGGCAAATTTATTGAAGCTTAATCATATCGTGATTTGTAAGATTAACATTTTAATTTAATTTATTAACCCGTTCGGTATCAAATACCGATTAGTATCCAAATACCTCTATACGACGATACTGAGAGGCCGTATAATAATGGGAAGACCTCTTTGGCATATTTGCCTTGAAAATGCCTTGAAAGGTTTCCGGCCATTAAAGCTCAGGATTAAAAGGATTAAGTGTTATAATGCCATTTTTCTTATTGATTGTGATTTGACATCCGTGATGTTTTTCCTTTTAATAATAAATGAATCTTGTTATAATAGAGTTTCAATTGATTAAAATTACAGAATCCTTTTTTTTTTGTATTATATAGAACTTATTTTTATTTCCGGCGAGCTGAAAGGCAGCAACAGTCGTGCCGTTTCCACGAAACTCCAAAAAGGGGTATGTTACAAAATAGCCCTTAACCCAAATAAATATAATAATATCAGCAAAAAAAAATGCGTGTTTTAGTAGCGGTTTTCTTCTTAAGTTTTAATAGACCACAAAAATATTTAACTTAAAACTGCCATAACAGTTGCTCCTTTCAAGATAAAAGATTAATTCGGATGGATTTACAAAAGGTTATTCATGTCATACAACCAAAATGTTTTGGAAACATTTTGCCTCAAAGTGTCAAAAATTTTCGAAATTCCTCATATCTGTTTTTAAAATTTCCCACTGTTTTTCAATATCAATTTCACTTGTCCAAAAGTGCGAAATAAAACTCTTTCGTCTACAACTACGTCAGATGTACACAACAAAAGATGAAATGAAAATTGGTTTTACTTGAGTTGATTTATAAAATTTGATTTTAATTCCAACAATCGTTTCTTTAAAAAAATTCAAATCAATTTTTTACACAAAAAAGAAGTAGTCAAATCTTTTACATTTTGTTAAAAATAAGACGAAGGAAACGAACATATTTGAGAGCATATTTTGAATGCTGTTGCTGTCTACCCACACATACAAATAAAGGTTATTCATCCCAAAGGTTTTTAACAAGTTAGAAGAACTTAGAAATGTCACAGTAATTCTTGTTTGTCTAACTTCCTGTAAAGCCATCATGATAAACTTTCCACACACAAAAATATTACAAAAAAACCATGAAAAAAATGAAGAAGTACCAAAATATATTCTAACAATCAGACAGTTTTTTTATTCAATTCACTTAAGAAATTGATACTTTTTTGGTCCATAAATTGGTTAAGGGAAAAAGTTGTTACAAGATTAAGCTTAGGAAATGTATAATGTTGATAACGTGACTACGATCTTATGCTATTAAAAGTTAAGAGCCTACACTCATAAACAAAGTTAGTTCAAAAGTCTGTTGAATGGGTTCCAATTGAATTGAGCTAATATTTTATGTTGTTATCGTTTAAATCAGTAATTTAGCTAAAGTAGTTTTTTATTTTACCTCAAAAACAAATTTCATCCGAATTTGAACTAACTAGTAATTCGTGATTCTCAAATTTACCAATTCTTCCGGCTAATTTAAAATAAAATTGTTTTTAAAATATTACTTTTTTGGGTCTCCGCCGCTATCAGTCTCACTTGTAGATGGCATCAATTTAAATATTTATATTTTATAATCATAAAATGGGCTATGTCTCGAAAATAAGCGACATAGAGCAAATTGATCCCAAAATCTTTGCCCGGTAGTAAATATGGTCTGATCCGGAAAGACTTTTGTATCAGAAACTTTCTGTTAATTCAGCTTAAAAATTCTTTTGATTAGGCTTAGTTAATTTAACTACAACTGTCAACTCAAATTTAGTTCTTCTAAAATTTAGTTCATTAAAATTTAGCATGCTGGGATGCTCAACTTCATTGAAATTTTTGCTGGCGCTGTAACTGAATTTTCAACTATTTGTACGGTGCTTTTTTTACGAGTGTACGGAAATCAAATCAAACAAAAAATATTTCTGATCTTGAATTTTTAAAGTGGTGCATCTCAAAACTTTGCCCTCGAAGCTATAATTTTTCCTCGCTCTAATAAAATACAAGCAATATTACAGAGGAATGGAATTTAAAAAAATGCGGAATATTAACCATCTCAAGATCAATTTTTCGTAAATGATATATTTTCCAAATTTGATTAATAGCCATATTTTCTTACCGATTTTTTTAAAATTGGACCTTCAAAAATATTACTCCTTAATTCGATTTATAAATCAATTTACCAATTCCCAAGCTTATTTAAAAACATTAAAAATATAACAAAAACACACCGAAGCCCCGGTACATCTGAACCTAATGTTGGGGCGTAGAATCCAGTGATGTACTCCTTTTTAATAGGTTAGGTCAAAATAAAAATATATTTCAATTTTAAAATTGCATTGACTAAGGCGACTTTTTGAGTGTATTTTAAGTAAAGGACATCAAAATCTGTTTTGAAATGAATTTATTTATTGTATATTCTTTAATACCCCTATGAGGAGTCAATTGACCTAAAAGCGACTGGTTAAAGATGGACGTATCACAGGACTGGTATAATTTAATACTGAAGTGGGTTAAGCAGTGTCAATTGTCCTAAAATTACCAATAATGTGACTGATAAAGGGAGGACATATCACTTAACCAGAATGCTTATTAACAAGAAAAAGCCAGTTGGACAGAATTTTACCCATTGGAAGCTCTTTAGTTTTCGTTTATTTTATAAACTAAAAATTATTAATTTTGTTTTTTTTTGTCGATATTTATGTTTTTTTTTGGGTTTATTAAAAAATTATCGGCATGCGAAAATTGACCTAAAAGAACCTGGACTGCTGGAAAATGACTTATCACAGGACTAGTATTATTTACAATTGATGTGAGATATGTATTGATCTAAAAAGACTAGTTTTGTGACTGGTAGAAGTAGGACATATCATATAACTGGTATACATATTGAGTAGAAAAGGCCAATGAGCTAGAAATTTATCGTTTCTCTTCTACCATTTTTTACATTAAAAATTATTAATTTGTACGACATGTCCCTTTCAGAATAGTCATGTGGTTAGTCCGTTTTGGTTAGTCCTCCGACAGTCTTGTGGTCTTTGGTAAGCCAATATGTGGCTTAAAGCAGGACAAATGACCCCCTCCTATGACAAGCCCATGTTAAAGTTGCATGTTGTTTACATAGGGTAGGGTTTAGCAGGGGACCGGTCTCTGGCACGAAGGGACCGATCCTGTGGCACACGCAGGACCGGTTCCATTCCCCATAGGGACACGTATCGGAATAATTTAAACAAATCAATTTAACCAAACTATAAATTAACGCAACTATTTTAATTTATAGTTCGCGAAATAAATCGTGAAATAAATTGTTCAATCGAGTCAAAATTGTAATAATATATGACATCATTGATCTATCTATATATCAATTATGAATTATTCACTTACAAGGGGAGTCTCGTGATGGGTTCTCTCCGATCTTAATGAACTTTGGATATGTGATAAAGAAAAAAAATAAGAGGCACGTACTTTTTTAGCAGTCCAATCTCACGTTTAGGTGCTAAAAAGTGTTGCCAAAGTTAATACATTTTTGTATCGAAACATTTCTGAAACTAATGAATTTCAGATTTTTTTGAACGCAGCTTTCATTTACTCGAGAAAATGTTGATACAAATATTGCCTTGTAGTTTGCCTTTCATTTTAAATATTTGAAAAGTCGCATGAAGGAAAATCAGTTGTGAAAGTCTGAAAAAGCTCAGACACCGCCTTGATTAAACTTAATGGACAAAAATCTACACTCACAAGAACTTTTCCATAAAAAATCAACAGTTATTTAAAAGTTTAATCGGTGAAGTTGTTTTAATAGAATATACAGTTAAATTACTGAAGAAATATATTTTTTAACTTTCTGTCTGTTATTCAATAAACAAAAAAAAACGGACTTTCGGTAATAGTTAAAATATTTAGTTAAAACTTTCTATTTAAAACTAAAGTTGTTATATTATATTAAGTATTGAAATAAATACTATGGCCTTCGACGCGTTGTAGCGAAAACAAACCAGTGCCTCTGGTGGGAATCGAACCCACGACTCCCGCACAAATAAGCCAGCACGCTACCAACTAGCCTACCGGGGCGCACAAAGGTTACGAAGAAGAATAAACGTTTTTCTCTAAAAATTATAAACACTATTAATTGTTAAATCCGACTAGACTAGTTTCTGCCTTTTTATGGACAGATTCATCAGTGATTTTCAATTTAAATTGTATTATTATTTGTGTCTTATAATTGTCCGATTGTCTCTATATAATAAGTTTTTCAACACTCTGCGGCTGTAAGAATCAAACCTCAGCACATCTTACATTACAAACGTAACAATACCAAGTCATGACCGTTTAGCGATCACACCCAAGTATGGCCTCAAATCTAATGCAGCTAAATTGCAGTTTTTCTTTCCTATAAGCTTTTTCTGTTATTGTATATTATACTCAGAAGTGACAACACTAACAACACAAATATGCTATTTTTAGATTTTTGTTTATTTTTCTAATCTCCTCCGTCTCTATTTCACAATTGAAAATTTTGTTATGTCAAATAAAAATAAATTAAATGCAAAATAAAAAGTGAAAAGTGAAAACAATTGTTCAAAATGACAAAATAGAGTTTTTTTGTGTTTCGTTACTTGTTATATTTATATATATTATATTTATGTATAGCCGAAAAACAAAAAAGTCCGACCACTGGTTCAGAAGTTAGCAATTTTACCCTACTACCCTCCGATCACCAATCCGAAAATTTTTAAACCGCTGCCATTTCATACACTTGCATTTTCGGGGATGATCGTAGTGGATATATTTTCATGAAATGAGCCAAGGAATACGCTGGTGAAATTCGGTGTATACGCATGATGACTTGAGATAATTTTTTTTTTTTTTAATAAAACTTTATTTAAAATTAAATATTTCATGGGATCTAATAAAATGCCGAATTATCTAGTTTGATCAACCAAAAGTTACTTATCTTTTGGTATCTATCAATTTCATCCAATTAGATCTAAATTAATAAAAATTTCCAATTTTTGTAACCCATAATGGCAACAAATTGAAAAAAAATTACAAAACTTCAAAAAAATCACCACAATTTAAAGAAATCAACAAAATTTAAAAAAATCACCAAAATTTTAAAAAATAAATCTATTAAATTAAAAAATCGCTAATATTTGAAAAAATACCAAAAAAAAGTTTTAACTGAAAGTTAAACTGGCAATTATGATAATGAGTAGAGAAAAACAAATACACTATAAATAGAAATCGTTCGTGGTAAATTTCATTCTAACTCAACACACAGAGTAATGTGGGATTTAAAGTCAGCCAATTCCTTTAACGTGTGAGTTAAATAGAAGATATTTACGATTAACATTAAATGGCACGAAGAATGTTGATGAAGACCGTAGTGGGTCAGAAAATGCATTCCATTCATGCTAGTGTCTAATAACTTTTTCTGTGTTTTTTTCTAATAGTCAAAGTAAATTATCATATAAAAATTATAATTTTTCTGTTAATTTAGAGAAAAATTTGTCATGATCTCAAACCGAACAAATAAAATCTCACACAAAATACCAAAATTTGAAAAAAAAAATGTCAAAATTTAAAAAAAAAATCAACAAAATTGAAAATAAAAAAATCAACAAAAATAAAAAAACTCACCAAAAGTTAAAAATATTGGCAACATTAAAAAACAAAATCAGCTAAAAAATCCGACATTTAAAAAAAAATTCCATAAATTATAAAAAATTACAAAAAATTGCAAAAATTTAAAAATAAAGAAAATTTTAAATACATTTCCAAATTTAAAAAAAAAGCTTGTTTTTTTTTAATTTTGGCGATTTTTTTAAATTTCAGCAATTCTTGGTGATTTTTTTTTTAATTTATGGCGAAATTGTCAATTATTTTTCACAAATTATTAAAAGTTTTTCATTTGTATTTCTGAATACAATTGATTATTTCTGATTATTTCGTATACGATTAATAATTTCTGAAATACATGTGCTAACTACTGAAATGGAATTGTTAAATGTGATATACAATTAACAATTTCTTAAATACAATTATTAAAACTGAAAATCAATTTAGGATTTATAATATACAATTAATAAATCTGAAATACAATAGATAACTTCTGAAATACAATTGCAAATGGTAAGTAAATCTGTAAAAAAAAAAAAAAAACACTGTCGAAATAAGTTTTCATCCAATCCAACGATATGCTTATAAACGTAGAAAAAGAATATATTTACCAGTACGGGCGTATGTTAGTAAAGTGTATCTGTCTAAAGCTATGTTTAAATGTATCTGTGACAGAGAAAATAGATTGAAAAACTATGATAACAAAATAGTTGGAAAACAATTTTCCAGACGATTGCTTTTGACGGCATATGTTTGTAACACACATATATGTTTGTTTGTTTAGTTGGGTTTAGTAACTTTTTTTTTGTGTAAGCCTGTAGACTGCAAATTGTTACAAATAAAATAAAACGAAATTAAATTATTAGAGATTTATATAAGATTGAAGGAAAATAATAAAACTAAAATATTTATTAAAAAAAAAATTAATTATAAACTCACACATGTTGTAAATAGTATGAAGTATGTCTTATGCATATTATTAAAAATGCAAGCACGTATAAAATACATTATCCTGAAAGATACAGAAAATTTTCATTTTGTACTAAACTTTCATATTTGATGTCATACCATTTACACTTTAACTACACTCATGCACACACTTACCCACACTTAACTTATAAATATTTCATTAATTATACGCATTTCATGTTACTCTAATATCTAGAGTATTCTAACCCAGCAAAACGTCGGTAAAAGGTTGGTATTACGGAAAATGTAACGTGCTAATATCCCTATGGGGAATGGGACCGGTTCTGCGTGTGCCACAGGATCGGTCCCTTCGTGCCAGAGACCGGTCTTCTGCTAAACCCTACCCTTTGTAAACAACTGGCAACTTTAACATTGGCTTGTCATAGGAGGGGGTCATTTGTCCTGCTTTAAACCACATAGTGGCATGCCACAGGACTAAACAAAGATGGGCATACCACAAGACTGTCGCAAAAGGGTCATGTCGTATAAAATAAATGAAAACTAAACAGCTTCCAATGGGTAAAATTATGGCCAACTGGCTTTTTCTTGTTAATAAGCATTCTGGTTAAGTAGTATGTCCTCCCTTTACCGGTCACTGGATTGGTAATTTTAGGAAAATTGACACTACTTAACCCACTTCAGTATTAAATTATACCAGTCCTGTGATGAGCCCTTTTTTAACTAGTCACTTTTAGGTCAATTGACTCCTCGTTCCCCATAGGGATATTAAACTCCTTACCATTGCATTATTTCGAAACTGTTGGTATTACTGGCTGCCCATTAGTAACACCATATTCCCAATGTTTTTTTGGTATATTTAGTTTCGTTGCTACATAAAATTTAATATAATTAAATTTTTAAATTGATTAACTAAATCTAATCTAATAAAAAAAAAATGTTGTTACCTCTTTACCTGTTAGTGAGAAGTAACATGATACCGAGGTAAGTAGATATGAATATGCCTTTGTTAAAATAATAGGATTTGTAATAGAAATGTCAGCCCAGTCAGAAAGTGTCAGTGGTACAAAAAATCAAGCATTAGCATACCACTGGCTAACCGTAGAACTGTAATTAAATTACTAGCAGAACACTGGTTTAGGACGGTTTGCCAGTGTTTCCAAAAAGCGTTTTCCCTGTATTTGTTTTACAATAATTTCAGTGACCTACAAAAAAATAAAAACTTGCCAAAGAATTGGCTAAGACGAATACGTCAACATTGGCCAAAAGTGTTTTCCCAGTGCTAATTAGTCAAAAATTAACAACGGTACAAAAGTCTAAACACTGGTAGAGCACTTATTTTAAAAAAATTGATGATGCTTTGTTGGAAAAAGTTTGTAGTTAGAAGGTTTAGAGTGCAATCTATGTCCCAGGCATTAATTTGTTTTGTGATTTTTGTATGCTTCTTAATATTTTTTACTGATAAAATGTTTTGGTGTCTGGAAAAGCTCTTTCAAGATAATCTTTTTTGTTTGGTTTCCCAACGTTGGCAAGTTGTTCCATCAAACATTATGCCTGTGCTAACATATTTGTGCAACTATTGGTTAACCAGCAGTTATCATTCACATACTTTTTAAGCTATCTGTTATTATGTGTCTTGTTAGCTCAGTGGTTAGAGATATCGGCTGCCAATCTGGCGAACAGGATTCGAATCCCGGCAGGACCAAAAAAATAATAAATTAACTTTTTTGTAAATTTATTTAGGAAAATCTATTTTTAGAACACCTTTCTTATAGATTTACAAACTTTTCGCCAACGTTGGAAATTTGGTTTACTCAGTGCTTTTCTGACACATTTTGAACAGTCGGTCCTTTTGTTTAATGATGTTATCATTTCAGGATTGGTTTGTTTGGGTTTTCTGACCGGGATGTCCCAAAAAGTTTATTTTTTCACACAAAACTTTTAAAAAATTGCATTTATAAAATTTTTAGTTAAAATTTTTAATTTTAATTTAATGCCCAATTTAAAAAAAAAAAAATCAAAAAAAACTTATTACAATTATACTGGTGGTAGTATGTAATCTGTAAGGTGTTACCAAAATGGACATGTCCCTATTAAAATAATAGGGTTTGTAATAGATAAGTAACCAGTTACCGACCTTGACTTCCTATTTCCAAAAATATTACTGGGTAATAGAAATTTATGCTGGGAATGTAGAAGTTACACTCAAAAAAAAGTTAGTTTATAATGTTGTTAAGGGTCTATTTAAAATATTTACCTAACATCCAGCATTTTTTTTTGCATACATCGCGTTTTCAGCTAAAATTTTAGTGAAACGCAAGTTTGTTATAATTTTTATAAAAAATAAAAATTATGTTTTTTCGACCTTTAATTGTGCAATGAAAATGAAAGTTATTCAAGTTCGAGGCCATACTCTATATTTCTTCATTAGGATATTGTCCTAACAAATAATCTATAGAGTTTTTTTGTTTTCAAATTTATTTTTTGACCCTTTCAGGAATGTGTTGATAGATCTATTTCGGGAATTTTCTAGGTTCCCATCATCAGAACACGTTTTGAAAGCGGTAACAATCCCATGCCAAACATCAAACATACATATGAACTAGTTTACTCACTACATGAGAACTAATATACATATGAGTTTGAAGTTAAAGATTATAACCATTGATCAAAAAAATAAATTGAAAACTTGTTTGATGTGCAAGATCCACCTCTGGTGGATATTCAATACACGTTTTTTTGTTTCTCTCTCCTTTTTATATTTTGTTTACTTTGTAAGCAAAACAGGGGAAGTAAACTTGGCGGTACTCTACCTTTTTTACAAGTTTGTTATAATTTTTATTAAAAATAAAAATTATGTTTTTTCGACCTTTAATTGTGCAATGAAAATGAAAATTATTCAAGTTCGAGGCCATACTCTATATTTCTTCATTAGGATATTGTCCTAACAAATAATCTATAGAGTTTTTTTGTTTTCAAATTTATTATTTGACCCTTTCAGCAATGTGTTGATAGATCTATTTCGGGAATTTTCTAGGTTCCCATCATCAGAACACGTTTTGAAAGCGGTAACAATCCCATGCCAAACATCAAACATACATATGAACTAGTTTACTCACTACATGAGAACTAATATACATATGAGTTTGAAGTTAAAGAGTATAACCATTTTTATACAAAGATGATATTTTATACAAAGATGGAAATGTACTACAATTTTCCCTATTCTTAAATCTGGTAATAGGAATAATGTTGTCAATTATAGACCAATTTCAAAATTGACAAATATTGCTAAAATTTTTGAGCATATTGTCTATGATAAACTCTTTTTTCAACTTAAGCGCTATATATCGTTATCACAGCATGGATTTGTGGCTGGAAGGTCTACCACCACAAATTTAGCAGTTTTCACCAATTTCTGTGTTTCTTGCTTTGAAAAAGGGTTTCAAGTAGATTCAATTTATTTGGATTTTGCAAAGGCATTTGACAGGGTTCCACATGAACTACTGTTACTTAAGTTATCTAGGATTGGTTTTCATTCTAGTATGCTAAGTTGGTTTAGATTTTATTTGACTGGAAGATATGCTGCAGTTTCTGTGGATGGAGTTTACTCAAATTTTTTTACTCCCACCTCTGGTATTCCTCAGGGCAGTATCTTAGGTCCTTTATTGTTTAATATTTTTATTAATGACATCTCTCATTGTTTCAAAAATTCTCAGCACCTCATGTATGCTGATGATCTCAAGATTTTTAAATCAATTTCTTCCTTTAGAGACATTTCTGACCTTCAGGAGGATTTGTCTAGAGTCGTTTTATGGTCTGACCGTAATGGTTTGTCTTTTAATATTGCGAAATGTTTTTATATGAAATATCATCGATGCCTTCATACTTTACATTCGCAATATAGTATTAAAGGTCATATTATCTCATCTGTTGATGAAATATTGGATCTTGGTGTAGTCTTTGACTACAAATTATCGTTTTGTAGCCATTCGAACTTCATTACACCTAAAGCTTATTCATTATTAGCATTTATACGTCGTAATTCTGGTAATCTTTTTGATTGTTCCACAAAAAAAGTTCTGTTTTGTTCTTTTGTAAGATCTAGGCTAGAATATGCATCATTTATTTGGAGCCCTGTAGCGGATATCCATATTAATCGTATAGAGAAAATTCAAATTAAATTTGTAAAATTTGCTCTCCCATTCCTAAATGTTAATGTTAATCAATCTCCTTTTGATCCTACATTTTCTGTTCATCCTATGAGGATAAATGTGAATTTATTTTCATTAAAACTTTGGATACACGTAGGACCATTTTTGCCTTAAATTTTTTACATGGTATTATTTGTGGTATAGTTGATTGCCCAGAATTATTGCATTTAATCAAATTATATGTTCCTTCTAGATCGTTAAGAGTTAGAGATAAGTTCTTTTATATTGATGTACATAGAACTAATTATGCGTTAAATGAACCTCTTACTAGAGTTTTGAGATTGTTTAATAAATATTGTAATCAATTAGATATAAGTGTTAACCACTATCAATTTACAACTGTATTAAATAATATATTTTAAGTTTTTTTTAATATTGTCATAATTTTGCTAGTATGTAAGGATTGAATACAAACATAGACGAAATAAATAAATAAATATGATCAAAAAATAAATTGAAAACTTGTTTGATGTGCAAGATCCACCTCTGGTGGATATTCAATACACGTTTTTTTGTTTCTCTCTCCTTTTTATATTTTGTTTACTTTGTAAGCAAAACAGGGGAAGTAAACTTGGCGGTACTCTGCCTTTTTTACAAGTTTGTTATAATTTTTATTAAAAATAAAAATTATGTTTTTTCGACTTTTAATTGTGCAATGAAAATGAAAATTATTCAAGTGAAACGCTTTTACCCAAAAAAACTAATATTAAACTAGTGTTTAACTAATTTACATTGTTGCCAAAATTGTGCTAATAAACACATTTACAGCTTGGAAAGCAATTAAAAAGACGAAATGTAGATGTCGCCGCTTGTATGGATAAAGTAGAAAAAAATAAAGGATACAAACAAACACACACGGACACAAAATGCAATCGCTTTTGATATCGTTCCTTTAATTTTTTCTTGTGTATACTACACATCAAACAAAGGCACACATATTTGTGAACATAAAAGTTTTGAGTATTAAAAAAATATAAATGAAACAATAAATAAATAAACTAATTTAAAAACTTTACTAAATGAATGATATTTTAATAAATTTTAAAATTGAAGATGCAGGCAAAAATAAAATACGCTTTGGTGATACTGTATAACACAATATTTTGTTAAATTTAAGAAGCGGGCAAAAAAATACATAAAATACGCTATGGTGTGATTCTACAAAACTATAAATGGTAGTCCCAAGTAGTTCGTTTTAATAGATAAAGGGTTTTTATCATATTAAGCCATGTTTTGAATATTTCTTTTCTGTATTTTAGTATTATCTTCATTTGAAAAATGTTTAACTGCGTCATACATACATATACGTTAGGATGTCCCGAATTGGTTGAAGGAATACCACTCCATCCATTCATGTTAAAGGGCTGAATATGAGAAAAATAAGTAAAACATTCTTAGAGTGGATCTTCAATTCTCTACCAGCGATTAAAGTTGCCGGTTTTAGTGCATTTTGACGAAATAAAAAAAGACGGAGGAGATTAGAAAAATAAACAAACATATTAAAATAGAATATTTGTGTTTGTTAGTGTTGTCACTTCTCGGTATAATATACAATAACAGAAAACCTAACAGAAAAATAACTGCAATTTAGCTGCATTACATTCGAGGCCATACTTGGGTGTGATCGCTAAACGGTCATTAATTGGTATTGTGACGTTTGTAATGTAAGATGAGAGCAGGTTGGATTCTTACAGCTGCAGGAGTCAATCATATACAGTCAATCTGACATATAGAGTCAAACTGACAATTATAAGACACAAATAATAATACAATTTAAATGGAAAATCACTAATGCCGCCTGTCCATAAATAAAAAAAGGGCAGAAACTAGTCTAGTCTGATTTGAAAATTAATAGTTTTTATAATTTTTAGAGAAAAAACGTTTATTCTTCTTCTTAACCTCAACATTTCTAATAAATATTGGAATTTTTTTTCGAAATTCGAATCAAAAGTTTCGTAATTTTTAGCGAATTACTGGAAAAATATTTTTAAATTTTCTGTAAAGTAATTTTGGTTCAACACTGGATTTTTTTATTTATACTAAATACAATGTCTATTTACAAAAATATAAAGTATAGTATATCAAGTACAAGAATAGCAAGTATAGCAAGTACTACCTCAAAACTAAAAAATTATCTGGTGTATTAAAATTACTTTACACAAAATTTAAAAATGTTCCTCCAGTGGTAATCCAAAAATTACGAAATTTTTGAGCCTTAACTGTTTCGAAGTCCACTTCACAAAAATTTTTAATTATTTTTCCCATATTTAGCTCTTTAATACCCATCGATTGATTGGCATTCCCAATTATTTTTCGGGACATATATACATGAGAGCGACTCAAGTTGTATGGAAGCGAAATTCGTGCAAGGTGTGCCCCCTCAAAATGAACATTGGCATTTTTTATGATGACATCTAAAATATTTCGGCTCTAGCTCTGACCTCTCGTGAGCTGGACTATTTTGAAAAAGTGTCCATTTTTAAATGTTTTGTTAATTTTAGAATCTGTTTCCTTACCAACATATACAATATGGGTATCATAAGAAAGGTTTTTTTTAAGGCGCGTCGAACTGTATATACAATTTGGCTAAGGACGATCATCCATGTCCTTTTTTTTAAGATATTCTGTAAACAAAACGGTTTTTGAATTTTTTGTTCGGGGTTGTTTGTAATAAAAATGCCAAGTTAACATATTTTAATCTTTAGTCGATTTAATTAAATACGGGTATCAGATTTTTTTTGAAATTCGTGCTAGTTCGCGTTTTGAAAAAATGCAATGGGGTGGTAACTCTTCGTTTTAAATAGGGCAATATGGGTATCAAATTTTTTTCTTTTGCCAAGTACATCATCTTTGTATGTAAATAATTTAGATTTTTGCAACTTAGATGCATTTTACACGGTGCTCTGGAGAATATATATATGCAATTTTGTTTTAACTCTAATATGATAGCGGATTTAGTTTCTAGATCATGTATAGATGAAAATAGGACTAAAGAAAGAAAAAGAAATGATCCACGACTTTTTGGTGGCATATTCTTTTTTAATTTGCGAAAAATTAAATTTACTAATTTTTTGCTTAAAGTCAGCTCACTGACTTTCATCAAAACCCATTTGTGCAGATATTAGCAATTTTCTGAAATAATCCATAAAGCAAAAAATTGTGCTGACTCAACTAACTTTTTTGCGAACTTTACGGACTTTTATTTTGAGTGTATGAAAAAAGAATAGAAATGTGTGTATATGTCGATTTGCCCCTTAAGTAATTTACATATGAATGTTTTAACTCTCTATATAGGAAAATTGGTTTTGCTGGTCTACTCCAAATATATCCCTCCTAAATGCATACAACTAGGCTGATAATATAATATAATATATTATATATTATAATAAATGTATGCTCTTTTATACAACTCATGAATATTTTATTGAAAAATATTGCATTTAGTTTTGTTAATCTTTCTTCCTTTTGTTCTACATTCTTCACCTTAAAAAAAAGGTATAAATAATATAACAAATGTGTGGTATGGGTATATTTAAAATGTAAATCATGGTCCGTAAAGATATAAATGAAAATTTTAAACGATTTTGTTAAAATCTTCAATGTAAAGAAAAAAAATATTAAATCATTGATCCGTAATCATAGTCGGCTTTTTATAAATGCGACTTGAAATAAAAAACCATTTCTTAACTATTTTGCAATTATAGTCAAATATTTTTTTTTTTTTATAAAGAGAGGCAACACTCAGGAAATACTTCCTATATTTAGTGTGTTGCTTTCTTTGGAAAGGGATAGTATAGAGATGAAAGGTGGGGAAAGATGAAGGGCTTCAGACATGGCAACACTGTAATTGCGCGAGATGATAAGTCTTAGAACAGTTGTTGCTCGCCACCTGATGGAGAGTTGGCGAACTTATTGAAGCTTTTTGGTTCATAGCCCTGATTCATTATTTTACTTCGGTGGGGTTAATTGCTATGGGAACACCGAAGGTGGACATTGCGATACGTATGAGGGATAGAAAAAACTCATACATATTATTTTGATGTTGCCAGCACCGGGGATCGAACCCGGGACCTTCTGTGTAAATTTCCAACGCGCTAACCATTACACCACAACGCCCAAAATGTTTTCATAAACTTTGTACCAAAATATAAGCAAGTGGCAACATTGAACAGCTTATTTTATATTAGATCAAAAAAAAAAAAAAATATTCAAAAAGAAGAAATGTGTATTCTTATTGATAAAGGCAATAAATGCCTTTAAAGTTTGCAATGGCTAGTCCAGAAAGGGAAAACTTTTATTATCATTGTTTCCTTTTGGCGATGATTACATTACAAGATTTTATTGAAGTTGAAGAAGCCAAGGGAGACGGAGCCTAACTGGGGTACTACTGATAACGAATTCCTCTGGAAGTGCATCTCTTTGTATATTTTTTGTTTTTTTTTTTCATTTAAATAATCATGTTTTTTAAAATACGTTTCAATATTTTGCAATTTAAATATTTTTGTTTTTTTACAAAAATGTCCTTGTCGAAAAACAGTTGATTGTGTTGTTATATAGGTAAAAAACCAACGTCAGCTAATTTTAAATTTAAAACAGGCTTTAACTATTACCATAGTAGACCTAAAGTATACTTTTTTGAAAAGTACAATTTAGAACTCCTAAGCATTACTTTATTTTGACTTTTCACGTATGAGTGATATTATTAAGCTATTCCATGTTTAAGTGGCGTATACTTGATATAATATTTCAAGTAAAATTGTTACATTGGTAATTTTGAACAAAAAAAAAAATTTCCCTACTAGGATATTTTACTAACACATAATCTATAGAGTTTTTGTTTTCAAATTTATTAATTGACCACTTTCAGGAATGTGTTGATAGATCTATTTCGGAAATTTTCTGGTCAATTAATAAATTTGAAAACAAAAACTATATAGGGCTCTATGCAATAAGTCCCAGATGCAAAAAGTCCCAGTGCAAAAGTTCCCAATGAAATAAATTCTAAAAAAATTAAATAAGTCCCGTCTCGAAAAAGTGAAATAAATTCTAAAAAAAATGAAATAATTTCCAAATCAAAATTTAAACAAATCCTTGGTTTTGGTCGTTTCATCGCGCAATAATTTCCAAAGAATAAAAATTAAATAACTCCCAAAAATAGTCCATGCAACATAAATCAAGTAAGGCATACCGTTATATTCCCTAAAGTCGTATTGCCCAAAAACCAAAATGACATATTGCCCCAATGTCCGCATATCCCACAAAATTGTGGATGTTAATATGTTATAACGACCAAATCAATGACAGAAAATCCAAAACTTTTTTTGGGTGCTATGGCATTTTATTTTGAAAAAACTTTTTTTTTTGGGCGCTATGACGGTAAAAAAAAAGAACTTATTGCCCAAAATCATAATTTATTTTTTTTTTTAAATGTCATAAGACATAATGTCTTTTGTGCCGCACGCAGAAAAAATTTTATTTCGCGAAGCCGCCTGCCGTGTTCTACGGAGGAAAAAAACTCCCAAGAGCGGCGGAAGGCCGCCACCCAGAAGAACTTGTTTTTCAAATTAGATGTCGAATCCGTTGAAATCTTATATTTTTAATACATCAAGTAACATTTATTTGACCTGTCATAACTTTTTATGTCCCAAAATACCAACCCACACCAAGATTTATTGTTTTTTAATGATTATTTTTTTAAAAGTCTATTTTATAAAAATTGTACGTATATATTAGTGTCTAAACGTTAAATAAACAGAAGGCAAATGCTCTACTCTTTTATTTAAGATAAAAAACAATAAATTAGCTGTTTAAATGACAAAGCTATGACTGGTCAAATTATATTACTTATTGTCTTAAAAATAAGATTTCAACTGATTCGACATTGGATTTGTAAAAACAAGTTTTTCTGTGTTTCGGCCTTCAGCCACTCTTAGGTTTTTTTTCCTCCGTAGAACGCGGCTGGCGGCTACGCAAAATAAAGTTTTTTCTGAGTGCGACACAAAAAAATAAAATTGAAGCAATTTTTTTAAGCTTCCTTAAAACTCTTTTGTTCGATTTCATGATTCAGCATTGACAATAACTTCTTTTTTTACCGTCATAGCGCCCAAATTTATTTTGGTCAAGCAAAAAACCGCCATAGCGCCCAACAAAAAATGTTATTTTGTCCAAATTAATATCGTATTGCCCAAAAACAAGAAAAATTTTACAACAACAATTTACATATAATTTTTTTGGGCGCTATGTCCCACGCTAAGCTCTGTTGGTACTTATTTCATTTCGGAATTACTGCATTATGAAATAACACCTAATAACAAAAATGAAATAACTTCTAAAAAAATGAAATAACTGCAAAACAACTGGGTATTATTTCATTTGAAATTACTTTCAAATTTGTATGAAACATTTTTGGGACTTATTTCATTCTTTTCTTTGGACTATTTTCACCTGGGAGTTATTGCACAGAGCCACTCTATAGATTATTTGTAAGGACAATATCCCAATAAAGAAATATAAAGTATGTCCTCGAACTTGAATAATTTTCATTTTCATTGCACAATTAAAGGTCGAAAAAACTTATTTTTTTTTTTTAATAAAAATTATATCAAACTTGTAAAAAAGACAAAGTACGGTCTTGTTTACTCCTCCTTTACATCTTGTTTTTAAACAAAAAAAGTGTGAAAATGAAAAGGAGAATAAAAACAAAAAGCGTGTATTGTATATCTACCAAAGGTAGAGCTTGCACATAACGAACAAGTTTTCAATTTATTTTTGATCAATGGTGATAATCTTTTACCTCGAACTCATATATTAGTTCTCATTTAGTGGAAAAAATTATAAAAAATACACTCAAAAAACAGTTTTGTCATATACTAGGACTGAAAAAAAATACCGTTATTATTTTAGAAAACACGAATCTTTTAATGACATTTAGTTTAAATTAGGGTTACTTATTTTCAGGAAATCCTATTAAATACTTTTGAATTCGCAAAATTAAAAATTTTATATAACGATGCTTTTTGAGTTTATGAAAACTCTGTTTGCTAAATCAAATTTATAGGTCTTTGAATTTTTTTTTTGCCTTTTCGGCCTTAGTATTAAACTTATTAAAATCTTTTATTTTATGTACATTTTGGCGGAATAGATACAGTGCTTTAGTTGTTACAAAGCGAAATGAGTTTGGTAAAAACTGCCGATGTAATTTTTACACTTTATCATTTTAGTCCGTCGTATGGACACGTAGGTATGTTCTCAAGCCATGTTTTTTATAAAAAATATGCGAAACAAATTAATTAAATAAATAAGGCAAAGTAATTTTTTTTTAATTTTTCCACATTTAAATGGCCATTAATTCTTTTGGTGAAGACGTTTTAACGTGAAGCTTTACACCTCATAGCTTTTCAGTATGGTCAATCGAGCCCCATCCATAGATTCTCTAAATTCATAAAATCTTGAGAAACAAGAAGCAATAGGAGACGAAAATTGTTGAAATAAGTCATACACACAGAGAAAAAGTTTGCTATTTGCCAACTGAAATTCGGTTACTACGACTTTAATTCGGTAACTAAAAATTGCAGACGGTTGGCACAACTTACCATTAGTTTTCACAACAAAGTTTGGTTAATTCAACTGAATTTTAGTTACAACAACCAAAATATTGAGAAATCTAATGTGAATATCATTGTACTAATTGAATTTATAAGTTGTTACCATTTATATACACTCTTCAATTCGGTTGGCACTTTATTTCTCTTTGTGTATATTAAAGAAACTACGGCTATCCCAACTTACACACTTTTCGCATATTTTATATTTTTCAAAAAAAGAAAATGGCGAATAAAACCATGGTTTTATCAAATTCCTAGAAAATAAAAACGCCAATCTTTAGGAGGCTCCATAGAGTTAGTGCGTGAAAAATATATTTTAAATCAGAAGTCTAAAAGTCGGGTTTTAGCTGATCTATACTGGAATTGCCGATATATTTCTTTACAAAATATATAAAATTATTTATATTGCTAATAACTTTACAGAAATATATTTTTTATAATAAATTATTTCTTTTTCTGACATTGCAAAATGACATTCGTTTACCAACAAATAAATATGAATTTATAATAAATGTCATATTTTTCAAGTAGTAGTAGCAGGTACACTCAGAGAATTATATGCATGTTATTACTGAATTTTTGCTTAAAAGCAATGAAGTGGCACAGGAACTTTTTATTTGTCCTATGCAAGTTTTCATAAAATTTTATGAAAAATATAATTTTATTTAGTAAACGTTTCAATCAATCAGTAAAGCAATTTCATAAAATCTATAAATCTTTTTATTAATTTTATGATATTTTTCGTTCACATTGTGAAGAAAAGTTTCATTAGTTCATTATTTTTCGTCCACTTAAATTCTCTCTGTGTAGTTTAAAGAAAATATTTCATTTTTATTATTTCTTAAAGTATTTTTCAAACATAAATTCTTTTACAGGAAATATTGTGTCTTTTTTATATCCGAAAACTTGATGGAAAAAACATAAAACTAAAAAAAAAAAAAAAAATTAAATGGTCATCTGTACAAATATGTATATAAATATATAAATATATAAATATATATAAATAATATGTATAAAAGAAGAACACATATGGTGTTTGTACTAAACAAACTTTTTCATAAACAGATACATTTAAATGCATCATAAAAACTCAACATTTCAATTTTATTTGCAAAATTTAAATTTAATATTTTTGTGAAAATTTAAAAAATATATATTTTTTTTCTTTCTAGTTTTTAACCTCAAACATTTATTCATATACATACACATACACACAGAAAAAAAATAAACCACAAACACAAGAGATACTAAAAGTTAAGCCATTATTTAAAAATTGGCCATGATCATTTTAAACATTGCAATTTTGTGGTTTTATTTTCAACTGAAATTTGTATTTATATAAATATCAACAATAATTGTTTGCAACATATACTAAAATATATTTAAAAGGCACATTTTTTTTATATTATTTTAGTATTTTTTTTTTATTTAAAAACAAAACTTTATGTGTTAAAATTTATTTCATAAAATAAATTTTACTTTTGTTAACACAGTATGTCCCAGCAAAATAAAGTGGAAGTAGTGCTTTAAGAACCTTTTTTATAATTGAAAATGTTCTAAATTTTGTTTCCATGCATAGATAACATATAAAAATCTCATGTTTTCTGTGTAAGAATAGCTGTAATATGAGTAAGAAATTTTATTTTCGTGCAAAATAAAGTTTATAAAGAAAAAAACAGCATATTTTTGGAATTAAAATAATGAATCAGGGCTATGAAACAAAAAAAGCTTCAATAAATTCGACAACTCTACATCAGGTGGCGAGCAACAACTGTTCTAAGCTTATCATCTCGCGCATTTACAGTGTTGCCATGTTTGAAGCTCTTCATCTTTCACCACCTTTCATCTCTCCACTATCCCCTTTCCAAAGAAAGCAACACATTAACACATTAATAGGAAAAGTTTCCTGAGTGTTGCTTCTCTTTAAAAAAAAAAAAAAAAAATGGGCACTTTTGAGATTTATAAGGCACCGGATGCACTTTTTTCGGGTAGGATTATTACGCATTTTCTTTTCTCCTATTCAATATCTACAATTTTGCTTCAGACACAAAAGAGATATTCCGTACGGTATACCGAGATATAACCGTGTTGAAATATAGAAAAAGTGCTAAAAATCCGCCTTGAGCCAAAAAATTCGTATGGCCATTAAATTATTACTGTAGCCAAACCAAATGATGCAGAAGTTCTTATTTTTCGGGGCTACTTTCACTTGCAATTCTTAGAATTGAGTCCCAAAATCATGTGTTGTACTGTGTTAGCATACGCACATTTTTCGCTTTAATAGAAGTTATTGTTAACAACTGCCAAAAATGTTAAATTAAAGTTATTTTAAGCAGCATTTGCATCACCATAAAAATTAATTGGTATCTAAATTAATAACATCCTAAGAAGTGATTTTTCATAAGTACATATATTCTTTTGTTTATATGAAGGTTGAGGTGGTAAGTGGTTGGATTTGCAATCAGAAGGTTGTGAGACCGATTCCGGACTGGGGAGATACATTTTTTTCTTTATTTTTTTTTAATTCTTATTTATTTTTTAGCATCTTTTTTATTTAGTTCAGTTTTTTCTGTGTATTTTAAGACAATTAAGTAATTTAAAGCGACCAAATAATTAACATTTTGACTTTAATCATAACGAAAAATATCGAAGCCAAATCTTGCAAGCTAGTTTGTTAATAATAATAATTAGTTAGTAAATTTATTAATTAATAACTTTTACTTAATTCAAATATATCACTTCAATTTACCTCTAGAGTTTTCACCGACCTCTTTCTCCAGCTCTTTAGAAAAAAATATGGGAAACATTAAAAGATCTTATGTTCCAAGACACACTCGTTTCTTTACAGGCCACTTTTCCCAACCTGTAGTTAAACTACTTCGCCAATACTTTTTTTTTTGTCTGGTATATTTTATCTTATTAAAGACACTTCTCGTCAAAGTAATTATAAAAAAAAAAAAAAATAAATATGCAATGAATTCAAAATTGTTAAATGAGGTTTTTTATTATTTCTTAATATTATTTTTTTTAACCTAATCAAAACTTAAAAATATTTTGAAAATAATTTATAATATCTCATTGATATGAAATCACATAATACAAATTTTTTAAAAATCATTATTTTTTCTTTTTTATTATATATTTGTGTAGCATATTTTTCTTGTTTGAATAAAAATATATCAATATTTTCAACTAAATTTCATTACAGCAGATCGTAACTCAGATTCGTGTGTTCAATACTCGCTGGCACCAAAAGATTTTTTTTTTAATATTTAAAGAAACATCCCCTAGAGTATGCAGCACATTTTTATTAAATGAAAATGTAAATATATATTTGAAAAAGACTATGGAAGAAGAGAAACGGAAAAAATAAGGTAAAGTGAAAGAAAAAAGGAAAGCCAAAAAAAAGAGGGAAAAAATAAAAGCAAGAGATTTTAAGATTTTAAAAGTGTTGCCACATCAAAATTCTCGGTAAAGCGAAAAATTTAAACCATTGAAATTCCCGGGATGGGAAAAATTCTAAATAAGAGCCATCTAAAGTCAGTTTCAACTGGCGTTTTTTAAAATAGCTCATATATTTTTATTTTACGAATAATTTTGTCATTTCGCATTCAAAAAACAAAAAAATACAAACTTGTGTTTTAAGAGATATTACACAGGAATACAAAATAATAACTTTAATAAATGACCATCAATTCTATATATTTTAGGCACGCTGAAATATATAGAATTGTTTTTTCCACAAAATTATATAAAAAAACTTAACAATCAATGTATAAAAGGTTCTGTTTATATACAATGCAATGTTATAAATTAAAAGAATATATTATATTTTGAAAATAGTTTGCCACAATTAGGCTGCAAACATTTGAAAATTCCGTTTTTTTTATGGATGTATAAGCGTTTTTGGTACATTGCCAAGTTTTTCATAACACAATCACAAATATTACATTTATACATTTTAATTTATTTAGTAACACAAAAAAAAACACACAATAATTAATAATTTTTAGTTTTATTTAATCTTTTTTTTTCTTTTTGAATTTGTTTGAATTTTTTTTTTCAATTAAAAAATGCTGAGTATTTATTACTACTACAAGTTAGTATATTTACAAACTTTGGGAGTAAAAATTTTATTTAACAAATGAATACTAATTTTAGAAATAATGTGTTTAATTGTAAACACATAGTGGGTAAAAATACTGTAAGCGTGTATTATTGTATATGAAAGTGTGCGCAAAATAGTTTTACGCATTTTGATGTATAAATTTACCGAATTTGCGTAATAATACCTGAAACTTTACTCGTTTTATAGTAGTAAATTTACAATCATTTTTTAGAGTGTACATATTTAATTCACAAAACTGTACCTATTATGAAGAGGTTTTTCAGCAAGAAAACAATTAATTGAATATGTTGGTTCATATGCAAATGGATTTTGAGTTATGACCTTTTTTTTAAATAAATTTTTAAGTTATGAACCTTTTGTTGAACAAGTGCGATATGATAACCCAACATAAAAATGATAGTGACAGGTCATTAGAGTACATGATTTTGAGTTATGACAATGTTTGTTGAACAAGTGCGATATATAAAGTAAACTAATTAACAAATAAAGTTTAGTTTTATTTTGCTTTTAAAGTATACAAATTTTTAGTGTCCGACTGAACAGTTCGGCCAAAAAACTATATTTGGTCGGTTTTTGGGTATCTAGAGGCAATGATTATAAATTTCGGCCGCCGAACTATTTTCGATTTGGCCGAATTTTTGGAGGCCGAACAGTGAATTTATTGCTTAACTACGGACTTTTCTTTAAATTTTTCATTCAAAATCGTCTCTAATCAGCCCAATAAACATTTTCCCATTCGCAAAATTTGTCCATAATGTTTTAAAATAAAGAATACAGACCAAATGCATTTTCAGGCCGAACTGTTCGGTCGGGCACTACAAATTTTCATTGCACCCACGAATATTGTTTTTAAACATAAATCTGTCACAGTCTTCACAATTTGGGTCCCTTTTACATTTGTTATATATCAAATTTTAAGTTTGACACATCCTAGACTAAAGAACGCCTTAACTAATATTAAGTCGGGTTAAAGTAGTTTTTGATCTGACTGTATAAATATTAATAAATTAACAAAAAAAAGCAAAAACATGGTAATGTCAGGTCATTTTATATTTTGCTGTGAACTTTGATAGAAATCATATTAATTGTAATCACATAAATTATTAGTTAAACTGATAATTGATATGTTTATAACAATTATTAAAAATTATTATACATCATTGTTGATTAATTTGTATAAATAATCATACATTTTTATTTAAAGATAACCGTGTTGTATTTATTTTTAATGATTTATTAAACGCATAAATTAGAGCGACAATTAACTTTTTAAATGTTGAATAATATACCAGCTAGATTTATAGATTTTATATCTATGTATTTAAATTTAATATTAAATTTAAAACAGTTTTAATATAAAAAAAAAAAGTTTTTCTTACAAAAATATGTAAATTTTTGTGTAGAAAAAAAAGTCTATACAAAGTATGCAAATCCCAGTTGCTTGTCTGTTGACAAAAAAGACAAATGTGTTATTTTTCTACAATTTTGATTTATTTTAAATAAATTTGTTAGTAGTCTGGGGATCTACCCGAGTAAAAAGTGTTATTTAATACGAATATGTCTAGTTATAAATTGCTTTGTATGGCACAATATATAAAAAGACATATTTTTTGTTTTACGAACACATTTTATAGTGCCCCTTATCTAAATGTATCTTTTTACTTGTGTTACCGTATTTGATCAGATCTGGCACAAGGAATTTAGGGAATTTGTAAGATCAAATTTAATACGGTATCATATACAATTTTAAATCATAATTTTATTGTTTGAAAATATCTTATTGGAAACTATTAAAAATTCAGGTTTTGTTTTAAATATTTGAAAAGCCCTGGCGTTTTGCCATACGACCCCACCACTATGACGAACAATTTCTGGTAGTCTCACTAACAAAATTGCATATAACTTTACATTTTTAATACAAACTTTACAAATCTCGTTATGAATTAAAAATAACATATAAATAATAGTGATGTTTATGAAAACAAAAAACTAATAAAACTGTAAAAAAAATATTACTTGCGCCAGAGTAAACAATAAATTTTTTTTATATAAATAAAACATTTTTGGTCTTCAAAATTTAGTAAAGTCATAATTTTTGTTAGGCATAGATTACTAAGAAGACAAGAGTTATTTATATTTCTGTTGCTAGCTTTTTGAACTTTTGAGGTGCTTGTAGTCCTTTTTCTGCAAACTAAAGACATTTAGACCTTATGAGGCTTATTATCTTTTCCAACTCTTGCATTATATATAGTTTTTTTATAAATATATAGAAGAAGGTACCCAAAATTCGCGATTTTAGCCGCCGAGCGGAAATTGAAGGAGTTGGAATTTTTCAAAAATAAAAACGCCATTATTTCCCAAAATCAAAAACAAAAACAAAAATCAAAAACACTCTTATATATATATATGTACTTTATTTATTTTTAAATACATTTAAAAATTATATAAAAATAAAAGTTTAGGATGAACATAGGGCGGTTACGATTCTCTCCACCTTATTCGGTCATTGGCAATACTTTTAACTTGGTTCCCGAAGGTAGGTAGGCGGTGATCTTGCGGATTCCATAAGCTTGGTTTTCCGGCTTATGTTGTTTGACCACCATACTTTGTGAAGCGATTGAAAAGCCAATTTTGCCTTGTTTATATGTGACTTTATATTATCATCGGTGTCACCATCCCTAGTTATTTTACTTTCAAGGTAGGCCAAAAACTCAACATCTTCGATACCGGTGGCATTTAGATTCAGAAGTGTTGTGAAGCTTGTACCAATGAGCATTAGTTTGCTTTTTTTAATACCAATTTTAAGGCCGATTTATGCAGCGTTATGTATAATACAACTTAATAAATAATTATATATAGCAATATGCCAAAATCGACTTTTTGCGAAAAAAACGAACTTTTTTATTGTTGAAAATGGTTCTTTAGGGTATCAGAAGCAACTTTTGTTCCGCGACTTTTTTATAATTCCGTTATTTACAAAATTACCGTTATTTTTAGGTTCTTGAAGAAAATCAAAATGTTGACCGTTAAATTTCCAGAATTCGACCAAATGTTGTTTGGCAACTTTGTACAAAATCATATGGCGAGTACTTTTGCAGAACATATGAACTCAAAATATTTGCAAATACAGGGTGTTTTGATGCATTTTTTAAAAGAAATGAATTTTACGCCATCTAGCGGCAATAATTTGTACTAACAAAATTCAACAATTAGAGAGGTAATTGAATACCTTTCCAACAAAAAAAAAAAACTTGAAAATCGGATGAAAAATAACCGAATGAGAAAGAAAACATCTATAAGATAATGAGATAGTACCAAATTTATATTAAAATATGTATGTAAATTTTATTAAATTGATCATTTTTGCGAAAAAAATTTTAGTTATTTTACTAGAATTGTATTGTTGGGTTTTTCTGTAATTTACAAGGACAGTCCACAAAGTGGACCTACCCGGTTTCTTTGTAAATTTAACTTATTGTAAGTTAAAATTTTTTAAAATTTTATTTCTTTATATAAGATCAAGTCTGGTTTATTACGAAAAAAATAAGAGGTGTTTTAAAAAAATCTGTCAAAAATTTTAAAAGTAACATGGAGTTAAACAAACACTTTTTAACATGGTCAAATTTACAAATTAGGTAAGTTCACTTTGCGGACTTTGCTTGTAAATTTCATGAAAACCCAACGATATAATTCAATTCTTATGGCGGCATCGCATTCAGGAGGTCATAATACATAAGGATTGGTCTGGTTTCTGGGTCAGAACCTTTTTATATTTTTGTGAGGCTGTGTAATTCATAAGCACGCAAAGGTGACGGCTAAAATATCTACTGCCGCTTTATCGCAATAGTAAATGAAATATAAGTATATTTACTTATCACATGGAAAGGAATTTTGTTTCCCAAAGTGAAAACAGTGTCTATGTTCTTAATAACTAATGTATAACTAATTTCAGTAGCATAAATTTACGTTTTTTTTTAAATTCACCCTGTTTTTTTAATCAATTAATAAAATTTGTCGAAAATAGGCTGTACTGTTTGTAATACGGCATAAATTCGGCTGAATATTATGCCTTGGGAGACAACATAGTTGTTGATGACTAAAATATCTAAAATTCTGCCGTGGTGCTTGAAGATAACATTCCTACTTCAAAAGTTATAAGTGAATGAAGGTCAAAAAACCCCATTTTTTTCATTTTTTTCGCCTTTTTTTTACATTTTCCTAATTTTCTTGTGAACGAAAAATGCGATCGCCAAGCACCACGGCAGAATTTTAGATTTTAATGTCATTAACAACTGTGTTGCATGGCAAGCCATAATATTCAGCCCCATTTGTGCAGCGCTAAATGTTAGAAGCAGTATTTTCTTACTTCCAAGTTTTGTTGTTGCCAAACTAACTATTCAATACATAAAAACATTGATTTTGTAGCTATTAACATAAATAATGCGTTAAATTCATAAAAAGTCAAAAAATCCAAGTTTTAAGGGCATTCTAATAAGCAAGTAGGGTACCTGACTCTACCCCCGAAACATATAAAATCATTCGGGATTAATAGCTTGAAAATGAAAAAGTTGTTTTTTTTGGCATATTGCTAATTATATATGACATTAAATGATGTAAAATACAGTTATGTAAAATTCCGTTTATGACACAAGATTAACAATTTAGTTTGATATATGATTTTATGTTGTCTAGCATCATTAATATTTTCTAAGTGTATAATATATAATTATATATTGTTATATATAACCCCATACATGGTTATATATGCGCCAGATGTCTTAATTATTTGTCTTAAATTTTTTTTAATTTTACTTAAAATTATATATGTAATGGTATTAAAGTAAATCTAATTTGATCGCAAAAATTCGTATTGGAACCACCAAAAACTACTTTAAATTTTGGATCTAATTAGATGCAATTCAATCTGAAATAATCCCATATGATATTTTAAGATTTATCAGAATCTTAAATAAGATACTATTGGATCCTCCAATTTTAAAATCAATTTTGATCTAATTTAATCCAATAATATATTTGAGGGAGCAAATCGGATATTAATGAATTGGCTCCCTCAATCCCTTAATATTCCCATTTTGAGATAAAACTGGATAAGAATAAATATCGATCTATATAAACTGAGATCTGATTTTGTATTTGAGATATACATTTTTTTGGTATAGTACCCAAGTAGATTTGTATCTATTTAATTAATAGTATCTATTTAATTAATAGTATTTTCAATTACATATAGTTTTATTCCCACCTATTCAAAATTTAATTGAATATTGTTTACTATTGGGAAATTTTACAAAATTTTAAAAAAATCACCAAAATTGTAAAAAAAATCGCCAAAATTTAAAAACAAAACGAGACCATTTGAAAAAAATCGCAAAATTTGAAAAAAAAATTGCCGAAATGTAATAAACAATCCTCAAAATTGCAGAAATTTAAAAAACTCAAAAAAAACGCCAAAATTCGAAAAAATTTAAAAAAAAAAATCACCAAAATTAAAGAAATTTTTTTAATTTTGGCGATTTTTTAAAATTTTTGCATTTGTTTCATGTTGTTATTATACGTTATAAAAACTGAAATTTTTTTATACCAAATTCATTTTCAATTAAACAGTTAATTGAAAGTAAGTTTGAAATCGAACAAAAGTTTAATTGAAATTTTTTTGACAATGATTTTTTCTGTGTATTTTGACATAATCTTTTAAAATGGAGATACCGCTAAGACTCAAAATAAAGTTTACTTGTGCCGTAAAAGTCGTTACTTTACTTACAGTGCAATCTTTTTATTTAAATTTAGTTTGCTACGCACGCATCTGCTAACATAGTTTTCAGTATTTTTATTACGATATATTTTACGATATTTCATATATTTTTTTAATTTTTTAATTTTTTGAAACAAATTTAAGCCTCAAACTTTGATCGATATGCATAATGTGTTAACGTGATCCAATGTGACTCAAATTATCTCAATTTGTTTCTTTTAGACTAAATGTAAACAATTTTCTATCGGCGCTCCTTGTAATGCGACATTTTAAAATCAATCAGCTAAACCAGTCTTTGTGTTATAACGGATTCAGTTTTTTTTTAGACATTTTAAAGGGTTTTTATTTAAAAAAATGATTAAAGATAATTTGAAAAGCGTTTGAAATTGTCCAAAATATAAATCAAAGTGAATTGGAAATACATAATTTAGTTTAAATAAGACCTAGGCGATGTCAGGTATATTTTTAAATTTTCCAATTTTAAAATTTTTCTTTATTATTATTTCTTTCAGACTACAATCACGCTTGCTTGTAAAATTTACGATTTTTTTAATACAAGACATGAAGTATAGCCCCCAATCTTAAAAAAAGTCGGATATATGAAAAAGGGGGAAAAAATAGTGAATAATTGGTTAAATAATTCAAATAAGTGGAAGCCGGGGTCCACGACAAAGTGTCAAAATGGTTTTCAAAATGTGTGTTTTCTCGAGCATTTTAACACTGTTTTTAAATAAGTCTAAATTACCTAAACTTTAGACATATTTTCATAAAAAATAAATACGTTTTTCAAATATTTTTGCTGCTTTATCACCCATCCGAATTTAATTAATTTTAAAGGGAACCCATCGGAAAAGCTTCTTGTAAGTTTCAGGCAAATTATATAGGATATTTGCTTTTAATTTGTTTTTTTTGGACGGTTATAAATCTTTAATTTCCCGAGTTAAAACGTTTGCATAAAATAATACATTATTTTATATACACTTATAAGGTTTTGTCTGCCAGTGCATTTAACCAGACATAATTACATAAATTCATATATAAAATTAATTTCGTAGAAAAATTTAATATGATGTCATATATAGTTGCGTATAATTGTATATTGCATTTAGAATACGCTAAAACTAATCGAACTACTAATTACGTTATATTTATATACCTAGACATTGCAAAATAATATATATTTTGATATTATATCATATTTAAAAAAACACAATTTTATTTTAGATAAAATTGTATATTACCCCATGCGGAGTCACACTAGAAAATTTGTCAAATATAATTTGGATGTAAATATGTATTACATTTTGAGTATAATTTTATACATAAAATTTACCCCAATTTATATAGACATCAAAATTGGCAAAATAATGAACACAATAAGTAAAAAATGAAAAATGCATTTTAAGGAAATGCACTTTATGCAGGTGTTTTTGTTTCAAAATTACCTGAGAAAGCGATTTCTATTATTAATACATGATTGCCCATTACGTGTAGGTAAAAATTTAGCAAACCAAAAAAAAAAAAAAAAAAACAAAAGCTGTTACTCTAGAGAGCAAAAAAAAAAAATATATAATAAAAATAAAAAATCGAAGAGCCCCCCCGAAACAAATTCCCAGCTACGTGCCTGTATATATATATATATATATATATATATATATATATATATATATATATATATATATATATATATGTATGCACAGCGCATAGTCCAGAGACATTTATTCGTTCCCCCCGCATAGTTTAGGGACATTTCCTTACTTTGGGGACTGTCCCCAAAATTTTCGCGCCTTTTCATACATCTAGCGTTTAAGATGAGGACAATTTTTTCGATACACCGCATATTTCGGGTACAATTCTGGCCATGTCCCTAAAGTATACGCTACGCATACATATATATATGTATGCACAGCGCATAGTCTAGAGACATTTATATATATATATATGTATGCACAGCGCATACTCTAGAGACATTTATTCGTTCCCCCGCATAGTTTAGGGACATTTGCTTAATTTGGGGACTGTCCCCAAAGTTTTCGCGCCTTTTCATATATCTAGCGTATTAGATGAGGACAATTTTTTCTATACACAGCATATTTCGGAGACAATTTTGGGCGTGTCCCTAAAGTATGCGCTGTGCATACATATATATGAATATATTATTTTATATTGACGCATATGTAATTTCACTTGCAATACATAATTATATATTACTATATATATAGAGTTATATGTATATGATGTCGTATATAATTCAACATAAATATTATATGATTATATATATTGGGTGTCTAATATAGCATCCATAAAGTATATGGAATGTGCAAAAGTTTTATTTTAACCGCTTATCGTGCATTTTCTGGTAAATTGGGAATAAAAAGTAATATCCGTGCAAAAATTGATCCTCTCGGATGCAAACAGACTAGTCAGAATTGACTTTTACGATAAAAATTGACAAAAATTGGTCCAAATCCTTTTTGGGGTATAACTATTTAGCTCTATATCTATATATAACCATTTAATACTCATATTATTTTGTGCTTAATAGGGTTTGATTTTCCGTAGATTACATTTTTGCTATATAGGATTTTTCTTCAAAAAAAAAATTGAACTCCCTAATGTACGAGTACTTATTTAATATCCTAAAGCACAATACCTCCTGCAAGTTAAGCTTTAATCGCATATTATATTTAAATAATTTTTTTAGGTTTCTTTCAGATTATACACTCACACAAAAATAAACGTTTATAAAGAAAACATTTATTATCGCCACTGGTGCTTCGCAATAAATTTGTTGTTTTACACAATTCCATACAAGTGATTGAAAAGTAGATACTGATAATTAGGGCAACCAAAAATATGGTAGAGTTTGTTTTTTATATGAAAACATGTTTAAATAGAACACAAGTTCCTATCTTGAAATTATGAACATTTTAAGCAAAATTTGTTGTTACATCTGTTTTTAGCTTCTTTTTAATATTTGTTTAATTTCGCTTATTTTGTTAATAACTAGAGATGGGATTCTCCTCGGTATTTACCCGATGCATGGGTAAATACCGGATAAATAAAAGATAAATATCTTTTTTGGGAATTTATTTGGGTATTTATAAAAATTATTTGAAATGCAACATCTAGCAAGCTCTAGTTGTCAATCAGCTGAAACTTCATTTGAAATGAGTAATTTGATTTAATGTTTTCAGTAGCACGTGTGCTGTTGAATATCAAAAGCGGATAAAATCGAATTAAAACTATATTAAAGTGGATTAAATAGACTTAAAATTGTGGAGAACGTATGTATTTATTAGTGAAGCTAATATTGATGAAATGCTCTAATCATTTTTATGTTCAGTCATGGGAAGACCTAAAAATTAAAAAATATGTAAGCATTTTGCAACAAGCGGAAGTTCTTGCAAATATTGTGACACTGTTTATAAATAGGAAAATGTTAATAAAATGACAAAACATTTAATGAAATGTCTAAAATGTCCCGTTTTAGTGAAATGCTCATTCAGTACTCAAAGTTTCATTCACCCAAAAAAACGAAACAGATTAACTGCAGATAATGCTGGAAAAGTATTTTTTATAGCACATAACTGGAATCTCGCCAATAACGACATACGACAAAAGGATACTTCCCCAAAAATTGTACCGGCTGAGGATGAAATCAATTTTGCTAATTCATTTGAGGAAGCACCTTCCACTTCCACTGGTATCACCCATTCTACACCTCATTGTTCGTTTAATTATTTTCGGAGTGAAAGTGACAATGAAACATTCAGCGACAGTGACAGTGATTTCGATTGGATAATGTAATGTTGCAAAAATAAATATGTATATATAATATAGTTATCGACTTAAGTTCTTATTTTCCAACTGTTCTGTAATCATTTATATTTTTTATTAATAAAATTCATAAAATTTAGCTGTTAAATGTTTTTGTTCACCAAATTTTCTACAACATAGTTTATACCCACCTTTTTGGTAAATACCCGGGAATTTACCAATTTTTACCCAATTTACCTATTTTACCGGGTATTTACCATTTGGGTATTTACCCTGTGCCCATCTCTATTAATAATAGCTTATATTTGACTGTTTTATTTAAAAATTTAGCTTATTTTGGCTTTTTTACAAAATATGTTTTTTTCCTTTTCTTGGATTTTGAATTTTATTGAAAATTAAATCAAAGTATTTTTTTAAACCAGTTTGAACTTTTAAGCTTAAGAAAAACATTTTCTCTATTGCAATTTTGTTTGACTGTCGATTTTCCAAATAATAAATTATATACACATTTTATTTGTAGTAACAAATTTAGTAAAATATAATGAAATTTAATTTAAATTTAAATTTTATGTTTTTACGGCTAATGTTACCGTTTTTGTAGTTTTTTTTGTACAGCGCTTAAATCATTGTTTTTAGAGCCGGTTTTTTGGTTGCCCTACTGACAATCGTAATCTGTTTAATTGATGTCTTCATTTTGAAAATCAATTAACAAATGTAGTTTCGTTTGTAACTTTAGCGTTCATCATATTGTCAAGTATTGCCTCTAAGGTTGTTACGTTTGATTATTAAACTGTAATATGTCGATATAAATCATTGAATGTGGTTGAGGGATAAACTTAAACGTAACGAAAGTTTGTGCCTTGCCATGACAGATGATTGTTAAGTGATAATCATTGTGATTGAGTATCAAATACTATTTAAGCTTTCAGTACTTACAGAATTTATGAAAATGAAGGATGATTGATAAGGGGTCGATTTATTTGTCAGAAGCTAAATATGTATATTTTTAAATTTAGTTACAAATTTGTATACAAATTTAAATAAACTTTAATATTAACTTTAAATGGAATATGAAATATTTTGTATTCATTTATCGATTTAAATATGTAAAATGTTTAAAATTTATATTTGAATGAGTTTTAAACCAACTTTGCGTATACAGTCATACATTCAGACTTCTTACACTGAATGGATTGCTAACATAATTAGAATTTCTTCACTTGATTGCACTTGAAATTGTTGTATACTTTTTTTAAAAAGTTTTTTTTTCCAAATTTTTGTTCCTTAACATAAAACTGAAATGGTATTTCTTTTGCTTACATTTTATTATTATTTTTATATAGACAAAATAGGTACATTCGTTTACACCAAAATTTGCACAAATTTGTACAAATTTGTACTGGATTTCACTGAAATGCGTTCGCGTACACATAAATTTGCAAAAGAGAGCATCTACTAAGAGAGTCAAGTGACAGTTGTCAGCAAAAAACATGCAAATTTTTACTGAACAAATTTTTGCCAGTAAAATCCAGTAGAAAACAAAAACATATGATTAAATTAAGTAAACAAACAGAAATAAGCATACATTTAGTAATAAAAACATTTAAAAGAACAAAAGCTGAATTAAAAGTGCGGCAAAAACTAAAAATAATTATTTTCAACCTGAAACAAATTAAAGTAGTCAGTTACAATTACTATAGTAACAATTTATCAGTTTTCTAATATCTGTGTTAATTGTTTTTATTTCGGGAATTTTCCAGGTTCCCATCATCAGAACACGTTTTGAAAGCGGTAACAATCCCATGCCAAACATCAAACATTCATATAAATAAACTCACTACATGAGAACTAATTAATATATGAGCTTGAAGTTAAATATTATAACCCTTGATCAAAAAATAAATTGAAAACTCTTATGTGCAAGGTCCACCTCTGGTGGATACTCAATACATGTTTTTTGTTTCTCTCTCCTTTTTATATTTTGTTTATTTTATAAACAACAGGGGGAGTAAACTAGACGGTACTTTGTCTATAATACAAGTTTGATATAATTTTTATTTAAAAATAAAAATTATGTTTTTTTCGACCTTTAATTGTGCAATGAAAATGAAAAAATTATTCAAGTTCGAGGCCATACTCTATATTTATTTTCAAGTTTTAAATTTATTTTTTGATCAATGGTTATAATCTTTAACTTCAAGCTCATATATTAATTAGTTCTCATGTAGTGAGTAAACTAGTTTATATAAATGTTTGATGTTTGGCATGGGATTGTTACCGCTTTCAAAACGTGTTCTGATGATGGGAACCTAGAAAATTCCGGAAATAGATCCTGAAAGGGTCAAATAATAAATTTGAAAACAAAAAACTCTATAGATTATTTGTTAGGACAATATCATAATAAAGAAATATAGAGTATGGCCTCGAAATTGAATAATTTTTTTCATTTTCATTGCACAATTAAAGGTCGACAAAAACATAATTTTTATTTTTAAATAAAAATTATATCAAACTTGTTTTTATTTACATTAATATATTAGAGATTTAAAGCTAATGAATATATGAACACTTCTTACTGCATATTATTCAGGGTACCGAATTTCAAAAATCAAGTATTCATGTATTTTCGTATGTTATTTAACTAGAAAAAAAATTAAAAGTCATGTACAAACTAAACAAGTCTAAAAACTTCCACAAAAGTTTATTTAATAAATACAATTGCTACGAATTTATAATCAATAAAATGCAATGCATCAAGTACCAAAAGCAATATTTACTGGGTAGTCTAAATAACACATATTTTACAACACTAAGCTTTTTAGCGCTCATATGTTTGAATTAACCAGCAAGTTTTTGCAATTTTTCCGTTCGTATACTTTTTTGTGCAAGAGCCAGTTTTGAGAATAAAATTTTCATTTTGCCCAAAATTTACTCATTTACTGGATTTTATTGGAAAAGTAAACGAATAGACCTAATATATGTTGTATTAAACAAATTTGTTGCCTATTAAATGGTTTAGTTTTTCAAAAAAATATTTCAGAAAATCAGCTGAGACAAAAGAAATTTTATTTATGAAGCGAAGTATTCAATTAGAAACGCATTCATGAGTATACAGTGAAAATGTTTATCAATAAAAGTTTTATAATACGATTACTTACAAAGTACTTACGTTGTTGCTACCAGCGATTTGTTTTCAAAGCGTTGTTTAAGTGCTTTGAGAGCAACAAAATGATATTACCGGGAGTAGCTTTGCCGTTCCTTTTTTACAGCGTTGCCAATTCACAATAAAGTACTTTTAAAATAGTAACAAGGGCGCTTTGGGAGCACCAAAATTTAAATTTTAATTCGTTGGCAAGTAATTGGCAAAATAATCAATATAATGCCTTTTTAATAATAAAATAACTGTTGTCGCAACCGTAAAATGATATGAAATTGATAATGAAAGTGCTGGTAAATCACTGGCAAACCTAAAAATAAAGTACTTTGAATTTAAAAGCTACAGTGACATGACAGTAAATACATTTTGCTCATTTACTTCAATAACGTCATAACTCAAAAATTTTGATTTTGGTGAAAACAAGCGATTTTATTATTTTTCGAATTTTATTTTTGTAATGTAAAACTGAACATTAACAATTAATTTGTTATTATTTTATACGAAACAAAAAAAAAACATTTCAATATAAAAATTAGATATTTTTTAATTTCAATTATAATCCAAAAGTTATCATTTGCCCTGTTTTTTAATAACCGGATTTATTTTCGGATTTATTTTATTTTATATCGTTAACTGTTTTAAATTTCATATTTTGTTTATTAATTTGACAAATATTGTATTTTTGTCTAAATTGTACACTTACTTATTAACTGCTATTATAATACTGCATTGGGATATCCCGCTAAGGGAAATATTAAATATTCTTTGGTAAATGCTCAAGAAACCTCTGAATCGAGAGTTGGTTTTTCTTATGTAAACATTTCTGATTACTTCCGTTCATCCAGACAATGTTTACTTATCAACAATTGCAACATTATGATAGTAAACACAATTTTTCAAACAAAACGTTCCAAGTAAAAAGTTTATGATATTCATTTGAAAGGAAAGGTTTTCAATGAAATTAGGGTGTGTTCGACAAGAAAATACGAATTTATACGCTTAACAATTATACAAGTATACAGACTCACGAAAAAAATGTTATTTTGTACACCTCTCAAAAAGAACTTTGGTTGGTTTTATGATGATCAACAAAATATTTCGTGTCTATCCCGAGAGCTGGACCGTTTTCAAAAAAGGCATTTTTTTATTTTTTCCGAGAATTTTGTATTTTTAATAAAGACAGCGTATACAATATTAGTATCACATGAAAGACATTCTTGAAGGCTCTTCCAACAGTATATAAAAATTGTCAACACATGTGCAGACATATCCATTCTTCAGGGATATTCTGTAAAAAATAAGATTTTATAGGTTTTCTGTACTTAGATTTTTGACATCTAAATGTCAAATTTAATCCTTAGGCGATTTAAGTAAATGTGTGTTTCAGCGTTTTTCGAAATACTCCCTACTTCGCCTTTTACCAAAAATGAAATATGAAGGAAAACTATGTTTTAATCACATCAATATCGATATCAACCTTTTCTTTTGACAAGTTAATCATCTATGTAGGCAAATATTTTAGATTTTTCAAAATTTAGTGCATTTTCATAAGGGCTCTGGAAAAAAATTTTAATTAAATGTATTCGGTTTTTAATTGATGTAAAGATGAAAATTTAGCTTAGGAGTAAAAATTCAACACGCGTTTTTTTCTCGGCATAACTTTATTCGGGATTAAAGAAATGTATTTTAGTTTCATACGAGGGTGGATAAATAAATCCGTGACTTTTTTAAGGTCCATAAAATAGGCATTTCTTTTGCCATATGGTATCGTTTTTGTTTTTAAAACCTCGTTAAATCGGTGCAATAAGTTGGCATAATATTAGCCGTTTAATGTTTTTCGATGTGAAAATTGATCATTTAAAATCGAAACCACACAGCCATATGAAATGCCTAAGGCATCGACAATCTCACGCATTTTTAATCTTGGATCGGCCAACAACATATCGTGGATATTTTCGACATTTTCGGGTGTATTGACCTCAATTTTCCGTCCAGAACGTTCAGCGTCATTAGTACTTGTGCGACCACAACGAAAGTGAGTAAACCACTATTTTACCATTGAAATCGATTGTGCAGAGTCCCCATAGTATTTATCAAGCTTTTCCTTGGTTTGATTGACGGTTTTTTTGACAAAAAATACTGTTTAATGAGCACTCGAAATTCACTTTTTTTCCATTTAAAAAAAAATCCACGATGTTGTTTGTTTTGAACAGCTGTTAAACTTAAAAAAATTACTAAACTTGCTTAAAATTTGACAGTAGTCTATTAACAGGTGATACTTGATGGGAGCAGTGTTGCATTTCATATAACTACGAGGGAAGTTCGAAAAGTCACGGACTTATTGTTCCGCCCTCATATATATATTGAGCTTAAATTGCTAAATTTTTAAAACAAAAAACTTTGTAAAATGTTGAATTAGCGAAAGAAATTGTGCCGTCAAAAAAGCGCGTGGTGGAATTTGTTTTTTATGACGAAATTTCATCACTACACAACTTTTAGACTGGATTAATTAAATTTTTTTTTGAAAATTTAGTTTAGACAACCATTGAAAATGCATTCAATTTGCAAAATCTTAAATTATTTCCACACATTGATGATGCCACTTGACTGAAGAAACTTTTTAATACTGAAATTTAACTGATTAGAACATAGTTTTCCCATCCTATTTAATGTTTTCTAAAACGTGAACTAGTGCGAATTTCGTATAAAAAATTTAAAAATCATTTTTTCCCTGAAAAAAAGATATATCTGAACATGATTTGCCATGTTTTATATACCGTTGGTCGCGCCTTAAAAAAAGTTTTTAAAAATGGTCTAGCTCACACAAAATATTTTGGGAATCGTCATAAAATAGACTAATGTACATTTTGAGTGGTGGACGAAAAAAATTTTATTTTATTCTCTATACAAGGTGAGGCGGCCTAATAAATGGTATTGAAACAAATATTCATATGTTAGAATTAAAGTGCATTCTTACTACTATTAACAATTAAAAATTTGCTATAACTTCTTTACATAATTAATTGCATAAAATATAAAAACGAAAGATTGAAAACTGCTGGTTTTATTAACAGTTTAAAATTTTGAACAACAAATACATGCACAGAAATAAATTACAAAATTCTGTTTGTAATATTAAACATGAGCATTTTTGAAAAATGCAAAAAAAAAGTTTTTAAAATTGGCACCAACAATGAGAATTTGTAAATACAAATAACCTTCTGATTATTTTTTACTATTTTTTGGTATTAAAAAATTGTTAGATCTTGGTTTCACCCACTGACCATTTTTGAAAAAATTTAGTTAGAAATTGATTATATATATTGCAAATACCTTCTTTCTAATTCCGAAACCAGTGTATCGATATCTTGTATTATATCTGAGATATTCAGAATCTATTTTGCATTATATCCGCTATTTTAAAGTTTAATAAGCATATCACAGTGGGACATATCACAAAATTTTTGAAAATAATTCGGATATTTCTTACTTAGTAGTCCGATTGCAATTTTTTACAGGCATTCAAAATATTGAACTTTTTGCATATAAAGTTTTGTGTGCTCGCTATTTTTTTGTTTTTAATCTGATTTTCAAAAAATTAACATATTTGTAATCTGCTAGTAGAGGCTAACAAAAAATGTGCTCACATGTATTGGTTATCTCAAATAGCTCCCGAGATATTCAAGTTTGAAAAGGAGAAAATCTAAATTTCATCCAAATCAGGTCCAAAATCGGGGTCAATTACTTTTTTAAATATTGGTTATTTAACTAAATAAGTTCTTTATAAAATTAAAAAAAAAAATACTGCAATATCTTGTTCCACTCAAAAACTAGTTTTGTTAAAGTAGAAATTTAAACAAATCCAATTTTTGCGATTTTTTCCCGAAAAGCACCAACAGTCTTTTACCTCCAGATAAATATATTCTTTCTGAACATTTAAAGTGTGCATACTATTCTGAAAGATCTATGTATATAAAAGCGAGCTGTGTTGAAAAAATTTTAGTTTTATATATACTTTTGCCCTAGCCTCTTCTAAAGTTGCCATATTTTTAAGGCAAGTATCAATTTGAACCCTCTGTTAAAATATAAATTATGCACGCCTAAAGGTAGGTCGTGGAAGCGGCAAGTCTCTTTCAAATTCCGCTTTAAATGTAGATGTAGAAGCAAAAAATTTTAAAAATCCCATTTTTTTAAATTTTTTTTTTTTTTTTTTTTTGGGAATTGTTGGATTGCTTACAGCAAATCATAAATTCGGACAAAAATTTTTCATTTTTGACTTAAAAGTATATTTAAGTCAAAAAAAATCATTGGAGTATGTCTATTAATAAATATTTTATTGAAAAGCAAATATTTTCATTTTAACAAGAACTGAAAATTTGTAAATTAAAAAAACTGAATATGGGCATGCGTTATGGGTATGAGTTATGGGCTCCATGGAGAATGTGTGTACAAAAAATTTATAAAATTTGGAAGCCAATCTAAAATTAACGAAATTCAGATAAATTTGTACGCAGCGTTAAAGACCTCGAGAACATAAAAATGTTGATACCCATATGTTCTATGTTTGTTTGAAATATTTAAAATACGCGTAAAAAAAGCTAATCGGGAAAAGTCACATAAAAGGCGTAAAGTTGCGAATATCGTTATAAACTGAGACGCCCCTCGATTAAATTAGATGGGAATTAATAAATACCAATTTTAATGTCACTTAAAACACACTTTCTTTAATAACAAAATATTTGAAAGTTATGAAACATGTTTCTTATACGAGTTAATGCACTTTTAGAAACTGTTTCATGTAATACCACATTAGTCTAAAATGTCTTTGAAATGATACAAAATGAACCCAAAAAACGAAAAATATGCAAATTTTTACAATATTTTGTTATTCTCCTCCATCACATATTTGAATTTCAGTAAGATTGGATCGGGAGACTCTCATCGTGAGTAAAAGCGTTAAAAACTTTTAAAAAAAAATCCAACCTTTTTAAAATTAATTCACGGGTTTTTTAATTCAAGCGATCATTATTTATTTGATTTGTTTTTTAATATTTAAGTACAAAATAAATTGAATCAACCAAACATTGAATTCAAATCAAATTTTATTTTCTATAAATCTTTAATTGATAATTTTTGGAAGATCATTGTTTCTTGTGTGGAAACCCGTAGTAAATTTTATTCGAATAATTCTTTATTTGAAGGGCTTATTGTAAAAACATGATAAGCCATATATTAGTTTTAGTTTGTTTTCGCATTTTAAAGTTTAAAAATTAAAAAAAATATGAATTTAGCAGGACGTTTAGAATCCAGGTACTTGTACTTGTGTTTAAGCGAGATTAATCAATAAAAGTCTAGAAATATTAATCAATGAAAGTCTAGAAAACAGCGAAAACCCATAAAACAATAAATGTGGCTTATCAAGTTTTTACAATAAGCCCTTTTTTTATATTTTATTAAATTTATATATTATTTGATTTTTGTGTCATAAATTTTAAAACTACAACTAATATTGGTATTTGAATTAAATAATAAATAATATTGTGGATTTGAATAAGATTCCATTTTAATATAAAATTCCTTTTTAATTTAAAAAAACATTTTTAATATAAAAAACATTGTGTAAAATATTGTGTAGTGCTTTTGACTAAATTTTATATTTTTCAACTTTTTGACAGTTTGCAATATTTATTAAAAAATATACAAAGAACACAGTGCAACATATTTGAAGTCAACGAGTGCAAACTCCTTCTCATGTTTAATAATCGAAACTAATAAAACACTATTTGGGTTTTGCTAGTTAAGCTGCTGTTCGGATTTTATGGCCTCATATATATTTTGGGTAAAACTTGATTTTTCCGAAGAACATGCTATTTTTCTAACGGCTATATCTCAGAAACCAATTAGATTTTTTTTTTCTCTCTTAGACACAATTGTAGCTATAGACTAGCCGAAAATATAGACTAGCCTCAAATTTGCTAAAATGTCGAACAATTTTCATTTTTTTTATATTTTTTCACCATTTTTTTTTTTTTTTGGCTCATAGCTGCCAAAATATGGGAAATTCAGTAAAGTTATCGGCAGAAAAAATATTTCCTATAATATAATTCATAGCTCTTCAGAACATTATAATAATAGAAAACGCTTTTTCACATTTTCCAGCTGTATTTGGCATCAAAATTTCGAGAAATGTATGGAAAATGTAGCAAGAGGGGGGAAAAATTAATTAATCAAGTTGATGCTCTCAATGAATCCCTTGAAGTTAATGCTCTTGGCTTTTTCATTGGTGGGCCAGGACCATGATCTGAATCATCATCATCATTTGATCTTGATAGCACTCGCATATCTCTTTCGGTGTGTCTTCAAATCTATCATATTTCAATAAATCCATCTTTTATTCCTTTGTATCCCATGATGTCCTAATGGAATCGTTTTCCTTGTTAGTCCGATTCGGTTGGCAATTGGTGAAAGAAAAAAGTGGTAATGCAGAAAATGTAATTTCAATGACATATGTGCATTGATTTTATGAAAGTAATTGAATATTGTTTTCACCAATTTCTTGCTTCGTCTAGTTGCACACGATTCTTTTCTAAAACGCCCTCGATTACAGCTTTTAGTGCATCACATACTCTCCAGTGGTTGTTCAGCACGTTCGTAAATATTTCGCTTTGCGTTAATTATTTTATATCTCGTTTTCGACAGTTCTTTTACTCCAGTCGTTACACTGATAGTGATCGACTTTGCTTTCCGAATCCCAATCACAACGGAAACAAAAGAATTTCGGAATTCCGCCTTTTGAAATACCACCTTGCAATATGTTCACAACGTTCAGGTCATAGCAAATATTCCATTTATGTTCATTATATTTGATTTGCTTGTGTGCTTAATGCTAATGGAATTGACGGTTTTTTGTTTGTTTTGTGCAGCAGCACAACTTCAAATTGAGCCGTCAATGAATAATCGCCAGTCGCCAGCATTATATGCCATTCCCAATTTATTAATTAAACCTTTGATGTCATTGCAGTAAGTGAACGTATTTTTTATCGCCAACGTTATATAAATGTTGAAATTCCGCTTGGTGTTTCCGGTATGCCGTGCCACTAACGTTCTGCTGTGTATGTTTTCTGCGCTTCAAAAATGAGCTAATAAATTCGGAATTCCGTTGCGATAATTCTACAATGTAATCCATTTCGTTTTGTCTTAGTGGTTTAGGTTCATAATCTTATACATTGGGCGCATAATCAGGATCTCGCAAATTGGATGGCAAGGAGAAAACACTTTCGAGTTCCCATGCGGACATAATCCCATTACTCGGAGGTTTAGGTAGTTCGACACCATAACAGCGTAGCACTGGAAGTGAGGCAGTAAAAGCATATGCTTTTGTCTTCTACTTCCTCTTATTTGTTCCAAAACATAATTATTGCATGCATAGCACCTGGTTTCAACATGACCGTTTGGGTCTTTTAGCCAGACTACCTTCTTAGCAATAGTTACCTTCGTTTAAAATAGTGCTACACACAGAGAAATAAAGTGCCAGCCGGATTAAAAACTGTATTTTAATGATAACAACTTATAAATTCAGTTAGTACAACGATGTTTCAGTTGGCAAATGGCTGAATTTTTTCTGTGTGTATATCAATATCTGCACACTATATTCTTCGTGAAATCTTGACCACTCTTATCCACTTCATCGAAATATTACGTGTATGCAAAGTTAAATTCCGAAGTTAGCAAATTTTTTCGCTCCTTTTTTCTAACTTTGGTCACTATATGACCACAAACGTAACAAAATTAATTTATGGGGCAAAGTGTTTGTTACAGTCATCTGACAATCGTAATTATTTATGAAGTCCCCTTAGCTAATGTTTTTGCAGGAAGAAGAAGAAGAAAACATTTTTATTGAAAAATTTAACGGACAGAATGGATATGCCAGACCGCCGCAGTTTCGTCTCCTCCAAAGACTCGTCAGTGGTTAATTTATATGTCAATTCAATTGTTAAATTGCTAAATTGTCGTAATGAGTTTCAACCCCGCAGCCATACATCAGGATATGTATGACTCGTAGCAACACCTCTTAGCGAGTAGAGCCCCGGTCATTTGTTTTTGGGCCCTTGTTATTTCCCATATTAAAGCATTTAGTGATTTTGCTGTTCAATTGTTATTCACTCAAACCAATGTGTATTGTCACATTAATGACAGCATTCGGCTACATGACATTTGTGGTGATTGCTAGGGCTAGTTCAAGCTTTATATGCAACAATGACATCTATGGAAAAAAAATTCAACATAGTTGAAAAACTAAAATATCGAATTCTCGATATAAAATACAGCTGGAAAACGTGATAAAGCATTTTCCACTGTTATAATGTTCAGAATAATTATGAACTATATTACAAGGAATATTTTTTCTGAAGATTACTTTACTGAATTTCCCAAAGTTTGGCAACTATGGGCCAAAAATGATGAACAAAAGTAAAAAAAATTAAAAATTTTCGACATTTTAGTAATTTTGAGGTAGATGCAGATTTTTCGGGAGTAGATGCAGATTTTTCGTGTTTGTTTGTTTAATACATTTTTTTCCTGCAATTTTGCCGAAGAAAGGAAAACAAAATTCCATTTGGTTTCCGAGATATAGCCGTGAGAACAATTGCATGTTCTTCGGAGAAATTAAGTTTTAGCCCAAATATAAATGAGGTCATAAAATCCAAACAGCAGCTAATCTAGCAAAACCCAAATGGGGTTTTGTTACTTTCGATTAGAACTTCAACCAAGAGCACACGGGAAATATTTTGCATTTTATATGCTGCACAGTGTAATATTTCACATTTCTTATCAAAGTTCTGTATTAAACTTTCAAAGCTTGTCGAATTGTTCCAAAATCTATTGTCAATTTTTCTTAAGCAAGCATCAAAGATTTTTATATTATATATCTTTTCTAGACTAAAGTTTTTCCATTGTGTGATAATTCAAAAGTAAAGCATCGTATTTTTATTAACAATTCACGATACTAAGTAGTGCAACAGGATTTGTTTTGATGCAAACAAAAGGCGAAAAGTTTAAATGAATGTGCTAGAATCTCAACTTTTTGTTTGAAATGTTCAGCCAAAAAAAAAATAAATGAACTTTTGTATTTTAACAACTGATAGGGAAGGTTAACTAGTTAGAAAAGTTGAAAGAAGTTAATATAGAATGTAAGAATATTATGACATGCTTAACATTATAATATATCTATCAATTTGGTTTAGATCTGCAGATTTTCCAATTTCTGTGCTTTGTTGGAATTGAATAATTTGTCATAATATCCTTCTCTTGTACACATAAATTTACAACAACAACAAAGAAGATATATGGATAGTAGGCCGGGTCGATTTGTGGGGAGGCAAAAAAATCGCCCAAAGCTCAGTGAAAATCGTATTCTAGGGATCAAAATAAGAAACTTTGCGGAATTAACCATACCTCTAAAACGAATTCTACTACCCCGAAACTGTTGACTTTTGTCCCGTAGGGTCAAGTTTTGAAAAATCCCACTTTGACCCATGTAGAGTGCCCCAATCGAGTCCAAATGTATGACCGACCCCCACTAACTTTGAAGGGCCGATCCACCCATGCTCGTGGCACACCCCCCTGGAACTCCCCTGGGGGGTTCCCCATACAAACATTTCAAAAAATCTCCATTTTTGGCACTTTATTTTATTATTTTTTATTTATTTTATTTATTTTTAATATTTTATTTATTTTTTCTCTTTAGAAATTTATTTAGTCAGAACATATGTAAATGAAAAAATTAATTTAACTTAGTAATAGAAAAGAAAAGATAAAAATTACTGTTTGAAGTCTTTTTTGCTTTCAAGTCTGGGCAATTTCGCACGGCTCTCTAACGTCGTCGCCATAACAGCCTCTACATTTTCCGGTATAACTCGTTTGGAAACGCTAGCTAGCAATTGAACGTGTCGTTCTGTTTCTTGTATGTGTGATGGAATTTTTGGATCATTAAACGGTGGATCATCTTGATTTAAATATTCTTTCAAAGTATCGTATGGAATGCTTCGAGTGAATGGTGGTTCAAATACGTCATTTATGTCATTCATATTGATCATTTCCGTGTAACTTGTGCAATAAAAGTTTATATCTGGTTTTTTATAAGCTCTAAGTCCCGTTGGGTCGTCAACATCGGTTCGATAGCGTAGAATTATCTTGATAGCACAGTCGCGCTTTTCTTTGCTATCATCAAACAACATTGATAACAAGATATTTTCCGAATGCGCATAATATGAATTATCTGTAATTACTTTATTGACAATTTTGCGTAAACGAGGTTCTAGAAATCTTGACCAACTAATGAATTTGAAAAATAATCTACTACCGTACACGACAGAGCTGTAATACTTAATATTGAAGTACATTGGCACATAACATGTAATTATAAATTCAACCAGTATTCTTAAATTTGCATCTGGATTTTCCGTTGTCACATATAATCGTAATAGTCTAGCGGCCTTGGTGAGCCACCGAGAATGTACAATTTTCCCTGGTTTGATGTTAGCCAGATCCACTGAAACCACGCCGCTAGAAATTGCATGGGCCATGTCGTATAAGTACTTGGAATCGGTGGAAAATTCAATTTTTTCTGGAGCAGGGGGCATATTTTTCAACTCAATTTTCTGAAAGCCGTCCACCACCTGAAAATATATAAAAATAAAGCAATTAAAAACGGTTGACAATTATAATAAATGAGTGATAGCAATAACTTACCGGAAGAGTTTCACAAGTTTCGATTTGACGGCTCAATTTTCCGGTTGCCGATCTTGGTCCAGTGCTGGTTGATTTATCCAAAGCTTCAAACAAATGCCGAAACGGAAGTTCGTTGAAGTGTAGAAGGCAAACGAACCAATGCAATGGTCTTTTTAACAGCAATTCGAATCGTCGTATAATTCCACCGTGTGGGCCAGTGTTTGTTGGCTCACCGTCAACGCATATGCCAATTAATTCATTCAGTGATATATTTTTATCGTTAAAAAAATCATTTAATTTGGTTGTTTTGTATTCAGCGGTTTCATGTTCCAGTCTTACGTAACCAATCAATTCAGAATTCGGTTCTCTCAAAATAACAAGATGAGGTTCTTTTACCATCCTAGTATGATACTTCTCATCAATTGCATCTCTCGTTAAAGTATCATCTTTTCTGCCATCGAATGAAAATGCTAACAAATTGGTATCATCTAACCGTTTGCGAAGCACTTCTTGTCTGCATTTCTCTTTTTCTCGGCGAACTTTCGATTTATCCATGATGAGAGGTTTGCCATGGGTATCTTTCATTTTAAAATCTTGGAAAAGAGCGGTTCCCATTGCTGATGCTACTCTATCAGGCACACCAAATCTGTCACATACCAAGGCAAAGTTAAAACAATCGTATCTCTGTGTGTATTGTGAACTTGTGCTTATATCCAAATCTTCTTGAACCGGTGGCGGTGCGTATGTTGAATCATCGGGATCTTGGTATGTTGGCATTGATGACATAGACGTTGCTCCTTGCTCTTCAATTTCCATCGCAAATCCATCCATTGTTAGTCTTCTCTGATTATGTTGATCGTGCATAAACTCTTTGAGGCGTTCGGGAACCAAACCGCATGCACATGGAGCTGCCTTCAAATCGCATTTACATGTTCCAATGAAAAAAATTGTTTCCAGAGATTTTACATACTCTGTAAATTCTTGGTGTTTGTTTCTATTCTTGATTTGCTCTTGATATTTGACAAGCAATCTATTCAATTTATTATATACACTTTTTTTCAGCATTATTTCCATACCAAGTTTTTTCCAAATTCCAATCAACTTATCTTGTACTTGAATAGTGAATGATTTATAGAGCAATTTTTTTTGTTCGCTCAAGTAAAAATAATATCTCAAAATATCCAGATGGGTTGGTAAATTAAGATCAGTCAAATCAGTAGACACACCAAAAACAGTAACATCATGCCTGGGTATATGACTCATTGGGTTTTCGATAGTTGTTGATGTTGTTATTGCTTCATCTTGCGGTGTAAAGGATGGTGGATTCATTGTAAACTTTTTGATTTGGAATGATTTTTTTTTTTAAATATTTTTTTATCTGAAATTAGAACTTCACACTTTGAGTTCTTCACAACGACTTAATGCATTCACAAAAACTGTTGCGTTATATATGGTCTACGAGGTAATAAAAATGAAATGGTAATTTTAATTCTACCTGTAACCGATTTTGTTGTTAAAACTGCCCATTAAATACTTACATGTAAATTAAAAGTTAATCTGACCACAAAATCTGTTAAGCAAGTGCGCCTTTTATTACTTCTGGAAAATCCTTTATGATAATTTTATGCTCAATTCTACCTGTAACCGATTTTGTTGTCAAAACTGCCCATAAAATACTTACATGTAAATTAAACGTTAATCTGACCACAAATACTGTTAAGCAAGTGCGCCTTTTATTACTTCTGGAAAATCCTTTATGATAATTTTATGCTTTCTGTTAAGCAAGTGCGCCTTTTATTACTTCTGGAAAATCCTTTATGATAATTTTATGCTCAATTCTACCTGTAACCGATTTTGCTTAAGTAAGTTTACGACATGCAGCTGTGTCTTGTGGTGGCTTAAAAAACCCACACAACCTATTTTACGACCTGCAACAGAACGACACGTTCAATTGCTAGCTAGCGTTTCCAAACGAGTTATACCGGAAAATGTAGAGGCTGTTATGGCGACGACATAAGAGAGCCGTGCGAAATTGCCCAGACTTGAAAGCAAAAAAGACTTCAAACAGTAATTTTTTTTATTTCTTTTCTATTACTAAGTTAAATTATTTTTTTCATTTACATATGTTCTGACTAAATAAATTTCTAAAGAGAAAAAATAAATAAAATATTAAAAATAAATAAAATAAATAAAAAATAATAAAATAAAGTGCCAAAAATGGAGATTTTTTGAAATGTTTGTATGGGGAACCCCCCAGGGGAGTTCCAGGGGGGTGTGCCACGAGCATGGGTGGATCGGCCCTTCAAAGTTAGTGGGGGTCGGTCATACATTTGGACTCGATTGGGGTCAAAGTGGGATTTTTCAAAACTTGACCCTACGGGACAAAAGTCAACAGTTTCGGGGTAGTAGAATTCGTTTTAGAGGTATGGTTAATTCCGCAAAGTTTCTTATTTTGATCCCTAGAATACGATTTTCACTGAGCTTTGGGCGATTATTAAATCGACCCGCCCTAATGGATAGTAATAAACAAAACTGGGCAAGCAAAGAAACATGTTCTATTGCAATATCCAGAGTTATAAAACACAAAACATATGGTCCATTGACGTTACATTTTAACTGTAAATAGTAATAAAATTATTTTTTTTCGGAAATAATTCATATCTCATGTATATTAGGGTGGCCCGTTAAAAAAAATTTAAGTAATACTACACAAATGATACATATTGAAGAGCTGAATAATACGGAATGTAACAATTTTTTTTTAGGCTACTTTTAGGTTCAGACACGAGATTTAAGATTTCAGAAATTGTGTATTTTGGACAAAAAAGTTGTCTTTCTTTTTATAGAGAGCATAATATCTATAAATTTTTTTAGAACTGTTTTAGTAAACCGCAGCATTTTTAAGTTTTCGCCATATATATGATAATTGTAATTATATTGACTTTTTTCAAAAGTCAAAGTCTCAACTGTCACTTAACTAAGGTCAGCTTTAAAAAAAGAAGTCTAGTGTTATTTGCGTGTTTTCGTGAGAAATTTAAGAAAATATTTAGTTTATATGTACTAAATGAAAACTTTAAAATGGTGCGGTGAACCAAAACTGTTCTAAAGAAAATTTATAAATATTTTTCACATAAGAACATAACGAAACTTTTGATCCATATTTAGACAACTTTTTTTGAGCAAAACGTAACATTTTTGGTTTCTTCGGTGTCGGAACCTAAAAACACCATCTAAATGTCGTTAAATTTTTCGTATTTAGTTCTTCAGTACGCATCGTTTGAGTACTATTACCAACATTTGAGGTATACCAAGTGCACCAATAACAGGATACTAATAGCTTGAGCGCATAGTTAGGTATCTAGAAGAAATCGTTACGAATCACTCTAGGTTCAAATGATGCCAAAGTATAAGTTTTTATAATTAAATTTGGTATCGGGTAAAAAAAGATAAAATACTGCCTCACTAGTTGTCGAAATCAATCACATAGATTGGTTACTTTTTTTTTTGCAGTGAGCTGCCAAAGTCAAAAAATGTATGCTATTTTTGCAAAAAGTGGAAAAAACAAAAATTGATTGCGATGCAAGTGTTTATTTTTTATATTAAATCTTTCAAAAGTAAAACTTTTTTGATGGAACCTTCTACTTCAGGTATCTTTGTATATAGAAAATACTTTTGAAAATGAAAATTTTCAGTAGTGACTTTCATTTGAACAAGTCGTGTTTTTTTCTAATGCTTAATAGTTTTTGTGCTGGCTGCTACAAAGCAGTTGAAAATGTTTTTCTTAAGTGCATAATATGTGGCTAATCTTATCATAAATTGTGTTCTGGTGTTAATAGTAATCAACAATTTGATCTTCTAAAATCTTCAAAAAATATTGCTTACAAATGCAATAATTGTGCCTATTCATCTAAGGATTTAATTGATTCGATCTCAATTTTATTTATAGAAATAAAAGAGCTGAAACAAACATTTCTTGCATATGTAAACAACAACAATGTTAAAGATGGTAGTGTTTCTTTGGAAAATAAAAAATCTCTTGTCGATAAATGCTCAATTTTAAAAAAATAATGTTAAACAAGAAGGTCGTCAACCTTTGCGTAGTTCTGCTTTGTCAAATTCAAATTCTCCTGTTGTTGTTGCTGCTGTTATAAATGACAATTCTATTGCTGTAACTACTGAACCAAATGCGCACAAATCTGATGTTTTAAATAATGTGCGAATAAGAAGAGCGAGTCTCTGTTTGTCTGATGACTATGTTAATAGTGCTGCTGTAAATGATGCTAGTCATAGCGCAATTGTTGTAAAATCTAAAGTAAATGACAATATTTAACTGCTTTAAATTCTAATAACATTCGATCAAGAAGAGAGAGTATATGTTTTTCAGATAGCAATATTAGTAATGCTGCCACTGAAATCTCTCAAGCAGAAAATGACATCCCAGTGAACAATTCGATGTGGATAAAGGTAAAATCTAAAAGGAAAAATAAAAAAGTTATTTTTGGTGACAATAATAACAATGATTTGGATGTTTTCGCCAATAAAAAATGGGCTCACATTTCATCATTTAAGCCCAGCGTAAATGAAAAAGACATTGTTGATTATATTGTTAAATATGGTAATATCGCGAAAAATCATTTTCGATGCTTCAAATTGGTGAAAAAAGACGCTAATCTAAAGGAATTGAAAAAGATATCCTTTAAAATTGGGATTAATGCAGAATTTTATAATGAAGTTTTTAAGCCATCCTTATGGCCATCTAATGTTAGAGTGCGCCCGTTCCAGTTTTGTTGAACATGGAGCCCAGTAAAGATATTTGAATTCAGTAATGTAATATTAATTTTTAAAGTCCATTATTGAACTTTTTTTATATTTAAAATAATTTATAAAAATAAATTTGTTAACTATCATAGTCTGTAAGATGTAAATCAGTAGACTGAAATAAATAAATAAAATAAATAAAAAGTTCAAGTTCGAGGTCATACTCTATATGTCTTTATTAGGATATTATCCTAACAAATAATCTATAGAGTTTTTGTTTTGAAATTTATTAATTGATCACTTTCAGGAATGTGTTGATAGATCTACTTCGGGAATTTTCTAGAATTTTCTTCAGAACACGTTTTGAAAAAAGTGACAATTACATGCAAACCTCAAACATTCATATAAACTAGTTATCCTACTAAATGAGAACTAATAAATGAGCGTGAAGTTAAAAATTACCACCACTGATCAAAAATAAATTGAAAACTTGTTCGTTTTGTGCAAGCTCACCCTTTGGTGGATACACAATGCACGCTTTTTGTTTTTTTTTTTGATTTACTCACGCTCATGAATTTATGCTCACGCACTAAATTTTCTTAATCAAGCTTGGGAAACTTTATAATTCTATTTAATATTAATATAACCATATGAAAATTTTTAATATTAACATTTTTTTTTTTTTTTAGTTTATTAATTTATAAACAAAAAGTTTATTACAACATTAAGTTTGCTTCACCGTCATAAGACATTGTTGAGGCGAGTTGGCATTAAATTTTATCAAGTAATAAATTAATAATATTCAAAATTTCATTTAAAGTTTACATTAACTTTTTTTTTTTATATAAAATTATAACATTAAAAGCATTTCCAAATTGTTTAACAAATGCTCTTTTAAAGAGGATTTAAAAGCTGAAATTCTTGAAATATTTCTTAGATTTTGCGGTAAGTTATTATACTCCATGCACCCAATATATTACTTTTTACCAATTGGAGAATTATATGAAGAAGCTCAAGAAGCAAGAAACAAAGATTTTAAAAAGAGAGAGCCCTGTGCTCGTAAATGCAGCCGGAAAAGTATAATGCAGACATTTTCAATAGGTTTCTCCAAGTTCTGACCAATTTATATCTAGCATGAGCAAGAAATATGAGCAAAAAAAAAAATATATAATTTACAAACTTCGGAATAAGAGTTATTAGTTTTGCCAAATAATTCTGGTGAAAATTATGATGAAGATTGTGATAATGAAGATAATGATAAAGCAGATGGTGATAATAGTGATGAAGACAGTGATGATAATAATGATGTTGAAAGGTTTTATCGAATTAAAATCAAAATGAAAGATTTTTAATTGTACTAAATTAATTCCAACTAATATTTTTCCTATGTCTACGAATATTGATGACCATATGTGACCATATAAAAAATATATATGATCGTATATGAGCTTTTTTAACCGGGATTAGCTCTACTTTTTAAAATATTCGCGAAATAAATTTTTACCAAAAATCAAAAAAAAAAGTTGAAAAAGCTCATTTGATATCAAAATTTTAAAATATCCGTAATTAGTTTAAAATATAACGAAATAGTAATTTTTGGACACTCTTCTTATGGCTTCTCTTCGATGTTAAGAAAATACGGACACCCCTCGATTAAACTTAATAGACATTAGTATACATATTTGTATGCCTAATCCAACTATAATTCTTAAACAATACACCAAGTTTTATTGTCACTCAAAATCTTTTTTTTTTAATAAAAAAAGTACTTGAAAGTTATCGAACTTGTTTCATATACAAGTTTTCTAAAAAGAAAACTATGAAACAATTCGAAATAAACCGAAAAAACTACAAAGGGAATCATTTGGATTGGGCCGCTAAAAAAATACATGTCCCTACATGTCTTCTCTATCACAATGTCCGAATTTTATTAAAATCGTCTTTACAATATATTCGAAGCTTATTAAGATCTGCTTGTCCGGATCAGAACGCTTTCCTTATAAGTCCCAATGTTTTTGATCTGTGAAGTCTTAAAAAAGAGTATTTTTAACAATAACTTCATATTTTGAAGGTGTATTCAAATTTCTGATAATCGTAGTAAGATCTACTCAATTAGAACTGCAACAGTCATTAGGTCTCTTTTCAAGCATATTACAAATAATCCATTTCGTTGCACCGTGTATTTATACAGCGATTTCATTTGTAGCTTCCTATAGTTAAGGACATTATATTTATTTTTATTTCATAAATTTAAATCGCTTTTATAACATACATATATTTTTCGTAATCCATTAACGCACACCTAAGCGTATGATTGATATTAAATAAAAACACAAATAAATCATACGCACTAGTGCGACTTTAAAGTCATAAATGTGGAATTGATGCCGTATTTTAAGATTTGCTGTAAGCAATCCCACAATTCCCAAAAATAAAATAAAAATTTACAAAAATGGTACTTTTTACAGTTTTTGCTGACATGTCTGCATTTAAAGCCAAAAGGCCTTTTCCAAAATATGTTGGGGTATTTATAACCGCTTCCGCTACATAATTGGAGGCATGCTAATTTTGGACCCATTCACTCAGGGGAAAAACTTCATACATATAAAGAAAATCTTCCAATACACTATGGTTTCAAAGATAACTTTTCTTGGCCAAAACTAAATTTTTTCACATTCTCTTTTCGTTTATTTAATGCTTCAATCTAATATTAATCATATTTTTTTACTGTTTGTTATTTTTTTTTTGAATTTTAAATGTAAAAAATTTCTAATAATAATTAATATGGAAAGCATTTAAATGTTACTGTAATAATAATTTAATATTAAAAAAGTTAAAAAAATTGGCGTCATGAAAAAAAATTAAATATATCATGCACACAAGAAAAAACATTTTTCAATAAAATACTCGTGTGTAACTTAAGATACGTCTACAAAAACTTTATAGAAAGTGATAGTTGTAAGAGCAATTAGAAAACATAAATTGATATTTACACTTAGAATATTATGTATGTACACTTAGAAACAAATGTACTTAAAACCTAATAACTTACATTTCATTAAATTCAACTAACATTGTCAGTTGTTTTTTACTGTTGATAAAATTAAATGTAGTAAAAACGAACCACAAATGTAGTACAAAATTTAAAATCGTTCATTTGTTTATTTTTTTTTTTAATAAAAACAAAAAAAAATTTTAGAATGAATGTTAATTCATAGTAAAGTAATTTGATTCCGTTTGTTTTTTTAAATGAACTACAAATGTAGTCAAAACTGAAATTTGTTTTACAAATTACTGCTTTTTCACATACTGTATTATTACTCAAACAACTACAACTATTCACAGCAGAAGTTCCTTAGTGTAGGGATAATTTTCGCTTTGTCAAACGCTGCAACTTTTTGCAACGTTTTAAAAACATTTATTTATTCGAGAACAAATTTTCCTTTAAAAGTCCGATTTATTTTTTTTTTTAACGAAATGCTGTTTAATAACGAAATGCTGTGAAACAATGTGAGTTAGAGCTGGGTTTACTAGAAATTAATATGTTACAAATTATATAAAAAATGTCAACCCAATAATTAAACTTTAAAAATTGCATCGCAGATGCGAGTTATTAATTGTGATGCATTTTAGGAAGTAGATCACGAATGCGAACACCAGAACAGATAACCAAAATTTTAGTATATATATTAATGGAAAAGAAGTATTTGAAGTTTGTTCAACAAAAGATCTTGGAATTTATCTACAAAACAATCTTTCGTGGGATAAACATATTGAGACCTTGAAAACAAAGATTATATCAGTTATTGGTATGCTTTACAAATTTAAGAACAAGTTTAATGAGAAAACTAAGCTAATTATATACCAGTCATTAATTCATAGTAAGTTAAATTATTTGCCCATTATATATGCTTATAAAAAAAGCAATGAATTAAAATCGTTACAAAGAGTTCAGAATAAATCTTTGAAAGTCGTTTTTAATAAGCCTTTAATATAGTCCACAATAACATTGTATAAGGATATATCGAAAACAATTCTACCTATTTACGGATTGTATAAAATGCAGTTGCTTTTGTACGTTTTTAAATCGATACATAACCGTATTTGACACACGAAATAACATGAATCTCCGAATTGCAAGATGTCGTTTGGAAACAACGAAACAAAGAATTGAACATAGTAGAATTGAACATAGTAGGGTAGTTTTGAGTTCAATAATCTTCCGCAGAATTTGAAAAACATTGAAAGGATTTAAATTTTTAAAAATAGTTTAAAAGAGTTTCTCCTCCAAAATTTAGAAATGCTTCTACTGTAAAAATTTATTTTTATATGAGTGTACTCATAATAATCTATAGGTAAAATACACGAAAACCGTTGTTCATTTTACGAAAGTTTTGGTTATTTTGACATTACGAAAAAATTTGTAGAATATACAAATCATATTTCGTTAAGTTTTGTAAAAACTTTTTTTAAATAAAAATGTGGAGTATACCTTACGGGTTTATTTTAAAATTAAAAAAAAAAAATGTAATGGTGTAACACCAGAATCGAACTCACGATTTCAGTGACGTCCTGCTGTGTTGAAGTAGACCCATCTACCATTTGCACCAAAGTAGCTGATGCAATACAACAAACTAAAAAGGAACTTAAGTCGAAAATATTATGAAATTTTTATGAAAACTAGAAAAATATGCTACAAATATTTAATAAAAAAGGTAAAATGGCAATTAAATATTTTTATTATGTTTTTTGAACTAAATAAAATAAAATAATATAATTTTTTTTTAAATATATCAAATAATATATTAAAAAACAAAATAAAAAAATAATAAAATAATAATAATAAAAAACTTAAATAACAATTTCAAACTAATTGCATTTTATTATTAAATATTTTATCTTTTTAAATATTTGTTTTATTGAATTTTATACTAAACCCGGTAAATAAAGTGGAAGTAGTGTTTTCGGGTCCTCTTTAACTTGTTTTAGGATCCTCTTTATTAAATCAAATACAAAATATCCATTTATATCAAAACACAAAAATAGTAATAATGAAATAAAAAAATAAAACATAGTAATTTAAAACAACATTAATAAACTAAAAAAATATAAAAACTAAAAAAAAAAAATTGTCCTGGCCAGGAGTTCAACTCGAAACCTTCTGATTGCAAATCCGACCTCTAACCACATCAACATCCATATGTAATATTTGTAACATTACAAATTTTTGTACAATGCACAAAAAAAATATTACGAAATCGTGTTTGTATTTTTTACGAAATTTGTAAATTTATATAATTTGTTTTATACAAAAGTTTTGTAATATAAACAAAATGTTTGTACATTCTACGAAAAAAAGTTTACGAAAAATATATTTGTATTTTTAAGCATGGATTATTATGAGTGTAGTATAATATAAACACATATTTTTTTATTTTTTTTTTCTTTTTTTATTATAAAATTTGTTGTATATAAAAACTTATGTAATATTTTTTGCCAACTCGCCTCAATAATGTCCAAGTGGCGCTGAGGCACTTTCTATCTTTTGTAAAATATTTCCTTTTTTTCTGAAAATAAACTGAATCAAAAAAAGAAAAATCACTTTTCGAAATTTCAAGTTTCTTACTGTTGTGATTTAGCCTTGCCTTAAAGTGACTTGTTTTAGTTGTATGACCAGGCCGCCTATGGGAAAACTTTCCTCTTTTTGATCCTTCCCGAAGTAATTTCCAAAAGTCCGCTTTATACCTGATTAGAAACTCACATACAAAATTTCAAGCTGTCTTCCTGCCTATTCAGAAGTCTACTCGGATTATGCTCCCACATTACAAATTTCAAGTTCCTCGCTATAATGCTCTGGCCATGCAGCCCCTTTATTCCCCTCCCCGTAGGAATTTCCAAGTATACACAGATGTCTTCTCTTGATAATTAACCCACATACCAAATTTCAAGTTCCTAGCTTCAGCGGTTTGACCAGGCCTCCAAGGGGGGACTTTTTTCCTCTTTTAGCCCCTATATTACCTCTTTTCTGTTCAAAATTTCAAAAAGTAACATACCAAGGAGTTAGTTCATATCCAAATTAACACATATTGAGAATTTAAGCTTCATCGCCAAAAGGGTTTGGCAGGCCAACAAAAATGTATACCTTATTTCCCCTTCCCATAGGAGTTTACAAAACTCTATGCTGGAGGATGGACCTTCATGCCAAATTTCAAGTTCCTAGCTACATCTTCTTTTATAAATATATATATTTTCCTTTATCCATTAACACACACCTAAGCGCATGAGTGATATTATATACAAACCGCATATAAATCATACGCACCAGTGGATTTAAATAATAAACCAGAATAGCATTCTTTAAGGTACCCACACACAGAAAAAATTTGAGCTATTTGCCAGCTGAAATTGGGTTACTACGACTCTAATTCGATTATTACGAATTTCAGACAGTTGGCACAACTTTATAGTAGTTTTAACAACAAAGCTCGGTTAATTCAACAGAATTTTAGTCGCAACACCCAAAATTTTCAGAAATCAAATGTAAATATTGTTGTACTATCTGAATATATAAGTTGTTACCATTAATATACACTTTTCAATACGGTTGGCACTTTATTTCTCTGTGTGCATACAATATGCAATATTATAGCAAATATTATCGCCAGTATTATTGTCATTTCGCCCTACGCAGTGCAATAGGATGTACAATACTTTTGCACAAAATATGGCACCACTTTTTTATTCTGTTTAGGAGGGATATACACTCAAAAAAATAAGTTAGTAGAAAAGTTAGTAAAACATCTTGTAAATCAGGTATACTATTTTTCAGAAAATTGTTTTGCTAAAATTATGTTTAAAACTAAAATTTTAGTTTTACTTATACAGCACTTAACTGTTTTGAACTAATGTTTTACTAATATTTTCTTCATGTTTTACTAATTTATTTTGCTAAAAAATTGTGTTGGTTAGCACATCAATAGTGTGAACGACAACCAGACTGAAAGATATACTCAGAATGAATTAAATGTCGCGGCATGTCACGATGTAGTAGTGACGAGGAAAATTATACTAAAAAGTATAACTCTAGTAAGACAAAATATATATATATATATATATTTTGTATCTGTTTTTTCATACATAAAACAAAATAGTGGATTAAAACAACTAAAATTTTGCGTCATCACCGGCATAAATAAAAGACAAAATAAAATATTTAAATTTAATAAAGATTAAATGTGTATTTGTAAGCTAAATGTTTATATATATTAATCATCTTGTGTGGTCAAATTGCAAACAAATATGCAATAGGTAGACAGACTAAAGCGAAAGACAAAGACAAAGACAAAGACAAAGACAAAGACAAAGACAAAGACAAAGACAAAGACAAAGACAAAGACAAAGACAAAGACAAAGACAAAGACATATATTTTAGGTAGATTTTTCTGTTTCTTTTTCTTATTGCAAAAAAGGGTTGTATATGTTATATTTTGTTATTTTTTCGTTTCGTTTCTATAATTCTCTGTGGCATTTGTGTTCTTTTAAAAGATAGCATCATTTAGACAATAATTGATGTAAGTAGTTCAACGATAATTTCGTTTATATTATATATAATTATTTCTATTGTTTTTAGATATTACATTAATTCAATTTGGGAGTATGAACATTTTTATATTTTGTAACGTATTGTAAATTATTTTAAAAATAATCACAAAAATATGTTTTATGATTTTCAGCAAATAAATTAACTAAAGTATAATTTTTCTACAAATTTTTTGAGTTTTTTTCAGTCTACTAATATTCAGCAAAAATTTTATTAATGTTTAGCAAGGCTTATTTAATTTCTAATCTACTAAGTGTTAGCAAAACTTTTGCTGACATTATCAATTTTTTGCAAGCACCCTCCTGACTAAAATTTTGTTGACTCAGCAAAAATTTTTGCTGACATTACTAATTTTTTTATTTGAGTGTAGAAAGATCACAATGTGGCCAACACACTATAAAATATTTTTCACATTTCTTGGTTGCGCAATAAGAATCAAAACCTTTTTGATTTTATCCAACTTTTAATATTTTGCACAATGGTAAAAGTTGCACAATAATATTGCGTAGTGCATGGGTACCTTTAAAGATCAGCAATAAAATTATTAAGTTATGACGTGATACAAAAGGTTTTGAAAAATATAATTTCATAGAATAACGTGCTCAAAATTATTGAAATTCAAATAAAATAATACCTCTTAAAAGCATCTTGGTAAAACTAAATAAAATCACTAGAAAAGTAAATCATTATTTTTATTATTTTTTCTTTCATAAAAAGTTAAATAACATTATTTGTCAACATAAATACAAAAACATTATGGTAAGTACATACAACATAATAACAACTCTTTTCCTTTAGTATGCAACAACAACTACAGCAACAAAATAACTTATCGTGAAAATAAAATAACTTTAGAAGAAAGTTTTTTTTTCGTGTTAAAATAAGTATAAAAAAATAAAGAAACTCAAATTAAACCAAAAAAATGTTTATTATAACATGAACAAACGAACAACTTAAGCATAAATTTATGTAACATCAAAAAAAAAAAGTTTTCAGACAACAAAATTATGTTTTCCGAGAGTAAAAAACGTACTTAAATAAACATAAACTTAATATTGGCGCATACTTACGAGTAAAAGTTTTGTTGGCATCTCTCAACACAGCCCAGCAACGCAATCAACCTCTTCTAAACGAGTCACTCACTCACTCAGTCAACCAACCAACCACCAGCCAGTCAGCAAGTACAAAGTTAATGTTTTTGTATTGGTGCAACAAGAAATATCTAACAAAATTTTGTTACAGCATCTGAAAATCTGTAGTAGTAAAGTTTTGAAAACTATTTTGCATAATGTGTATTTTTTTAAATAAGTGCGAAATTGCATGATTTTCTTATTATAAACATTGTGCAAAGAAATACAAATGTGTTCAAAATAGGGAACTGGGATGTAGACAAATAAATTTAAACTTGTATTTAAAAAAATATTTAGTTTGTTTTGAGCAAATCAAAATGTTTGAATAAATACATTAATATTTTTCCAATATAGATTACACAAGATATTTTACTCTTCGACATTTGCTGTCAGAGGATGTAAGAAATAAGAATGTGTTGGACATACGTTCTATACCTATACAAAATATGTATGTATGTATGTCTAGTTGAATGTCTATGAAAAATATGTTGGTTGTTAATAGAAGAAAAAGAGTTTGATATCTATGTAATCTTTATTTTTCCTCAACAACAATTTTTACTCACAATCATTTTTACTGATTTATTGATTTGTTTGTTTTGATAATACATACTTAAAAACAATATATGAACATTAGGGTGGGGCGATTTGAACATCTTAATGGGCGCGTCGCGTTTCTGATTCTTAGGATTGTACTGATCAAAAAAGTCCACTAGACCATAAGTCTACGGTGAAAATCGAGCTTCCAGATTTTGACTTGCAAACAGATTTTGACTTGCTTGTAACAATGTGTAGGATGGACATATCTCAGGAAGTAGGAGGAGTTTATCCAAGATTATGGTATCAATCTCTTTTTTGGAAGATTCTCTAGCAGATTAATGCATCAATCATATTTGTGGCTGGAGTTTAAGGGTTTAATTTTTAATTTCAAAATAGGCCTTTTTAGCCGTATTTTGTAAAAGTTACCCTGTTCCTTTTCACTTTCACAAGGCCAAAACTGCCTGAAGGAGCCTTCCAATGCTTTTGCGATGTACTAGAGAGTTCTTTACTATTGTCTTGGCTACAATTTGTCTTAGTATTGGATCGAAAATCTCAATGGTTTGGCTGTTATAGGCCAAAATATCCAAAAAAACGTGACAAAAGTGTGAGAAAAAACTGCAAGTCAAAATCTGAAAGCTCGATTTTCACCGTAGACGTATGGTCTAGTGGACTTTTTTGTTCAGTACAATCCCAAGAATCAGAAACGCGAAGCGCCCATTAAGATTTGGTTCCTTCCATACTAATCGCCCCACCCTAACGAACATATATGATCATATTTGTCCATGTATGTAAATGTTGGTTAATGTTTCTAATTTTTCTAGGACTGTAGTTTTCAAGGATATTTTCCTAAATATATTTAAAAAAAATATTTTAGGCATTGGGGTTGTTGCGGAAAGTTTTTTCTTAAAAATACCCAAGGAAAATTATTTTTTATCAATGCAGTGGTGCCATGTAAAAAAGTTATACCCCTACTAAGCAAATACAATACACATGTGAATTAAATTACACATTGATTAATATCAAAAAAAAAAAAATATATTAAAAAAATACCAAACAAAAATACCAAATAAGTTTTTTATAAAATATAAACATATATAAAACATATCTTGATTACTCGATAAATCGAATTACTCGAACAATTACTGGATTAAAATTCATCGATTAATCGAGTAACGGCTTAACGATTGAATACCCTAGTAGATATATTGAATTTTATTCGCTATAATAAGTTAACACACGTTTAATTTTTTTTTATTATATTTAGGTAAAAATTGCATTTAAAAAATACTCCATGAAAAAAATTACTAAATAAAAATATAAAAAAATATTCCATGAAAAAAATTTTACTTTTTCAAACTAGCCTAGGCCATGCATCAGACCAGCTTTAATTTATTTTAGAATATCTTTATAAACAATATACTTTTCTTTTTTTAATAACGGCGAAAAGCGTTAAAATTATTGCATCAAATTTGTTGTAATTGCATTTAAAATATAAGCTATCTTCAAAATTGTACAAAATATTAATTCTTTTTCTCAAATCCCATATTAAAAATATATATTTATATTTTTTGTAGAAGGCATTTGGCAAATGTATTTTTACGCTATTTAACAATCAGTTTTAGAAAATTGTATTGCGGTGTCTTCAAGAGTAAAGTTTATTTTTAATGTGTATCTTTATTTTGAATCATTAGAAATCGTCAAACGTGTAACAAATGGCTTCAAAAAGTACAAAAATAGCCATATTATGCAACTTTAAATGCGGGTTTCTCAAAATTATTGTACACCGTATTTGAAATCAGGTCATCAAAGAGTATAGAAATTAGATATCGAAATTCAAAGCAAGGAAGGTTTTCGAGATGTGTTATCTATCGATTAATAATAAATAGCCCATAAAAGACGTTAAGTTATATTTTGCAACAATTTTGAAGATGCGTTTTAAAAAACGATTAGTACCACATTTTTGTTGAAAACTGCAAACCAAAATGTTGAACGATTTAGAATTTAGATATACATATAAAAATGATGTTAGTGTACCGACTCAGAACTGCACTAAAAAAACAAAGTTAGTTAAAAAATTTGTTAAACGTCTATTTATTACAGTTTTTTTAGTTTTTTGTTTTTATATACATCGAGATTGTTTTAATGGTACTATTTCGATTCGGCTAAAGATCTCATCAGAAACCGCAGTTTTAGAAAAGTTAGAGCCTCCAGAACAGGCAGAGCTTTAACAATAAACCTATTAATCATAAATGTTGATCCATTCTTCTCTTCTTAGTAATCAAATATCTGGCTAGGGTCTTTTCCTAACAAGCATAATGACGTTACTAAACTTTAAAGACCACAAACGTTTTATTTATATATAAAAAAAATAGGTTTTACTCCGTTTATTGCTTTTATATATATCGAGATTGTTTTAGTAGAATTTTTAATTTTTAACGAGCTTTCAACATCCATACATATACAAAAATAAAGCAATTCCAACATATTAGCTAGGGTGATACAAGTATTTTGATCTGGCTACAGATCTCATCAGAACCCGAAGTTTTAGAAAATCAAAAAAAATCAAACATCTGGTTAGGGTATTTTCCTAACTATATTTAACTAACTCAATTGCTAAAATTGAGTTTTCAGAAAAAAAATTAGTTAAACGGTTTTACTAAAAAACTAATTTTGAACTAATGTTTAACTAATTTTTGTTGCTACAAAAATTGTGCTGATAAAGACAATCAGAGCAAGGAGAACAAATAAAAAGATATATATATTTGAAACAATCACCAACAAAATTTATATTTAAATTACAGCAAAAAAAATTAAATGTTTTACTTTTAAATTTTAAAAAACTAAAACCAAAAGTTTATTTTTCCATCTTTTATCATAAATTATAGTGTAAGCAAGAATTTTCAAGTTCAAGATAAAAAAAAACGCCCTTTTAAAGCAGACTTTATCTAGTGACAGGTCCTTACATGTTTCATTTAGCGCCACCAAAAATCTTCAGAGGACCAATGTAGGAAGTATAGAAGATTTCCCCATATTTTGAATGAAAAAGATCAACGATTTACTCGTATTATTTTATTTACCCGATGAGAAGTCAAAAATAAAATTGGAAGAATTGAACAAATTCAAATCCAAAATAAAACATTTTTAACTAATCCCTTTGAGGAATGAGGAGTCAATTGACCTAAAAGTGACTGGTTAAAGAAGAGCTTATCACAGGACTGGTATAATTTAATTCTGAAGTGGGTTGAGCAGTGTCAAAATTACCAATCCTCTGACTGGAAAAGGGAGGACATACCACTTAACCAGAATGCTTATTAACAAGAAAAAGCCAGTTGGCCAGAATTCTACCCATTGGAAGCTGTTTTGTTTTCGTTTATTTTATATGACATGACCCTTTTGCGACAGTCTTGTGGTATGCCCATCTTTGGTTAGTACTGTGGCATGCCACTATGTAGTTTAAAGCAGGACAAATGACCCCCTCCTATGACAAGCCCATGTTAAATTTGTTTACATAGGGTAAGGTTTAGCAGAGGACCGGTCTCTAACACGAAGGGCCGATCCTGTGGCACACGCAGGACCGGTCCCATTCCCCATAGGGATGATATAGTCAGAAAGTGTTGTTGTTTGTTTAATAAACAATAACAACAGAGTATATTATGACTAGAGATTCCAGCCTGTACACTAGGGTAATAACTTTTTGCATTTTTTTCAAATATCAAGTCTCTCCAGACAAAATCGTGTAGGGCATGGACAAATATTAAGAACTACGTTTTTAGTTTTTCGCAATCGTTAAAAAAGGTTACGCACCAAACGCGTTAAAGTTTTGAATCAAACAAAGTTAAAAAAAAAACTTTTTTTGATGCCTCAACGTGTGACCATCACATCTATATAATTAAGGCATGCTGATTTCAATAGTAAAGTCCGTTTTCGAGTCAATGGAATAGTTTTCTTCCAAATTTGCTTTTAATTTCCGCTATTTTTTTTGCAGTTTTTTACATAAAAAAAAAAAATCTGTTTTCATATATTAATATATTCAAGGCATTTTAGAATTCGCTGTCGGTGCTAAGGTTTTTTTACCAAATTGAACTGAAAAAGTTTTTTTATCATTAATACAATATTTGCCATTAGAAAACCCCTGGGGAGAATGTTGTCCAAAAAAAGTTACCACCCTACTGCACACGAACAACGGTTATTAATTAAAAATGAGCATGCATGAGTTCATACATGTTCATAAATAGCAGATCTATGACGTGTCTTTAATGAGTTAAAATCAGATTATATGACCGCTTTATAAATATATTTAAATTTATTGTTTGAATTGTTATAAAAATCAAAATTTCAAAAATTAAATATAAATCAATGAATTGAATAATTATAATTAGATATAATTTCATTAGACATGACGTGATTTTATTTTCCAAATATTTCTTAAACAGCTGCACCGATCGCTTAAGTGTATTCGAAAGATGCACTCATCTCAGTCTTAGCTTTCGATTGATGCCACATGAAAGATGTTATTGAACGTTGTAGTTTTTGGTTTGATTATTTATTTATTTTTTTGTTTTTGAAAGAGAAGCAACACTCAGGAAATTCTTCCTATTAATTAATATGTTGATTTCTTTGGAAAGGAGATAGTAGAGAAGTGAAATGTTTGGAAAGATGGAGGGCTTCAAGCATGGCAACACTGTAATTGCGCGAGATGGATGATAAGTCTTAGAACAGTTGTTGCTCGCCACTTGATGGAGAGTTGGCAAACTTTTTGAAGCTTTTTAATTCATAGATCTGATTCATTACTTTACTTCGGTGGGGTTTAGTGCTATGGAAACACCGAAGGCGGTCGCTGCGATACAAATGATAGAAAACTCATATATATTATTTTTCTAAATTGTTGTTGTCGTTACCGGGAATCGAACCCGGGACCATCTGTGTAACAGTCCAACGCGCTAAACATTACACCACAACTCGCAATAAATTTAAGTCGAGACTTGATTTTTTTAACAATCATACTTATTAGATTGAAGACATATAATTTTGATAGAAAAAAATTTAATTTCTAGAGACAAATATCGCAAATTACGTTTTTTTGGGTATATCCGATTCTGTTCTTTGTTGTTAAAAAGTTTTTTACATTTTGGCTTTTAATTGCTTATTTTAAAGTTTTCTGAATCTTACTTAAAAAATATTATTTAATCTACTAACTTTAAACTTTTTTTTAAAAGTGTAGCTTTTCTAACTTTTTAATTCTTTAGTTGCTCTAATCCGCAAATTTGATTTATGTATGAAAAACAAATAAAGAAATTTTAAATGGTTGATTTTTTTTATATTGCTTACAAGGTTTGTACTTTTTAGTATCATTTTTCTCTTCTTTACTACATCTTGACATGCCACGACATCAACTTCATTCTGCGTATATTTTGTCGTCCACACTATTAATGTGCTTATCGGCACATTTTTTTTTTTTTTTTTGCAAAATAAATTAGTAAAACATTCGTGTAATATTAGGAAAACATTAGTTCAAAATAGTTAAGTGCTGAATAAATACTAAAATTTTAGCTGAAAATATAATTTTAGCAGAAGTTTGCTGAAAAATAGTATACTTGATTTACAAAACGTTATGGGACGTCCAGAATTAAAAAAGAAAATGCTTTTCCAGTTAAGGGTGGCGGGGCCCGTTGGGACCCCCTGGTCCCAAAAAGTGGTACGCGTAGTAACATACAAGTGTGGCTACTCTAATAAAAGGAAAGGTGCTCAGGATTTCAAAAATCATATTATTTTTAGGATATATGGTACGAAGCGCCCTCTAGCCATTTTAAATATATTTTAAGGGCAAAAATGGGGAGGAAGTTTTTTTTGTTGTTTTTTTTCTGGTTGTTTTTGTAAAATTAACTGCACACGTGATCAAACATCAGTACACGTACTGATCAAATCAGTACGAATATGTTTGTTGTTTTTTTTTTATACTGAGGCGTATGAAATTTTCCATTACATTAGTTGCTGTAGCCGCGCATGTATATAGCACTATATTACAAAATTTTCTTTAAAATAAAAATAAGATCTTAATATATATAGTTATATATAGCCACATATGTAATTATATATATATACAGTTGTGAGCGTATTCACGTTTGCGAAGTTGTTCATGTTTACGAAGGTGTTATTTTTTACATCTTAAAAATAAAATAGACATATATTTAACTTAAATTCATATATTTTTTTATTAATTCATATTCATATTTGCTTTGCTAAGCTAGTCACGCTTGATCCTCTTTTTGTTTTTTCTATTACATCGACTTTTTCTTTTAAAGATAAAAAATTGGAAGTTTTTGCGAAATTTTTCACGACACACTTTATATTAAACTAAAAACAAAATAAGCAAATCAACAACGCGCGTTACACAAAATGCCAGAATATATTCATAAGCAATCATTTACGGGGATTCCCAATTTTTAAAAAAGTAGTGATTGCTTAAAAATGTTCAAAAGAAAACAATGTTTTCTATGATCCATTAATTTTACATTTGTTCACGTTATAGGGCTTTCTTACTGTGTTCACACTACAGAGTAGTCAGTGTAAAAAAAATTATGTTCATGCTAGCCAGTGTTAACGTAAGGCGGTGTTTTTGTTGTCGCAAGTCTACTGTACATGTAAATATATATGTAATTATATATAAAGGGTCCGCCAAATAACTTCTTTTTTTTTTGAACTCCTGAACCAATTGGACTTTGTATGGCGTCATACCAAGGTCTTTATGCAAAATTCTTCTCAATGATGTCTCCGAAATGTTCAATGGTTGAGAACGACGGTGAATTGATGTTGATGGCGCTTCACGCACACTTTCTGCCACAGCAGCAATATTCTCGGGTGTACGCACTGTTTTTGGCTTTTCACGCTTTGGTTTATCGATGAGGATGCCAGTTTCTTTCACTTTTTTCACAAGATAACGAACATACGGACCATATTCATTCAGCGGAAGGATACAACTAATTATCTGTCAAATCAGACATGAGCTAAGTGTTAGCATTCACGAAATAAGCACTAGTTGAAAAAAAAAACGTTAGATGGCGGACCCTTTATATATACACATTTTTCTTGGTGTAGTTTCTTGTTCTTGCTTTAAAAATTCAATCTGTGCAATTGTTACTAACAAGATATAAAAGTAACAACAAGTTACATGCACTCATACATAGACTATACAATGTGCAATAACGTGGTTTTGTAACTAGCTCCTATAAACCCATTCAAATACATAAAACTTTCAAACAACATGAACAGTCATGCATGCCATCATACATGCATTTATGCATGTTTATACTATTTACATATTTGTATATGGATATGTTAAAAGTATTTAAGTATTTGTATTGTTTTGTGTCTGCAAATCTGCATTAGTGTGAGTATGTGTGCATATTTTATATTGTCAGGAATTACTGCCATTGTCTGGGCATCAGTATGAGTACCACATGTACGAGTGTAAACATCAAAATTCACACAATGTTGTTAACATATTAATAGGTGGCAATGTGTTTGTATAAGTATATTGTATGCATGTGTGAATATGACATCTAAATGTTGTTATTATTTGTGTATGACTGTATTGTAAATTCATATTACAGTGGAATATGTTTATAACGACTTTTTTATGGTCGCAACGCATTTATGTTAGTATATTTATTTCATACAAAGTATTACGGTTATAACAAACACACGTTTATAGCAAACTTTTATATAACGAACTAATTTTTTGTACCTTTTTATGAATTTTCATATATATTTTTATGCTTGAACCAAACACATTAAAATTCAAAATTGCTTAATGAAAAATGTGCTGCAAATTTTAAAAATTTAAGCTTTTTACTTAAAACTTCACTAAAAAGGATTATAAACTGTATGAAATATAATCTAATGGAAGAATTGTTTAAATATTACAAACAAAAGTTAAAAAATTAAGAAAATTAAAGAAAAAAACCTGAAATTTTATTAATTTTTTTTTTAAATATTTACAACGCTTATAACGGACAAAATAGCCCGGTCCCTACGATTTCGTTATAGCCGTGCTCCATTGTATATGCAAATGCGCATTACACGTTCATATATTTGTATTTTAAATATGAAATTGTTTAAAATTTTCAACTTGATTTGATTACACAATTCATAAATTTTAAATAACCATAATATTCTAACAATTCGTTGCTGTTCTGGCAAAACAAGTCCGCTGTTGATAAAAAGTTTAATAAGAACACCTTTATATTGCACCTAAGCAATGGTTTTTTTTAAAAATATTTTATTAGAAATACAAAGTTTAAACATTTGTTAACATATTTGTAAAAAAAACTGAGCATAAAAATATGTCGCAAACTGTAAAATAACTCTGGTTTTTAGGGATTCTTATGAAACAGAACATCGAAAAATAGTTATATGTAGTTAACTTATAACGGGCCAACCTTTTCGTTTTCAACACAGTACGATAACTAAACGTTTTAAATGTTAAATAATAAACTTAAATACACTCAGGAAATTATGTTGGTAAAGACGACTGCAATTGTAGTCAAAAACAAATGAAATTTCATTTAAAGAAAGGACGACTTACATTTCATTAAATGCAACTAACATTGTTATTTGTTTTTAATGTTTCAAAAATGACTAACAATTGTAGTAAAAATGAACCACATGGTAGTAAAAAATAAACAAACATTTATTTTTTTTTTTAAATAACAAAAAACAACTGTAAAAAATGAATTTAAAAGCGTAAAACAGTCAGTTGATGTGAGTTGTTTTTTTAAATGAACTACAAGGTTAGTTAAAATTTTTATTTGTTCTACAAATGACTTACATTTACATTAAAAATAAAGAAACTGTATTACAACCCAAACAACTACATTTTTTTAAAGCAGAAGTTCCCTGAGTGTACAATAGTACTTATATGTAATCCAAAGTTGCTAAAATAATTGTCAAATAATTATGTGAAAAAATAATGTTTTGTCTTTTTTCAAAAATTATTTAAAAATGTGAAAAAGTCTAAAGTTTTTTATATTTTATTATTATGTTGATAATAAAATACGCAAACTTATATCTCTTCTTAAAAATTTCATTAATTTTTGTTAATAATTTTTAAAAATCTGACCGATTGGGTTGAAATAAAAAAGTCCTACAAATAGTTGAAAATTTAACTACAACAACAGAAAATATTAGTGTTTCCGGTTCGGTTAATAGATTAACCGATTCCTTGGTTAGTAGCCTCTATTTCGGTTATTTTTCACCAAAACTTCATAGTTTTCTTAGTTTTAGGTAAAACTAGCAAGAAAAAGAGGAACACTGTCTAAAATGTTATAAACTCGAGTGAAAGCAATAAGAATTAGATAAAATTATTTGAGTAACTAAAACAAGAAGATAGGCAAGGCAATTTCATATCTTCAAGTCATAAAACCATACCTACTATCGGCTAAAATTATATGAAATCATATATATTTTGATCCAATTAGATATAATTTAATGTCGCGGCTATGGACAAATCTCGGATAAAATTGTATCAAATTATATCTTATTTGATAATTGTAGATGCCCCATTTTTCGAATCAATTTGTGTGTGGATATATATGGGAACATATCAAAGGAGATATAATTATATTATACTACATATTAACATTTTTACACGGGTATGGTATTATATATAACATAACATAATTACGTCTTATATGCATACAAAATCTTAATGATGTTTGAAAATATATTATCATATATCAAACTGAATTGTTAATATTGTGTCATATATGGAGTTTTACATAATTATATCTTACATCATATGTAATTATATATTGATATGGCACCATATATAAGCATATCTTATATCACACACAAAAATATTTTTTATAAGACAGTATATATTATTATATCTTAAATTATATAACTTATATGCCACCATATATGATTACATATTGTGTTATAAATGTGAATATATTATATATGAAAATATATCTACCGTATCTTATTATGTATAGCATATATGCTTAATATCTGATTTTATAAAGGTCAATATACAATAATATATCTTTATATATGTTTCCACATAAGAAACATATAATAAGATGAGGCCATGAATGGCACCATATATAATATTAAATTATAATATATTTTAAGATGAAAAAAACATAAGATCATATATAATTTTTTTACTTTTGTCGTTACATGCATTTCGCACTGTTGTTGGAGTACAATTTTCCCAGTATGAGGACGGAAAATTAAAAAGAACTATAGTTATAAATTATGATTTTAAAATATGTTTACATGTTAAAATTAAAAAAAATAGCTTATTCATAACAATTAGGGTCTGTTTTAGGAGTTCATTATCTGAAAGGCAGCTTTTTTGGTTCCCTTTTATATACAAAATGTAGATATGTCCGTCTTTAATTCAAATTGTGTATTTTATATACAGTCAGTTAAAAAAGTCTACATACACCCTTTGATTTAGGGGTTTTATAGAGTTTGTGAAGAAAATTAAAAATATATTTATGTCAATATTTAAGGCATTAATAAATAAGTTTATTTATAAAATAAAAAAGTAATTCTTTTACATAATAAAAACAATAATAACAAAAACATTAAAAATTCATTGGAAAAAAGTATACAGACAGCTACAAAAATTTAACATTATTTTAAAATGTTATATAAAAAAATAAAAAAAATGTTAACTTTTAGTATTTGGTCGTCATCAATAACTGCTTTTAGTATTTGGTCGTCATCAATAACCTTTGATCTCTTGGACTTTTTTATCTGATTCCTTCTATTATTCACCATTAAAGTCAAATGAATGGATTGATGAATTTCTGGAAAATTTATCTGAGCTTTGCCTTTTTCAAATTAACGGTATTTATAACAATATTGGAAGATTGCTGGATTTAGTGTTTGTTAATGAACCTGCAGACTGCTCTCTAAAACGAACTGATCCAATTACAAAACCTGAGGACTGTTACCATCCTACTATTGAAATCAGCTGTAATTTACCACTGGTACTTAATCGTAAAAAACTGGACAAACCCGTAAAAACTTTCTGTTTTAAACGTGCTAATTACAACGATTTAAACTTTCTTCTATGTAATACAAACTGGCTACAATTGTTATCAATTTCCAACAATGCTTTAACTGCTATTGATGACATGATTAATATTTTTTATGAAACAATTTTTACGTATATGGAAGATTGCATCCCAAAACAATACGTTCGTAAACTTTCTGGCCCGCCGTGGAGCTCTAAACAATTATCGAGAATCAAAAATTTAAAAAATAAACGTTATAAAAACTACAAGAAATCTGGTTCTCTTACAGATTATGGTAAATATTCAGTTACACGAGCTGAATATCACTTACTTAATACGAAATTATATAATGAATATCTAAACAATATGAAACTAAATTTTAAACGAGATCCGAAGTCGTTCTATAAATTTGTTAATTCAAAGCGGAAGTCTTATGGATATCCACCTGTCATGAAATATTTATCTAATGAGTCTAGCGATGATTTACTGATAAGTGACATGTTTGTCAATTTTTTTGCTCGCTATGATGATTCGGTCAATTATCCAATCCCTTTAACTGAACAACAGTCGTTATCGTTTTCACTTCTTAAAAATATGTATTAAAAGCTTAAAATCTTCATTTTATCATGGACCTGATGGCATACCCAGTTGCATGCTAATTAATTGTGCTCATGCTTTAGCTACTCCTCTATCGATTATGTTTAATGTATCCATCAAATACGGTTATTTTCCTAAACAGTGGAAGGAGTCCTACATTATACCTTTATTTAAATCTGGTAATAAATCGGCGGTAACAAATTATAGAGGTATTGCTAAATTGAGTAATATCCCAAAACTATTCGAGAAATGTTTAACAGAACAACTATGTCATAATATCTCCTCCGTATTGTCACCATTTCAACACGGTTTCCGAAAAGGTTGCTCTACAACTACAAACCTGTTACACCTTACAACTTTAGTTAACCGGGGTTTTACCAAAAGCCAACATACTGATGCTATTTATACAGACTTCAGCAAAGCCTTTGACAAAGTAAATTACAATCTTCTTGTAAAAAAGTTATTTTTAATGGGATTCACAAACAACTGTTTGGATTGGATTAAATCTTATCTAAGTAACAGAAAACAACGCGTTCTATTTCACAATTCTTTATCTAAGAATATTGATGTTAAATCAGGAGTAACTCAGGGTAGCCATCTTGGACCTATTTTGTTTTCGTTATTCATTAATGATCTACCGTTAGTGATTAAATTTTCAAATGTTTTAATGTACGCTGATGATGTGAAAATCTTCCATAGCTTCGATAATTTTTCTGATCACATATACCTTCAGGAAGATTTGGACAGTCTTAACGAATGGTGCAGTTTAAATTTAAAGGAGTTAAACCTGAAAAAATGCAAACATATGAGATTTTTCAGAAAATTATGTGTTCCCGATTTATATTCTTTAGTGGGCTATCAGTTGGAGTTAGTTGATACCTTTAATGATCTTGGTGTTCTTTTGGATCCTAAATTAACTTTTATACAACATATTACTTTGACTGCAAATAAAGCACGCGGTGTGCTTTCACTTATCAAACGATGGGCAAAAGAATTCATTGAACCGAATATCACAAGGCATCTTTATACTTCCCTTGTAAGACCAATTTTGGAATACGGTTCCATAATCTGGGATCCTCAGGAAAATGTTCGTATCAAACTAATTGAGTCCGTCCAAAAACAATTTTTGCTATTCTGTTTACGGAGTTTTTATTTGGGGGCTGCAGCTGATCTTCCATCCTACACTATTAGACTGGCTCGCATCAAGCTGCCAACCTTGGAAAGCCGAAGAAAAATGATGAATGTTACGTTTTTATTCAAGCTGATTAATGGTGAAATTTGCTCGGAATTCCTCGTCAATAACCTGTTATTTAATGTTCCTCAACGCCCAGTGAGGTACTATATTCCTCTATTTATTCCATTTCACCGTCAAAATTATGCTGATGCTGATCCTCTTTTACGAATGAGCAATGATTTTAATAATTTTTATAATTGTATCGATTTTTCAAAAAATGTTAACTTTGTTAAACGTAGTATAATTTTAACTTTGAATGTCTGATTTCTGTGATATTATGTTAGGTATCTACTAATGTAATTTGTATGATATTGTCCAAAAAAAAAAAAAAAAAAAAAAAAAGTTATCAATGTTTCGCGGGTACTAATGTTATAATTTCGTACCGATTTTTCTAAAACGTCCCATATGTGCTCTATAGGGTTTAAGTCTGGAGACTGGGGTGGTGAATTGAGCTGTCTTGGGGCAGAGTATAGAACCCAGTCTTGAACAACGTGTGCAGTATGCTTAGGGTCGTTATCTTGTTGGAAAATCCATTGATTTCCCAGGCCCAAGCTATCAACAGATGACTGCAGATTATGTTCCAATATGTTCTTATATTAATAGCGGTTCATATTAACCACTACAAAAACCAAACTACCAACTCCAGATAACGCAATGGCGCCCCAAACCATAACGTTACCACCACCATGTTTGACAGCAGGTATTATATTTTTTGGATCAAGTGCTGTGTATGGTTTTCGCCAAACTTTGGACCGACCATCACTTCCAAAAATGTTATACTTACTTTCGTCGGTAAATATAACACGCTTCCAAAAATCAATATCCTGGTCTAGATGTGGTTTAGCAAACTAAAGGCGAAGTTTACAATTCTTCGCTGAAATTAGTGTTTTTTTGTGTGCCATTCTGCTATTAAATCCATTGTCATGTAAAACATTTATTATTGTTTCTTGGAGTAACAATTATATTGGAACATTTTTCAATGTGTTCCGCCAATTTTGGGGCACTTATTTTCGGATCCTGGTTGACTACTTTAATAATACTGCTAACATCGCGTCTCGAAAGCTTCTTATGTCTGCCAGATCGTGGCTTTTTTTCGGTACTATTGGTATTATTATAATTTATAATGATCGTCTGTACAGTAGCACGACTTAATTTAACTGTCTTAGCAATTTGAAGATAAGATGTAAGGAGTTGTCACGCTGTATGTAGACTTTTTCCCGCTAATAATTATGTTTTTCCAAGTTTGTAATAATTTTTATTAAAAATAAAAATTATGTTTTTTCGACCTTTAATTGTGCAATGAAAATGAAAAAAATTATGAAGTTCGAGGCCATACTCTATATTTCTTCATTAGGATATTGTCCTAACAAATAATCTATAGTGTTTTTTGTTTTCAAATTTATTATTTGACCCTTTCAGGACTGTGTTGATAGATCTATTTCGGGAATTTTCTAGGTTCCCATCATCAGAACACGTTTTGAAAGCAGTAACAATCCCATGCCAAACATCAAACATACATATGAACTAGTTTACTCACTACATGAGAACTAATATACATATGAGTTTGGAGTTAAAGATTATAACCACTGATCAAAAAATAAATTGAAAACTTGTTTGATGTGCAAGATCCACCTCTGGTGGATATTCAATACACGTTTTTTTGTTTCTCTCTCCTTTTTATATGTTGTTTAGTTTGTAAGCAAAACAGGGGAAGTAAACTTGGCGGTACTCTGCCTTTTATACAAGTTTGTTATTATTTTTATTAAAAATAAAAATTATGTTTTTTTCGACCTTTAATTGTGCAATGAAAATGAAAATTATGCAAGTTCGAGGCCATACTCTACATTTCTTCATTAGGATATTGTCCTAACAAATAATCTATAGAGTTTTTTGTTTTCAAATTTATTATTTGACCCTTTCAGGAATGTGCTGATAGATCTATTTCGGGAATTTTCTAGGTTCCCATCATCAGAACACGTTTTGAAAGCGGTAACAATCTCATGCCAAACAGCAAACATACATATGAACTAGTTTACTCACTACATGAGAACTAATATACATATGAGTTTGAAGTTAAAGATTATAACCATTGATCAAAAAATAAATTGAAAACTTGTTTGTAAATTGTTGCCGCTTTCAAAACGTGTTCTGATGATGGGAACCTAGAAAATTCCCGAAATAGATCTATCAACACATTCCTGAAAGGGTCAAATAATAAATTTGAAAACAAAAAACTCTATAGATTATTTGTTAGGACAATATCCTAATGAAGAAATATAGAGTATGGCCTCGAACTTGAATAATTTTCATTTTCAATTATGTTTTTCCCTAAAAATTTCTATGTTTTATTTTTTTCATATTTTTTTTTTTTTTCTTCAAAAAATCTTTATTTTAAATGCCTTAAACATTGATATAAAATGTTTTTCAATTATCGCTACTAATTCACTAGAACTTCAAATCTGTAGAGTGTATGTAGACTTTATTTCTTGACTGTATATATTTAAAATTAAATACACATATCATTTAAATTTCACATTAAATTAAACAGCAAATACATTTATAATTTTTTTTTTTATAACGTTGCTTAATATTATTTTTGTATTTTTTTTCAATAAAACACTCCCTTATTATTTCGCATGAATAACAAACCTTGATTCAATGTATGAGTCCGTATGTACGATACCTACATTCATCACTCACTTGTCATTTACAAATCCATCATGGTCGATATGGCTGTATATACAATTCAACTAATGAAAACATTATCATTATCAAACCTTGATATTAAAATTCAGCTACAACAATAACCAGATGAAAAAAAACAGAGGAAATACTACTCATACCCATGCAAACATAGATTATCACATTACACACATGATATATAACAAAATGTTTAACGATGTAGTATTTGAATGTTTACTTCGCATCCTGTCTAAATACATGTCAGCAGTTTTAAATACGTATTGCATCATTAGCGCTTTAAACCATATGAATGTGAGTGTTTTGGTTGTGTAGGAATATAATTTTAATACTGTGGACGGAAAGTTGACATATTGAAAATATCTAAAAATTCGTTTAAATTTTAAATTATTTTAAAAACAATTGTTGAACAATCAAAGACCCCAAGCCAACGAGCCACTGATTGTGAACCAAAACTAATTTGCTGGTCGACTTTAAGGGGTTAATGGGTCGGTCGATTTGGCACATACGATTGCTTAGGCACATCCTAGTTTACAAGGTCCATTAGGTAGACAAGATTTAGAATTTTGTTTATCAAATTTTAGAACAATTACTTAGAGTAAGTTCGGGTACTGTGGAATACCAATTTTATTTTTGTAGTTTTCCGCCAAAGTATTTGACGATAACTTTACAAACTCGATGTGGAAATATAACTCAATTTGTTGTATAAATGTGTTCCTTACAAAATTGCATTATGTTTATTGTCAAAAAAAAACCCAATGGGGAAAAGCATTGCCATATCAGTGGTTATATAAGTACATACGTATTTGGTAATAGCAAGTACTTAAAATTGTCATTACAAATCTCATTACTTTGATATGGGAATGTCGCGCAAAATAATGACATATCATTACTGAAAGAATTACAAAAAATATGATCTATTTCGACATGTTGTAATTGATAGATAAAAACATAAATGACTTGCTTGCACAAAATGTCATTACATTCCAGCTTACAATAAATCAAAAATAAGTAGATACATATTTACTTACTAAAAGTAAAAAAATGAGTCTAAAAATAGATTTTGAAAAAATGTGTTGATCATTATTTTTATATTGGAAATAATAATACAAATAAGTACTTTTGGGCATGCGCGGCACCAGCAATTAATATGAGGGGAATTTCATACGGCTTAGTGTGCAAGAAACAACAAACCTATTAACTTGAACATCATAGCGTATTCAATTTCCTTTTATATTATTTGCTACAGCCTTGTATGTAAAGGTTTCGCCATCTAACGTTTTTTTTTTTCAACTAGTGCTTATTTCGTGAATGGTAACACTTAGCTCATGTCTGATTTGACAAATAATTAGTTTTATCCTTCCGCTGAACGAATATGGTTGTGTATACGCTTGAACAACGCTTTGAAATATTGCGACATTACTTTGAAAATCATGGTAATGTTACAGAATGTGGCTGTTACAGTCAATGGCGATCGCTATCGGGCCATTTTTGTTCACAAAAATTGAAGAGATATTGGCAACATTTGGTTTCAACAGGACGGCGCTACGTGATACACAGCCGAAGCTATACTCGATGTTTTGCGCCCTGTTTTTGAAGATCGCATTATCAGCCGCAGAGCTGATGTCGTTTGGCCACCTCGGAGCTGCGATTTGACACCGTTGGACTATTATTTGTGGGGTACCGTCAAAGATAAGTGTTACGCCAACAAGCCAGAGACAATTGACGCTTTAAAGGACAATATTCGTGAAGCCATTGGTGAAATACAGCTGCACACAATCGATAATGTGCTTAAAAATTGGACCGATCGTGTAGGCTACTGCATGGCCAGCCGAGGCAGCCATTTGAATGAAATTATTTTCCATTATTAACCGGAAGGATTGTACTTTCAAATAAAAAAAGAAATTTGAGAAAATATTCAGTAGTTTTTTTTTATAGCATTTTCAAAAAAAAAAAAGTTATTTGGCGGACCCTTTATTATTTTTGCTATTAATATAACGGGAAAATTAGCTACTTATTGGTCAGTCCTTATTATTCGTGTTAAAGTAATGCGGAGAGTAAGCTAGTGATAACTGGTATTAAGGAAAGTAATGACTTGCCATTACCGTTTCTACACTGGGAAGTTATACACGAAAAACATTAGGTACCCAAAAAGTCTACGTTAGGGCTATATACATACATAGGGTGATGCAGTCACGACCCGCCGAATTTCACCAGCGTATTCTTTGACTCATTTCATGAAAATATGTACACTACGACCATCCCCGAAAAAAAGTGTGCAAAATGGCATCGGATTGAAAATTTGCGGATTGGAGGTCCAGAGGTAGTAGAGCAAAAATGCTAATTTCTAAGCCAGTGGTCCGATTTTTTTGTTTTTGTGCTTTTTGGAAAGGGAGACCTTTCACAATCAATAAAAAAAAATTAAAAAAAGTGAAATCGCTTTTAAAAAAAAGTTGGAAAAAAGACATAAGAACGTGCACATAACGCCAATTTGCTCAGCCAGAGGGCAGGTAACTTATGGTTTTGTTTTCACCTAAAAGATATAAGTTATTACCATTTGACTGAAATGACCCTCCGACCAATAATTTTAAAATATTCAAACCGCTGCCATTTTGTACACTTACATTTTCAGGGATGGTCGTAGTGGACATATTGTCATGAAATGAGCCAAGGAATACGCTGGTGAAATTCGGCGGGTCGTAACTGAATCACGCTGTATATTTTCATACTATTTTGTATATGTCATAAAAAAAAATAGAATCGTAATTAACGACTTGGAGTGCACAGTGGGACATATCACAATATTTTTGGAAATAATTCGGCAATCTCTTACTTAGTGGTCCGATGGCAATGAAATTTGGAACAGGCATAAATGACATAATATTGATCATATATTTTGATTTGGAATCTTGCAAACCCTCGGCATCGGCGACTTGACCATCCAATAGAAAAAAAACATGGTGACATATGCAGGTTTTCTCCAATAGTTACCGAAATATTTCCATTAGAAAATGTGAAATTCCAAATTTCGAAATTCCAAATTCCAAATTCCGACTCAGATCCAAAAATTTGGGAAATCCTAATAGGAAAGTAAAAATTTCATTTAATTTTTTTTTTTTATTTTTATAAGCCACGATTTTTTTTTTAAAGAAATTTCGGAAATTCTTCCTATTAATGTGTTGCTTTTTTCGGAAAGGAGATAGCGGAGAGATAAAAGGTGGTGCAAGATGAAGGGCTTCAAACATGGCCACACTGTAATTGCGCGCGATAATAAGTCTTAGAACAGTTGCTGCTCGCCACCTGATGTAGAGTTGGCGAATTTATTGAAGCTTTTTGTTTTATAGCCCTGATTCATTATTTTACTTCGGTGGGGTTAAGTGATATGGGAACACCGAAGATGGGCGCAGCTATAGATATAAGTGATAGAAAACTCATATATATTATTTTTCTAAATTGATGTTGTCGTCACCGGGAATCGAACACGGGACCATCTGTATAACAGTCCAACGAGCTGGTTGCTTTTTCATAAGATTTTTGTACTTTTATAAACCACAACTATTTGGTTTGATTTTGATATCCCTGATTAGGATTTTGATAGTTTTATACATATAACTAAAATATTTAGTTTTATTTTGCTACCTTTTAAAAAGAAGTTGATAGTAACTTAATGTTGGTACTTATTTAGTTTGATATTGATACTTTTATAAATCACCCTAATTTAGCTTGTTTTTTATATCTTTTTTATACAGTACGACTTTGGTAGATTTTAATAAGATCTACCAAGAATATTTATGTTGATTTTGGTACATTGTAGCAGGATTTAGGTAATATAATAAACCGATATTACACTCCAAATATGTCATGTATAGAAAAACGAAATTTTATTTAGTTAAATTAATTTTTGTGCATTGCACGGAAATTTTGTGAATATTAATAAATTTTTGTAATTCCGATTGTAACTATTAATTCGTATATTACGAAAATTCGGTAAATATTACGAACACAATTTTAAAAATAAAGCATTACGATTTTTTGGTAAATATTACAAAACTTTCGTAAATTTATGTATAGTCATTGTTAATCCAGAGGTAGTAGAGCAAAAATGCTAATTTCTAAGCCAGTGGTCCGATTTTTTTGTTTTTGTGCTTTTTGGAAAGGGAGACCTTTCACAATCAATAAAAAAAAATTAAAAAAAGTGAAATCGCTTTTAAAAAAAGTTGGAAAAAAGACATAAGAACGTGCACATAACGCCAATTTGCTCAGCCAGAGGGCAGGTAACTTATGGTTTTGTTTTCACCTAAAAGATATAAGTTATTACCATTTGACTGAAATGACCCTCCGACCAATAATTTTAAAATATTCAAACCGCTGCCATTTTGTACACTTGCATTTTCAGGGATGGTCGTAGTGGACATATTGTCATGAAATGAGCCAAGGAATACGCTGGTGAAATTCGGCGGGTCGTAACTGAATCACGCTGTATATTTTCATACTATTTTGTATATGTCATAAAAAAAAAATAGAATCGTAATTAACGACTTGGAGTGCACAGTGGGACATATCACAATATTTTTGGAAATAATTCGGCAATCTCTTACTTAGTGGTCCGATGGCAATGAAATTTGGAACAGGCATAAATGACATAATATTGATCATATATTTTGATTTGGAATCTTGCAAACCCTCGGCATCGGCGACTTGACCATCCAATAGAAAAAAAACATGGTGACATATGCAGGTTTTCTCCAATAGTTACCGAAATATTTCCATTAGAAAATGTGAAATTCCAAATTTCGAAATTCCAAATTCCAAATTCCGACTCAGATCCAAAAATTTGGGAAATCCTAATAGGAAAGTAAAAATTTCATTTAATTTTTTTTTATTATTTTTATAAGCCACGATTTTTTTTTTAAAGAAATTTCGGAAATTCTTCCTATTAATGTGTTGCTTTTTTCGGAAAGGAGATAGCGGAGAGATAAAAGGTGGTGCAAGATGAAGGGCTTCAAACATGGCCACACTGTAATTGCGCGCGATAATAAGTCTTAGAACAGTTGCTGCTCGCCACCTGATGTAGAGTTGGCGAATTTATTGAAGCTTTTTGTTTTATAGCCCTGATTCATTATTTTACTTCGGTGGGGTTAAGTGATATGGGAACACCGAAGATGGGCGCAGCTATAGATATAAGTGATAGAAAACTCATATATATTATTTTTCTAAATTGATGTTGTCGTCACCGGGAATCGAACACGGGACCATCTGTATAACAGTCCAACGAGCTGGTTGCTTTTTCATAAGATTTTTGTACTTTTATAAACCACAACTATTTGGTTTGATTTTGATATCCCTGATTAGGATTTTGATAGTTTTATACATATAACTAAAATATTTAGTTTTATTTTGCTACCTTTTAAAAAGAAGTTGATAGTAACTTAATGTTGGTACTTATTTAGTTTGATATTGATACTTTTATAAATCACCCTAATTTAGCTTGTTTTTTATATCTTTTTTATACAGTACGACTTTGGTAGATTTTAATAAGATCTACCAAGAATATTTATGTTGATTTTGGTACATTGTAGCAGGATTTAGGTAATATAATAAACCGATATTACACTCCAAATATGTCATGTATAGAAAAACGAAATTTTATTTAGTTAAATTAATTTTTGTGCATTGCACGGAAATTTTGTGAATATTAATAAATTTTTGTAATTCCGATTGTAACTATTAATTCGTATATTACGAAAATTCGGTAAATATTACGAACACAATTTTAAAAATAAAGCATTACGATTTTTTTGGTAAATATTACAAAACTTTCGTAAATTTATGTATAGTCATTGTTAATTTTACAAAATATTTTGTTTCCTAAAATGAACAAAACATTTCGTAAATCCAGAAACTTTTCGTTTATTTAACACATTTAGATGTACTAAAATGTTTCATAAAAAAACAAAAATACCGTGAATATTACGAAAAAATAAAAAAAAAAAAAAAATAAAAAAAAAAATTTTATACCTTTTAATTAAATATAGATATTTTTTAATTAAATCAAGGTACTTTTATAAACCATGCCTCAGAAGTTTGATTTTTGTACTTTTATATACCACGATACAATAGTCTGGGTTTAATACCTTTAAATTCAATCAAGGTAATTTTATAAACCACGATTATTTAGTTTGATATTGGTACCTTTTAAAAGGACCTTAGTATTTTTGTAGACCCTTGTTCTCTAGTGTGATTTTTAGTACTGATTAATAAGATTTTGGTAATTTTTTAAACCACGATTATTTAGTTGGTCCCTTTTAAAAGGGCCTTAGTACTTTTGTAGACCATTGTTCTCTAGTGTGATTTTTGGTACTGATTACTAAGATTTTGGTACTGTTAAAAACCACGATATTGGTACCTTTATAGGACCTTAGTACTTTTGTAGACCATTGTTCTCTAGTGTGATTTTTAACATTTATTAATAAGATTTTGGTACTTTTGTGTACCACGAATATTTACTTTTATTTTGGAACTTTTTGTAAGACTTTAGTACGTTTATAAACCACAATTATTTAGTTTGATTTCGGTAATGCTTAATACAATTTATAACAATAAAAAACACGAACTTTTTGTAGCAATAAAAATGTTAAAACATGCCAAAAACTTATTGAACATATGGTAAAATACATCCTGCAAATACGACGTTTACAAAAATGATTATAGCCTACTAAATGAATTTGCAGGCATCTGATATTTAGGTAACAATCAACATATCCGCATTTATTTTATTAGAAAAGAGCAGTTATAGCGAAAAAATAACGAACAGCAAAAAATAACTACAACAATAGTAGGTACAGTTAAGGATAAAGTATGTGGTACAAAGTAACAAAGTGATTTTATGCATTAGTAAAATGCTTATGAAAAAAACTTGTATGTTTAAAAAAAAATCTTTATTGCCAACTTTACACAAGATTTCCATTTAAGTCAAGAACAATGCAACTATGTAAAGTATAAAATGTTGTCTTTCATTTGCGCCATTACATTTCAATTTTGATTAATTGTTCAAAAGTTATGGCAAATTTTGTGAAATGGGTTTTTATATATTTTAAAATTAATGTACCACTTAAGAGGCTAATAATTTTAGACAATCCCGTAATAAAAAGCCGTAGATTGTTTGGATATCCGAATTTTTGTAAAAAAAAAATTGTGATTGTTTAATTTTTATATATTTATATGAAATAAGTATATGGCACAAAATTATAAATTGCTTAAAATCTTTGGATATTTTATTTCTAACGAGCTTTTAAATTATACATTTTGTAGAGAACTTTTAGGTAACGCTGTTATTGTATGCATTTCAAGTGTAAATGTATTCTGGATTGAAAATATGATTCCAAATGACTATAAGAGTCATACTGACATTAAGAAAATAATTTTATGGATATTTTTCCCTGAAAATCAATAAATTTGTGCACATATTAATAACAAAACTTTGTGTTTTAATTTTAGTAAAATTTAACGTATTGAAATTGGCTAAAAATTATATAAGCAGGGGTTCTTGCAAGCCCATAAATTGAGCTCGATTTAGGCGTAGAGATAAGGATTTAAACAAGTTTGATATAATTTTTATTAAAAACATAATTTTTATTTTTAATAAAAATTATATCAAACTTGTATAAAAGACAAAGTACAGTCTAGTTTACTCCCCCTGTTTTTGTTTATAGACAAAACAAAAAAATAAAAAGGAGGAATAAACAAAAAACGTGTATTGAATATCCACCAAAGGTGTAACTTGCACATAACACACAAGTTTTCAATTTATTATTAGATCAATGGTGATAATCTTTAACTTCGAGCTCATATATTAGTTCTCATGTAGTGAGTAAACTAGTTTGTATTAATGTTTGATGTATAGCATGGGATTGTTACATCTTTCAAAACGTGTTCTGATGATGGGAACCTAGAAATTCCCGAAATAGATATATCAACACATTCCTGAAAGGGTGAAATAATAAACTGGAATACAAAAAAACTCTATAGATTATTTGTTAGGACAATATCCTAACAAAAAAACATAGTGTGTGGCCTCGAACTTGGATAAGGATTTAAAATTATGTAAGTTTTATATAAATTGACTAAAGCTTTTTGAAATTATTAGTTAATATTACTATTTAATTTACCCAACAAAAACTGTTCTTGCAAAGAATGATTCCAATTGAGTATTTTCATCAATGAATTTAACATTTACTTATCATAGGAATTAATCAATGCTGCAAAATAAATTCCTAGAAATATGTTATGTTTAGGCAGAAAACTTTCAAAGAATGATATTTGGAATGCTTCCTTCCTATGACAAGCCAATGTTAAATTAATAATTGAAAATGACAAATTAGAAGTCAAAAAATGTTTGGTAGGTAAGTATTATATTTTGTACCATATAATTATTTCTTAAGGAATTTTTTTTTTATTTTTCTTACAGTGGCAAAAAAAAGACAGATTGTTAAAAATATTTTGGTAAAATTTAACGGATTGAAATTGAACAAAAATTATATAAAAAGAGACTTTTCAAATGCCCTAAAATTTAATTCGAATTAGTCTTAGAGACTGCAATGACTTAAAATGTAATAAGCTTTATATAAATTTACTTAAGTTTTTGTAAATTTTAATTGTAATCCATTTTATTCCATATAATTATTTTCTATGGAATCTTTTTTCATTGTCCTAGTGTGACAACAAAAAACTATAGATTATTAAAAATATTTTATTTAAAAAGAAACTATTTGATGTTTAAAGTCCCAGTTTCCTATAACTGGATAAAATATATTTCAAATTAACACTTGTACCATATATTTATTTTCTTATCTGTACTAAAACCAACAAAAATGTGTTTGGTACACAATATAAATCTATTCACACATTATGTGACAGGCCAAAAACAAACGATAAATGATATCAATCAAAGCGTAAATCCTTAATGATGTTGGCAAACTCACACACATACGTATCCATAGATATAATTACATTTAAAACACCCCGATATTTAACGCTTGTCAACATATGCTATAATACATGCTTACTCATACATGTGTAGAAGTCATAGTTATATGGCACAATTTAGAAATTGGAGGACATTTTACGCCTCTATTTTTCATATTTCATTCATTTTACAACAAAAACCGGAAATTAGATGTTAATCCTGGCTAAATTGGAACAAAAATATATTTTATTATATGGGTCGATATTATTGTGATTTTATAAGTCCACACCAATTTTAGTAATTTATCGAATAAATCTGTTTATAGCCTGTATAGAATAACTGAAAATATAAATTACACTAACAAGGAAACTAACAGTTCTGAATCTGCAGATTTTAATGAAACTTGGATATGTTGTTAAGGGAAAAAAAATTTTAGACACGGATATTTTTAGGTGCGCAATCGCACGTTTAGGAGAAAAAAATTTATTTCAAAAATTATAACATTATTTATTTAAAAACATCTTTAACTTTAAAATTTAAGAAATTCAGATTTTTTGTACGCAGTATTAAAGTACTCGATAAAAAAAATTTTGATACCAATATTGTCTATGCTGTTTGATCAGGGTTGCCACTTATTAAATAAATATTTAAAATATGGGTTTTAAAAGCACTTTGGGAAAAGTCGAGTTAAAGCCAAACAATTATGAAAATTAAAAAAGCTCAGACACACCCTCGATTAAATTAAATAAGCACACTGAGAGAATTATCTATCATGATGAAACAATTTCACAGAATGTTTTTCGTAGTTTCAATGAAGAATTTCATTATATCCTAGAAATTTTATTGATATTAAGAAATTTTCCATAAACTTTTTTTCATAAAATTTCATAGTTTCATAAAAAAAAATCATTTGATTTTCTAAATGATCTCTTCATAAATTTAATGAAAATTTTCTTTAGAGCTATGAAATTATATCAAATATTTATTTTTTAATTTTTTCTAAAATTTCATAATTTCATTAATTTTCATACATTTCAAAATTTTATGAAACTGTTTCATAAATTCTATAAACGCTTCATTGCCGGGATGATTCATAAGTTTTGTGGAGATTTTCATTAATTCTAAAAAATATGTCATAATCATTGACTTGAAATGAAACCTGTTTCATAGATTATATGAAAAGTTTCAATGGACGAGTTGCAGTGGCAATTTTCATTAAGGCTATGGAGAAATTCATTACTGAAGTGAAGATAATTTTCTCAGTGTAGCTCCAATACATTTTTCAAGACATTTATGAAGAGTTTTATTAACTCAAGAAACTTCTTAATATTAAAAATGTTATGAAATTGTTTCATAAATTCTATAAACACTTCATTGCCGGTATGAATCATTTGTTTTATAAATATTTTCATTAATTCTACGCAAATTTCATAACCATTGACTTAAATTAAACCTATTTCATAGATTCTATGAAAAGTTTCAATGCACGAGTTCCACTAACAATTTTCATTAAAGTTTTGAAGAAATGCATTACTGAAGTGAGGATAATTCTTTCAGTGCATTATTATATGTTAATTTGAGCTCAAACCTACAACAACTTCCCAAACAAATGTGGTATTTGAAAAAATAGTTTTTTAAATAACAAATATGTTCGGACATGCACAGACATGCTTTGTATACCAGCGGGTGCATCTTCAAAATACCTTTCATTTGATAACCAATTTGCATATGTTTAATAATTTATATACGAAATATAGTAAAAAACGTTAAATTTGGTAATTTTTTAAACAACTTTTTTACAACTAAACGTAACAGTGCGCAACTAAAAATAAAAACGTTTCTAGTATATTTTGTTTGCCTTTACAACATATCTTAGTTTCATTCAAAACGGAGGATTCACCATTTCATACGCATAGCGAAAACGTTTTATTAAAAATAGTTTCATTAACATTATGAATCTTTTTCATATGGGTTAAGAAATTTTGCATTGTCTTTGTGTAGAAAACTTACTGCAACATACATTTTTTAATTAATGGGCTCATAAATTGTGAGATATGAAATATTTTTGTTTTTAAGAATGTCGTAAAAATGTCCTAAGGTGGCATCAAAAACGGACAATATTTCTGGAATAATTTTAAAATCTCCAATATCAAATTTTAAAAAAATTGAGATTTGGTACTTCATGGAATTGTAAAATGCATATTAGGGAATGAAAATAAATAAATTTAAAAATATTCCCACTTGGGTATGGGTAAAGACTTGATTTTTGCGGATTTCAAGGAACTTGTATTTTTTGGTTATAACATTTGTAATAAAATATTTAAAATCGAAAATTAACTACTCGTGTACTTTTTGTTTTTTAATTTTATCATAATTAAATACTTAAGATAACAAAAAATTATTTTTGGGCATAATTAACCCATGTTGATCTATGGCCCAAAATGACCCCAGACTTTTTTATTTCAATTTACAAAAATCGTCAAAGCTGTGCTTACTGCTACTGAATTTTAAGAAACGTGTCTTGAAATATTATGACGCAATGTGTGAAGCTGCTGTGCTATAAATTTTGTCAAAACTGCACAACGTTAAGCCGGGCCGTGCCGCATTGAGATTACAGGAGTTACTGCGGAATGTGTATTGAAACTACCGGGCCAAAGCCATTTCTTTAATCCTTTAAAAAAATATTTTGAACTTAATTAACCCTTAGATGCGCTTGGTGTCAATATGATGTTCCACATCTTATAATTTATGAGTCCATTAAATAAAAAAATTATGGTCTCGTAATTAACTTCAAAAAATTTTGGGATGTGTGTTCGGAATTTCTAGCCAAGTGGTATTTGGCACATAATTGGTCTGTAGAGCATTTTATTACTGGGCTAGTTCTTAACTGATTTTGAATTTTTATTCGCCATTTTAAAAACATTGTTTTGTCTTTATGTGGATTAATGTATCATTTAAATAAAAACTAGTACGACAGTTTAAATTTTCAATCGATTTGCGACTCGACTTTTCTTTATATTATTATCGGCACGAAGAGGGTTATTTTAAATTAGTTTTGAATTGAGCCAATTTTGACAATTTTCTGTGTACATAGCACGGTTTAAAAGCGAGAAATCCTTAGAGTTAAAATTTCGAAAATTTTGCAAAATAAAAATGTTTTAAAATGAACACAATTTTCAAAAGTCTCGAAAATTATGTTGACGTGAAACCGTTGATACCAAACACAAAGTAAGATTGAAGCTTAAACTTAAACTTAAAAAAAAGCTCTATTTTTGGTATACGGGCATATAGGATTCCAAAGGAATACGTGTAAGAGACTTCGTCTTAACTTGAAAACTTATAGACGGATTTTTATGAAATTTGGCAGAAAGATTATATTAAGTGTTATAAGCAAAGTTTTTAAGTTTAATTAATATATGTTGAAGTTAAGGTGTGTTTTCGCTCAATGTCACGTTTTTCGAAAAACGAAAATCGCAATATCTTCTTTGCTAACTAACAGCACAATAAAGGTAATTTTTGGACTGTAGTTATATCTTGGTAAGAGGAATAATTTATGCCTAAAGTTATTTATTTTTAAGGATTAGTTTTTAAGATTTGCTCTTAACCTTTTTTGGACCAAATCGCCTAAAATATGCAACAACGAAAAAGTTTTGGTAGAAGAATATATTGTATATTTTTCAAATGGTGTAATTTTCATTGCCAAAATGCTTATGCCAGTTTGAGGGTTAAATTGTTTCACATACAAAAGAGGCAAATTTGAAAATTCGTTGACTTTACAGCTGATTTTGAAAAGTGGCCATATAACGTTGAACACATCTAATATACAACCTATAAACTCAATTGTGTTGAAGTGACGTCTAAATATAAGGAGAAGTATTTTAAATTTTTTTTATGGTAAATCAACAATATTGTCAGATTTTTATAACTTATCATTGGTAAAAGTGGGGTTTGTGGTTGCAAAAGTTACACAGTGAGAATTTCTTAAACGAGTTTTATTAAATTTTAATCACTAAACTAATGAAGTCTTCTTCACAACCAGAATGAAAAATTTCTTGAACTTTATGAAAAAGCTTCATGGTTTTAATGAAAATTTTTCATTAATAAATAATATGAATATTTTTAATAAAATTTATGAAAAACTGCATTAATTTAATGTACAGTTACAATTCCTACATCTAATGCAAAATTTCATTGATATCATGCAGATAATTCCTCAGTGTATATTCTATTTTTGAATTCAACATTTTCTTTAAAGTGACAAATCAAAAACCTCATGATACAAATCTATATATAAAATGAAAACTAATGCCTCACAATCACAAACATTTTATGTCTGCTGTTTCAATTAGAATGTTCAAATATTTGTTAGACATTAAAATAAATTTAAAAAACTTCTTAACCCGTTATTGCCTGACCCCCAATTCCATTGTCCAATGTCGATGAAACTTTACACATATCAATATTAATATCTAAAAAAAAAATACTTGGGACAAATGACTTGACCACTGATATAAAATAATTCCGACATGTTTTCTGAATGAAATATTTTTTTTGTGTCTTTCCCGTAAAACTCATAGTTTTTACTTAAAAATAATCGATATTTCAAGCAAGGGTATTTCATAAAACTGTAAAATGCGTATTTTAGTGGCTTTGTCACAAAATTGTACCTATTGTCCTAAACAGCTAAATATTTTTTGTATGATAAAGCAAAATGTGAGCAAACAAGAAAGTTTTTTTTTTTTTTTTTTTTTTTTTATTTAAATTTATTTTCATCGGGATAAACATTAATTGCATTTATAGTAATTAAATGTGCTAAAGTCCCAAAACTTATTTAACAAATTGTGAAAAGCAATCTGATGTAGGCGTGTCCCTATCCGGATTTTATTCCTGCCTAAGGAAATCTTCAGGGGACTTGTTATTAGACTTTCTAGAGATATTTGTTATGTTAAATCACAAACTCAATGAGAATTTCTTGTCCTCGTCTAGGAGCGAGATTCAAAATTTAAAATATCAAAGAAAAAACAAAAACAACAACAAAAAATTGTCACAATTGGCTTTGTCATCTTCCAAATACTACTCTGTTTTTTTGACAGACCTAGCAATGTAGTGACGTTTATTCAAGTAAATCAACAATAGAAAATCATACGTTTTCTATTAGTGTCAGTTACATTTAAATTTGCACAAGCACCTGCATATTTGTTATTTAAATTTATTTTCATCGGGATAAACATTAATTGCATTTATAATAATTAAATGTGCTAAAGTCCCAAAACTTATTTAACAAATTGTGAAAAGCAATCTGATGTAGGCGTGTCCCTATCCGGATTTCATTCCTGCCTAAGGAAATCTTCAGGGGACTTGTTATTAGACTTTCTAGAGATATTTGTTATGTTAAATCACAAACTCAATAAGAATTTCTTGTCCTCGTCTAGGAGCGAGATTCAAAATTTAAAATATCAAAGAAAAAACAAAAACAACAACAAAAAATTGTCACAATTGGCTTTGTCATCTTCCAAATACTACTCTGTTTTTTTGACAGACCTAGCAATGTAGTGACGTTTATTCAAGTAAATCAACAATAGAAAATCATATGTTTTCTATTAGTGTCAGTTACATTTAAATTTGCACAAGCACCTGCATATTTGTTATTTAAATTTATTTTCATCGGGATAAACATTAATTGCATTTATAGTTTTAATATTTTTCAGTTGCTTAATTTTTTAGAACCATTCTATTTTTTCGAGTATGTAAATTTGCAGACTTTTGTACCACTAATTACCCCCCTGGAAGGATGTGAAATTTTACCCCAACATTTTCTTAAAGTAGATTTATTATTTCTCTACATGCCTGTGAAAACCAATTGGATGTATATATTAACTCTTTCTATCTATATTATTTTTAAGATGGCTCCTTTTTGGGTATTTAAATACCCAAAAGGCAGGAATGGGTTAAGCAGACAAAAAAAATTAATACAAACCCCTACAAAATTGAGTTGTATCTATCTGTCTCGTTAGCTTTATTTATTTTTGTTTTATTTTCAAAATAATATTTAAATATGTTATAACATAATATTTCTAGTGTTTAACATAGTTGACTTCTTATATCGTACCATGTTAAAGCAACAATAAAACTGATTGTTCAAAAAAGTTCTGTTAGATTGCGACATAAAATACGAAAGCATTTGAATGTTATGCTTCAAGGCATAAAATTCTTAAATAAAAAATGGTGACATTATAAAAAAAATTTGTGGTTAAAATTTTAAAGTCACATAGAGTTGAAATTTAAAAAACTAAATTTTTTATAAATTTCTATTTACTTATTTAAAAAATCTGCCATAACAGGGCTGGCAAAACTTTGACACACGTGGCAGTAGTGGAACTCGAGAGGATTTTTGGTGTTACGCGACATTTTCTTGAACATTTTCAATTATCGTAATATAACAATTTAATGAAAAAATTTTGTTAGAAAATTTATCACAGGTTTGAATACTTATTTTTACTATTAAAATATGTGCTTTAATCCAAAAATTTAAACTTTTTTACTAAAAGTTGTGAATCGTCTTTTGAAATAATAAAAGAATATCCCAGTGTAGCAACGGCATTGAAAATATTTTTTTAGACTCATTATTTTTTCAACTTCTGTAAGTACATATATAACTACTTATTTTTGATTTTTTGTAAGCTGTAATGAAATGACAGTTTGTGCAAGCAAATCATCTATGACCTGCCTAGAAGCGGTAATAACATATTTTTTAAATAAAAAGAGAATTTTAGGTCAAAGTTTAGTAACGTCATGATGCTTGTTAGGAAAATAACCTAGCCACGTGTTTGATTACTAAGAAGACGAGGATGGAACACAATTGATTAATAGGATTTTTTGTTAAAGCTCTGCCTATTCTGGAGGCTCTAGCTTTTCTTAAACTTCGGATTCTAATGAGATCTATAGCCAGATCGAAATATTAGTATCAACCTAGCTAATATTTTTGAATTTGCTTTATTTACTTTTCTCACTTTTCTCACTACCAGAAATGACACCATCTTACTATAGTCATTACATTAACACTAATTACTACAAAAATAATGCCCGAGTTAAACCATTTACATATAATCACGCATTATTTTATATAAGTATATACTCGTATGTTATTATATGTACATACATATATTAATGTATCTTTATATAGAAATTTTTTTTCTTTTAAATTTTTAATACGATCCCACACATAATTACATCTTATTACATATTTACCAATATATAATCGTATATAATACATAAAATCATATATGGTTAATCTAATTATGTCCGAATACATGTGTAATTAGATATGACTCAATCAGAACGATATATAATAACATACAGTGGAATATTCGAAAAAATATATTTAATTTTGGATAAAATGATACATTGACCTATTCATAGTTATATATCGTTCCATAGCAGAACAATTTAGATCTTTTTCTAGAAAGAACTATATATTGCCACATTTAAAGTCTGTTACACAGCCATTAGCCTGTCCCCAATTAAAAATCTGTGAATTTTAATTTAGATGGTTAATCTAATTATGTCCGAGTACATGTGTAATTATATATGACACAATCAGAACGATATATAATATCATATAGTGGAATATTCGAAAAAAAAAGTATTTCATTTTTGATAAAATGATACATTGGCCTATTCATAGTTATATATCGTTCCATACCAGAACAATTTAGATATTTTTTTTAGATAAAACTATATATTGCCACATTTAAAGTCTGTTACACAACCATTAGCCTGTCCCCAATTAAAAATCTGTGCATTTCGTTCTCGTTTGTGGATAAAAACCAAAGATTTTTGTTAATACTCTAACCGGCAAGCCCGCCTCCAGGCGGAATATTTTTGAATTGGCCATAAGTTTTTCAAATGAGTAATTTATAATAAGAACTTCGGATATTTCGATTGAAAATCAAATTTGCAAAATATTTTGTGAAGTAATTTTTTATGTGGATGGCACGATTTTGAAGCGAGCAAGCGGTAAAGTTAAAATTTCGTAAAATTTCAAATAATAAATAATCTAAAATGATCACTGTTTTAAAAATTTTGAAAACATATTCATGTTAATGTTAAACCGTTGATAATAAACACAAAGTAATATTGAAGCTTAAACTTAAAAAAAGCTCTACTTTTGTTATAAGGAGATACGGGATTCCAAAGGGGTACCTGTAAAGGACATGATCTGGACTCTAAAACTTAAGGACGGTCTATTATGAAATTTGTTAAAGAAACTTTTTCATTAGTCTTATGAAATTTTTAATATATAATATGAAATTTTACATAAAAATTTGTGATAACTGCATTAATTGAATGAAAAGTTTCAATGGACGAGTTTCAGTCACAATTCATAGATCTAATGCAGAAACTTTCATGGGGAGGACGTTGACGTGTCTTTGCCTAGCTACCTGAAATTTAATATAATGCGTTCCTTTCGAATATGACTTTACCAATTGGTATGATACTTTTGTCTTTTTGGCCATAAACGTTGTAAAAATAGGGGTAAAAGGGGGAAAAAGTCTCCCCCTTGACGTTCAAGCCAAACCATTTAAACAAGGAACTTGAAATTTTGTATATAAGTCATTCCGAACGAATTTTGACATCACTATTTTTCTTTGCTTTGAAAATTTGCAGATGTATTCTTTTTTCAAAAATATTTCCCACGTATTTTTGAAAAAAAATTCAAAAAAAAACATTTTTCAACATGTCGATATTTTATTTAAATGAACCAACATAGAACAAAATAATCGTGGTTTATAAATGTACAAAAATCTTGCTAAAAAGTACCAAAATAATACAAAAAATCGCAGTTTATAAAAGTGACTAAATCGCATTGAAATGTACTAAAAGTTATTTAAAACACCGAAATTTTATTAAAAACTAGTATATTCTTCTTTAAATATACCTAAATCGTATATACGAGTAAAGTACAACATCAAACTAAATAATTGTTGCTAATAAAACTAACAATACCTTATAAGAAGTGAGAATTTAAATATATCTTAATTTTCTTTGTCAATCATACGCACCCATAGTTTAGATTAAAAAAAAGTTATTTTCAAACCCAAAAGAAAAACGTCTTGTAAACATTTTTTTAATTGGTGTTATTGTCTCTTTAAAAATTAATTTTTACACCTTTAAGCAATTGTAATTTTACACCTCCCACCTATTGTATTATAGACAATGTGTTCTATTACAACGCATGATGCATACATAACTTTGTTGTTATTGTCGTTGAAGGCATAAAATACACAGATTTAGTTTTTATCATCTTTTTCTTATTCAGAAGATGAGTTTACCTTAACTGTAGTAGTTTGGTTTTTTCCTTTTTTTTAATTTATCTTTTACAATTCATTATTTACCGACCAACCTCAAACAATGTTGTTGCATTGTTATTTTAAATTGCAGCGTTATTGTCGTTAGTAGTTGTTTTTTGTTTCGGTTTACCATGAAACTTCCTTTTTTAACATTTCTAAGGCAATTTCCGGTAGAATGCATACATTGTTTATGCATTTATATGTATGTTAGTATAGGTGGGCGGTTGTATGTGTTTATATGTATGCAAGGAATAGTACGAATATACTTTCATCTCCATGGTTATATATGAGTTTTTACCTGCATGTGCGTATGCATGAATGTATGAGTTTTCTTTTGTTGTGTAAATACACCAACAAACATACTATAAGGGAATGTTAGCTAATGTGGATCCACAATTTTCAAAACAAATTACAAAACTCTCCAAAAGCGTATAAAATTTTTGGAAAATGATGTAAAATCGACAAAAAGTTATACTTAAATTTATTTAAATTGTGTTCATCAAAACGCTTTGATACCCTTAAAAAAAGGTAAAAGTAAGGAAATATATCAACGGCCCACTTTAGCGAACATTTGTTTTTTTTTGGAATTAATTAGTATTCCCAGGTGAAAATGTTCATATATTGTCATATATGGCCACATATATAAGTTCATATATGAATCAATACATGTATGGATCCGAAATTTGAGGGTATAAGGACATATATAGTCATATAGTTATAATGCCATATATGAATGTTCATATATGATCATTAGGGTGGGGCGATTTGAACATCTTAATGGGCGCTTCTCGTTTCTGATTCTTGGGATTGTACTGAGCAAAAAAGTCCAGTTGACCATACGTCTACGGAGAAAATCGAGCTTCCAGATTTTGACTTTTTAGCCAATGTGTGGGATGGACTATCTCAGAAAATAGGAGGAGCTTATCCAAGATTATGGTATCAATATCTTCTTTGGAAGATTCTCTAGCAGATTAATGCATCAATCATATTTGTGGGTGGGGTTTAAGGGGATAATTTTTAATTTCAAAATAGGGCTTTTTGCCGTAAAGTCAAAATCTGGAAGCTCGATTTTCACCGTAGACGTATGGTCTAGTGGACTTTTTTGCTCAGTACAATCCCAAGAATCAGAAACGCGAAGCGCCCATTAAGATTTTTTTCCTTCCATACTAATCGCCCCACCCTAATGATCATATATTATTACTTTTAATTCAAGAATATTGTCTTTTTATTAAGAGAAAAGGTTTCTATTATACTTCTAAGAACATGTTACTGATAAATTCATAAATTTCATATTCAAAATGCATTAATAAATATAAATAGTTTAAAGTGAAATTTTTTAAGAAAATACTAAATACTAAAATTAAAAAAATGATGATGACGGCGATAACAATAGTAATCAAGCCAACCGACAGAAGAAGTTCTTTGGTACGAATTTCAACTAATAAAGATTTTTCACAAAAGGGATTTTGGTGCAAAAAGCGGGATTTATTGACTTGAAATATGGTATTTAGAAAATTCGTAATTTCTTAGTTTGAATATCTTAAATTTTACTTCAAAAAATTATAGTTTCTTTGAATTATTAAAAAAATCAGTTTTGACAAAACAAATGAACACATTTTAGACTACGATTCTAATTTTGAAATCCTATCACTGGCGCTGAAACTTTATTGCAATCAAAATTCTCCAAAATTTATAATATGTTGAATGTTTTTAAAACATTTTATTTTTTATCAAAATAAAAAATAAGTATAATGAAAAGCAGGATAATCCCGCCAAAATCGGGATTGACCACATAAAATGCGACTGATATTTCTTCAGATTAATGTGAGATATCTCTTAACTCATTCTCTACTATCGTCTTTATAAATTATACAAACTTTAAAATCTATTGTCTTTTATATATTTCAGTCAGGAGTTCGTACAATAATAATTATAATATATATATGAATTCATATAATTATAATTAATACATAAATGATCTTAAGCTCGTTTGAAATAAGAAGAATTAAATAAAAGAAGATCAAAGAAAACTTAACATTTATATATAATATATATATTTATTAGGGTATTCAATTTACTCGGGTTTGCTTTTGTTCGAGTAATCGAGTAACTCGATTTTGAGGTTTTTAATTTACTCGAGTAGGCGAGTAAGATTTTAAAATTGCTCGAATAACTCGAGTAACTCGAACAATTTTAATACTTTAATTTTATTTTCCAAAAACTCACATTTTGTAAGTTTTTATATTTTATTAGTACTAATATAACATATATATAAAAATTAACAAACTAATTAAAAATTTTAGTAAAAAGTATATCTAAAAGAGAAAAACATTTGCTAAGATCATTTATTATTGCGACAGTTTTGTCTCAGTATACTCAAAGCAAAAGCGTTATTATATCAGTGAAATTCTTTATAAATATTTTGAAATCTTCATTGATTTTCTTTCAATATAACTGGTTCATAAATATGTATTAAACTGTTTTATAAAAATATTTGTAAGGTGATCCGTTTTGTAATTTCACTCAGACTTGACACAGTTTTGTTATATTAGTGTGTTAGTACTAAACGAAAAAATAGTCAATTTTGTGCTATCATTTTGGGATTTTGAGATATTTAATTTTTCTAAAAAAATTATAAAGAAGTTTTGAAACAACTTTCATGAATATTTAAGAAGATTTTCATCATATTAATGAAAACTTTATTACTTCTATATGTAAATTTTAATATGTGGAAATTTTGCGCGGGACCGCTATGAATTTCCATATAGGGCTTCTAAAATTGGCTTGTTACAACGACATAAAAGGGACCAACAAAAAGTTTTTAGTAAATGACATTTAAAAATTCCTTTTTGAAAATATAGTATTTATATGTAGTTTCTTTAGATCAAATGGCAACTAAATTAAAAGAAAAAAGTAATGTTTGATCCCACTTTTAACCCTCAAATCCGCACCAATAATCTTAAACACCCCAGTCTTAGAACTTGTTTTTTGCTCTATAGCGGTAACCATTGACGGATAGACAGATTGCGATCTTCCTCTACGCAACGCTCTACAGCAGCAATGACATATTCTGTAAGCACTGTGGATACATATTATCATTTAGAGTAAACGTGGTGCGAAAACTTTCCATAGTTAATCGAATTAATTGCTCTGATGGTATGTCGACCGTAAAATGCATAGTGCTAGATACGTATTTCGAACAGAACCATGATTTTCAATATGAATTTGAACAATTTGGAAGAGTTGTTTAGGCGTCAGTTTATTCTTGTTGAAATGCCAAACCAAACTAAACATAAATCACTTGACAGCGGACAAAATGGCCGCCAGTTAGAAAAGTATTGCCAACTAGTAATCCAAATTAACCATTTTAAAAAATCTTTAAGTTAGTTTAAAAAAAGACGTTTTTGCGTTTTTATAAAATTCTTAGGTCATTTTGGATTTCAGGCTAAAGTGGGTAATTTTGAGTATATTAAAAGAAGTAATTTTGAGTATATTAAAAGAATAAATTAAATAAAAATTAATGTTTTCGAAACTTCGAATTTTGATCAGAAATATACTTTAACTAAAAATGGTCCATTTACGGCCGTCTTGCAGTACGGATTAAGGTTTTCCAAAAAAACAAAAATCGATTTTTTCCATTTGGAACCATTTGTAATAAAACTGGGTGGGGGGAAGGAAAATCGACAAACCGATATTTAAAGGAACATCTTAGTACACATTTAAACAAAATATAAAACATGTGCAATAAGACTTTATATTTTTGTTTAAATGTGTTGATTAGAATTATTGTTCATTGAAAAAAAAAATCCTTGCAAGCATTAACCGTTCACCAGGGAAATACCCAGTAAAAAACGATGCTTACCTGTAAGCAGGTTTGTAAGGGAGTAAGCCAAAAAGAATCCCTTACAAACCTGCTTACATATGCTATTATTTTTATATAGCGAATTCCCACTTGGAAGCATTACTTTTGGACAAAATAAGCGCTGATTTTAGCGCTTATAAAAAGCTTTGATTTCATGGCTTGCAGTAAAATCATATTTCATGTCTATATTATTACGATTAAAAGTAATAACATGAATATACCATACATTATTTATTTTACATAAAATTCTACAAACATTAATTTTTTGTTGTTAAAATTTTTGACATAAATATAATCATTCCAATGTTTTTACCGCTCCACGTGATAGCTCTTCAGAAACAGTTGAATGACTAGTTATTTTTTATTACATACTCCATAAGAGCAAATACAATCGGAAACCACTCGCGATATGAAACTTTCTGCATTACAACCAGCATCTTTGTAAGGGATTAGGGTTAGCTGCTTACAACCTGCATTCTTGTTAGGGAAAACAGTAAGCTCAAAATTTTTGTTTGTTTATTTTTATACGAAAATTATTCGTTTCTTTTGCTGCTTCTCAATATTATATAATAGTAAGCGCTTACATCAGCGCATTTGTTTTATCCTGCTTCCAAAAACAAGAAAATTTTAGCTTCGTCTAATGACCAGAACAAAATCAAACAAAGTATTTTTGGTTAATCGAATGTTTAAGTGTTAAAAATGGGTTTAGAGTTTTCAAACATCGATTATCGGAACCCCTTTTTTGAAGGTTGGAGAGAAAGGGGGCATATATATATATATATATATATATTCCCGTCGTTCCTATAAGGAGCATAGGGCCTCAACAAACTTCTTCCATTCCAATCTGTCCATCGCAATATTTTTTACTTCGCTCCAACTTTTGCGCATTCTTCCTGATTCAATGTCAATTTGTCTTCTCCATGTGTGAGCTGGTCGACCTATTCTGCGGCTTGCCTGGGGGTTCCACTCAATAGCATTTCTGGCAATATCGGTGGGCGGCTTGTGGAGTGTGTGGCCGATCCAGTTCCACTTTCTTCTCTGTATTTCTACATCCATTGGGATTTGGTGTGTTGCACGCCACAGATTATCGTTTGATATGGTTCGTGGCCAGAAGATTCTTAGAATTCTTCGAAGACATTTGTTGACGAAAACTTGAAGAGATTGAATGTCTCGGGAGGCAGCATTCCAAGTTTCACAACCATATAACAATGTTGATTTGACATTGGAATTAAATATTTTAATTTTAACACGACGTGATATTGAGGATGATTTCCACACCTTAGTGAGCTGACCAAATGATTGTGTGGCTTTTTTTATTCGGCTAGATATGTCAGCACTAGATCCACCTTTTTGATTTATAATAGCTCCAAGGTAGCAGAAACTTTCAACTTCTTCCAAGGTTTCATTATTAATGAGAAAGGGGTTTGAGTTTTCGGAATTAATCCGCATAACCTTGGTCTTTTTTATATTGATCTTAAGCCCAGCCTTTGCTGATATGTCGGTAAGCCGCTTCAACTTCGTAGCCATATCAATATAACTATGAGAAAGAAGGCATATGTCATCTGAAAGGGGGCATACATGTAATGTATTTCTTTTTAATTTAAGAACCCCTAACAAGAGCCTGACGTCCAAATATATGAAACAAACAGAAAGTTGAAAGAATTAACAAATTGAGAAAAATAATTTGTTGTAGGCTGGATTTCACTCTTACCTCTTAGGAAATCGTCAGGGCACAATGTTCTTAAAATGTCTAAAGATATTTGTTAGGTTTAATTAAAAACTCAATAAAATTTTCTTGTTCTCGTTTAGGAGTGCGATTCAAAATATATGATTTCAATAGTAAACAACAAGCATAATTTACTAAAATTTGTGTGACAAATAAAATTGTGTCTCTAATTTGATAAAGAAATATTAAATGAATCACAATTAAAGATAAAATAAAGTATTTCCTATTATTTTTTATTTTTTTTTGCAAAATGTAGTGTATCATTTAATTATACTACAATATTTTTTTTTATGGGTTACGCTCAAGTAAATAATATAATTATAATTGTTTACATATGAGTAAACCAAACGAATAAATATGTGAACGTTTAAAATAAAACTGTGCCGGTACCCAGAAAAATAACAATAAAAACATAAAAGAAAGAATTTCCGTAGGGCATGGTCGAACAACAAATACATCTCAAAGTAATGACTTCAATTGTTATTTAAAATAACAATTTTATTTTTTGAATTTATGTGGGTAATAATTCAAGATTTAAATTAAATTTTAGCAAAAATGTGATTAATATGAAAAAGAGTAAAGAAAAACTATCAGAATCTGTAATTACTTAAAATTTTTTTTATAAAATTTTAATTTTTATAATTAAGAAAGACAATTTTTTATTAATAATTCTATAGTTTTGTTATTATTTTTTTAGAAAAAGTAAAGAAAATTAAATATTTTTAAAAACACAAGATATTTTGGTAGTTTATATCATGATTTCACCCTCTCCCAAGTGATCATCAGTAGAATCTAAATTTTATTAATCAAATTATTTTTTTCAAATCATTTTAAAAATTGTGGTTACCAGCACAAGCTTTTACTCAAAATACCTCATAGCGCAATGTGGTGCGGAGTATATAAAAATAAAAATGCTTCTTATCAGTTAACCGTGATTAATAAGACCATACAATTGTGAGGTTTTTTTTTTGTTTTAAATAAAGAAACATTCTTATATACAAAATTATTGAAACAGAAAGTTTTAAGACGTATTAACGGTAGTTACGATATAGAATTGAAACAAATAGCAGGCAAATTCTTAAATTTTTTAAATTAAATAATACTTAAACCGGATTTGTGCAATTGATTTCAAAAGTGTTTTGTTTTTTTTTTTTAAAACTGTGTTAAATTTAATAATAAACAAATGTTTTCATGTTGCTCCAAACCTAAACAAAACGACGATGATGAATATCGTCCTAGATCTACATTGCAATCCAATGCTTCTCCTACAAATAATTCACAACAGATTCAAACCATTGTCATTGAACACAATGGCAGAACAAAAGTTACAACACAGTCGAAATCGAACAAAAAACAATTGAAAGAATTTCAAAAACAACTAGAAAAATGGCAAAAAGAATGTTTGGATGCACACAATCGTTATCGAGTCAAACATGGTGTGATTCCATTAAAATTAAATAAACAACTAAATACTTATGCTACGGAATGGGCCAATGTAAATATTAAAAATATCTATTTAACAATCAAAGAGTATTCAATGGAACAAATAACTTCTAATTTAACTAAAGTTTGAGTAAAAAAATGAATCTTAGATCTTTACACTAATAGAAAAAAATTAGTAAACATTTTTCGTAAGACTTGTAGAAATTTGTTAAAAATGGTGTCGCAGAAAAGCTGCTAAAATTAGCAGATTTTTTTTCTTTTTTTTTTTTGCTAAATATTAGTAAAATAGGATCAGCACAAATAAAATTCTTAAATTTGCAAAATTAGAGCTATATTCGAGTTGAATTAAGCTAGCAAATTACACTGCCAAAAACAGCAAAAACTTTTACAAAATATTTGTAGAAAAAAAAAAGAAAATATAAAGTGTTTTATTTATGTGTTTCCTTACTTTTTGAATGCGGATGATTTTGAAAAACATATGAAATTGAAATTTGGTGCTTTCTAATCCCCATAAATGTATAAAACTCTAAATAATATTCATAAAATGTCGAAAAATTATCAAAAACATATGTTTTCTGTCAAAATGTTAAATTTAAACTCATCAAGCAGTCTTATGTTTTTTAAGGAAAGGTTATAAAAAAAAGTGCTTTCGTTTTACTTTTTACAGGAAAGTAAATCAAAAATAAAAAAAATAGGTATGTGAAAGTCAAAGCACCCAAAAGTCCTATTAATTTCACTTTCATGGGAATGTGAAACATAGGACAGAGGTGATTAACACAAATTTTACTCTATTTACCATAAATTAAGTTCAATGCAAATAACTGGAAAGTGAACAAAAATAAATAAAAATTGTATACTAATGGTTTCGAAAGGGCGGATTTTTGTTCTAAAATCAAAATTTTTTTTAAAAAAAAAACCCAGTTGAAAATTATAATATATGCTAATATATGCATGCTTACATTTATGAGCATACATCAGCATACATATCAGCATGTATGAAGATGTATGCCATGTATGGAAACATGTATGGGTTTATATATTACATGCAAAAAAACGGTCATATATGGCAGTGTATGATATATCTTGTATTGAAATATATAACTAAAAACATATAAAATCAGGCACTCCATTTGTTCCACCCCTTCTGATTTCAACCAAACTTAGTACAGAAGATGTACATCATATAACTATAAATTAGTCCAAATGTAGGACAGCTAATCTGAGCGGGTCTTGAAATATAGCGTTTCAAATTATGGAAAATATTCGAAATTTTAAAAAAGTAATGTACGACTATTTTTTTATATTTTCGAATACCTCATTTTAAAGCTACTTAAATTGTGGTATTACCAGTGCACACAAATTATTCACTTTTTCACGGAAAATGCATTGTTTTTAAATCCGAGTTTCAAAAAGCTGTATTTCAAGAAACTGTTTTATTTTAAATTTTTTAAAAATATATGTTAATTATAAAGATATTGGTTATATTCGACCTTTATTAATTAATTTCCAAAATAAATTATTCAGACCTCAAGGCTAAATACTTTATTTTGAAAAAAAAAATAATAAAAAAAATATATATAAAAATGCAAAATTCATTCAAGTTCAAGTTCAAGGCCATACTCTATATTTCTTTATTAGGATATTGTCCTAACAAATAATCTATAGAGTTTTTTGTTTTCAATTTATTAATTAACCACTTTCAAGAATTTGTTGATGGTTCCATTTTGGGGTATTTTCTAGGTCCCCATTATCAGAATAAGTTTTGAAAGTGGTTAATTAATGAATTGAAAACAAAAAACTCTATAGATTATTTGTTAGGACAATATCCTAATAAAGAAATATAGAGTATGGCCTTGAACTTGAATGAATTTTCATTTTCAAAATAGAATTATAGGTCGAAAAAACATAATTTTTATTTATTTTTAAATAAAAATTATAACAAATATTTAAAATATATATATAATATATATATATATATAAATTACTCTATGTTATGCTATAAATTATCTAAGCTGTGTCCAAATCCCTACGGTATTCTGAGTTATGAATAAAAATATGAAAAAATTTAACTAAATAGCCCATAACTCGAAACATTAAGGACTGCCACAAAAGATTTGGTAACGAAGAATAGAAGAATAATTCATAATAAACATATGTTTTTTTTTTTAATTTTGGAAAATCAGATTTTAGAAATACAGCGGTTTGAAACCCAGATTTTGAAAAAAAAATCATTTAATATTTTTGTGAACCAGTTAAACCACGATTAAAGTACCTTTACAATGAGGTAGCTCAAACCATTAAAAAGATGTGGGCAATTGTGGGCAACTACTTTTGCAAAACTTTTATTTTTTTTTTAATAAATTACACAGTACTACAAAATTAGAAAAATTTGATGCATTGGCGTTGCGACCTATCATTTCTAAAATACGTTTGGACGCAGACGATGAATATGACCTTAGATTTTTAAAGTTAGCTAAAGTTAGTAAATTCTAATTGTTTGATAAAATTTTTATAAAATTATACAAAATTTTAAATACTAACGCAACTTTTTTGCAACATTCAAATAGTATCAACTATGCTCTTTAATTTAATATAGAACACGCTTTGAAAGGTGCGATAATATTCTATATTTTTCACGCTTTCGTTAATAAAATATTTAAAACGAAAAGAAGATGCAAGACTTTAATACGTAAATTTACTGAACATCACAGGTTATTTAATTTATGAAAAAATTCTCGAATCTATAGCTTTTTTTGTATATATTAGTATAAGTTCAGATATAAATTTATACCGCTATATAAAATCGGATTAAATTGTATCGGATTAATCTGATATTATCAAATTAAAACTATATAATATCTATATATAATTATATTGGCTCATTTCTCGGATAAAACTGTATTGAGACTCATATTAAATTTTGTATGATTATATATAGCATCATATTAATTTTTTTTAATCGGGTAATTCAAAGTCAACAATTTCTGTATGCCCTAGGGTTATAACTTTTTATTTTTTTTTATTGCAATTGTCAAATTTTAGCTACCCTAGCCCTTTGTTAGTCCATAAAAATATAAAGTACCGCAATTTTTTTTCGTTTTTTAAAAAGGGTTCCGTATAACCCTCTTTTTGTTGAATTAAAATAAAACTTAATATTTAGCTAAAATTTTAACGTAATTAGACAATATCGATACATATCCTACTTAAGGGACACAAACGTTTTCAAATTTGACGTTGTTCGCGGATTTTGATAAAACAGATTAAAGCGTTGGTAGTCACAAAATAACGAACACAATAAGTCAAAAGTTATTTAAAATATGTTGTGCAGTATTATTGGTCAATTAGTACAACTTTAATGTTAAAAACTTGAAAAAATGCATTTTAAAGAAATGCAATATAAGCGGAAGGTTTCAAAGGTGTTTTAAAAATGACATGAAAACCCGATTTCTATTGTTAATACATTATTGCCCATTACTTGGTGATAGGTACAAATTTAGCAAAACAAAAGTTGTAACCGTAGTGTGCACATATTTTGATAAGATTTCCCGGGTTACAAAAAAAAATACATAATCAAAATAAAAAATCGAAAAAGATACCCCCCCCCCCGCAACAAATTCCTAGCTACGTGTCTGTGATTGGGTCACCCTGTTTTAGTATAGGGTATAGAAAATCTTTTTCTGCGTGTACAAAGTATTTTCTTTCTTTACCATTTTCTTGGAACTTTGTTAAAAACCAATACAAATTTTAATGTTTTCTGAAATAATTATAAATGTAATTTCACTAGTATTTTTTATAAATTATTAAAAAAACGATTTAAAAAAATACTGTTTTGTCATACTAATGCCCGTAATTTCAAGCAATATTTACCTACGGGTGCTTAGATACCTACCCGATTTTGTTCGTGTATACGGGTAGATATCTAAGCACCGGTAGGTATCTATTGCTTAAAATTACGGGCATAACTGTGAGAATACATATAACCTCATGTCAAAAATTTATAAATCGTTTGGAACTGATATTATTTTTCAATAACTTTTGCAAATTTTTATATTTTATAAAAGCAGGTAATATGTTTGGATAAACAACACTTTGAGTCGTAAAAGTGTAAAATTGTTATGGTTACGCAAAGTTTAAAAATTAAAAAAAAAAAACAACAGTTTTAAACAAGCTCACAATTTATTGTTGTTTTTATTTTTTTGCTTGCGACTTTCAACTTTTGGATTGCATTTGATACTACACAATCTCCCAACACTTGAGCGACAAATTCAACACGTATTTAATTGGTGTGCCATTACCCAACAATTAAATACATGGTAGTCGAAAATTGAGTTTTAAAATTTTTGGTGTTTTTGTACCGGGCACTGACATCCGGTACATGGAAAACAAATTCGAAGACAATGGTTCGTAAATAATTTAATTATGCACAGTTACTTCGTTGATGTGCCCTTAACAGATAAACTGTACGATCGTTACAAAAGTTGAAAAACATGAGCGTGAATATTGTTAAAAAGCTGTTTTCGCATGGCACACTCGCTGTTAAGTTTTAAATATGCCAGTTTTCTGCGTGAACAGAGTGCTTTGTTATTTTACAACATAAAACCGGAGGAGCATAAGAAAATTTAAATGCAAAAAGTTATGTGAGCATTTTGAAAATTGTGTAAAAATTCCATAATTTGTTTTTGCTTTTTTTATATAGCAAACAATTATATTGCAAGCCTAGAAAAATTAGTGGCAACACATATAATCTATCGCCATCACACATTTCTTTTCAAAAGCCACTGTGTGCTAAAAAAAATTGACTATTTTTTCTAAATAAATTTTGCAACAGCTTACAACAATGTCGCGCGAAATACGTGAAAATTTACATTGTTTGCACGGTTTGCCAATGCTTTAACACAAAACCTGGGAAGCATTAAAAAAGTTTAGGAAACAAAGATTTTAAGGACCATATAGAATTTAGTTAGTTTTAAAATGCATCATGTTTAAAAAACTGCTGTTACAAGGAAGGTTTCCCGTCCCAGACCGACGGATCTTAATGAACTTCGAATATGTTGTAGATAATAAAAATTTAAGGGACACCTTTTTTTAAGCTGCCCAACTTCATGTTTAGGCGTTGCTAAGTGGCGTCAAAAGCTAGCCCATTTTATGTGTTTCTCGGTTTATTTCGTTCTCTTTAAAGTAACTGCAGACAAATTTGGTAGCAAATGGAAAGTTTCTTGTAGACACATTCACTGGTGCACAAATTATGTCTTTAGACTTTTATTTATTTTTTTTATTCAGAAAATAAAATTTTTGAGTAACATTTAATATGGGGTTTTAATTAGGAATTGTAGTTGTATTATTAAAAATAATGCATAGTAACGCCTATTTTATTTAATCGAAAGGGTATCTCAGCTCGTTCGGATGTTCGAAATCGTTCGGTTTTCTTGCCAATTTTCCCGAATAGCCTTCTTCCCTTATGTTTGAAATAAGTAAAAAAAATGTGGAAACTCTGGGTAAACTTTTATATATGGGTATAAAAATTTTTGTTTTCTTGAGTACTTTAACCCTGTGTAAATTAAAGACAAGTTTTCATACAAAAACAACTAAATTTTTAACCCTACTTTTTAACCCTTAAACGTGAGATTGGGCAGCTAAAAACAATACGTATCTTTTTTTTTGTACTTTAAAACATATCCAAAGTTCATTAATTTTGTGTCAAAAATAAATTTTTTTGAAACACCACAGAACTTGAAAAAGATTTTTTGGAAAGTAGAAAATATGGGAGTAAATTTTCATGAGAATGCCGAAAAAATGTAAATCATTGTTATACATGTGAAACATTCTTTTGAAATTAATCAAAAAATGCTATTTTATAATTTTTTAAACTTTAAACCGCCATAGCTTTTGCCCCCTTGCAGAAAGCGTTTATCGAATCCAATGGTTATAGAACCTAATTACTGCCGAAAATATCCCATTTGTGAAAAATTGTATTTTTAATAAAAAGCTTGTAGTCCCGACGCTTTGACAATCATTTTTCTTAAAAAACAATTCAAAACTTTTATTTAAAATATCTAATGAAAAGTACACACCATTTTTGAATTGTAATTTTTTAAAATATTAAATATTTTATCAATATCGAAAAAGTTTAAATATAAAAGGGGTTTTCTATACAGGTAAAGAACATTAAGTTGGCAACACTTTTTAACTGGCGGCCATTTTGTCATCTGTCAAGTGATTTATGTTTAGATTGGTTTGGCATTTCAACATGAATAGACTGACGCCTGAACAACGCACACTTTTGGTTAAATGGATACCTCAAAAAACAAAACTGCCGTATTTGGAGAGATGATAATCCTCAAGTGTATGTTGAGAGACCGTTACATCCAGAAAAACTGACTGTTTGGTGTGCTTTGTGGGCTGGTGGAATCATTGATCCATACTTCTTTCAAAACGATGCTGACCGCTACAGAGTGATTACTGACTTTTTCATTCATCAATTGAACAATCATGATGTGCAGGAGCTGTGGTTTCAACAAGACGGCGCAACATGTCACACAGCTCGTGCCACAATTGATTTATTGAAGTAAATGTTTGATAACCGAATAGTTTCACGTTTCGGACCCGTGAATTAGCCTCCAAGATTGTGCGATTTAACGCCGCTGGACTATTTTCTGTGGGGATATGTGAATGTGGCTAGTCTACGCATATAAGCCCGAAACGATTGTACACTTGGAGGACAACATTCGCCCCGTTATTGCCAATATACGGCCACAAATGTAGCAAAAAGTCATAAAAAATTGGACCTCCAGATTAGACTACGTCCTAGCCAGCCGTGGCGGTCATATGCCAGAAGTCATATTTGAATTATAATGCCAGAAGATTATCTTTCGAATAAAGTAAATTTCATTAAAAAATCCATCTTTGTTTTATTCCATTTCAAATGTCTATACCTCTATAGAAAAACACCCTTTATTTGACTCCTTACTTATAAATAAATAGAGTTTTGTAACAACATCTGAAAAAACTTCAGAAATAATAAATAAATTTGAATATTTTATGAACAATTCAAAAAAGGCTCCAAGAGAAGAGAATTTTTTGTTATTTTGTTTTAACCAACTTTATCAGTTGTTTCAAAAGTTTAACAGTAAAAATTTGTTGGTTATTTTAACTACATAGTGTTCCTCACTTACAATTTGACTCTTCCATTGAATACTAAGCATAGAAAAAAAAAACATTTTCGATTACTGAACTTTCAATATTTCAGCATTTAGCTAATAATAATTTAATACAACATCGTGAAAACAATAAATATGGCGAAAATATTGCTCACTGTTTTGGAATATCCTATACACCGGAAATGTGTGTTAAAAAGTGGTATGATGAAATCGAATATTATAATTTCCAACAACCAGAGTTAAATTCAAATTCATGTCATTTTACACAAATTGTATGGAAAAATACAAAACATTTAGGAGTAGGAGTGGCCATGAGGTAAATATCATAACTTTAACGATTTCATTATCTACCAAAGATTACATTCTTTAACAGAGATAACAGTATATGGATTGTTTGCAATTATGACCCCTCTGGCAATATAATGGGTCAACAATTAGACTGTGTCCCGGCACCTGTAAATGATAACAAAAATATTAGTGCGTCAAGACAGTTAACGCCAAAAAGTAAACCAAAGAATGATCCTCAGTCATCTAAAAAAACTAGAGATACCAAAAATTTTTCCGATTTTGAATTGGATTGTTTAGAAAGTCATAATAATTATAGAGCCATACATGGTTGTCCAGAATTGAAGCTTAATCGAAAAATGTGTGATTTTGCAAACGATTGGTCTAAGGTAAGTTATGAGTGCGAAGCTTTAAATATAATGTGAGAGAAGTCTCTGCATGATATCAATGAATTTTTGCATTAGAACTATGAAATGTCACTACAACTCTTCCATTGAAACTTTTCATTAAATTAATGCAGTTTTTCATAAAATGTAATGAAAAATTTCATTTTAGTTATTAAAAATTTCATACGACTAATAAAAAGTTTTCATTAAAAAATGTTTCATTTAAACTGTGAAGCTTTTTCATAAAGTTCAATACATTTTTCATTCACATTGTGAATAAAACTTCATCAGTCTAGTGAAAAAATTTCATTAAATTTCGTCCAAGGAATTCTCTCAGTGTAAAAAGGCATATCTGTCACATTATCTCTCTTATCATTCTTTCAGAGCTTGGCTAAACGTCGTACCTTGCAACATCGACCCGATAATCAATATGGTGAAAATCTTTATTATTGTATGAATTTTGATCCCACCGCCGAAGATTGTGTCAAAAGTTGGTACGATGAAATTGAGCACTATAACTTTTCAAATCCTGGATTTAGTAGTCAAACTGGACATTTTACAGCTGTTGTTTGGAAGGATACCGAAGAATTGGGTATGGGAATAACTAAAATGTTAGTCGACATTTTTTTTAACAAATCCACTTTCTAAAATATCATAATTTTTATTTTATTTTCAGGAATAACCTTACATATATAGTTTGTAATTATTCCCCAGCTGGCAATGTTCGTAATTATTATAAGGACCAAGTACCACCGCCCATGAGAGGTAAAAAACCGCCGACTGTCAGTCGAAGTCGTGCTAAACCAAGTGACGAAATTGAATCGTTTGAAAAAGTTTGCCCAAATAATCAAAATCAATTCCGAGTTATGGATGATTCTTCTACAATGACATTTAGTAAAAATTCAAATATCTTCACTACCAACTCAACGAATGTGCGTAAGACGCAAATAAGTTATACAATAAGTACAACCAGAAAGTAATAAAGATGACTCTATTATGTTTAAGTGTATTTTAAGGGTCATAATTTCTGACAAGGAAGGTATCCCGACCCAAACTCACCGATTTCTATGAGCTTTGTAAAGATCAAAAATTTAAGGGAAACGTAATTTTTTAAGCTGCCCAATCTCATCTTTAGGGGCTACTTAATGGGGTCAAAAACTACCCCATTTTTAGGGTTTTCAGATTATGTCATTCTATTTTAAATTAGGGTTATAACTTTTTGCATTTTCTGCAAATATTCAAGATCCAGTTCCAAAATTGTGTAGGGCGTGGAAAAAACTAAGAAATGCAAGTTCACTTTTTCGCACCAAATGCGTGGAAGTTTTTTATATACAATTTTTTTTTTTTTTTAAATAATAATATCGCTAATTGGTGAAATTTTTGTCTCAAAATGGTGGGAAAAGATTTCGTAAGTAAGTACGATTATATAAGACAACCACAAAAAAAAAATTATTTGGAGTAAATTATTACTTTCTTTAATCAAAAGAAAATGGTGTTAACTTCAAGGGATTTGGTTTCGAAAACATTTTCAGGATCGCGAAAAAGTTAAATCGCAATTCTTAGGTTTTTCCATGCCCTACACGAATTTGGAACTGGAGCTTGAATATTTGCAGAAAATGCAAAAAGTTATAACCCTACTTTAAAATAGAATGACATAATCCGAAAACCATAAAAAAGTGGTAATTTTTGACCCCAGTAAGTAACCCCTAAACATGAGATTGGGCAGCTTAAGAGCTTTTATGAAGACACATTCATTGGTATACAAAACACTTCCAAAGATTTTCAAGTATTTCTGTTATTTAAAAAATGCATTCTATGTAAAATTAAAGCTGTCGCTTTATTTATTGTAGTTGGATAAGGCAAAAAATAAAGCATATTAATGCGTTTAATTTAGGCCTATTTAATTTAATAGAGTGTGTGTCATAGCTTATCCTGATATTCGAAATTCTTCGGTTTTTATGGACTTTTTCACATATCGACATTCAAACCAAAGAAGTTTATCGAGTTTGTTTGTTGTGTTTCAGAACGGCATTAATAATAATTGATATTTTTGGTAAATTTTCACATGTTCATATATGACCGCATTAGATTATTCTTTTTACGTACAGAAAAATCACTTCTTAATAAAAGATAACTAGAGATTTTAGAAACGTTTTTAAGTGATCATTTTTCAGTCGAAAATATTGTTGTTTTTTAATAACCCAGTGCAGAAACGGTAATGATATGTCATTACTTTTCTCACAACCAGTAATGACACCAGCTTACTCTCTGTGTTACTTTCTCACACATAAAAAGGGCATGCTAATAATTAGTTAATGTTCCCATTATTTCAACACAAAAAATAATGCGTTACACACAAGTACTTATTTTTATCATTATTTTAAATATAAAGTAATGACATACACTTTTTTTCGAAAATCTATTTTTTCACTTCTAGTAAGTACACATATAACTACTTATTTATGATTTTTTGTAAGCTGGCAAGTAATGACATTTTGTACAAACAAGGCATTTATGTTTTTATCTGTCACGTATAACATGTCCAGACTACTCAGATGGTAGAGCGGTTGACTAACAACCTGGAGGACCGGGCTCGAATCCAGTGTGGGCACATTTTATTAAAAAAAAAATTTCAATAAAAAAATATTTGTTTTATTAAATTTTTTTTTTTTTTTTTGTTTTTAATTTATTTTTGGACTCATTATTTTCATTCATTAACCTATATTTATTACATATTCTTCTATTTTCTTGTAAGTAGTTTAGTAATGATATGTCTTTATTTATAAAAGTAATTAGATTTGTAATGACTATATTAAGTACTTGCCATAACCAAATATATATGGTAATACTATTCTACACTGGGAAGTAGAATTTTAAATGCAACTTCAGCACAAGTTTAATTTCCAAATATACGTCGGTTTTATTGTCTATTTAAAGGACACTTCAAAATTATTACTAACGGATGTATAGAGTTTTCAATCGTACTTCCTGACACTTTTACCAACTCCATGGAATTAAGACATAAATTTATTTAACTCACATGTTCTTAATTTTAACAAATATAAAGGGTCCGCCAAATACCTTTTTTTTTTTTTGAACTCCTGAATCAATTGGACTTTGTACGGCGTCATACCAAGGTCTTTATGCAAAATTCGTCTCAATGATGTCTCCGAAATGTTCAATTGTTGAGAACGACGGTGAATTGATGTTGATGGCGCTTCACGCACACTTTCTGCCACAGCAGCAATATTCTCGGGTATACGCACTGTTTTTGGCTTTTCACGCTTTGGTTTATCGTTGAGGATGCCAGTTTCTTTCACTTTTTTCACAAGATAACGAACATACGGACCATATTCGTTCAGCGGAAGGATAAAACTAATTATCTGTCAAATCAGACATGAGCTAAGTGTTACCATTCACGAAATAAGCACTAGTTGAAAAAAACGTGTGATGGCGGACCCTTTATAACTTTCCGCATGTCTGAAAACTCTTCTTAAAATTTTAAGCTAAAGCTGGAGTTAAAAATTTAAATGTTGGCATGAAAAAAATTCCCTCACAACAACAACCCAATTTACGTGGCACCAAATTAATTCTGCATTTAATTCTCATTTTTTATAAACTTATCATGTTTTCCAAATATACTTTAAAACACCTTTTTTATTTCATCGATTTAGCTTCTTAATTTTATGATTGTGTTAAAAATGTCGTATTTCAACCAAAAAACTGTGCAAATCCAATTTTCTCCATTTTTATGTTTTTTTTGCTGCAAAAAAAGAATGCTATCTTAACGTTTAACAAGTGTATATTTTAATCAATATTACACACCAGATGATTTAAAAAAATTTAAATTTGATCCCTAACGATTATAGCGTTTGAACAATCCGAATTTAAAACTTGTAAATTTGTTTCGTTTTCACCTTTTAATTTCAAATTTAAAAGATGATTCTAAAACTGTTTGTTTTCCAAAATTAGTTCTAGCTATCAACAACAATGTTCATTTTTTAATGGAAATGAGCATTCCACAGTACTTTTTTGATTCTATAATTAATAAGTGATACAAATGTGTTTTTTTTTTTTTCTTTATAAGTAGTAGTAGTAGTAGTAGTAGTAATTTCTTTATTTACAATTAATTAAGTTTACAAATTCATTTATAAATTCTAATTAAATATGTATTGCAAATAAGAAAAACAAAAGAAGTAATGTTCGACTATGTATGTTTTTAACTTCTGTCGAAATTTTCCCGTGATTTTAAAATGAATTTATCAGGGAAGTTAATTATATTCTTGTATCAAAAATTTTCTATAATATAAGGCTGTGTTAAGGTATTGTACCAAATTTTCCCAATCTGTTTCTGTAGCACCGTTCAGTATTTCTATAATTTCTTCATCTAGTAAGTTGGATTTTCCGAAGCTAGCGATTCTGAACTCCTTAAGAATAGGGCAAGCACATAAAAAGTGTTGGAATGTTTCAATTATACCCATATTGCAAAGTTTACATAGTTTTTCATCGTTTGTCGCACCGAAGGTGTTGTAATTAAGTTTAATCAAACCACATCTTGCTTTAAATATCCAGGTTATACATGTTAGACTGATTGGTGTTTATTGGACTGTGTACTGGACCATGGTGTATTAAGTTTTTCTGCAAGCATTTTCAATTCTTGGAAGTTTTAATCACAACAAAACTCGACCTGACGATAGCTCAGAGGGCTAAAGCGCTCTGTCTAACGTGTAGTGCGAGTAGTGATTGCAAAGAAAAATTTCATATAGACGCAATTGAACAAATAAAAACATAAATATTACATTATTCAAAAATTCAAAAAACAGGGTCACTGACGAAGGTTCAATACCAGAAACTGCGCAGTCTGATTCAGAAAAAATTGAAAATTTGCAATGTAGTTATGATTTTTAGAAAATACACTCATTCTTTTCTACCACGCCTTTCACAACGAAAAAAAACAAGTTTTTTTGAATAAGTATTTGCGTTATTTGAAATGGTAGCCTATTATCCTGGTATTGAAAAAAAACTCGAGTCAAGTACTGCATATGTAGTTCTAAGGTGTATAAATGATTGTTTACTGCGGAAGTCTCCAGCATGAGAGCATAATTTGGAGTAAAATCTGGCAGCTTCAAAACTTTTTTCATAAAATATCTTTGAAGTATATCTATTTCTTCAAAGTGACCGTAACCCCACACTTGGGCTGCATATGCTTGTATAGAAATGCATACCGCTAAGAAAAGGTTAAACTAAAAAATTAAAACTAAATGAATTATTGAAGTTCGAGGCCATATTCTATATTTCTTTATTAGGATATTGTCCTAACAATTAATCTATAGAGTTTTTGTTTCCAAATTTTTTAATTGACCACTTTCAGAAATGTGTTGATATATCTATTTCGGGAATTTTCTAGGTTCCCATCATCACAACACGTTTTGAATGAAATGACAATCCAATGCAAACCATCAAACATTCATATAACCTAGTAATCCCACTAAATGAGAACTAATAAATGAGCTCGAAGTTAAAGATAGTCACAATTAATCAAAAATAAATTGAAAACTTGTTTGTTATGTGCAAGCTCTACCTTTGGTAGATATACAATACATTCCAGCAAAATTTTTTAGAACAGATTACCTTTGAACCTGTTCTATAACAACTTCTTTTACCACCGGTTACATGGAACCGGTTCTAGAACAGGTTGTTGGGAGTCGAAAAGAAAGGTGTCACAGTCCCAGAACCAGTTCTATAACTGGTTCTAGAACCGGTTATAAAGCAACCTGTTCTTGTTTGGAGGTAAAGAACATATTGAAAATAGGACAAACTCCATATAAAAAGAACCAGTTGCAGAACAGAAATTAGAACCTGTTACAATACAGTAAAATCTGTTCTGCAGCCAGTAATTTGGATTTTACTATTTTACTCGGATGCTTTTTGTTTTAATTCTCCTTTTTATTTTTACACATGTTTTGTTTTATTTAAAAACAAGATGTAAAGGGGAAGTAAGCTAAGACCGTACTTTGTTTTTTTTTACAAGTTTGATATAATTTTTATGAAAAATAAAAATTATGTTTTTTCGAACTTGATTTTCATTTTCATTACACAATTAAACGTCGAAAAAACATAATTTTTATTTTTAATAAAAATTATATCTAACTTGTAATTCAGAAATATTAAAAACCAGCAGAGATTTATGTTATTATATAAACCATAATTTCGGTTTTAATATATAAATTTTCTTGAGAATTTTTTTATTTTATTTTTTAATATGAAGGCTTTACTGACAAAAAAAGATAAGAGTGTTATTATTTCTCTATTCCAATTGTAAACGTACCATAATTCCAACCTCTAACGTTGTTTGTGCTGAGTTTCATTTAAAATCCTACTTCCCAGTGTAGAAAAGTATTACCATATATATTTGGTTATGGCAAGTACTTACAATAGTCATTACAAATCTAATTACTTTTATAAATATAGACATATCATTACTACACAACTTAGAAAAAATAGAAGAATATGTGATAACCTATGTATATGCTTACTGGAATGGACAAAAATAATGGGTCCAAAAATAAAGTTAAAAAAACTAAATTTAATAAAAAAAATATTTTTATATTTTTATTGAAATTTTTTTTTTTTTAATAAAATGTGCCCACACTGGATTCGAGCCCGGGCCTCCAGGTTGTTAGTCAACCGCTCTACCATCTGAGCAATCTGGACATGTTATACGTGATAGATAAAAACATAAATTAGTTGTTTGTACAAAATGTCATTACTTTCCAGCTAGCAAAAAATCAAAAATAAGTAATTATATTTGTTCTTACTAGAACTGAAAAAACAGATTTTTAAAAAAAGTGTTTGTCATTACTTTAGAAAGGGTCCGCCAAATAACTTTTTTTTTTTTGAAAATGCTATAAAAAAAACTACTGAATATTTTCTCAATTTTGTTTTTTATTTAAAAGTACAATCCTTCCAGTTAATAATGGAAAATAATTTCATTCAAATGGCTGCCTCGGCTGGCCATGCAGTATGAGCTTCATCTGAAAAGATGATTTTTTTGGCAAAATCGGCATCGAAAAAAAAAACGTTAGATGGCGGACCCTTTATTTAAAATAATAATAAAAAATAAGTATTTATGTGTAACGCATTTTTTCTGTATTGAAATAATGGGAAAATTAACTACTTATTACCATGTCCTTATTATGTGTGAGAAAGTAACACAGACAGTAATCTGGTGTCATTACTGGTTGTGAGAAAAGTAATGACATATCATTACCGTTTCTGCACTGGGTTATTAAAAAACATACAAACAGAATTATTCTATTCCCGCTGCTGTTTGTGACACATTTTTTTATTGTTATTGAAAATTTGACACATTTTGAATTTATGATGGGTTTTCAGCAAAACGAGTTGACAACAAAACGGCATACTTTATGGTGACATGCAAATAAGTGAAATAAATGTTTTAAATTAGTAACAATATCTCAAAAAAAAACAACAGCAACAATGATAGAAAACAATAGCAAATGGGGTTTTTTTAATACTACAACATTTAAAAAGTTGTTGGAACACAAATTAAATGAAGAAAATTAAAATTCTGCTGAGGGCATATATAAGTTAGTTACTCCGTTTGCAACGCATCGATATATGAGCCTAAAACACCATAAAGTATTATATTATTGATCCTTATCGAACTTTCATTCAATTTAGCGATACTAGTCTGTCCGTCCGTTCGTCTCATTTCAACCTACATAGACTTCTGATTTTAATTTAGATTGATGGAGATCTTTGGCAAAAGTTTGGTATTGAAAATGAGCAAAAATCGTTAGAGCGGTTTAAAAGTTATGAGTGAAATTGGTATATAAAGAATTTCAAAAATTTTCAACAATTTGATGCAAAATATTTGCTAAATGTTCGTATGCCATGAATAATATTTTGTATTTTATATGTTTGTCGATGTTTGAGCATACCAAATACATCCGCATTAAACATTTATCTTGAGAAAGAAAATTACAAATTTTTGCCAGTTTTATGATTGTAAAAACGGTTTAGCATTACTTTTTGCAGGAAGTCACATTTAATAAATTTGAGTTCAAAAAATTTAAAGTTTTATACAAGGTGGCGCAAAAATAACCTTCCGATGTTTTTTGGCTGTAATTTAAAAAAAAATGAAAAACTTTAATTCTTCTTGTGGATTATTTTTATTTGGTATTTTAATTTTTTTTACATCAAGTCGAGAATATGATGTCATGTAAATGGCCGCCGCCACAGTTGATTGTCATTTGAGCCCTTTTTATGGCATTTTCCATCACTTTGGCCAAAACTTCCGGCGATAGGTCCTCACATTCTTGACGGATATTGTCTTTAAGAGCTGCAAGAGTCTGAGGCTTGTTGACATAAACCCGCGACTTTCAAAAAGCCCCACAAAAAGAAGTCTGGAGCGGTCAAATCAGGCGATCTTGCTGGCCAGTGCAAATCGCCAAAACGGGAGATTAGGCGCCCGGGAAATGCATCCTTCAGCATATCGGTTGTGGCACGTGCAGTGTGTGCGGTTGCACCGTCCTGTTGGAACCACATGTTTTCCAATCCCAATTCATCAAGTTGCGGCAAAAAGAACTCGTTGATTATTGCTCTGTAGCGCTCACCATTCACAGTAACCGTTTGGCCCGCGACGTCTTCGAAGAAAAAAGGTCCGATGACTCCTCCAGCGAAAACAGCACACCATACAGTGACTTTGAGCGGGTGTAATGGCTCTTCGTGGGTTACACGCGGATTTTCAGTGCCCCAGAAGCGTAAATTTTGCTTATTTACGTACCCGCTAAGATGGAAATGGGCCTCATCACTCATGATTATTTTTGATGAAAATGCATCTTCCTCTTGGTGGTGATTAAGGATGGCTTGAGCGTATGTTACACGCGATTGGCGGTCAGCAGCTAACAGCTGATGCACCGTCTGGACTTTGTACGGAAACATCTTCAAATCTTGTACCAAAATTCGCTGTAAAGACCATCGACTGATACCCATTTGCGTGGCACGTCGTCTGGTCGATGTCGACGGCGCTTCCATGACATCCTCGGCTACAGCAGCAATATTCTCTGCAGAACGGCTACTCCGGGGTCTGCCACGCCTGGCAGCATCTCGTGTTGTGCCAGTCTCTTCGAGGCGAGCGGCTAAACGTCGCAGTGTTTCACCAGTAGGCGTTGGACGGCCAGGAAATCTGCGACGAAATTCACGTTGTGCCAAAGTCACCGACCGATTATTGGTCAAATAAATAGTCACCAATATTCCGCGTTCTGGAGCAGTGTAGCGTAACATTGTTTATTAACGTGTATTTCGCATGTGTTTACTACACAAATGTCAAAACAGAACTGACATTAGGGGCCAATCGCAAAATTTATAGCATTTTCTGATAGGAGGATTACTTTTGCGCCACCTTGTATAAGGAACAGGGCTATAACTTTTAATTATTTTTTGCAATTATCAAATTTTACCTATTCTGAAAAGGTTCCCTTTAAAGTAAAAGTCAATATTTTGGTTAAATTTTAAAGTAATTCGACTATTACGATGTCAATTGATCTGAAAGGAAAGCGTCGTTTTCAAGTTTGACGTGTTTCGCGAATTTTGATAAAACAAGATTACAGCGTTGTTCCCGATAGGTGTATTAAAATTTTGCAAAACAACGAGAACATTACGTAAAGATTAATTTAAAATATGTTGTTCAGTAATTTCGGTCAAATAATGCAACTAAAATGGCGTAAAATATGCAGAATTAGAAAATGCATTTTATGCGGGCGGTTTTTGTTTTAAAATGAACCGAAAAATCTATTTTTATTACTATTACAATATCGCCCATCTTGTAAATATTTTGCAGAAAAAAGTTATACCCTAATACAAATGTTTTTTGAGGATATACAAATTTTGTTTTCTCTGTATAAAATATAATATTTTTAAAAATTTGTTGATGCCATTTCGTTTTTAGTATTAACCCTCTAACTGGCAAACGATGTTTTACAACGAACTTCCCAGCAAAAAATTTCCGAAAAGGTAAGGGGGTTTGCAATCAAACATTTTGGGCAGAACGCATTCCTTACTAGATTACCTACTCGTGAGACTAAAATAATTGATTCTTTAGAATTGATTATTTTTTTAGGTCGAAGAACTATTTACTTTATATTTTTAAGAACTACACACATTTTTAATAAAAAAATAGTTCCATGGTAAAACCACGAACTACTTACACAAAAAAGAAAAAATAGTTTGCTAGAAAAAATAAGACGTACTTTCATTTACAACTTACATATACAACTAAAACATTAAAAAAAACTACTAAATTACGAGGGAAATCGTTATCACGCACACTCAGGACTTTTTCCACTAACTCAAGCTCACTTGAGTAAATTCAACTTTTACTCACACGTGATTCTCCGGAGTCACCCAAATATAACGATCAAACCTCATCCGGAAAAAATAAAATCCTAAAATGTGAAACATCGAATTGTTGTGATCACATGGGTTTGCCATAATTTTGGAGCTATAAACCACGAAAATATAAAATTTTCACAAAAAAGAACAATTAAAACTTGAAATTTAAAACAAAAATATGAGTAACACACAATCACCCTCGAAAATTTTTTTACACTCACTCACGATAACGTCAGTAATTTCTACTTTCACTCACAATTTTATGCTCATGTGCGCTTCCCTAATTTGTACCTAACAACAGTTTAACAAAATTTAGGCAACATGCAATTTCTGTTTTTAGTATTATATTCCTGCAAATAAAAATTTGTTTGAAAAAATTTATAAAATACATTCTTTAAAATTGCATAACTTCTTATTTCAAAATTAGGAACTACTTTCAATAACGTCCTTTTATTAAGAAAAAGTATATGATTACTTCTTGAGTACAAAAAGTTATACATATAAGTTAGTAAAATTGTTATTTTCTTTTAAGTAAATAATTACTTTGTTATTGAGTTCATGCTTTTTGGTTTAAATTTAAAGAATTGATTACAATACTACTTGCTTTTTTGACTCTATCGTTGGAATGTGTTTGGTATTGCAGTTACTAAGTTTGGCAATGGGATATGTAAGCAAGTGTGGGCATCACCTTCTTTTTGGAAAGTGTAATATTTTCCTGGGTTCATACCATGTGCTCCACTCAAGAAACAAATAATAAGTTCTTCAACAAAATTGTTTATTGTTTCCTAATTTAGGCGATATGAGCCAAAATATTTTAGGATGCATTTTGGAAACTAAAGCATATAAAAGAGAAGTTTTGTACAAAAAAATATTTCTCTTACCAAGATATAACCACGCTCGAAAAAGTATTTTTTTCTGCTCCTATTTAAGAAGATATCGCGATTTTCGCTTTTTTGAAAAAGCGAAATTAGGCGAAAAAGTATCTTAACTTAAATTTATATTGTTCAAACTTCAACGCTTTGCTATTTATACTTAATGTCTTCTTTCTGCAAAATTTCATAAAAATCCGTGTATTAGTTTATAAGTTATGACGATGTCCTTTAGAGGAATCCTGATAAAATCCTGTGAGTCCTTGGACTAAAGAAAGGACTTATTATTAAAGATAAAGCTTCAACCTTACTTATATTTTATTATAAAGAGTTTTTAGTAAACTTAAATTGGTTTTTTTGTTTTTGAAAACTATTTTTTTTTTTTAAATAATTAGTTTTTGAAATTTTGATATTGAAGCGTTCTTCGCAAAATTTTTAGCAGTTTTAGTTTTCTATCGCAATATATTAATTTCTAAGTATAAGACGCTCATTTGACGCATTTCTGGTAAATTTTATGAAGACTGCCCTGAGGCAGCCTTTCCCATTAGAGGGTTAAGCTAATTAAAATCTTTTATTTGATGTACGTTTTGGCGGTACAGCGCTTTTGTTTGTAGCAAAGCGAAATACAAAAATGCGCTTTAAATATGCACTTAAATCGCAATATGTACTAAAAACCAAAAATCTTTCAGTATTAATCCAAAAATATTCACTAATAATAAAAAAAAAGTCAGTTAATATTTTTGGATTTAGAAAATCGATTTATGAAGAGCGTTGGTTTAAAAATGAAGTCCAATATGACAATTTCATGACAGGTTAAGGGCTAAAAATGCTACTTTTTGTTCATCTTTAATAAAATCTAAATTTTTACAAAATATGCAATATAACCCATTAGTGCATAGAGTCCCTTTAAAGGGATGGTTAGTTGTATGCTCTTGATATCGAAATTTTTCAATAAAAATTTAAATTGAGGATTCTATAACTTTAGTTTAATTTCTTACAGTGATATACAGTCATTTGAAATTCGTCAAGTGGACCAATTTTTGTTTTTGGGGTTTTCGCGTTTACGCTGACCAAATTAAAAAAAAAAAATAATTTCCAAATTATTATATTAATTTTATGATAACAAAACAGAATTTTGAAAAAAAAAATTCTCTGAAACTTTATACATTAATGTTTTAATTAAAAATATGCAAAATATTCAACAAAAAATTTCAAAATACAGTTCCGGTCACAAAAATTGTAGTGCACATAATAAATTTAGAAAATCTCCAAAATCTACCAAAATTATTTTAGTATCAAAACTAATGTTATATCAGCGAATAGATTAATTTCGTAGTTATTTACACTGCAAATTATTTTTTGTTTTAAATTGAAAATTTTTTCAAAATAGTACATATTTATTTGGTCATAAAAATAGTAGTAATCTTATAAAAAAAAGTATATATAAAGTCGAATAAACCAAAATAAAATGGTATGATTTTCTTTTCTATTACCAAATGTAAAGAAAACAGCAAAATACATTTTATTTTTATTCGCAAGAGATCACTGTCAACACTTTTTTGCGAAAATCCCAATAAGATAAAAAAGTAAGTTTAAAAATGTAAGTTTACCATAAGTTATAATTCGTTATTTTTTTAAGTACTTAAATAGACTTCAGTCAAGTCCGCTTAAGTAAGAATTTAACGAGAAATGCGACATAATTACTATGGGGTACACTCAAAAAAAAGTTAGTAAAGTCAGCAAAAACTTTTAGTGGGTCACCAAAATGTAAGTCAGGAGAGTGCTTGTAATTGCTAATGTCAGCAAATTCATTTGCTGAAAATCAGCGGGTTGATTTTTAGCAACAAAATTAGTAGATTCAGCAAAAGTGTTGCTAACACTTTGTGGATAAGGATTAAAAAAACCCTTGCTAAAATTTAACAAAATTTTTGCTGAATATTAATAGACCGAAAAAAACTCAAAAAAATTGTAGAAAAATTATACTTTAGTTAATTTATTTGCTAAAAAACACAAACATAGTTTTGTGATTCTTTTAAAAATAATTAACATTACGATACAAAATATAAAAATGATCATTCTTCATACTAAATAATTATATATAACAAAAACAAAATTATCTTTTAACTGCTTACATTAATGGTTGTCTAAATGATGGCATATATTAAAGGAAGGCAAATGCTGTAGATAATTGTAGAAACGAAAAAAACACCTTATAATAGATATTTATTACTTTGGAACACAATTAATGCAGCCGGTAAAGATTCTGGTAATGAGTTGAAGTCCCGTTTTCTCTGGGTGATAACGAAATCAAATTTCAATAACATTTTTCTATATAACAGTGACTAAAAAATGATTTTAATTATAATATTTTGTTTTAACGGTGAAAATAAAGTAATGGTAATAAAGTCTCTGGCGTTAATTAAAACAAAAATTTCAATGTGCCATTTTGACCCTGGTAGCATAAAAGAGATAGTGTTTATAAATCGAAAATTGTTCTACGTAGTTCACGCTAAATATTTAATGTTTTTTTGACAATTTCGGGTGTAAAATGCATTTGATGCAATGTATCACATTTACGCCCATAGCACAAATTAGTTAATTGTAATAAAAATATTTCAGAAATCATTTAGGATACTTGAAAGTTTTGTCAATTTTAATCAACGCACTCAAAATAAACTATATTTTTAAGTTAATTATAGCAGAATATACTTAATTTTTCAAAATTTTAACTTTGACCTCAAAGGTGCATCGCTTAACGTTAATCGATTTGGCTCAAATTTCCACCATGTAAGTTTTAGACCAAATGGCACAAGAATTCGCTCGTGTTCCGTTGGAATTTGAAAACAAAAATTTCTTCATTCATTTCATTGCCAACCTAGTGAGCAGTCTACTTGGGACTTACGAAATTGAAATTGTCATACATATGTACATGTAAAAGTTCCAGTACACAACGCTAGTAAAAAAAGACCTCCAATGTCGGTCAAATTATATGTATATTGGGAACTTTTCTCGACACTTTGTGGTAAAATAGTTTCTATAAAATGTTTTGTATGACATAAATAAGCTTTTGTGTATATGTTAGCCGATGTTCAAGCATTCTAAACCCATTCGCGTTAATCAGTTATATTTAACGGAGCAAAAATTACGACGGTTTTAAGATCAATTTATATATCTCATTGCATTTACCACATTTCCCAAAATATATTCCACCAACAAAATATATAAAAATATAATTGCTTTTGCAGTGAATACCCTATGGGGAATGGGACCGGTTCTGCGTGTGCCACAGGAACGGTCCATTTGTGCCAGAGACCGGTCCTCTGCTAAGCCCTAGCCTATGTAAACAACTGGCAACTTTAACATTGGCTTGTCATAGGAGGGGGTCGTTTGTCCTGCTTTAAACCACATAGTGGCATGACACAGGACTAACCAAAGATGGACATACCATAAGACTGTCGCAAAAGGCACATGTCGTATATAATAAACAAAAACTAAACAGTTTCCCATGGGTAAAATTCTGGCCAACTGGCTTTTTCTTGTAAATAAGCATTCTGGTTAAGTGGTATGTCCTCCCTTTACCAGTCACAGGATTGGTAATTTTAGGACAATTGACACTGCTTAACCCACTTCAGTATTAAATTATACCAGTCCTGTGATAAGTCCTTCTTTAACCAGTCACTTTTATTACAATTGACTCCTCATTCCCCATAGGGTATATCTCATACGTTTAGTGAGTCCAGTTTGTATTGGTTTGGATCTCAAAGTTAAAAACTATGAGCAAAAAAATAAATTAATAAAAAGTTTCAAGTAATTTTTTAATTAATCGACTTTTAAATGGCCGTCAATTCTTTTGGTGAAGACGTTTAAACTTTAAACTTGGTACATCAAAGCATTTAAGCAGGGATGGTAACCGATTCCATGCGGGTATCGGTAAGGGTAACGCAATTTTATTTTATTTTGGAAACGATATTTTAGGGGTTACGATATTCCAGTTATTTCGGTGACGGTTTTTAGTGTTAATGCACACAGAGAAATAAAGTGCCAACCGAATTGAAAAGTTTATATTAATGGTAACAACTTATAAAAACTCTATAGATTATATGTTAGGTCAATATCCTAATAAAGAAATAAAGAGTATGGCCTCGAATTTAAATAATTTTAATGTTCATTGGTTAAAAAACATCAATTATTTTAATAAAAATTATTTTTAATAAAAATTATGTCAAACTAAAAAATTTTATTTTTATATTTTCATAATATTCTTTAAAGGCTTTTTATATTATTTTTAAATTTTTTATTATATAGAATTTTTGTAATATAAATGTACGTCGAAGTGTAAATATAAAAACATTAGAATGGCATAGTTTTCGTTTAAATATCCCTTAGTTTTAACTAATTTTTATTCGTTCATTTCAAAAACGTTTTTAAAATTTAATAAAAAAAAACACTCTAAAATTAAAATTGTTGACATTAAAAGTAATGTTTTTTGTCTTATGTCTCTTGTGAATATTTAAGTGCATAAATTGCTTGTGTTGGCCTTTGTTAAGTCATGAGGTCACGTAAACATACAACATATCTCAACATATTTCATATGCACTTCCTCTAGTTCCCGGCATTACATACTGTTGCACTTATATAGTTTCATAACCAACCAAAAAAAAAAAAAACATAAGTGCTACAAAGAACAAAAAATATTTAATGCAACTTTGTAGGAAATATGAAAACAGTTGCAATATGCAACACGTTCAAAAACCGCTGAAACCGCAATAAGTAATTTTTGAATGGGTTCATATAATTGGCAAGAGCAGGAGAGAGAGAGAGAGAGAGTATTCTTTACATACAGTGTTGAAAAAATAATAGGGACGATTGCTTATATTTCATAAGTATGAAAAAAATCTTTGTTATAAAACAGATTTTTTAATTTTAGAATCCGATAGATTGCGTATAAAATAGTGTTCTTCAATTATACAAATAGTTTTCCCCAATTATTTTTATTGAATTCACTAAGTTTGCAAAATAGTTCAAATTGATCAATGTTTGCTTGGAAAAAATATAGGGACGAAAATCAGAAAAAATTTTTAAAAATGAAGTAATCATTTTTTTCATTTTTAAGTATTTAAAATAGTAAAAACTAAAAGAAAAAAAGAAAATTCATAAGTGTTTGTGGCATTTTCATGTAAGCAAAAAGTTATTTAAGAGCAAAATGGTAATAATAAATATGATCCAAGAAGTTGATTTTATTAAAAAAATAAATATTTATATGTCACTTAGTTAAATTTAAAGGCGCTATAAGAAAAAAAAGCAAAAAACATTAGCTCGATTCTGGTCACTTTTAGTAAGATGTTTTAAAAATTATACATTAAAAATTATACATTTCATTTTAGAGAGAACAACAGATTCAATTAGGGTATATGATAGATCAAATGTCCATAAAATTAAAAACTTTAGAGTGAAGAAAACATGAAAATTAGAAAGCATTTCCATTGCAAAATCTTGATCATACAAATTTTAAAACAATTACAGAAATGTTTTACGATCATTTTATAACTAATGTGCTGTCCATATGGGGAATAAGGAGTCAATTGTCCTAAAAGTGACTGGTTAAAGAAGGAATTATCATAGGACTGGTATAATTTAATACTGAAGTGGGTTAAGCAGTGTCAATTGTCCTAAACTTACCAATCCTGTGACTGGTAAAGGAAGGACATACCACTTAACCAGAATGATTATTAACAAGAAAAAGCCAGTTGACCAGAATTTTACCCATTGGAAGCTGTTGAGTTTTCGTTTATTTTCTTGTGGTATGTCCATCTTTGGTTAGTCCTGTGGCATGTGACTATGTGGTTTAAATCAGGACAAATGACCCCCTCCTATGGCAAGCCAATCTTAAAGTTGCCAGTTTACATAGGGTAGGGTTTATCAGAGGACTGGTGTCTGGCACGAAGGGACCGATCATGTGGCTCACGCAGAACCGGTCCCATTCCCCATAGGGATATTTCTCTAGATTTGAAATCAAAGCGCCTAACTAATAGTAAACAAACCAAAAATATTACTTTAAACTTTTATAAATACTAATTGAAACAAAGAGTTTTTTAAAAAAAAACTCTTTTTTTTTGTTTAGTTAAAAGTATTTCTTCTGATGTTGGTCCAACATTTAGGATACAACGGAATATATTCTGGTTAATTCGTTGCCATCTCTAGAAATAAAATGATATCACTCACAGGCTATTAAACTCCGATATAATGGGAATTAATGAGTGACAAACGCAATAGATGGCTGAAATAGGTACAGCTGTGCACTAAAAAAATTATCCTTGGTGATATTATTGAAACAATTTCATCGAATATTTTATATCCAAGAAATTTGATTATTATTAAGAAATTTTTCATAAACGTTTTTTTCATAAATTTTCATAGTTTCCTAAAACAAATTCATACGATTTCATAAATTATCTCTTTATAAATTTAATGAAAATTAAACTATTTCAAAGACTTATTTTTTATTTCTTCATAAAATTTTATAATTTCATTAATTTTCATACATTTCAAACTTTAGTTTTAAGATTTAATTCAATTCAACATATTTTATACAGTGCTTTATTATTTCAATGTATCCTTGTTTTAATTTTGGACTTCTACACTCAGGAAATTAAGAATGTAGAAATCACTAAAAATTACAGTTACAAATGTAGTTAAAAAGGCGATGACTGTATTAATCTTAGAAATGACTAGCCATATATTCATTTTTAACTATTGATAATACAACTGCAATCGTATTAAAAGCAGTTAATTCAACTAACATTGTCATTTGTTTTTAACTGCATAAAAAATACACCATAATTGTAGTTAAAATGAAACACATATGTAGTAAAAAATAAACAAACATTTATTTGTTTTATTTTTTAAATTAAAAAAAAAAAAAACTACTGTATAAAATGAATGTAAAATCATAATACAGTAATTTGATGTGGTATGTTTTTTTTTTTAATGAACTATAATAGTAGTCAAAACTGAAATTTCTTCTACAAATGACTGTTTTTTCACTTAAAAATAAATATACTGTATTGCAATTCAAACAACTACAAATATTTACAGCAGAAGTTCCCTGAGTGTCCAAATAGGTATTCTTTAATATTTCATATCCCAGAAATTTGTTCCTATATTCTTTAAATTAAGCAAAATAGATACAAAATTGGCATTAAAATCAATTAATTGCCAATCAAGTATTTGTATAATATAAGTTTTGGTAAGATATATATATCGAAAAAAAAAATTTAAATGTCTAGTTAATTCAAATTTTTTTAAAAATAAATAATCCGCTTAATAACAAAGATTTTATCAATCTATTGAAATATAAGCAATCAATCGTCCATATTATTGTTTCCAACACTGTATGTATACAATATATATTATGCATGTGTGTAATATATGTATATAATGATACATACATTTACACGTTTGTATGTGTAAAAGGACAACATTATACAGCTGGAACCAAAAAAAATAAAGACAAAAACAATGTTGTGTACATTTTTACATCAAATACCCAAGCACATGTATTTTATCATCATATAAGTAATACAACCATCGTAGCAAACCTTTTTGTTTTTAATTTGCTGTAAAATTGACGCTGAAAGTGCAAAAAACCAAAAATGTCTGTAATTTCAGTTTATTGAAAAAACTGGGTTCAAAAGATATGTTGCGCATTGAATAATTATAATTATTATGTTATAATGTTTGTTAAACAATTTGACTGACCAAAGTAGCCAAGATATAGTCAAAATAGTCAAATTACAAAATAAAATTTAAAAAATAAAAAATATTTTAAAAACCCTATATGAGACACAAAACATGTTATATTCAGTGTTGTTAATTTATTTGCCAGCTTATTCATTCTTTGAAAGAAAATAAAAAAAATTAAATTTTTTGGACTCATATTACTTTATATTAAAAACATATAAATTATATGGAGCATATAATACAGCTCCATATTCAGTTTTTCAATTTTTAAAACACTTTGTTCGCGGTTTTAATTTTTAAAACCATTTAAAAAGTATATAACTTTGTAGAGCCCTATATTCAAAAGTTGTTATCGGATTTCGCTGATTCGAAAACCGTTCATAGTGCGATCTTTATAAACTGTTTCAAAACCTGTTCAAGTATAAAATAACACAAAAAATTAAATTTTTTCTACCCGGTTAAAAATCAACATATATGTATCCACTTATGAACATATATGAATTCATACATGCTCATTTATGAAGTGATTCGAGGTCATACATATCCATATACCACCATATACGATTTATATATGTTCATAAGAGTTCATATGTGACCATATATATAAATAGTATCTCAATTTTCGTTAATGTACACAAACAGGCTCGTTTTAAGGTGGAGGAAAAAAGGCACATTTCCTCCCCCAAAATTAAATTTTTCAATACAAATATGAAAAAAATATAAAAAAAATTTAAAGAAATTACTTCAAAATACTCTAACTTCCCTCCCTAAATCCTTTTCCTGGATCCGCGTCTGACACATATGACCATGTATGGAAATGGATAGACATGTATGATTATATATGTAAATATTACCTCAATTTTTGTTAATGCACACAGAAGAACTTATATCATTCCTAATATCACAATATAAGAATGGTTTATGAAAACATATGAATCATGTATGGATGCATGTGGACATGGTATGGAAATAATGGATAAGGATTTTTTAAAAAAATCGAAAAAAATAATTGATATTCGCGTCACAGAAAAAGCGTAATTTAATTTTACATAAAAAATGTTTAATCTTTGATTTATCCATGCTTAAAAAATTTCGAATGTTGAGAACAATTTTGAAAATGCATATAAAAATTGCATTTACATAAAAAAACGCATTTTTTTAATATGTATTTTTTATTACATAATAAAGAGGACAACCATATAAATCGAATGCTTTTTAAATCAAAGAAATCCGATCACAACTTTTGAATACAGAGTAATACAAAATTTCATTCTTTTGCGGTTTTTTAAATTTTTTGAAAATTAAAACAGCGAGTTTTTTGAAATTTTAAAAACTGAATGTGAGGATGTGTTATGGACTTCATGCTGTATGTGTGTACAAATTTTTTAAAAACCCTCGGTCAATTCCATTTATGATGTATCATGGAACTCGTGATAGAAAAATGTGGTATTGCAACAGATATTAATGAGCTATTTACTGACGAGTTTAAAACTATTAGGATATCTTAGTAACCTTGTCTAAAAATATTGTCAATGTCACTGAAGGAAAAAAATGTGAAAGTTTAAATTTCGGCGATATTAGTGTATACTAATGTAACGTTGAGCGATTTAAAAATCGCTCAACATTCAAGGAAAATCGTATTCTAGGGATCAAAATAAGAAACTTTGCCGAAGGAACCATACCTCTAAAACGAATTCTGATGTCAAGACTTTTGACCCGTAGGGTCAAAATTTTGAAAAAGCCCACTTTAATATTTCAGAAAGTAGGAGGAATCTCTCCAAGATTATGGGAGATACTTCTTCTCCGGGAGACGCGCTAGCAGATTAATGCATAAATCATCATTCTAGGGGTTAAAATTTAAGTTAAAAGAGGGACTTTTTAGCCGTGTTTTTATAGCAAAATGTACAAATCTCGGGATAATAATATTTCAGAAAGTAGGAGGAGTCTTTCCAAGATTAGGGTCTCTATTTCTTCTCCGGAAGGCGCTCTAGCAGATGAATGTACAAATTATATTCAATTGGGTTGGATTCGGTTTTGGCACTCTAAATGGGTCAAAGTGGGATTTTTCAAAATTTCACCCTACGGGTCAAAAGTCGGGACATCAGAATTCGTTTTAGAGGTATGGATTCTTCGGCAAAGTTTCTTATTTTGATCCCTAGAATACGATTTTCCTTGAACGTTGAGCGATTTTTTTGCCTCAATACAAATCGACCAGACCTTGTGGATACGTATATATATATGTATACGAATATTATATGTATGTATATTGTATGTTTATATATATACAATTTATATGTACACTGTAAACTGTATAGGCATCTGGTCGAAATGTTTTATATAGACATTTTGCATGATGAATGAAATAATTGTCATTCGTGGAATTCTTTATTTGGAGTACGAAATTACCAAAGCCAGTGGGTTTCTATCCACCACAGTCTCGCTCAATCTGCCTTCTTTTAATTTATTCGTAAGCTCGCACCGTGCAAATTAAAACATGTTGCAGAAATTTAAAAGTCTAATTTAATTTTTATCATGTTTTTAAATAACAATTTAATAAAATTTTTATTTATTTCAAATATTAACGATAAAATAAGCAAGATAAAATTAAAATATATTAAATTTTAATAGAAAATAACAAAATATAAGCAGAATAAAAGTGAGTGTTTTAAGCAACAATTTTTTTATTAACATGTTGCAATTATTTTTTAGTGTACAAAACAATATACAAAACAACTATAATATACTGCATTTTTGTAACAGTTGTTTAAAAAACAACTACACTGATAGAAATTTGTGCGTAGTATTAATGAATTCCTTCATTAATCCAATGAAACGTTTCATTGAGTCAATGAAAGGTGACTCATTAAATCAATTTTAATGAATGGTTTCATTGACCCAATGAAAATTTCATAAAGTATATGAAATTTTCTTCATTAATCCTTGCCTAATCGTTAAGAAAGTTTAATGAATAAAATTCATAGTTTGTATGAAATATTTTCGTTGATATTTAATAATTTGAACTTTTTATGATTATTTTAGCATACAAATTACAAATTTTGAAAATAAAATTTTTTTATCCATAAAAAAGAAATATTTTTATTATTGTACTTTTTTTAAATAATGTATATTAAGAACTTTAATGATTGAAAAAATCGTTTAAATATAATTAACAGGCATTAAAATATTAACAGCTAAACTAAAAAATTAAATTTTAATTTATTTCTGTTTTTATTGTTTTATTTTTACAAAATTGTTGAACCTTTCTTTACATTTTTTTATAATTTGTGTTAAAAGAAGACGTATTTTCTTATATGTCGGTACAAAATATGTAATTTTTTATCGATCTGGCTTGGAATTCTGTAGAATTACACTTTACTGTTACACTTTTTTGAGTGTAATACGTTATTTCTAGTGAATAAAGAGCTTCAAATAAAAGCATGAAATTTCTTTTGAGTTATAAAAAAAGTCATGCCAAATATTATTTTCTTTAACCGAAAAATCTACTTTGTGCCGCCCTGCATCTATACTTATGCAATTACATGGCCTCAACTTTATGTACAATCAAAAAAATAAGTTAGTAAAAAATTAGTTGAACGTCTTGTAAATCAAATATACTTTTTTTCTAATGACATTTTTAACTCATGAGGTTTATTATCTCTTGCAACTCTTGCATTATATATAGTTTTTTTTAAACTAAAAATTACAAATATAGGGAATTTTGAGTTATTTCGGCAACTTATTCGATCACGTCACAAATTCTTCCTATCGTCGTGGGGTCTTGAAATTCGGCCACTTTATGTAAAATGACGCTCTTTATCATAATTTTTGAGAGCACCCAGCAAATTCCACCAAGTAGTCAAAATGCGCCACCCTAGTGCAGACCCATTTCGGTAAAAAATATATCACAATTTTACATCCAGGATTCAGAATCGCTGTTGTTTACATTAATAAATATTTAGTAAAACTGGAAAAAGTTATCAGAGACAGACTTTTTAAAGACGACATATTATTTTGGCCAGAAGAAACAACCTGTCATTATGCTAAGAAGACGTTAGAATGGCTTATTGCAAAATCATATCTTTTGTACCGAAATACGCAAATCCTCCAACGTCCCAAAAACACGCCCAATTGAGAACTTTTGGGGTTTTTTATGCCAAACAGTGTATGAAAATGGTTGGGAAGCCAAATGTACGGAAGAATTGAAGAAAAAAAATTAAAGCAGTGTAAAAAAAACTAACATGAATGTTGTCCAAATTATGATTGTAAGAAATAGAAGATCGCGGTCGGTTAGATCTCTACAAAAAGTGAATTAATAATTTATAGTCTATACTGTGTTATAAATAAAAAATACTTTTTCAAAAAAAATAATTAGTTTTTTAATTGCGAGGGTTTTAAAATTGGCATAGGTTATTGTAAATTTTTTTTTTAAAGAATCACAAATATTTTCTTAAGATTTTCAGCAAAAAAAAATAACTAAAATATAATTTTTCTACAATTTTTTAAATTTTTTTGAACCTACTAATATTCAGCAAATATTTTACTAATTTTTAGCAAGGGTTTTTTAATTTAGTAAATGTTAGCAAAATTTTTGCTGAATTTACAAGTTCTTTTGCTAAAAATCAGCTCGTTTATTTTCAGCAAAAAATTTTTCTGACATTAGCAACTTTTTTTGCAAGCACCCTCCTGACTAAAATTTTGCTGACTTTACTGACTTTTTTTTTTGTTAAGTGTACATGTTATTGTTGATGATAATGGCATAACATTTGCAACAAACATTGTTTGCAAACATCACAGTAGCAACATTACTCTATACTATACATACACTCACAAGAACTTTTCCATAAAAAATCAACAGTTATTTGAAAGTTGAATCGGTAAAGTTGTTTCAATGGAATATACAGTTAAATTAACAAAAAAATATATTTTTTAACTTTCTGTCTGTTATTCCATAAACAAAATAAACAAACAAACGGACTTTCAGTAGTAGTTAAAATATTCAGTTAAAATTTTCTATTTAAAACAAAAACTTGTTGTATTATATTGACTATTGAAATAAACGAAAACAATCTATTGTTGTTATGGATTTTGTCAATTAATTTTTCAACAGTTGTTGAAAATAAAAGAAAAAATACAATTGTTTTAAACGAAATGTAAGTAGTCCTGTTTTTAACTGATTAATGTGTATATTCAGTAGTCTTTACGGAAAAAATATTGTGACTGTACAAACTAATAAAAATATGATGGTTGGAAAAAAAACACTACCGTTAGTTATAACACGCTTCAGTGGCTGTAAAGGCATTGTTAGCATTTCAATTTAAGCGATATGATGGAATTTAATTAATTGTGGAGGAAGCAACAAAACTGAACAGGAAAATGCAAAAAATGAATCCAAAGAGGAAACGCCACGTTATTACATTAAACGTGATGATGTGGATTTCGTGATTTTGGGTAAATATTTCATTAACAAAATTTACCAGAACAAAAAATGTCAACCAACCAGCCAACAAACAAAAATATACTTTTTAAGCAAAAAAAATAAAAAGTTTACTTATAATAAAATAAATTCGTAAAAAACTCATCTTCATAAAAGAGTTTTGCATGAAAACGTACAAGAAAAATTTTCAACTCAACACTTAACATTAGTTTATTTGGCAGTACAATGAATATACATGAAGTCTAAAGACTGTAGAAGTGTATAACACTAGTTTACAACAAATATGCAACAAATATGCGACATGAGCGTTGTTGTGTAAAATATAAAATCCAGTGATAAATTAATCATATGCAAATGTATACAATTTTATTAAAACTGATTTGATAAAATAAAGGGTTATTCGGTTCTATACATACTCGTATTATAAGATATTGCGTATAAGGTGAAACATTTCAATACGTATGATTATATCTGAATATATTTACTAATATTCAAAACCATAAAAAATAAAATAAAGATACGACCTAAATTCCGATTAAATTGTATAAGATTTTATTAAAAATAAATACTTAAGGTACGTTCACATTAATCAAATATTTGAACAAAATATTTGTTTACATATTTGCTTCCAATTGTGTCAAATAAAAAATTATTTTATTTTATGTTTAAACTATGATCAAATATTTGATGGTTTTTGTTTGTTCAAACAGCTCTCAAATAGTGTCAAAAAAAATAAACGAAAAAATATTTGTCGAGCGTTCAGATTGAAACAAATATTTGTAAAAAAACATAGATTTATTTAATCGAAAAACTAACTGTTTTTTTTTTTTTAATTGATCACTCGGGATCTCTCTCGGACCTAGCCTATTAATGTTATAAGGGTATATTAATACTCTCCTGGAGCAAAAATTTTGTCCGTTTTGGTCTATCTAGCTTTGTTTTAAACATACTGGACATTTTAAAATATCGCCATTTTGTAAAATGGCATGTATCTCGAAAACTAAGCATGAAATCGCAACACGGACAAAATTTTTGCAATCATTAATAAAAAATACTATACCGACAACACAAATATGTACAGTGTTCCGATTTCAATCATTCCCCGTTTCGTTCCATTTTGGACCAATGTTCCATTCTGTTATCGGAGTGATTAAGTTCTTATTTTCACGTACGACAACACAGTTGTTAACAGTGCTCCGATTCCAATAGTTCCCCGTTTCATTCCATATCGTTCCATTTTGGAACAATGTTACAATCCATTATCTGAGTGATTAAATTTTTATTTTCATCAAATTTCGCTTTTTAATATCTATTTACATTTCAGTTTTTTTATAAAGCCTTTTATTAATAAATTTATTAAAAAAAAATTATAATTGACGATTTTACCACCTGTTATTTGCCATTGTTTTTTCCTACATTTTTTTTTGTAAGATCAAATAAATATTTGCTTAAATCAGAAGAAAATATTTGAAAGTGTTCACACTATGATTAAGTTTGTCAAATATTTATTTGAATGCAAATAATTTTGTTTGACCAAAATCAGCTGATTTGCTGTTTGACACACAAAAATATTTTGTGTTCAGATTGTGGCAAAGATATATTTCATGTTTTTTGTCAAATATTTGACTAATCTGAACGTGCTTTTACTACTACAATTGGACTTTGTTTGATTAAATTTTATTTTTCTAATTAAATTGAATAAATTTGTTCACGGTATATTGTTTTTTCTTAAGCGTAGCTCTTCAACAAATGATAAATTTATTTCCGAAGCAAATCAATGGATAATTACCATAATTATAAGTATCAAAATGTATGGTTTCCTCCATTTTAATACGATGTATTTGTTATATTGGCGCTACTTGTTGCAATTATCAAAATATTTTGAAAAAAAATTGGTACACGGACTTATAATGACCACATGACAAAACTGCTCATTTTCGATCAAATCTGTCCATTTTTAGCCTAGTTGCCATATAGCGGTACCCCACGAAAAAATTGGCTTTTATGCTTATCCGTACGCTGCAAAACCCAAATATTAAGATATAGCAATAAAGTTCTGAGCACCTACCTGTATCGACCAAAACACAACGGCTTTTGATTTTAGTTAGAATCGAACTAGATGTAGGTGTCCCTGCTTGTATGATCGAAGTAGAGAAAAAGAAAAGATATAAACAAACATAACGATTATAAGACTTACACAAAATGCAACCGCGTTTCATTTAATTTTTTCTTTTGTATACTACACATGAAACAAAGGCATGCATGTGCACATAAAAATTGTGAATATTAAAAAATATAAATGAAGTTATAAATAAATTATATAAACTAATTTAAAAAAATTATTTAAATAATAATATTTTAATAAATTTGAAAATTGAAGATGCAGGAAAAAATAAAATAATAAAAAAATAAACTACGCTTTGGTCCGACTGTATAAAACAATAAATGCCAGTTGTTTTTAAAAGATAACGGGTTTTTACGATTTTTAGCATTATTGAGCGTTATTTTGAATATTTCTCTTTTATATTTTAGAATTGTCTTTATTTTAAAAATGTTAAATTGCGGCATACATATTTATACATTAGGGTTTTCTTAAAACGCATTTTTTCGATTTTCGGGGCTCCCAACCATGAAAGTTGTAATATGTGGTCTTAAAAGTTAATGTTGAAAAATTGAGCGAAATCGGACAACTGTAGACCGTGCCGCATTTGCTGCAAAGTTTAAAGATTTTGGTTAAAATGTTCAAAATTTAAAAAATTAATTAAAATTAAAACTTTTATAAATTTTACCAATTTAAAACTATTTTTGTTTTTAAATTGCCCATAGATACTGTAATAAAAAATATGACGAGTTTTGGATATTGTTAACACATTCTAATTTGGCACCCCCGTAGAAACCTAAAAATCAGCTCGCTAATTTTCAGCAAAAGATTTTGCTGACATTAGCACTTTTTTTGCAAGCACCCTCCTGACATAAATTTCGCTGACTCAGCAAAATTGTTTGCTGACCTTACTAAAATTTTTTTTTTTCTTAACTTGTTAACTAGTGTAACCAACAAACTTGTTGACTTTTTCTATATGACTTTTTGACCACAAAAATAACAGCAAAACAACCAGGGTAAAAATATTAATATGGAGTCTAATAAATGTATATCTCATTTGATAAGTTCCTATATATAAGCACATACAAATTGATTCGAAAAATGGGTCATCTTCATGTATCTAATTATATCAAATTAGATGTAATTTGACAAAATTATACACGGGACATTAAATTATATCTAATTAGATATAAATATATCTGATAAAATTTTAGCCGATTGTAGGCATGCTTTTAGTAACATGAAGTTATGCTTAAAATTATTTAAGTTAAATATTAAAATTTCTAGAAATCAACGAAATGATTAAAAATGCTCGAGAACATATTTAGCGTTTTAAAAATATATAATTAAGTGGAATTGTATTAAAAAAATTTCAAATTTTTTTATTTGAAATGATATAAAATTAATCACTTGCAAATAATGTAAGAAAATCCTAACTTGCCTATAACGTAATTTGATATGGAACTGTACCAAAATATGTATGTAATGCTATATAAAATTATAAGGAAAATATTTTCATATAGTTTAATAAGACTTAGCATGGGACCATATATAATAATAACGATCACTACATATATTTGGATATTTATTATGTGGCTTATGTTAGTAGTTATATATGGAGTAAGATTTGGAGACATATAATAATATCAAGTACCATATAAAAAAATCTCTCAATAAAATGATCAGATGTATTTGTATATAATGATATTAGCCACAATGTGACTTCATTCAAAGTCAGATATAACTTAATCTTATTATATATAACTAGATATAACTATTTTTACCGGGTAAATGAAAAATACGAAATGTTGACCACAACATACCACTTTTTTGTTTTTTAAAAGAGAGAGGAACTTTTTTTATATATAATTTACATAAAGCACATTTCTTTGTACTTGAAAAAATTGGAAAGCATAAACCAAAAAAAATTGCTGAAAAAACTAGTTGTCTCAAAGAAATGTTTACCTTTCGACTCTTTTTTTCTTCTCAGAAAAAGAATATATTAAAATGAATTTACATTTTAAAAATAACAACTTAAATAGCTAAAAGTTTGCTTAAAAGATGTTGAAGTAGTGTTTTAAGTGACCTAGAAGGTCTTTGTAACATACGAGGGCGGATCAATAAGTCCGTGACTTTTCGAACTTCCCTCGTAGTTATATGAAATGCAACACTGATCCCATCAAGTACAACCTGTTAATAGATTACTGTCAAATTTTGAGCAAGTTCCGTCATTTACTTTGCGTTTAACAGCTTTTCAAAACATACAACCTCGTGGATTTTTTAAAAAGGGAAAAAAGTGAATTTCGAGTGCTCATTAAACATTATTTTTTGCGAAAAAAAACCGTCAATCAACCAAACAGAGGAAAAGCTTGATAAACACTATGGGGACTCTGCACCATCGATTTCAATGGTTATAAAGTGGTTTACTGACTTTCGCTGTTGCCGCACAAGTACAATTGATGCTGAACGTTCTGAACGGCCAATTGAGGTCAATACACCCGAAAATGTCGAAAAAATCCACGATATGGTGTTAGCCGATCGAAGAGTAATAGTGCGTGAGATTGTTGATGCTAAAGGCATTTAATATGGCAGTGTGGTTTCGATTTTAAATGATCAGTTGGGTTTAAGAAAGCTGTCTGCAAGATGGGTGCCGCGTTTTCTCTCAATTGACTATAAACGTAATCGTGTGACAACTTCAAAGGATTGTTTGGAGTTGTTTAACCGCAATTCTAATCAGTTTTTGCGGCGTGTTGTAACTGTGGTTCCATTACAACACTCCGGAGAACAAGCAGCAGTCTAAACAATGGGTTTCTCCGGGTGAACCGGCTCCGAAGAAGGCCAAGGTAAGTTTGTCGGCCAATAAGGTGATTGCAACAGTTTTTTGTGATGCACGCGGGATAATCCACATCGATTACCTTCAAAAAGGAAAAACACTAAACGGCGAATATTATGCCAACTTATTGGACCGATTTAAAAAGGATTGAAAAAAAAAACCCCATATGGCCAAGAATAGTGCACGGGTGCACACGTGTGCAGTCTCAATTTCATCCGCCATATTCTCCGGATTTAGCCCCCAGCGACTATTTCCTATTTCCGAACCTAAAGAAATGGCTCGGTGGAAAGAGATTTAGCTCCAACGATGAAATTATTGATCAAACAAATGCCTATTTTATGGACCTCGAAAAATCCTATTTTTTGGTAGGGATACAAAAATTGGAGAAACGTTGGACGAAGTGTATTGAGGTAAAAGGAGATTATGTTGAAAAATATTTTTTTTTTTTTTTGCAAAAAAAACTGTGTTTCATTCAAAAGTCACGAACTTATTGATCCGCCTTCGTATTTAAAATAGTTTTTTTTTTACCAGAAAAATAAGTTAGAATTTGTCTAAACAAAAGAATTATGAATTAACAAAGACTTTTTAAAACGAATACAAAAAAAAACAGAATACAAAAAAAACTTAAATTTTTAAACCACAAAAAATGCGTATACTTTATATAAATTGGCAACACTCATACGACATGGTGACCAATGTAATATGATACCCATCGTCTATTTAATATGAAAAATATTATTGTCTTATATAAATTTTTATCATCAAATTTTCAATAACACTTTTTTAAAGTTACATTTCGTCGTCTTGCCTGCAAGTAAGGCTGTGTTTTTCGGGAGATCGAAAAAACTGATTTATATTAATCTTTTTAATATATTTTATTGATATATATTACCTTATTTATTAAAATATATATATTTTTCATAAACTTTTAAATAAATTTATTCAAAAAACATGTATGCACATTTTTTTCTCAATTTTTATAATTTCTCTTTAAAAACAACTTCGTATTAATTGCATAAAGTTGCCATTCAATTTAATTTATGAAACTATAAAGTTTACTTATTGGAAATAAACTTTTTTAAAAACCATAAAACAACACAAAAAGTATTTATGTACATTAGGGTGACATTTTGTGTGAAAAAAATAAAATTTGTTAAAGTTTTTAGTAACAGTAGTGCGATGCAGTAACTTGTTTTAACGATAATCGAATTGATTAAAAAAGTAAACAACAAAATTAACGATTTTTGCTCATTATTATTTTTTAACGATATTCCGTATTGTTAAAGTCAGCTGTTGTTGTTATCTAAACGAAGAATATTTGTGTTGATAGTGGTGTCGCTTCTAAGTATAATATACAATAATAGAAAAAGCTAATAGGAAAAGAAAACTGCAATTTAGCTGAATTTGATTCGAGGCCATACTTGGGTGTGATCGCTAAATGGTCATGACTTGGTATTGTTACGTTTGTAATGTAAGATGAACGCAGGTTTATCATATAGAGAGAATCTGACAATTACAAGACACAAATAATAATACATTTTAAATGGAAAATCACTGATGAGCCTGTCCATAAAAAGGCAGAAACTAGTCTAGTCTGATTTAAAAATTAATAGTGTTTATAATTTTTAGAGAAAAACGTTTATTCTTCTTCTTCACCTCAACATTTCTAAATTTTTCTTTATGTTTTTCGAAAGCATAGACAGCTATGCCATATTATTCTTACAATTTTCAAAATATGCTTAAAGCTATATATCTAAAGTTTCCCTATGGGGAATGAGGAGTCAATTGACCTAAAAGTGACTGGTTAAAGAAGGACTTATCACAGGACTGGTATAATTTAATACTGAAGTGAGTTAAGCAATGTCAAAATTACCAATCCTGTGACTGGTGAAGGGAGGACATACCACTTAACCAGAATGCTTATTAACAAGAAAAAAAACAGTTGGCCAGAATTTTACCCATTGGAAGCTGTTTAGTTTTCGTTTATTTTCTACGACATGTCTCTTTTGCGACAGTCTTGTGGTATGCCTATCTTTGGTTAGTCCTGTGGCATGCCACTATGTGGTTTAAAGCAGGACAAATTACCCCCTCCTATGACAAGCCAATGTTAAAGTTGCCAGTTGTTTACATAGGGTAGGGTTTAGCAGAGGACCGGTCTCTGATACGAAGGGACCGATCCTGTGGCACACGCAGAGCCGGTCCCATTCCCCAACGCGTTTCTTAAATTCGAACTTATCAAAACGCAAAAAAAAAATAATAAAAACACCTCAATGTACACTCAAAAAAATAAGTTAGTAGAAAAGTTAGTAAAACGTCTTGTATATTTTGCTAAAATTATGTTTTCAGCTAAAATTTTAGTTATACTTATTCAGCACTTAACTGCTTTGAACTAATATTTTACTAATATTTTAATAATGTTTTACTAATATATTTTGCTAAAAAATGTTGCTGATTACCACATTTATAGTGTGGACGACAACCAGATTGAAAGATATTCGCAGAATGAATTAGATGTCGCGGCATGTCAACATGTAGTAGTGAAGAGGAAAATTATACTAAAAAGTACAACTCAAGTAAGACAGAAAAAAATCAACCATGAAATATTTTTTGTGTTCAAATTGCTAACAAATATACAGCAGGTAGCCAGACTAAAGCGAAAGACAACGGCACACATCTTAGATAGATGTTTATGTTTCCTTTTTCTTATTGCAAAAAAAAGCCTTGTTATTGTTTCGTTTCTACGATTATCTGCGGCATTTGCGTTCCTTTAAAAAATAGCATCATTTAGACAACCATTGATGTGAGGAGTAGTTGAAAGAAAATTTTGTTTGTGTTATATATAATTATTTCTATTTTTTTAGATATTATATTAATTCATGTCGTCAATGTGGGAGTATGAACATTTTTATATTTTATAGTGTAAGGTAATTTATTTTTAAAGCAATCACAAAAATAAGTTTTATGATTTTCAATAAATGAATTAACTAAAGTATAGTTTTTCTACAAATTATTTGAGTTTTTTTCAGTCTACTAATATTCAGAAAAAAAATTATTAATTATTTGCAATGATTTTTTTATTTCTGATCCACCAAGTGTTAGCAAAACGTTTGCTGAATCTACTAATTTTGTTGCTAGAAATTAGCTCGCTGATTTTCAGCCAAAGATTTTGCTGACATTAGCAATTTTTTTGCAAGCACCCTCCTGACAAAAATGTTGCTGACTCAGCAAAATTTTTTGCTGACTTTACTACCTTTTTTTTTTGAGTGTATAATAATTCAGAAGATTCTTTTTATTTTAATTCAATGTATATTTTTAATTTTGATTAGTTACATTTCGGAACTCCTGATTTTGTATTTATTTTGTGTTTATTTTTGTATTTTTAAGGAAAAATTAGTGAAATAACATAATTTGAATTATTCGAGTTACTCGAGGAATTTTAAACTCTCACTCGATTAATCGAGTAACCAAATCGAGAACAAAATCAAACACGAGTAATTTGAATACCCTATTATATATGGTATCGTATGGGTAATACAACTTAATGATTTAAGATATAATTAGGATTCCATATATGACACAAGATTAACAATTTAGTTTGAGATATGATTATATCATGGGATTTAAGTAAATCCAATTTAATCTTTTAATAGCTTATTTGATAAACCAGAAATTGCTTATCTTTTTGGATCGAATTAATGACATGTGATATTTTGAAATCTATCAGGATCTTAAATATGATGTTATTGGATCGCTCAATTTTAAGATAAAATTTGATCTAATTTAATCCAGTAATATAATTGAGGTATCTAGTCGGATATTACTGGATACCACAATAAATAAATTTGAATATGAATTGATATGAGATCTGATTTTGTATTTGTGATATAACTTTTTTTATAGCGAATCTGAAGTCAGTTTCAAAAGTTATCGAAAATTTCTGAAATAGTGCATATGTTAATTTTTTTTTTAATGAAGAGAAAAATATCGCCCTAATGTAAATACATGCATGAATGTGTCTACTATATCTTTTTATTAAACACTCCTATAATAATATTGAATACTTTAGCAGCCAATTAAAAAATTGTGTACTTAACTTTTTTAATTGACCTCGGGGCAAATAAAAGTTTTGCTGGCGATGCACTGAGAGAATTATCCGCATGGTATCAATGAATTTCTACATTACATCTATTGTCACTTAAACTCGTCCATTGAAAGTTTTCATTATAGTAATGCAGTTTTTTATAAAATATAATGAAAGATTTCATATTATTTATTAAAAATTTATTTCGCCTAATGAAATATTTACATTACAAATATGTTCATTAAAATTATGAAGCTTTTTCAAGAAGTATAACAAACTATTCCTTCACATGGTGAAGAAAAATTCATTAGTTAAGTGAAAAAATTTCATTAAAACTCGTCCAAGATATTCTCTCTGTGTGGTAGTAAAACATATAAAACAGAATATGCTTTTTGTTAAAATCCTTAATGACCGTTTTTAATTTCATAATAATTTAACATTCTAAGCTCTGAATAAAGTTTTTAAATGACTTTTAATTTCAAGCAATTAGTCCTAGTGATATTTTTGTGCTTACTTTGAAATATAAAACTTTATCATTTATATTCAATCATACCTGGAGATACTAGAAAACGAGCATATAAAAAAGAACTAATTATGGTTTATAAATGGCATTATAGATTAAATCACTTACATTCGTAGGCAGGGCCGTAGCCAGAAATTTATGTTGGGGTGGCTTAAAATTTGTTTCCGAATTTTTTCGAATAATTCCGGATTTTTATATAAGCTCATTTGGAAAATTTAACTTTGGGATATCATAATTTTCAAGAAACTTTTTGCATCAAGAAATTGGTGCAAATGTTTTTGATTTATTGCAACCCGTAGAAAAATTATAAAGTTAAAGTACTGCTTTTTGAGTAGTATTTAAAATTACTCGAGTAAAAACGTTTACATAAAATCATATATTATTTTATACAAATCTATACGTTAATAGTGAATTTTATCGTTGATCTATAAGTTTATGTGTGAAATTTTATTCGTTCGGTTTTAGATCATGACAAATTTTTCTCTAAATTAACAGAAAAATAATAATTTTTATATGATAATTTACTTTGACTATTAGAAAAAAACACAGAAAAAGTTATTAGACACTAGCATGAATGGAATGCATTTTCTGACCCACTACGGTCTTCATCAACATTCTTCGTGCCATTTTGTGTTAATCGTAAATATCTTCTATTTAACTCACACGTTAAAGAAATTGGGTAACGTTAAATCCCACATTACTCTGTGTGTTGAGTTAGAATGAAATTTAACACAAATGATTTCTATTTATAGTGTGTTTGTTTTTTCTCTAGTCATTATCATAATTGCCAGTTTAGCTTTTAGTTAAAACTTTAAATGGCAATTCTTTTCTCTAATGTCATCATATACTATCCTTCTACATAAGCAAAGCATATCAACAAACATTAAAGATTTTTTGTTAATACATATGTCGAGCATATGCATTAAACGATTTTTACACTTTACCTGGTGAGTTACTTCATGCTATTATATGTAAATGCATATGTTAAATACATTAACATGTTTATATATAAAATTTGTTTCCTTTAATTTTTTTTAATACGGTGCCACATATAATAACATTATATTACATATATACAATTATATATGTTTAATTTTAGTATATATATTTATGATTTGTGTCGATATAACACAAATCAGAATTATATATAACAACATATAGTGTAATATTCAAACATATATATTTCATTTTGGATAAAACGATTTCTTGACCAATTTATAGTTATATATAAAGATATATCGTTCCATTGCCCAACTTATGAGCCCAATTTTGTACAAGAAATCCAAAAAATAAAAATTTTCGTCACACATCCTTTTAGCACTATTGTCCACTTTCGAGATACCCTAATGTGTATTAAAACTTAAAAAAGGTTTATGAGGGAACTTTTTTAAAAACCACAAAAATGGAAATAGGTTTCTTAATATTTTGGTATGCCATTAATGAATATGACAGGATAAACATACATTTGTATGAAATTGTGTATATTTTCGTACAATCATATACAAAAATGTAACATTTAGTGCAATTTTACCAGACTAAAACTAGGATATAATTATATTTAGATGTATCAGTTTACATACAATCATACACAATTATACCAGGTCAAAATCCGGATTACAACATATTTGGTTTTTACATAATTATCAGTTTATCAGTTTATACAATGATATACAAAACTGATACAATGTAATACAATTATATCGGGCCATGATTCGGATAAAATTGTACTGGACATTTATCTAATTGCATCAGTTTAGACATTCAAATAGATACAAGTTCATGGGCCCATATTTCGGATGAAATTTAATAAGACAACATATATCGTCACGTGGAAATTGATATGACTACATAAAGTGCCATATCCAAAAAGTTGTTAAGCTTTAAAATTCGTCACATAGAACTTGATATGGCTACATAAAGTCTCTTATAATTTTGTTTTTTAATCGCGACCCCCGTTAAAAAGTTGTGTGTAGTGGGTTCGATTCCCACCAGAGGCACTGGTAGGTTTTCGCTACAACGCGCCGATTTTAAAAGAACAATATATTTTAATTAAAAAAAAAATTTCTTCATTCAATACTTGCAAAAACATTTTTTTCAACATTCTACTTAAAATGTAAAGTCAGAATTCCAAACGGTACTCCAGGTGTTACGTTTTTATTTAAGGTGGCGCAAAAATAAAATTCCGATGTTTTGTTTTTTATTATGTATTTATTATGTATAGCATTTTCTGATAGGAGGATTACTTTTGCGCCACCTTATACATTGGAAACCCAATAAATAAAGTGATGTCTTATCTCATTTGATATAGATCGATATTTATTCTTATCCAAGTTTACCTCAAAATTGGGGTATACAGTATCCGATTAGATCCCTTAAATATATTACTGGATTACATTAGATCAAAATTGACCTCAGAATTAGGATCCAATAATATGTAATTTAAGATCCTGAGAGGGCCTAAAATATTCCATGGGATCTATTTAGATCTAGTTGTAATCTAATTAGATCCAAAAATATAAGTAATCTAATAAGATATTTTGAGATTAAATTGGATTTAGATTAATCAAAGGACATATATTATTTTTTTAAAAAACTGCGAAGAAACAATATGTAGATATCTGCGCATATATAATTATGTATGGGGTTATATTAGCAATACATAATTATATCTTATGACCATATAAAATAATAAAGATGTTGCGCCATATACATGAGCGGCTCCAGCAATTAATATAAAGGGAAACTTCATACGCCTCAGAGTACAAAAAACAATAAACACATGCAATTGTACATCATGGCGTATGAAATTCCCCTGCATATTAATTGTTGGAGCTGCGCATGACCATATGTAATCATATCTAATCATATCTCAAACTATATTGATAATCTTGTATCATATATGGCAAACAAAAATTCTAATGCTAGTCGTCCTTTTTTCAAGTAAAATTTCATTTGTTTTAAACTACATTTGAAGTGGTTTTTACGTACATAGTATGCTAAGTGTATTATACCATTTGTGGTTTTTACAGAAACTGTTGTTGCTTGAAATTCGTTAAAGCAGTAATTATTTTCTTCATAATGATCTATGCTGCTTTTTATGATAACCGCACTTCCTTCCTCGTCGTGCAGTGTTCTGTGGGTGGGCTGTGTGGTAAATAAAATATTGTGGTATTGTTATTTGCGACTCATTTATAAAATGGATTTCTGATATTATTTAAACAGATGTCATAAGGATGCAGTTCATCCTTATGTTTGAAGAGTCCGGACTCGTTCCATAGCATTATTTTAAGGAGGGAAGCCATACTTATTTATGTATTGCTCTTTCGAGCTGACTGATCTAAGCTCAATATTTTGTTCAAATATCTCTTGACTTTTTAACGTTTTAAGTATTTTGGACAATACAATTTCATTACTAGTATTAGCCGAGTAAGTTAAATCAGATTTGGTTTTTCAAATATTGGAAAAACAATTTAATTATTAGTTCCGGTGTAGGGTTTTTGTTTTGGCTACATTTGTTGGTGTTTCACGGCGTTTCGATTTATCTACACAACATTGATAACTTTAGAAGGAATTCAATAGAACTATAGGTTCCCAGTGTAGAAAAGCATTAACTACCATAAAAGTGGTTATATAAGTACATATTTGGTAATTACTCATTAATTTTATATGGGGATGTCGCGCAAAATAATGGCATACCATTACTAAACTCATTACGAAAAATCAAGAAATATGTGACCCCTATGCTTGCTAATATGAACATAAATACTGAGTCTTAAAATAAAATTTAAAAAAAAAAAATTTTGTTTATTGAAATTTTTTTTTAACATCACATGCTAAAATTTTGCAAATCCGATTACAGGATTAAAAAATATCTATTAAATATTTGTTTAAGGAAAACTTTGAAAATAGTAAAAAAAAATCTTAGATGTTTTTTGGTTGAGCTTTAAAAAATCTTGAACAATTTTTAGAACAGATTACCTCTGAACCTGTTCTAAAACAACTTCTTTTACCACCGGTTACAATGAACCAGTTCTAGAACATGTTCCTAAGAGTCAAATTGTAAGGTGTCACTGTCCCACAACCAGTTCCATAACAGGTTCTAGAACCGGTTCTAAAGCAACCTGTTCTTGTTTGGAGGTAAAGAACCTATTGCAAATAGGACAAACTCCATATTAAAAGAACCAGTTGCAGAACAGAAATTAGAACCTGTTATAATAATTTTTTTTTTTTTCATTTTGTCCAAAGTTTTATAATTTTCAAGATTTAATATTATTAGAGCAAAAAAAATTTGTTGGTGTAGACAAAAATGTCTTGCAAATATCTTGACAAAGACTTTCGTGATACCCTTTAGTACGTACACGGTGTTCGAAAATGTTAATAGAACCCCTATAGTACAGCATTAAAAAATACAACCATAAACGTATACAAACTTTTCAATAAGATACACAGATCCAACTGCCTCAGCAAAATAAAATGTTTACCATGGAAGTTTCTAGCAAAATATATGCTAAAAGTGTTCTATACTACGTGCCGTACATCGACATTGTTGATACTAATTCCGCCCAAAACGTATGCAAGCTGATCAAGAGAACGCACAGAACCAACGAGTATATACAGGTGGCGCAAAAATAACCTTCCGATGTTTTTTGACTGTAATTTAAAAAAAAAATGAAAAACTTTGATTCTTCTTGTGGATTATTTTTATTTGGTATTTTAATTTTTTTTACATCAAGTCGAGAATATGATGTCATGTAAATGGCCGCCGCCACAGTTTTATGGCATTTTCCATCACTTTGGCCAAAACTTCCGGCTATAGGTCCTCACATTCTTGACGGATATTGTCTTTAAGAGCTGCAAGAGTCTGAGGCTTGTTGACATAAACCCGCGACTTCAAAAAGCCCCACAAAAAGAAGTCTGGAGCGGTCAAATCAGGCGATCTTGCTGGCCAGTGCAAATCGCCAAAACGGGAGATTAGGCGCCCGGGAAATGCATCCTTCAGCATATCGGTTGTGGCACGTGCAGTGTGTGCCGTTGCACCGTCCTGTTGGAACCACATGTTTTCCAATCCCAATTCATCAAGTTGCGGCAAAAATAACTCGTTGATCATTGCTCTGTAACGCTCACCATTCACGGTAACCGTTTGGCCCGCGACATCTTCGAAGAAAAAAGGTCCGATGACTCCTCCAGCGAAAACAGCACACCATACAGTGACTTTGAGCGGGTGTAATGGCTCTTCGTGGGTTACACGCGGATTTTTAGTGCCCCAGAAGCGTAAATTGTGCTTATTTACGTACCCGCTAAGATGGAAATGGGCCTCATCTTCCTCTTGGTGGTGTTGTGCCAGTCTCTTTGAGGCGAGCGGCTAAACGTCGCAGTGTTTCACCAGTAGGCGTTGGAGGGCCAGGAAATCTGCGACGAAATTCACGTTGTGCCAAATAGTCACCAATATTCCGCGTTCTGGAGCAGTGTAGCGTAACATTGTTTATTAACGTGTATTTCGCATGTGTTTACTACACAAATGTCAAAACAGAACTGACATTAGGGGCCAATCGCAAAATTTATAGCATTTTCTGAAAAGAGGATTACTTTTGCGCCACCTTGTACAAATAGAAAGACTACACTTCTCACGCCTCTCAGCAACATAATACAGAACTCGATCGGTAAACAAATCGGCATAGTTGAAAAACATGTAAACGATATTTAATTAATGTTTGCTTAAAAATGCTTAAAACCAATTGTTCAGTATTAAATAATACATTCTTAAACATATAAATTAATATTTTATATTAAAATAAAGGTTTTTCATATTAATTTAATGATAATTAAAAATGTTAGTTATATAGGGCAGGGTAACGACTGGGTAGTTTTTATAAACTAACGAATATTCAAAAGAAAATAGGTCAGTTTTGTTTGGCATTTTAAACTAATTAAATTTTTTTAAATATTCTTTTACAGTATTGCAATAACTTCAAAAGAATTTTAACATTATTGACATTATAACATTTTAAAAGTAGATTTTTGTAATGTACATTTAAGTTTATATGCCTCTGACCCAGCCCAACCTGAATATAAAAATAAAACAGAAACACAAATATAATAAAATCAGGCTTTTGAAAACATACGCTAATTTCCTTATCCGATCTTTAAATCTGATTCAATTTTCAACGAATCGAATCATTTCATTGTTTGAAATATTTTCTTTAGAAACATAATTTCTATAGAAAAGTTTTTTTTTAAACTGTTAAAAAATACAAAAAATTTCTATGATGATGTGATTGAAAGTTTCATTCAAAAACAGGACGTATTGACCTGGTTTATAAATAAAAAGTAAAATTTGAAATAAAAATTTTAAACTAAACAAAAATTAAAAAAAAGCAAAAAATATAAAATATAGATGAAACCGAGAATAGACCTATTTTTTTTTTTAGTTTTAAAATGTGGAGCACACCCAGTTGAAAACTTCACCGCATATCCGTTATACTAGTTATATTTGGAAATGTGTTTTGTTTTTACGTGGATTCCTGCCTTCAGACTTAATTCCACGGTGTATTCAAACACTAGTTGAAAACAGGCGTCCAACCAACGCCCCTTTTAAACCGGACCGTAGAATCAGGTTCGGGTACCAGTTTTGGAGTATGTTGATTCGGACATATCAACCACCCACCGATGAGGTCGAGGCCCATCTAAACCTCTGCTTGATATTTGGGTCCCAGCACCCGGTTGAGAATGCAACTCCACACCGAACAATCAAGTTCTTCCTGCTTAGGCATAACCACAGCCACCACAAAATTCCCCGAAGGGCCTTTCCCAATAGACATTACCGTTATGGTCCATAGCAGTATGATGTAAACAATACGAACACATTGACATGTCACTGTATATATAATTACCAGAAAAATGATCACCCGCCTTCCTGTGACATCCTTCTTTATGTCTTCTCAGGTACATCTTCACTACTCTTGTAGAACATTCCGTGGTGGTCAGGCACATATTCGACTGCAATTTCAATAAAAGAACATTCTGTTCCGACATACTTCCAGACATCGTTTTTTATGTATTTTACAGATTTGACTTCACTACTAATGAAGAACATTTCGTGGTGGTCAGGCACGAATCCAACTTCAGGTTCAATAAAAGAACATTCTGCGTGACATCCAGCATTCTACCATAAAACATCCAGATGAAAAACCATTTGATAAATCAGCAACCACCAGACAAAAGCACCACCCACCAACGCCTTGCCGCCAGCTCGACAACACCCAACGCACTATAGTTCCTTTCTATCTTTCTACGACAGTATTAAGAATTCCAAGAACTACAGCATTTTCTGCTTTCATACCTTCCATCATACTTCTTTGGTTCATTCTTCTAGTATGGAGACTATAGCCAGGCTCGCATCTTTCATCATCTTCTGGTATCACATATATACATTGGACATGTCTTAGTTCATATTGATTTACAACAGAGGATCCCTCTATGATCCTTCACGGCGGGCCAATGGCTCCCGTGACACCAATTTAAAGTCTTTGGTGAGACCTTTTAGCCGTCAGGCTACTTCCACTATAGTTCCGAATAACTCGGTAGTGGTATACCTTGAATATGCGTAGCGGAAACCGAGGAACCATCTACCAAAGTAGATAGAACCAAGGTAACCGCCACACAAGCCATGATTGTTAGCCGCCAAGAACGAACAACTATCGGTAAACCAATAGAACGTTGAACCAGTCCTTGCCCAGGTGAAACCGCGTGGAGGTGATCTTAGGCACATGTTGCTAGCAAGCTAACAACTTTGCAACCTGTATGTTCGGTAATCTAACATATAAAATTTTATTTGAAAAACGACTTTTTATGTTTCAAGTGCACATTTTTGAACAAAATTTCTGCCTACAGAGAATTCGCTGGCGTGACAAAGTTCTACCTGCCTTGGTCCTTATATGCCTTTAACAACGAAAATGTTTTTCCATAAAATAATGATACAGTCAGGGAACTTCTGCCTTAAAAATATGAAGTTGTTTAGATTGTAATACAGTTTCTTTGTTTTTAATGTAAATGTCAGTCATTTGTAGAACAAATTTAATTTTTTACTAACTTTGTAGTTCATTTAAAAAAACAAACCACATCAAATGACTGTTTTATGATTTTGCATTCATATCTTACAGTAGTTTTTTGTTATTTACAAAAATAAAAAAAGTAAATTTTTGTTCATTTTTTACTAACATATGTGGTTGGTTCATTTTTACTACAATTGTTAGTAATTTTTTGAACAGTAAAAACCAATGACAAATGTTAGTTGAATTAAATGAAATGTTAGTTAGTCGTCCTTTCTTCAAGTGAAATTTCATTTGTTTTTGACTACAATTGCTGTCTTCTTTACCTACATAATATCCTAAGTGTACCGTTTTCGCTTTCCATAGTCCAGTCTGCTTTCGAAATACTATCGTCATGACAGGCGATAACGATATAGCGAATGATATCATAATCTATGACAATAGTAATATCGGATTTTATATTTAAAAAATACATAATCGGCCATGTCCCTACTTTAGAACGTTTTGTAATTAGAACAAATTTGTGAAATCACGAAATTGAAATTTGGTGTTCTCAAATCCTAAAAGCTTTCGAGAACTCGAATTTTTTTCGAAATTATTTTCGAAGTACCAAAAACATAAACAACACAGGCAAAAATACAATAAAATCAGAAATAAGTAAAAAAAAAGTTCTAATTTTTTAATATTAAGCACCATTTTTGACCCTAAATGGTAATTTATTAGAAAAAAAAGGGCATTCGTTTTACTTTCGACCAGGCTTTTTTACACTAATTAAAACGAATAAAAAATAGGGAAAAACGTTCTGATTTAATCGCAAGAACACCAAAAAATTCTAAAATTTTCACTTTCGCTCTGATTTAAAAGCCGTAACAGGGGTGAATATACCGAACCACTAAATATTTCACTATATCAGGTATTTATTTTAAATTTTATATAAAAAAACACATACTTTTAACAATTTTAAAATGAACACATTGCCTTAATTATAAGTGTACCCGCAAAAAAAAATATAGGTGAAGTTAATAAATTATAAGCCTCCAAAAAAAAGTCTCAAAAAATTCCATAAAATCCAGAAAATACCCGGGATTTCAAAAGGAAAATCCCTGGATTCGGGATTTACTAAATCCCAAAAATTTCGGGATTTATCTTTAGGCATTCCTACACAGAGAGAATTCTTTGGATGAGATTTAATGAAATTTTTCACTAAAGTAATGAAGTTTTATTCACAATGTGAATGAAAAATTTTTTAAACTTCATGAATGTTAATGAAACTTTTTTAATGAAGCTTTTTCATTAGTCGTATGCAATTTTTAATAAATAATATAAAGTTTGTCATTAAATTTGATGAAAAGTTTCAATGGACGAGTTCCATTGACAATTCATAGATATAATGCAAAAATTCATTAACATCGTGCAAATAATTCTTTTAGTGTATTCACGGGTATCATGTGGTTGGTCTTGACATGTTTTCTTTTTTTGTTAACTACTAGTACTATAATTTAACCAAAAGGCGTGAAAAATAAAATAATAAAATCTTGTTAAAAACATAAAAAAGTAAAAAAAAAACAACAGAACAGAACAAAAAAAATGCTGACCCTTAAATGCGGTTAAAAATAATTGCATTTTTATGTGTATTAAATGCAGTTCTTGGCGTTGAAATGGAAAAAAGGACACAAACGGAATTTCAAAAACAAAACAGAAAATAAGGACAAATGCTCATTAACAAATGCCAACCAAGTTACCAACCGAGCACCATACACAGGAATCTAATAAAGAAATGGAAAAAAGGACAAATTGGTGGTTTTAACACAGACATCTACTAAAAAACAAAGTGGTTAAAAAAATTCAATTTAAAACGAACGAAAGATTTTTTATACAAGATTTTCTAATATAAATTGTTTTTAAGGAATTTTTCATTTAAAAATGTTAAAAAAAACCCCAAATTAAATAATTTTGTTAAATCCTTAACCACCATATAATTTTCATACGATATAGTAATTTTTTGTTGTTGTTCCCTCTTTTGCCTGGAAAACCATACTTGACATTCTTACTTTCAAGGTAACACACGGAACAATTGTCACAATATGTGTGTAGATGAACAGAAAAAAGTATCGTTGTTAGCATGTGATTGTTAAAAAGCACATTGTTGTAACAAAAAGGATCTATTTAGTCTACACCTTGATTCTTGTTTCTTGTCTGTGATTATGTGTGGAGCACACGCATGTTTCGCTGTGATTTTAGATACTTATACGTGTTTGGAATTAATAATTACGTAAAACTTAAAACTTAAAAGTGCCAAAGTTTTTTATTAAAACTTTTTGGGAAAATCTTGTTTTTTTTAGTAAATTTTGTTGAAATTTGTATTAATTTAAAAGTTATTGAAAATTTGATTAAAAAAATAAAAAATTCCATATGTGAGAAACATGAGGTTTGAAATTTTGTATGGCAAAAATAAAATACAAAACAATGGGATTCGAAGCAAATTATTCCTATTTTCAAATAAAACTCTTTAAAACAAATAGTTATTCTGGTTTAAGAGATATGACAGTTTTACCAGGCATGCAGGTCAAAAGATGTTAGGAAATTCGAAATGAACAATAATTAAATCTATTTACATTTTATTTCGTAGCTTTACCGACTATCCCCTATGGGGAATGGGACCGGTCCTGCGTGTGCCACAGGATCGGTCCCTTAGTGCCAGAGGCCGGTCCTCTGCTAAACCCTACGCTATGTAAACAACTGTCAACTTTAACATGGGCTTGTCATAGGAGGGGGTCATTTGTCCTGCTTTAAACCACATAGTGGCATGCCACAGGACTAACCAAAGATGGGCATAAAAATAAACGAAAATTAAACAGCTTCCAATGGATAAAATTCTGGCCAACTGGCTTTTTCTTGTTAATAAGCATTCTGGTTAAGTGGTATGTCCTCCCTTTACCAGTCACAGGATTGATAATTTTAGGACAGTTGACACTGCTTAACCCACTTCAGTATTAAATTATACCAGTCCTGTGATAAGTCCTTCTTTATCCAGTCACTTTAAGGTCAATTGACTCCTCATTCCCCATAGGGTCGGTTCTAAGGGTAGACAAAAAATTTGGCGCAGCACTTGACAGTTGCTTTATTTTCCAAAGTCTAAAAATTACCATTTCCCAGATTTCTCCATTGACCATATCTGTAATGAAAAATTATAATGGATCTGAAAACTTTGTTAAATTTTACTTCTTAACTCTTCTGTTTGTGAGAAGGTTCATTGAGAAATATTTTATTTTTAAGCTCTCACAACTCCTTAATGTTGTATGGGTTGAATACCCGAACCGTACATGTATTCGAAAAAAAAGTGTGCTGAATTGATTAAAGCTGGTTTTTATGCGAATAGTTTACATTTTATTGAGGTTTAAGCCGTCTAGCACGTGGATTAGTGAAAAGGTCCCTCGGTCCTTGAAGAAATCGCTAATGAGTTTCGTTTAATTGTGTTTTTTTAATTACCTGTATTTCTTTTTTTAATTGAATGCTTACAACAGCGATTTGTATGCTAAAACAAGATTTTTATACGACGAGGTATACGAGCAAGAAAAGCAACAAACAAAAACAGTAAAAAAGGTTCAAAAGTTTCATAAACCAAACCATATAACTATTCTTTTTAGTTTAAACGAGCTTAAGTTCATTTATTTATTAATTATTTATTTCCAATATTTCGTCTCCACATTGGGTGACTTCTTCAGGCAACAAATATTACAATTCGAAAAACTAGTTTTAATAATTAAAAACTTATATACATATAATAAATTTATTATTTATAAATTTATTATATGTATATAAGTTTTAATTATTAAAAGTAGTTTTTCAAATTGTAATATTTGTTCCCTGAAGAAGTCACCCAATGTGGAGACGAAATATTGGAAATAAATAATTAATAAATAAATGATCTTAAGCTCGTGTAAACTAAAAGGATGAATTAGCACTGTTTTTGTAATGTATAATTAGATATGACACAAATCCACAAATAGTGTAATATTCAAAAAAAAGTATTTAAATTTAGATAAAACGATATCTTGACCTATTCACAGTCATATGTAAAGATATATCGTTCCATACCAAAAAAAGGCAAATCTTTTATATATAAACCAATATTTTTTCACATTTTTTCCGCCATCAGACTTGGCTGTATATTGGTAGGTCCCGAATTTAAAAAATGTTGCGAATTTTGTCACGTACTAAAACGATGAGCTGTTTATGAATAAAAACCAAACATTTTTTGATGGTTCTTATAGTTGCTACCCGCGGACTTTGTAGAATATTTTTAAAATGTTTGGACAAAGTAGAGTGTAAAAGATTCACAATGCTGAGCATATTATGGGAAAAAAAATTTATAAAATTTCCATGGATTAACTTTGGTCCACCACAGCATCAAGTAATTTTATTTATACCTTGTTTTAAATTGGAAGATGTAGTACTCTATGGACATTTTATAAATATATTTCCAAAAATATGCTCAGCATTACCAAACTTTTGAGTACAATTTTGTGCAAAATCAAAAAAATACAGGTAGCGACCTATAAGTATTTTCGATTTTCATCCAATCATATACAAAAATGTAGTGCAATTTTACCAGACTAAAACTCGGATCTAATTATATTTAGATGTATCTGTTCTCATACAGTCATATACTACTATAGCAGGTCAAAATCCGAATACTATACTATCTGGTTTTAATATAATTATACACTCACAATACTTTTTCCGTAAAGACTACTGAATATACACATTAAATTAACTGAAAATCAGTTAACAACAGGACTACTTACTTTTCGTTTAAAATAATAGTATTTTTAAGTTTATTTTCAACTGTAGAAAAATTAAAAGACAAAATCCATAAAAACAATAGATTTTCGTTTATTTCAATGCTAAATATAATATAATAACTTTTTGTTTTAAATAGAAAATTTTAACTGAATATTTTAACTACTACGGAAAGTCCGTTTTTTTTGTTTATTTTGTTTATTGAATAACGGACAGAAAGTTAAAAAATAAATTTCTTTGTTAATTTAACTGCATATTCCATTGAAACAACTTTACCGATTAAACTTTTAAATAACTGTTGATTTTTTATGGAAAAGTTCTTGTGAGTGTATCTATTGGTATCAGTTTAGATATAAACTAATACAATTAAATACAAAACTATAAGATCTAATACAATTCTATAGGGAAATAATTCAAATAAAATTGTACTGGACATTTATGTGATTGCATCAGATTAGATCTAACCTAATACAAACAGATACAGTTATATGGGCCCATATTTTTTTAATCAAGATGAGAATTTCGTACAAAAATCGAAATATTTTTCGACCAATGGAGTACCCACTCTGAATTTTCGATATGTTTTACAAGACAACATGATGAATTACTACAAATTGTTTAAGAAAATCAAAGATATAGTTTTTGAAATTTTGTGCGAAAAAACGTTTTTTTTAATTTTTTTTTCCAAACAGAGTATCTAACAAATATCTAAAAGAAGAAGAACCAATCTTTCATATGAGGTAAGATTTGTAAAAATCAGATAGAAACTTTAAAAGTTAGAGCAGTTTAAACATGAGGTATTTCTCTCAGGGCTGAAAAAAAATACTGATATTTGAACCACTGTTCAAGTGGTTGAGTTTTTAAAAACTCAATACAGCATTGGAACGTTGAATATCGCTGTGTTTATTTTCAACGATATCCGCAGTCAAAATTTACGTATCGAAAATTTCTGAAATGACTCAAAAAACACCTAATAAGATAAAGTATTAGAAATTTAATATTTAAATTAAATTAAATTGATTTATGTATATTTGAAAAACAAAAATAAACATGAACAGACATTTACATACACACTTAATAAATTTGTAATAAAACATACATGCACACTAACACACACACATGCTTTATGTAGCCTACCTACGATTTAAATAAATTAAATTACACTATGCAACAAAAAAAGACTTTTTGAAAAACACAAGATCTTGGCTATATAGGTTCGATTCTACTACCAAAAGGTAGTAAAACCCTATACTCGGTTTGTCCAGATTGGTGACCAATTCCTTTTTATGGGCCTCTAAAGTTTCTGAAAAGCAGTGGGACCCTCAAAATATGGTATCATTAGTTTTTGCCCTAAATCTTAATAAGACTTGGTGCTACGGCTTAACTATATTTGGCAATAATATGGCTAACAGTCCACTGAACAAATTCTTTCAACATTTTATGCCAAAAAAATATTTTTTTCCTGGAGTTTTTTTGAAAAAACATAGGAAAAAAATATGTTTTTTTCACTTTTTCCAGTATTACTTACAGGGACTGTTAAATTTTTCCTAACAATATTTGGCAAAAGTGTAGGCAAGGTAACGCCGAACAACTCTTCTGAACATACCAATACAATCTGAACGTGTTTAGGCACTCTAAACAGCTCATAAAGACCACTCTGCACCTTAAAAATTGTCGTTTTTGACTAAAAAACCCACAAAAAGCCCCCGCAGTTGCCTCTAGATGGATAAAATGTAAGACCGACCCCCATTAAACTTTTATTTGGATTTCTGTTTTTACAAGAAAAATATTTTTTTTGTACGAACTTATGGTTTTTGTTTTTTAATTTATATTTTATTATTTAAAATTTTTTTTGTACATGTATATTGGGGCTATACGTTTTTAAATTTTTTGCAAATATCAAACTTGGCATAGCACAGTCGCATAGGCCATGAAAAACTATGAAGACAAATGTTTTTACTTTTTCGCGAATGTCAAAAAAGTACACGCACCAATCGCGATAAAATTTGGAATTATTATTTTTGAAAACTGCAATCAAAAAATTACAAAATATTGCTGTTTAATGTATGCTTTCACTAAAGACGAACCCCAAACTAAAATTTAGGGGGCGGTAAGGTATCCACTACCTCAATACAAATATTTTTGCAAAATTTAAGTATAAATATATTTATTTATTTGTTTTTTCTTTAACTTTTTGCACACGTGTTATTCCGATTACTGAAGTTTTTGAATGAATTTTCGAGATAAAACTGTAATTTAAGAAATTATCTAGGTAAAAAATATCGCCCCTCTAAAAAAATTATACCTGATCCAAAACTTTAATTGATACATGTTGCATAGTTAAGGAAAACGCAAATTGTAATGCTATTGTTCGCGATCGCAGGAACGATAAAACTTAAAAATATTGAAATCAGCAGCACAAGAAATGTAACAATAACAATTAAAGTAAAAAACAACTTTAACTCAGCTGTGTCGAATCCTTATACCCCAAATATGTAAAAAAATTAAAAAAAAATTGCTGGAGTTTTCGGAGGTGTGAGGGGTTGTAGGTAGTCGGTGAGTTATGTTGGGGGCACCTTCCCCACGCGATAAATGTTTACAAAATCATTTATTATGCTTTTTGCACTTAAGTAATACAATTTAATTATTATTTGAATTCATTCTTATATCCACGCCCATAAAAAGGGGCGGGCCAAATAGCATTTTAAAATCCTCTGGGCCTACATGCAGGACTTTGAACTAACTCTAACATAAAAAATGTTTCATTTGTTTAACAAAAATACAAAAAAAACGTGTAAAAAAAATTGCAATAAAAGTATAGTCTAGCCAAAAACACACATTTTAATGTAAACGTTGGTCTTTATGAGCTATTTAGAGTGCCTAAACATGTTCAGATTGTGTTGGTATGTTCAGAAGAGTTGTTCGGCGTTACCTTGGCTACACTTTTGCCAAATATTGTTAGGAAAAATTTAACAGTCCCTGTAAGTAATACTGGAAAAGTGAAAAAAACATATTTTTTTCCTATGTTTTTTCAAAAAAACTCCAGGAAAAAAATATTTTTTTGGCATAAAATGTTGAAAGAATTTGTTCAGTGGACTGTTAGCCACATTATTGCCAAATATAGTTAAGCCGTAGCACCAAGTCTTATTAAGATTTAGGGCAAAAACTAATGATACCATATTTTGAGGGTCCCACTGCTTTTCAGAAACTTTAGAGGCCCATAAAAAGGAATTGGTCACCAATCTGGACAAACCGAGTATAGGGTTTTACTATCTTTTAGTAGTACAATCGAACCTATATAGTCAAGTTCTTGTGTTTTTTTCACTGGTGCACAGTGTTATTATTTATCAACACTTGTAAAGTGTTCAATTTACACATTTTAATGCATTTAATGTTCTATATTTACAGAAACACATACATACATACACTCACAATATTTTAACAGTAACTGATTGTAGTTTATTTAAAAAGTTATCAGGAAACTTAGTTTTTTAAGGAGTACACATTTAGAGAAAATCTTTAATTTTACCTGATGTTGCGTTAATTTTTTAATAGTTAGAAAAAACACTAAAAATAAATTTGATTTAAATGAAAAGGGAGTAGACCGGGTTTTAACTATATGTTTAGTAGTTTTAAACAACATATTCCTTTGTTATTAACGACAAAATATTGTGTGTGCATTAATATGAATGTGTATCCGTGTGTAAATTTACACACATATGCAGATACCCAGCAAAAACACTCATTACCAAATAAGTGGTTATATAACGAAAATTTATAACTTTGCACAACTTATTTTTTGGCATTTAAACTCATTATTTTCTGTTTGGCAACGTCGTGTTTGTAAGTGTGTAAGCGTGACTACAGTCACGCTTACAAAAAAAATAAGAATATGTAGTTATAAGATTCTAAATAATAAGTGGTTACAAACTTGCTTATGAAAAGTTGATTTATAAGTAGTTATTCATCTGCTAACTTTATTCCGAAAAATAATTAGTAAGACTAAAAATAGTTTGTAGTTTGAATTAACTGAAAATGTAATTTAACATATATGATATATATATATATATATATATATATATATAATGTCCTATGGTTCCTTAAGAGGAACAAAGGGCCACAATATATGATAAATCACTTAAAATCCGGTCTACTTACTTTTCTTTTAAATCTTGTTATTTATTTTTAAATATCGTTTAAAATAACAAACAAATCCGTAAGAATAAACTAATAGTAAGTTAAAAATAAATGTTCAAATTCTTTTACTTTTTTAAAATTTTCAAATACTTTTCATATTTTGAAACACGTTATTTCAAGATCCGTACAAGATTTGGGTTGTTAGCTTTAACGGTTGCGGAAATGTCGAGTTTTAAAAAATCTAGAATTTAACATAAGTATTCTTACCTAATCGTCCATATATTTTAAACGGTTAAAGGTAAAGCCACTGTTGCCGTGCTTTAAATAAAATAAGCAAAAAAAATATTTGTTTAAGGTAATAAGCACTTTTTCAAAATCCTCGGTTTAAACCGCTATATTTCAAAAACCTGGTATTTTTTTTTTTAATTTCTAAATAAAAATATGTGTTTATTATAATTTATTCCACTATGCTGTTGCAAAATTAATATGTGGAGCTCTTATGGGATCCAAAGATGTGGATACAAATCTAAAAGCAGATACGAAATATAGTAGAAAAAAAGATTTACATAAAAAAATAATTTATTGAAAAAAAAAAATAAAAGTTTTGCAAAAGTAGTTGTACATAATTGCCCTTATCTTTTTAACGGTGTTTTTTTAAAAACTGATTTTCTAAAATTTTTAAAAAAATATATGTTAATTATAAATTATTCTTTTTCTTTTTTTTCACATTTGTTTTCATAACTCAGGATACCGTAAGCGATATACTTAGGAGTTGGGGAAGTGATTTGTAATTAACATATATTTTTATTAAAAATTAAAAAAAAAAAAAACAGTTTTTTGAAATGCTTTAAAATAAGGTATCAATGACTCTCGTAAAAAGTTATGAAATAGTATTTACTATTTTTTTAAAATTTTCAAATACTTTTCATATTTTGAAACGGGGTTCGGTCAAAATCCTCTGTATAACAAAATCCTGTTTTCAAAATCCTGCTTTTCCTAATACTGTTTTACAAAATACTGCATTTCATAATACTGTTTTACAAAATACTGTTTAACATAATAGTGTTTTGCAAAATCCTGTTTTACTGGGCAGCGAAAGTTTTTGTAAAAATAAAGCAAAAAATCGCGCGCTTATTTGCTTTATTTTTACAAAAACTTTCACTGCAATAATTAAGTAAAATTTATCTCAATATATATATGATTATTAAAATAAACAATAACAAAACCAAAAGACAATTCTAAGGTAATCAACATGTATTAATAAAAGCTGATCTCATTGCAGATGTTATCAGTTCACCTGTTTTGTTGTTATCATATGCAAATGTTTTGATATTGCCAGCAGCATTACCCACGTGTAGTTAATCAAATCATGTTTAGTAATCTTGTCTTTTTAAACGAGTTATAAGAATAAGGTGTGAATTAAGCCATACAGGCTACCTAAAGCGAATTGCAAAAAGTCTTGTACTAATTAATTTAAGTTTATAAAATGCATTGAAATCAATTTTTTGTTAAATGTTTTTGTTAATTTTTGAAAATTATATACTTTTGTTGAAGTTATTTTTAATAAAATAAATTTCATAAACCAGCATTTTTACTTCACAGTATTTTGCAAACCAGTATTGTGAAACCCAGTATTTTGTAAAACAGTTTTATGAAACACAATATTTTGCAAAACAGTATTATGAAAGGCAGGATTTTTAAAATTTTTTTTGACCAGTATTTTGTCTAAGCAGTATTTTGCATAACAGTATTATATACGTATTCCTTTGAAACGCGTTATTTCAAGATCCGCTGGGATTAGCTGTCCTACATTTGGACGAAGTTATACGAGTAGTTATATGATGTGCATCTTCTATAACAAGTTTGGTCTAAATCTGAAGGGGTGAAGGAAAGCGAGTGGTTGATTTTATATGTTTTCAGTCTAAAAAGAAAGTTTTGCGATATTTGACGACTATGTAATTTTGCAGACTTTTGAACCGCTAACTACCCCCCAGAAAAGTTGTGAAATTTTACAAAAACATTTTCCCCATGTAGTTTTATCTTTTCTCTACCTGCATGTGAAAATCAATTTGATGCACCACTTCCCTGGATTTATCTATATTTCTTTTTTGGTGTTTAAATACAAAATAGGCTGGCATGGGTTAATGGTACTTGCTATAGTTTTTTGTTTCTATGCGTTTCCCATTATGAATATTGGAGTAAAGGCTTTTTTTTTATTTAAAATATGAAGAACCCACCCGGGTGGGTTTCAGCACAAAAAAAGCTTTAGGTTTGGGCTTATTCCCCTTTCCTGTTTTATGCTTACAATTTTTTAAGACTCATAATACAACTTTAAGCGCAAAACATTTATATATATTCAAATAAGAAAAATATATATAACACTAAACAGCGTAAAAAGTGATAACACTGTGGAACAAATTTTTGGGTCATCGATTTTTTTCCGAATGAGCCAAAACTTTTATAAGGTTTTAAAAGGTTAGCTCGTATTGTTTATTTATAGCCTTTTTGTAATTTATAGCCTTTTTGTTCGGCTATGAAGTAATTCAATATTTAAATTAAACAATCAGAATTAAATATTTTACGCCTATAATATTTAAGTTTATTAATTTTTGTACTTTTTGTAGTTATAATTTTTTGATATTTTTTTAGTACGTTTCATATGCTTTGTTACAAATTTCACAACATAATTTGAGTGTTTCGACCAATTTATTTTTTTTTATTAAAAAAATAACAGGAAAAACTTCCCAGGGAATTTTACAGAGAATAACAGGTTTTTTTAGTTTTTCCAATTCAGAATAGAATAGCGCCCTTAATCATGAGCAAGATGGAACAACTTTTTAAAAAAAGTGTTTTAAGAAATATATAATTAAAAATGTAAAAAACATTATTCAAAAGTACAACAAAATTCTTGTTGGATAAGCTATTATTTTGGAACTAGTGGTAATTTAATTCTAAAATTGTAAATGATATTTTCATGGACTTGTACTGCACCCATGAACAAAAGTTAGTACCAAAGTTAATTCCGTAACTGTTATGAACAAAAGAATAATTAAGCGTAAGTGCTCAAATTCCATTAGAACAATCAGAAAACGTTACAGTTACAAAACCTACGGGTTCGAACGTGACCATCTGCTATAACAATATAACTGATTTAAATGATGAGTTATCTTTGTGTGCGCCTGAACCCACTGTGCCAATAATCGTATTTGAATAACGGAAAATAGCTTGACTCAATTGTTGCAAAACACTAACAGAACACTAATCCGATTAATTGGCTAGATTGTTAATTTAAAAAATCTCTTGGCCCCATGAACCAAAAACTATGCAATAAGGTTTTGTTGTGAATATCGTGCAAACTTCAAAGTCATTGACAAACATCTGCTTACTTCAAGGATATTGAGAACCAAAAAGCTGACTACAATATACATCGATTGAAAATAAGCAATTCTTCTGGATACCTAAAATACATGCGTTTTTATGTAATATAAGGACATCGTCTATAAAAACGTCGCCTATAAAAAGTCAGATATATATTATGCAAAATTCATAAAAATTTTCTGCAAAAGTTAGAAGAAAAAGCCAACCCAAAATGACTCATTCTAAAATTTGACTCCTAAGTCCCGGTTCACACACGGCAATTTTACTTGCTCAAGTCTTGAGTTTATAGAAGAGGGAGGAAAAGATAATGGAAGGGGGTACAGACTTGCCCGTACTCCAATTCCGTTTTGTTTTGTCATCCGCAATTTTCAACACGAACTAAAGAAAACGAAAATTGCTGAAATAAAATTTTCCTGTGTGAACACAAAAGCAAGATTTTCACCAAGTGAGACATTGCGAACAAAAATCATGCCTTTTGGATTTGCTTTGGAAGCGCTTCGTAATTAAAAAATGCCTTCTCTAAGTGCTTCTGGGTAAGCACCATTTTTTGGTGGGATTGCATGCAGTCTATGTCTCGGAAAAATGTAGAGTAAAATCATATAAATAACATAAACTTTTATAAATTTTATTTGATTAAGTTCAATATAGATGAGAATCTAAAAAAAGAGTGAACGGCCCAGTCTGAGCTGTAACACCATAAAATTATGATGATTTAATTACAATTTGAATCTTGCAAAAATTGAACACAATCTAATGGTTTTGTGATTGTTGCGATTTTTATTTATTATTGAATATTTAGATACTTAAAAATGTCGCTTAATTTATGGAAATGAGACCTTAAGGTCTTAATTTTTTTTTATATTATTTTCGTCCTTTTATTTAAGTATAATAATGTCTTTAATTGTTCAAGGATATTTTAAAAATGTTTTAGGAATTTGTTAAAAAAAAATGTGACATTTTAGGCAATGGTATCGGTGCCGAGCGTTTTTTTTTCTCTAAAATTACCAAAGAAAAATATTTTTTATCAGTACAGCAGGCTTGCCATTTTAGCATCCAAATTAATTTTTTATTTTTGAAATATGGCTACACACAGAGAAATAAATTGCCAACTGAATTGAAAAATATATTTTAATGGTAGCAACTTAAAAATTCAGTTAGTACAACGATATTTACATTTGATATCTAAATATTTTGGATGTTGGAACTAAAATTCAGTTGAATTAACCGAACTTTGTTGTAAAAACTAATGTTCAGTTGTGCCAAAAGTCTGAAATTCGTAATAACCGAATTCGAGTAATAGTAACCATATTTCCGTTAACAAATAGCTAAATTTTTCTCTTTGTGTAGATAAGACCTAAATTCAATTAATTTTATTATAATGAAGAATAAATTTGGATGCTAAAATGGCAAGCCTGCAGTACAGTATTGCCTATATCGTGGGGCAACGTAAAACATGATATCCCTACTACACATATACACAGAAAAAACTAAAAACGGGTTTCAATTAAAAAATTTATTGAATCAATTAATATTTTAATTGATTTTGCACCTATCACGACAATGATACTATCAAATAAAGCTTTTATTAAAATTAAGAAGGAAAAAAAAGTTATAAATAACTTCTACAAAAAAATATGATACTCACAAAAAAAGTGTGTGATCTATAAGTTGGTATGTGTGTTTTATGCAATGCTGAGTCTGTTTGTGTGTGTGCTTGTTTTGTTTGTTAACTTCAAGTGTATTTGGTATTTTATACTGAAAATTTTCCATTTATGCATACAGTGTATGAAAAAATAATATGATAATTGCGTCTAAAATAAAATATGTATTTGTAAATTTAAAATTCAATAAAAATATTTATTGATTCAATTAAATATTTGTTTAGAAACAAATTAAATTCAAATCAAATCTTTAATTAGATATTTTAGGTTGATAATTTTTTCTGTGTATAATATGTAAATTAACACGGTAACTGACACATTACTTTATATTTTATACTACGTTCATATTGAACACCAAAATACGTTTCCGTAGAAATGGTATTTTTCTAATTAAACATTAACCCCTTAAACGCCAGCTTGATGTTTGAGGAATGAATCTGCTATAGAATCTTCCTATCCATAATCTTGGATAGGCTCCTCCCACTTTCCAAGATATGCCCATCCCGCGAAAGAGTCCTTTTTTGAAAATTCTATATTTCAACCTAATAATTAACCCCTTAAACGCTAGCTACAAATTAAACAGCTAGATGTTCCAAAGAAGATAATGGTACCCTAATCTTGGATAAGTTCCTCCTACTTTTTGAGATATGGAAATCCCGAGGTGGGTTAATTATGAAAAAATCGTCTAAAAATGCTATTTTTCTAATTAAAAATTAACCCCTTAAACACCAGCTACAAATAGTATTTTCGGCTTCAGTGTGAATGTATTTTTATGAAGAAAATTTATTTTTAAAAAATGCGAAGCAATTTTAGTTTTTTATAAAATATAAACTGAAATAGAACATATTTTGATTTACTCGATTAATCGACCAAAATTGTTCGAGTTGTTCGTTACTCGAAATTGGCCATATCAATTTACTTCATTGGTTAATTGAGTAACAGTTAACTTATTGAACACCCTAATAATTACTAAGCGCTTCGATAATATTCCCCCAGTTTTTTCTGCGTGTATTATTTTACCCCAATGAAAACAGTGCTCAAAAAAAAATGCTAACTTCAATAGGCTATAAAAAGATCTAAATTCGCAAAAACCCTTTGAGGGTTTTGATATACTAATGGTCTATTTTCATTTTCCGTTGGACTCATTCGGGAAATTTTTTCTTGTTGCACAGTTTTATTTAACCCCTTATTAGTAAGTCATTATATTTTATTTAAAAATATTCAATACAGTAGGCCCTGATTTAAAAGTCAATATTTTGTATTTTCAAATACTGCTGAAGGTAAAGCTATATCATTATTGGTACTACAAACAGTAATGAGATGACATTACCAATATTTTGCTGGGTAAACATCCATTATTGCACACTTGACAGTTGTTGCTGCATAAAACTATTAATTAAATTTTTCTCAAAAATGTTATAAAATTGTTGTAAAATATTAATTTTATTCAGCGTGTATTAAAGGGGAGCATGAATGTTTTGCCAGACATTTGAAAGGCATTTATTTATACAACAACAATTTATTTGTTTGCTCTGATAATGTTAAATCTTGAAAATTATAAAAATATGGACAAACTTAAAGTATCAAATGAAAAAAATATAAACAAATTAACTTAAATAGTCTGTTTTTTTGGTATTTTAAGTATAAAATTTATCAAAACTGGCATCACACCTCAAGAGAATACATTGCAATACATTCATGCACCCCTTTAGTGTGTATGTATGAATTTTACCTATATGTTGCATAATTCATACATATGTAAAACAAGCACATACTGACTAATATACACTAATATGTAAGGGAATATTCCCCATTGAGGCTTGAATATGAATATGTCAAAACTGTCAACTGTCATGGAGTATAATTTCCGCTAACATTACTTTAAAAAAGCTTTGACTAGAATGCACACTAGGGACAATTTCTTTTTTTTTTCAACTATCAAATTTTACTTATGCAACTATACCATGGATAGAGTGTTGCACTTAATATCAAATTTATCTATTGACAAATATTTTTACCTAATAAAATTTAGAATTTTTTAGGATTATATGATTTTTTTGCCTTTTTACGGTTTTCTTGTTAAGAGGTTGTTTAAGTGTTTTTAATAATTCCCGAATTCTGAGAAAGATAATGTTGTTATTACTTTTCTGTTTATTCACTTGTACTTCTTATCATTTTCAACCAAAAGGTGTCGAAATCGAACAGTTGTTCAAAATGTAATAAACAGGGCAACCAGAAATATGCTGTATCATGTTTTTTCTTGTGCATCCTATTGAAAAATGGATCATATATTTATCCGTTTCAGAACAATTGAAGAATTCGATTTATTAGAGGAAATTTTTACATATTTTGCTCTTAACTGCGAATTTTTGCATATTTTGATCATAAGAACATATTTTGGGTAAAAATAAAATTTTTAGCATTTTTTGTACTTTTTGGAGCAGAAAACATTATTTTTATCATATTTTCAATTTTTTTTAAAAACCAAGGTTTTTTTATAAATTTTCTGGGGGTTGTAACACTAATTTTGAAAATTCAAACTACATATTTTTGAAAATTTAAATTTTCAGTTTTAAGACTACTGATTTTTGTATAATTAATCTTTTATCTAACAATTTAAATAAATTTTGCAAAAGTTCTTTCAACTGTACTATACTAATAAAACTGATTTTTAAAGAAAATGTGTTTTAAGAGCATATTTTTTGGTTTTTAGGGGATTTTTATTGTCATGAAATCCATTTATTAGAGCATATTTCTGGTTCCCTGGTATTAAGAATTTGATCAAAAGGCCGCTAACATAAAATATATAAAAGTGCATATTTTTAACGAAGCATTTAGTTAGAAACGAAATTTACGTGGTTTTCAATTGATAACCTTTTAATTTCATCTAAGTATGCATGACAAATTTTTTATTTGATCTGACTTCATTCTTTTTCTCTACTTTTTTCCTCTTCTTTCCTATTTTCCCCTTTTTCCTTTCTATTTTTTCCTTTTTTCGACTTTTCTGAGGGGGCACGAGCTGTGTGACATGTTGCGCCGTCTTGTTGAAACCACAGCTCCTGCACATCATGGTTGTTCAATTGATGAACGAAAAAGTCAGTAATCATGGCTCTACCACCATTGACTGTAACGTTCTGACCAGCATCGTTTTTAAAGACCACCAGCCCATAAAGCACAGCAAACAGTCAGTTTTTCTGGATGTAACGGTGTCTCAACATATACTTGAGGATTATGATCACTCCAAATACGGCATTTTTGTGTATTGACGTTAACATTTAAGTGAGCTAAGCAAAATTCGCAAAATTCGTGCGCGATACGTATTTCGAAAAGAACCATGATTTTCAAAATTAATTTGCACAATTTGGAAGCGTTGTTCAGGCGTCAATCTATTCATATTGAATTGCTAAACATAAATCACTTGACAGCTGACAAATTGGCCGCCAGTTAAAAAAGTGTTGTTCTATACCTGTATAAAAAACACCCTTTACAATGTGTAGGGCCACATTAGGGAACATTTCCTTATGTGTTTGTGTACAATAATATAAATAAGTGTATATTTATTGCTCTATGTTTTTACATTAAACATCTCAAATGTATCATAAAAATTTTAGTGTTCATGTGTATGTTTTATGTACTTTTTTGTAAATGTGTTTGTAATCTTTAAATCCCAGTTGGCCAATCCTCATCGATGAAATTGTCTTCAACGATTTCTTTAAGACATTTTAATGTGTTTCCCTACACGGCGGGCAGGAAGCAACTTATTATTCCATAAAAATGGCGACAAAAACTAAAAGCGGGGATTTGTTTGTGATGAAAAATGTATTCAAAAGCCGTTTGAATTGAAATCCTAGCTGCTCCTTTTCTTGAGATATTCACTTTTTTCGATTTTTACGCAGGAAGAATTTTCTAAAAGAACATAAAGTAAGATTTTAGCCGATTTTACACGTTTCCAAGGTGCACCGCGTGGAGGTTTCTTACATTGCACCTCTTTTTTAAAGTTTTTTATTTTTTTTAATTTTTTTTCTTTTTTTTATTTTTTAATTTTTTTTTAACTTTTTTCTGTTTTTTTTTACTTTTTTTTATATTTATTTTGTTAATTTAACTTTTATATATGAAGGGATGAAAAATAAACTACTGCTTTTTTTAATCGGTTCTGGTAAGATGGATCTTCTATACTATTTATTTTGTATTTATCCCAAAACTTAACAAATTCTCTATGAATCGATTCCCCAGATTGCTCAGACCAGGCTTGTTTTAAATTATCTAAAATCACATGGATTTTAATGGTTTGAGTGACATCTGTACTCTTTAAAGCATTACGGAGCTCGCTGATATTATTATCAAAATCACTTAAATCTACTTTTTTTGTAGAGAAGCAAGATTCTACAATTTTATTCATTGCTTTTAATGAAGCGATATAAGGCAGCAATCGATATGGTCCAACATTCTCATAAATAATAGGATGTTGTTGGGCATCCGCTTCTTTTAAAAGTTTACGACATTGATTTCCTTCAAAGGCATCGCCTTGGTAATTCTTATGAATTATACTTAGCTTTTTGGGCCACAATAAAGCTTTATCACGACCTACTACTTTAACAATCCCGTTCCAAAAAAGCTGGTTCACAAATCTTAGAAGAAGATGGAGCTCTGGAGGAACACTTTTCTCTATAACATATGTATTGTCGAAGTCATCATTATTCTCTTCCGCGAATAATGGAAAATTAACTGTACTGTGACTTTCTTTGCTTCTTTTTTTATCACAACCTAAACGTTGAAAGTGCAAATAATCTTCTTTCAAATTTTTGTACGTTTTTAAATTAAAATATTGCTCACCGTCGGTTTTTGAATCATTTTTTTCATATATTTCATTAAAGCCTACTAATTCCCCCAAAGTTATAAAGCAATAAGGGCACGGGTATGTGGCACTCGCTGTCTGCTGTCCATTAAACAAAATAAATAAGTTTGAAATCAGACGCAAACTTAAAAGGTATTTCATTTAATTTTGTTAAATGAACTAAAGTTTTAAGAATGTCGTAAGTCTCTTTAATTTGTGGTACTATGCATAGTATAATTAATTCGAAGGAACAGATTTCCTTCCAACTTTGCTACGAATGAAGTTGAATAATTTTTTCATATAATTTGAAGATGATGCAGTATTAGCTTGAAAATTATATAATCTTTCAGGAGAAAAGATTATTTCCTTTGGGGATTTTTTATGAATGGATATTCGAGTTTTTTTACCTGTTACATTATTCAAAAGTAGCTCATCATCAGTACTGGTTGCACTTTTTTCCCTTAAAGGACTGGTTACGACTTGATCTTGTTGTTTAGAGGGTAATTTTTCTACCAAGCTAAATACATTTTCACGTGCATTTGAGGAATCTGCGCCTTTACAAGAATGTGAAATTCCCCTAAATTTGTGCTATTTACAATTGCTCTGACCAGTAAATTTGCTTGAATGTATACACAAAAAAATAAAAACGAAAGAGAAATAATTATGTACATACTTGAATGATTTACTAAAAAATACAGATGCGAAAAATGATTAAGAAATTGTGGTTTTGACCTTTTGAATATTTAAAAAATTCTTCCTGCGCAAAAATCGAAAAAAGTGAATATCTCAAGAAAAGGAGCAGCTAGGATTTCAATTCAAACGGCTTTTGAATACATTTTTCATCACAAACAAATCCCCGATTTTGGTTTTTGTCGCCATTTTTATGGAATAATAAGTTGCTTCCTGCCCGCCTCGCCTAACGACAATTGTCGCTAAAATTGTCTTAAACGATGACGTAATAGAAATATTCGTTAATGATTAGAAGGATAAATAAAATCGTTGCTGATCGTTTATCCTTCTCCTTGTGAAGAAATTTGGTTCTGTGTAATGAACTCATATTTACAGCAATTCGGATATTACAACTTCTGTAGTGAACAAAATGTTTTTTTATAGTTTTATGTATGATCGAACTGATTTGGTAGGTTAAGCCGAACTCTGTAAAGGAACAACAATAATTCAGTTGTATCGCTATTGAAAAAGTAATGTTTTAAAACCAACGATCAATTGAAAGAATTTTTCATATATTTCTTGAAGGGAAATGCCAAAAATGTTAATTATTAGAGGCATAAAATCATTTTGGCTTTGAAATTACTAATAAGAGTGATTTTTAATGTTTTTAATTCCTGCTAAAAAATGTTTTTTTTAAACGCCATTTTTACACACAGAAAAATTTTCAGTTGGAAAATAATTGCAATTACCAAATTTTTCGAACTACGGAAGATATTGGGTTAAAATTATAAAATATCAGTTACATAAAACATTACTTTTCAATAGCGACACAATTGAATTAATGTTGTTCTTTACAGAGTTCGGCATATCCAATTAAATCAGGTGTTCGTCATATTCGGAATATATAATAAAAGTAAATAATTCAGAAATATGTATCTAAAAAAATTGAGAAATTAATATTTTTTAAATATATTTTTCTTAAAAACGTCAAACACGCCTTAGAAAATAAATTAAACGCATTTTGGGGGTGATAATTATGAAAATTAATATAAAACAAGCTTTCAACCTCCGCTTATTTATAAAAATAAAGACAATCAAACATATTAGCTAGGTTGATAACAGTATTTCTATATGGCTAAAGATCTCATGAGAACCCGAAATTTTAGAAAAAAATTAGTTTTTACTTTGGCTCAAGTAATATTTTTTTACAGTTTTATTAGTTTTTTTGTTTTTATATACATCGAGATTATTTTTATGTTATTTTTAAAATTTTGTATTTCTGAAAAAAAAATAAAAAATTAACTTAAATATTTTTAAATAAAGTCTACTTACCAATATACAGTAGTTCTAATAATATTGTTTTTGTATAATAAAGCCTCTTTATTGTCATAATTTTAAAAATGATTCGCAAAATAAAATATTTGTATATTTTTGTTTTCTTCATAAAAAAATTAAAGTCTGGCTTAAAATTGTATAAATGAAGTTGCTTTTATTCGCCAATGTACGCTTTATTCAATAAAAATATTTTGCTGTTAAGTAATTCGCACTATACACAGAAAAAATTATCAACCTGAAATATCTAATGAAAGATTTGATTTGAATTAAATTTGTTTCTAAACAAATATTTAATTGAATCAATTAAAATACCAACGTATCGCTCACACAACTTTTTTTTTGAGTATCATAATTTTTTTTGTAGATAGTTATTTATAGCTTTTTTTCTTTTTAATTTTCAATAAAAGTTTTAATTAATACTATCATTGCCGTGATAGGTGCAAAATCAATTAAAATGTTAATTGATTCAATAAATTTTTTAATTGAAACCCGTTTTTAGTTTTTTCTGTGTAGTGGTATTTTGTTAAATTGATTTAATTTCTTTTTTCATAAAAACTAAAAATAAAGGTTTTGGTAAAATATTTCCAAAAATTTATATATTTTTTCTACTTCCAAAAAAAATCTAACATCGTACTTTTAGAGCTTCCCTGAGTTAAGCGCCAGTTTACCTACGATGCAACCCAATGTGAGCTGATTGTTGCACATTTAAGCAAATATTAAAATTAACTAAATGAGAATTTTGTGGGTTGAATTAGTTTTAAAAAAAACGATCGTTGTCAGTGGCTGTCTGTTGAACTTTTATTCAGTAAGGTCGTCGACGATCAGACTGCGTTCAATGTCTTCGATATCCTCGTAGACGACAAATTGTCCACTTTTAGCAAACTTTTTTGCTTGATTTTGTGGACGTTTGTACTAAAAATTTATCAACGATTTGTTTGGAATGTCACCAATAAGTCGTCAAGGAATCTACATGGTCGTGCACCCATAGTCAAGGATGTCTTTAACACAGAGACAACGGGGATATCCTATACAGATGCTGTTGTAGTAGAAAATCCTTTACTATAAACAAATGTCACTGACCATTTATGACAGTTCAGTTTTAGTTATAAATAATTTTTAACATGTATTAAGTACTTACTTAAATATAAGATTACTATAGGACCTATGTGTTAGAAAAATTTTATAACTTTTGTTTTACACTCAAAATAATACTTTTGTAGAAATGACTGAAAAATTTAGCTTTTTGTATAGCAATACTCACAGAAAGAAACCTGTAAAAATAGCAGAAAAAGTTATTAAAATAAGTTACAAATGACGTTGAAGAAATTAATTAAATTGGCAGACTTTTTTGCTAAATACACTAATTTACAACAAAAATGTGACAAACATGAGACTATTTTTTTATTGAACGTCCCATGTTGTCAGTAGTTAAAATACTATAAAACAACTTTTTTGGAGTAGAAAAATGTGCATAAACCAATTTATATTGTACACCCAGAAAACCGAATCGGTAATAGCAACAGTATTTGTTGCCGATCGAAAGCATCTGTTGTTTCGACCGATTATTTAGTTTCTGATAACCATCCTTCGATTAAAACAACAGAAATTCTGTTACATTGATAACTACCAAAAATTCGATAGCTACAACCAAACCATTCGATTGGCTACAAATACGGTTGCTACTACCGAGTCTGTTTTCTGGGTGTACTATTAATGAATTCCTTCATTGCTACAATGAATTTTATCATAAAAATGTCCCTAAAGAAATTTTTCTTTGAATCAATTAAACGTGTTTCATTGTCAATTTCAATGAAAGGCTTCATTGATCTAATGAAAATGTCATAATGTATATGAAATTTTGATCATTAATTCTAGGATAAACGTTATAAAAGTTTCATGTGTTTAATGAATAAAATTCATAGTTTGTGATTTGAGCAAGATTGTTCAAGTTCAAGATCATTTATTTTTTGTTAAACAAATAAACATTTCACGGTTTTTAGTTTAAGAAAAAAAAATATCTTGTACTTATGCTCACATCATAATTTATGATAAAATATTGAAAATAAACTTTAAAAGTAAAACATTATTAAATCAAAAATACATCAGTTCGTTAAAAAAAAAAACAACTTTTCAAGTCTACTAAAACATTTAGTAATTCGCTAGATATTCGAATTCGAATTTTTGTGGCAAAGTTCCCAGCAACGGAGAAAACCCATTCATTATCAACCGATGTTAATTAAGCATTATATAAATCATCTGAATTATGAATCCGCATATTACTTGCTTGATATAAAGCAATTTTTCTCTTTAACAAATTCTCTAGATTTGATTTTTACGTTTTTGTATTGGCACTTGCATTGTCTATGCTCTGGAGGGGCCATTATATGTGCACTACACTTTTACATGGACCGCCTCGAACCAAAAGGGGGTTGTTTTTGGGCCAATGTAGGTCAGTGTGCAAATTTCATAGAAATATCGTAATATTTTTGGCCTGCAGAAAAGCAAAAATTTGAGCTATACTTTTTCAGCACTTAATTGTTTTGAACTAATTTTTTACTAATATTATACTAATTTATTTTGCTATCAAAATTGTGCTGATAAGCGCATTAATAGTGTGTACAACAACCATATTGATAGATGTACGCAGAATGAAATAGATGTTGCGGCATGTCAAACGGTAGTACAGACGGGGAAAATTATATTAAAAAGTACAACTGTTCTCGGTTTCCTTTCTCTATTTGCAAAAAAAGGTTTGTACACACTGAAAAATAAAGTGACAAGCGAATAGAAAAGTGTATTTTAATGGTAACAATTTATAAAATCAGTTAGTTTACATTAGATGAGTATTTGTGAATATTTTAAGTGTTGCAACTAAAGTTCAGGTGAATTAACCGAAACCTAATGAAACTAATGTTAGGTTGTACCAACCGACTGAAATTCGCAATAACCGCATTTGAGTCGTACACTTAGAATACTATGTAGGTAAAGACCACCCACTGCAAATGTAGTTAAAACCAAATGAAATTTTACTCAAAGAAAGCACGACTTACATCTCAGTAAATTCAACTAACGTTGTCATTTATTTTTAATGTTCAAAAAATGACTAACAATTGTAGTAAAAATGAACCACATGTTAGGAAAAAATAAACAAACATTTATTTTTTATTTTTTTAAATAACGAAAAACTTTGGTAAAAAATTATTGTAAAATCATAAAACAGTCATTTGATGTGGTATGTTTTTTAAATGAACTACAAGGTGAGTAAAAATTTTTATTTGTTCTACAAATGACTGATATTTATATTAAAAATAAAGAAACTGTATAACATCCCAAGCAACTACACATTTTTAAAGCAGAAGTTTCCTGAGTGTAGTAACCTAATTTTAGTGGGAAAATAGACAAATTTTTCTCTGTGTGTATAAGTCATATTTTGCTGTTCTTTTGTTTCGCTTTTAAAATTACTGCATTTGTCTTCATTCAAAAATGTCACCATTTAGGCAACCATTGTGTAAGTGATTGTAGGATATTTTAGTTTAAGTTATACTCGTATACAATTATTTCTATATATTTTAAGATACAAAATTAATGCATGTCCTTTATATGGGAGTATGAACATTTTAATATTTTGTAATGTATTTTAAATTATTTTTCGAATAATCACAAAACAATGTTTAGGATTTTAAGCAAATCAATTTACTAAAGTATAATTGTTTTACAAAGTTCTTGAGTTTTTTAAGCCTACTAATATTTAGCAAAAATTTTTATTAATTTTTAGCAAAGATTTTTAAATTTTTAATCAACTAAATTTTAGCCAACCTTTTGTTAAATTTGCTAATTCAAACAACAAGAATCATCTTGCCGATTTTCAGCAAAAGATTTTACTTACATTAGCCATTTTTATGCAAGCACCCTCATTGGTATTGTGGAAAAAATTAGATTTTTCCATCCTATATATGGGAAACTATTGAATCGATTTAAAAAAGTATTCAAAAGATATGTACGCATTAAACATTTGGAATTTGAGCGAACACAGTAGCTTTGTCCTAAATCGAGATAACCCGTGTAAAAAAGATTATATATGATCATATATGACAATATATAATTATATCTAACATTTGAGTCTTTGCAATTATATCTGAGTCCATATATATTTATATATAACTCCATATATATTTATATATAACCTTATATATTTTTATATAGAAACATATCTAAAATGATACAATATATAATCATATCTGAAGGTATATATTATCATATCTGGTCATATCTAAACCTTTTTACTTGTGAACTATAGTCAAAATAGTCAAATTACTCAGGGGACCTAAATACATAATAATAAAAAATAGTCCCATGTAAGTCGCATAAAAATTTTTAAAATTTGTCAACTAGTCTTTGCTAAGTTTTTGCTAATTTTAGCAGAGTAAATTGTTATTTTCATTTACTAAAATTCAACTCAACTATAACTAAAATTTTGTAAATTTAACTGTTTTATTTTTGCTGTTTTTGTCTTAATAATATTCAGCAAAAAAAAAATCTAATTTTTATTTCTACACCCAGAAAACAGATTTGATGTTGACAACCGAATTTGTTGCCAATCGAATGATTCGGTTGTGGTAACCGAATGTTCTGTTGTGTCCACAGAATTTGAAGAAACCGAAATTACTCATACATCGACAAATTTACGGTTCTCATAACTAAAATATTCACTTCTAAGCCTTCGATTGGCGACAAATTCGGTTGTGTGAATGTATTTGTGAAAAAACCACCAAAATTTAAAAAAAAATCGAAAGCAATTTTGTAATTTTTTTTCAAAATTTCAGCGATTTATTATATTTATTTTTTAATTTTTTTATTTTGACGATTTTTAGCGATTGTTTTTTTTTTAGTTTTAACAATTTTTGATTTTGGGATTATTTTACAATATTAGTTTTGTGAATTTTTTATAATTTTCGCGATTTTTTTTAATTTTAGGGATTTTTTTTTATTTGGACTATTTTTCTTAAGTTTTTTTGCATTAACATTAACTCCAATTTTGCTGATTTTCTTCGATTTTGACTGACTATTTCTATAGTTTTTGTCAATTTTTTCAATTTTAGAAACTTATTTAATTTTTTGTTGATTTTTTTTTTCATTTTATCGTTTTGTTTTATCGATTTTTTCACTTTAATAAATTTATTTTTTATTTGTGTGATGTTTTCAATTATGGTAATATTTTTAATATTTGGCGATTTTTTTTAATTTTGACGATTTTTGTGTTTTATTTTTATGGTGATATTTTTTAACTGAAATAAATTTTTAAAACTTTGGCTATAGTAAGTAGTGATTTTAAATGAAATATACTGCTAGTTATTTTTGCCTTATTTTATAATAAAGATTTAAACGTTTTTATTTAATTTTCTTAAATTTACAATAATTAAACAGACACGAAAGATATATTTTTTTTTAGAACGCCTTATTTTCATTATCTGCCATAATCAAGATTTTAAGCTTTACGTGGATGTAAAACATAAGGAGCAAGCACATCTGCAATATCAAGTTGTTCAACTGTAATGTATTTTGCTCTAGGAGAAAGTGCTCCAAGTAGACTAGAAGGATTTGGTTTCTCACCAGCAAAAAATCCCAATAACAGTTTGATTTTATTATCATTATTTTCAGAACTTTCTTGTTCATCTCCCCAAATTTCAGAATTTTGACCTCCGAATAAAGCCAAAAAGAATGCAATACCAGAGGAATTAAATTCTGGATTAAATTCTGGATAATCAGGAATTTCATTAACTTCGTAAACTTCATTATATCTGTCGATATCGTTAAAATGGGGAACGTCAAGTTGTGTTTGAGCTAATACGCATATAGCCGCAAATGTTAAAAATGTGAATACTTTCATTTTATATTTTTAATCACTTGTATTAGACAAATAGGTTAATTCCAACTGTATTTAACTAAAGTTTAGTGATAGCCTTTTATACTGTTTCCTTGTGATGCAGTGAATTTCAATCAATTTTTGGTATGTAAGTTAATTAATTTTTTAATGAAGATGTTGAAAATACAATATATGATCTGCTTAAATGAGTTATTGGGAAATCGTAAATTAAAAAAAAATATATATAATTTACTATTTGTTAAAATTTTTTTTTCAATTACAATTTTGTAAATGTTTGACCCTGGATACAACACATACACTCAAAAAAATAAGTTAGTAGAAAAGTTAGTAAAACGTTTTGTAAATCAGGTATTAAAACAACTTAAATTTTGCGTTGTCACCAACTTGTGAAAATAATTGTCTATTAATTAAATAAAAGACAAAATAAAATATTTAAATTTAATATGTATTTCTAAACTAAATGTTTATAGATTAATAATCTAGTGTGGTCAAATTGCAAATAACATATACAGACATGTAGACGGATTAAAGCGAAAGACAAAGACACACATCTTAGGTAGATTTTTATGGTTCCTTTTTCGTATTGCAAAAAAAGGGTTGTTTTTTTCGTTTCGTTTGTTTTTGTTTATTTTTTCGTTTCGTTTCTATAATTATCTTCGGCAGTTGCGTCCTTTAAAAGAAAGCATCATTTAGACAACCATTGATGTAAGTAGTTGAAAGAAAATTTTTGTTATGTTATATATATTTATTTCTATATATTTTCAGATATTAAATTAATTCATGTCGTCAATGTGGGAAAATGAAAATGAAAATTTTATATTTCGTAATTATTGTAAGTTATTTTTAAAAGAATCACAAAAAAATGTTTTATGATTTTCAGCAAATAAATTAACTAAATTACAATTTTTCTACAATTTTTTTGCGTTTTTTTTAGTCTACTAAAATTCAGCAAAAAATTTATTAATTTTTAGCAAGGCTTTCGTATTTCTAATCCACTAAGTGTTAGCAAAACTTTTGCTGAATCTACTAATTTTGTTGCTAAAAATCAGCTCGCTGATTTTCTGCAAAAGATTTTGCTGACATTAGCAATTTTTTTGCAAGCACCCTCCTGACTAAAATTTTGCTGACTCAGCAAAATTTTTTGCTGACTTTACAAACTTTTTTTTTTTTGAGTGTACAACATTTATTTATAAATGAATTTATAAAATGGTTGTTTTGTGCTGCTTTTTAAACTTAAATTAACAAAAATAATAGAATAAAATTATTTTCAAAATTTGTATTGCTACAGTGGAGTACGCTTATGGTGAATATCGGTTATAACGAACTTTTTCTATAACGGACGAATTTTCTGGTCCCAAAGCAATTACTAACATATTTCATACAAAATATAATACGATTATAACGAACATCGCTTATAGCAAAACTTTTTATATAACGAACTAATTTTTTGGACCCTTTTACGAATTTTTATACAAATTTTTACGCTTATAATAAACACATTAAAAAAATCTAATTTTTTTATAAAAAATTGTGCTGCAAATTTAAAAAACTTAAGCTTTTTTCTTGAATCTTCACTAAAAAGAATTAAAAATTGTATGAAACGTAATTTAATGGTAGAATTGTTTCAATATTACAAACAAAAATTTAAAAATTAGGAGTATTTAAGACAAAAACCTATAATTTTATAAAAAAGTTTTAAATGTTTATCACGCGAACTTCGCTTATAACGAACAAATTTGACCGGTCCTTACGAGTTCGTTGTAACTGTACTCCACTGTATTAATAAAACTACATTAAAAAGTCAGTAAAGTCAGAAAAACATTTTGCTGAGTCAGCTAAATTTTAGTCAGGATATTTAGCAAAAAAAAAAACTAGTAAATTCAGCAAAAGTTTTGCTAACACTTAGTTGATTAAAAACTAAAAAATCATTGCTAAAATTTAACCAAAAATTAAATAAAAAAATATTTTGTTTTCGAAACTTCGAATTTTGTGAATTATCAATAATAATAATAATATACTTTTTCAAAAATGGACCATTTTCAAACGCCTTGCGGTACGAATTAACGTTTTTCAAAAAAAAAAATTATTTCTTCCATTTGGAACCATTTGTATTATTAATGCTTAATAAACTAAAATCGAAATATCGTTATTTTAAGATACTTTCTACTGTATATGTAGTAGATTTCAGTTAGTTATTTTTACCGCATTATTAATTGTTTTTACAATTAAGCTGTTAATTAGTACGTTAGTTAAATTGACCGTACTTAGCGGTTGTTTTGTTTACTACACAGAAAAAATTATCAACCTAAAATATATAATAAAAGATTCGCTTTAAACTAAATTTGTTTCTAAACAAATATTTAATTGAATCAGTTAATAATTCAATTGAATTTTAAACATATAAATTAATATTTTACTTTAGACATAATTCTCAAATTATTTTTTCATATACTGAATGTTAGATAGAAAAGTTTCAGTATAAAATATCAAATGCATTTGCAGTTTACAAACAAAACAAACACACACAAAAATAAACAAACAGACCTAGCATTACTGAAAAGCCATATATGTACATACAAACGTGTCGTTCACACAATTATTTTTGAGTATCATAATTTGTTTTGTAGATAGTTATTTATAGCTTTTTTCTTTTTAAGTTTCAATAAAAGTTTTAATTAATTTTATCAACGCCATGATAGTTGCAAAATCAATTAAAATATTAATTGATTCAATAAATGTTTTAATTGAAATCCGTTTTTAGTTTTTTCCGTGTATAATTGAAGTTGTTTTTTGATTAGTTAGTTAAATGTTACTACATTTTTAGTCATTCTTATAACAAATACAGGCATTTACTTTTTATTTGAATCTGTAGACTATACCATTTACACTTCCCAGGTAGAAATTTGAAACGGTACAAAAAACAAAACACTGCCAAAGCGTTTGTGTTCGATGGTACTGAAATAATAGAATTTTCAAAGCATTAGTTGCCAATGATATGGAATTAAAGCATTACAAATACATTATTTTAATTGTTTTTTGAACGTTCGCAATGAGTACTTTGGGAGTACTGTTGAGACAAAATTTACAAACGGTTATGAAATAAGAACACTGAAAAAACATTGCTTTGAAGCATTTTTCTAACGGTTGCAAGCAGCACTTTAGCAGTACTTCTTTTACAGAATATATATCTTATCATTTGAAAAAACAATGTCAAAACATTAGTTGAAAGTGTTTTCAAAATGTTCGAAAATAGTGTTTTCCCAGAACTTTTTTGCAGTATTGTCTTTTTTTAATAATAAAAAAATGGTGAACAACATCAATTCTATAGAAATACGGTAGTAAGCGGAGACCCAAATATTAAAATGTTTCAGTAAAGGGCTCGTAATTGAAATTAAGATACAAAAGAAACATTTTTCCTGTGTAATATAATTTTTATGTTTTTTTATGTAAATTAAAATTTATTTTTCATAGTTTTAAAATAAATTTTAATTCAAATTCGTTTCGATTATTTATGAAAAAATGTATATCTGGAAAATTATTTTAAAAAGCTATTCTCACATATGTATTTAAAACGGTGCGCCCCGGTAGGCTAGTTGGTAGCGTGCTGGCTTATCAGTGCGGGGGTCGTGGGTTCGATTCCCACCAGAGGCACTAGTCTGTTTTCGCTACAACGCGCCGAAGGCCATAGTAGCTAGTGCTCGGTTAGGGTAATAGTATATAATTTGTAATTATATGATTATTAACTAATAAAATAAAAAAAAAGTACTTAAAACGATTGGAACTTTTGCAGACCATGGACAAAGGACTTTAAAAATTGTTTTTCCAAAGTTTAGATAAAGTTATAAAATACCACCCTGAGACAGTTAACACAACGCTCTTAATTTGTAACCATGAATGTTGTACGAACGCTATTTTGAAATCCTGTGCCATCCTCACACCGTAAAATATGGTTATCATTTGGGTCGTTTTTAAACGATTTGAACCTGTAAAAAGGAATGATCTGAAAACGCTTATAACACATTTTAAAGTGCTTTTAAAACGCTTTTACGATCGTATTTTTCTACCTTGGTTATTATTCAAAAAATAACAAATGTAATTTCAAAATTGCATTTGATTTTCAAAAAAAATTACAAATCTAATTTCAAATTTGCAAATCAAATTCAAAAAATGTTATTTGTAATTCAAAAAATAGCAATTGAAATTTAGAAACCTCAGTTGTAATTCAAAAAATACCGTATGTTATTTAAAAAAATCATGTTTTTCAAAAAATAGCAAATGTAACACGTAAAATTAAAAAAATTCCAAATATATTTCAAAAAATACCAAATGTAGTTAAAAAAATTTTGAATTTTTTGAATAGCATATTGTATTTTTTGAATAACAAATACAATTTTGGAATTACAATTGGTGTTTTTGAATTATATTTGGTATTTTTTGTAAATTAATTACAATTTTGAAACTACAATTGATATTTTTTTGAAAATGATGTATGATTTTTTTGAGTAACATGTGGAAATGGTGTAGATCAGGAACGTAGCTAGGGGGGGGGGGGGGCTTGGGGGCTAGAGCCCCCCCCCCCCGAAATGATTTGACAAATTTAAAAACTTAATACAATTCGTTAGAAAGTAACAATGTTATTGATAAATTGAATATGAAAATATTTATTTTTGACTTGGATCAAATAGGAAATAGTTTTATTTGGTTCGAATCTTAAAATTTCGTTAGAAAACATCGCCTGCAAATGGGCGGCTATCATTGATAGAGTTGATTTTCGACAAAAAGCAATAAATATAATCATTTCATAAGATATTTCGAAGTCTTTGACTTAAAATATAATCAAAAAGTTGTTTGAGACAATGCAAACTAAAAAATTAAATATGTCTACACAGAAAAAACTAAAATTGAGTTTCAATTAAAATATTTGTTGATTCAGCAAAAGTTTAACTGAATTCGGTCGTGATTTTTTTAAAATTTTTGCATTTGTTTCAATGTTGTTATTATACGTTATAAAAACTGAAAATTGAAATTTGAAATCGAACAAAAGTTTAATTGAAATTTTTTTGACAATGATTTTTACTGTGTATTTTGACATAATCTTTTAAAATGGAGATACTACTAAGACTCAAAATTAAGTTTACTTGTGCCGTCGTTACTTTACTTAAAGTGCAATCTTTTTATATAAATTTGGTTTGCTACGTACGCATCTGGTAACATAATTTTCAGTATTTTTTTACGATATCTCATATATTTTTTTAAATTTTTGAAACAAATTTAAGCCTTAAACTTTGATCGATATGCATAATGTGTTAACGTGTGACTCAAATTTTCTCAATTTTTTTTTTAGACTAAATGTAAACAAATTTCTATCGGCGCTCCTTGAAATGCGACATTTTAAAATCAAGCAGCTAAACCAGTCTTTGTGTTATAACGATGTAGTTTTTTTTAGACATTTTAAAGGGTTTTTATTTAAAAAACTGATTAAAGACAATTTGAAAAGCGTTTGAAATTGTCCAAAATATAAATCAAAGTGAATTGGAAATACATAATTTAGTTTAAATAAGACCCAGGCGATGTCAGGTATATTTTTAAATTTTCCAATTTTATATTTTTTCCTTATTATTATTTCTTTCAGACTACAATCACGCTTGATTGGAAAATTTACGATTTTTTTAATACAAGACATGAAGTATTGCCCCCAATCTTAAAAAAAGTCGAATATATGAAAAAGGGGAAATAATAGTGAATAATTTGTTAAAATAATTCAAATAAGTGGCAGCCGGGGTCCACGACATTGTGTCAAAATGGTTTTCAAATTGTGTGTTTCCTCGAGCATTTTAACGCTGTTTTTGAATAAGTCTAAATTTCCTAATTTTTAAGCATATTTTCATACAAAGATGTGTTAAATTTCACAATCAATTTTAAAAATAGATACGTTTTTCATATCCGAATTTCATTAATTTCAAAGGGAACCCATCGGAAAAGCTTCCTTATAAGTGTCAGGCAATTATTATAGGAGATTTTCTTTTAATTTGTTTTTTGGACGGTTATAAATCTTTAATTTCCCGAGTTAAAACTTTTGCATAAAATAATACATTATTTTATATGCACTTATAAGGTTTTGTCTGCCAGTGCATTTAACCGGACATAATTATATAAATTCATATATATAATTAATTTCGTATACAAATTTAATATGATGTCATATATAGTTGCGTATAATTGTATATTGCATTTAGAATACGCTAAAACTAATATAATTAATAATTACGTTATATTTATATACCTAGACATTGCAAAATAATATATATTTTGATATTATATCATATTTAAAAAAACACAATTTTATTTTCAATAATATTTCCAAATGCTATGGAATTTGCTAAAGTCTAAAAGGGTTAATAGATATTTCCAATTTTCATGACGTTTTAAAATCAAAAACTGGAAATTTATACCGCTATATAAAATCGTATTAAATTGTATCGCGTCATTATTCGGATGTTATTTAATTATTATGCCCATTTCTAGGATAAAACTGTATTAAGACTCATATTAAATTTCGTATGATTATATAAAGCATCATATTAATTTTAATCGGGTTATTAGAAGTTGAAACTTTTTTACTTTTTTACATTAATCAAGTTTTAGCTATCCTAGACTTATACTAGCACATAAAAATATAAAGTAATTTTATTTTTCGCGGTTTTCAAAAAGTTTTCCACATAATCCTTTTTTTTATTTAATTAAACTAAAAATTAATATTTAGCTAAAAATTTAACGTAAGTAGACAATGACGATGCATATCCAACGTTTGTGTACTTCAACACAAACGTTTTCAATCAAATTTGACGTGTTTCGCGGATTGTGATCAAACAGATTAAAACTTTGTTTCGCGATATAGACATCAAAATTCGCAAAAATAATGAACACAATAAGTAAAATATGAAAAAATGCATTTTAAGGAAATGTACTTTATGCGGGAGGTTTTTGTTTCAAAATGACCTGAGAAAGCGATTTATATGATTAATATGTGATGGCCCATCACGTGTAGGTAAATATTTAGCAAAAAAAAAAAATAAAAAAGCTGTTCCTCTAGTGTGCACAAAAAAAAATATATAATCAATATAAAAAATCGAAAAGCCCCCCCCCCCCGAAACAAATTCCTAGCTACGTGCCTGGTGTAGATATCAATACAATGCGAATAAAGTCAACAATTAATTATTCTTAAGTATGATCTATATAAATTAAAATTTTATTAAATAAATTATTATCTTTTAAATAATACAATTAAATTTATTTTACTACAACTTAGGCCGAGTTTTTGGGATATAAGTTAAACTTGTTCTAGTTAAACCGGTAAAGAATTTTGTCTGTCACTTCCAAGTTTATTAACAAAAATTTGTCGAAACCAATTCATCTTGTTTAGAATTTTGGTCTTTATCATAATAAAACAAAATAATTCACATTTCAGAAGCAATATTCCACTTTAAAAGTTCGTTAATCTAAGTTTAAAGATAACCTACATCCTAAAAACTCAGCATTATTGTCAATCCAAATGTATATGATTATCCTCAGGAATATCATCCATAGAACGAACAACTTTACGCTTACCCCTAGCATAGGGTGGCTTATCATTTGTCTTTACATAAAAAGTTCCCTTTTTGGGTGTTGAAGGTTCACCGCCCATTTTAAATTCTTCACCAGAATCAGATAATATCCAAACATTTTGTGATTGACGTTCACATTCAGTACCCCAAAAACCCTTTTTACTAGTAATAGATTCGGCAAAGTAATGATGTGCTCTCGAATGAGAACAACCATAAATATAGCATTTCCGCTGATCTCGGCCAAAATTTGGATAAAATGCGGCATGACCTACGGGCTCTTGAAATCCTAAACTGCTGCTAGTTTGTATGGATTCTACATAATCGGCATCTGAAGCATCAATGCGATAATCATCACTAAGATTACGAAATTTCGGGCCAGCTGGATCTAATGCGAAGATAGTATTGAAACGAAACGGTTTAACTTGTTTACCAGCACTACCCGCTATTTGAGCACCCAATGAATGACCAATCAAATAAACATCACCAAAATATAAATTGGCTTTCAAATGTAAAAATCTTACAAATTCAGCCAATAGAAATCCTAAATCTTCAATTAGTTCTACTACACCGAAATAATTAACATTCGATGATATAACACTCCAATCGACAACAATGACATTAAAATCGATTGTAGTATTTTGTGATCCAAGTGAATTGGTGGCATCATCAGTATTCGCTTTCTCTGGCTCATCTTCAATGGATGATGATTCAAGTGGTGGTGCTATGGTGTCATTACTTAATGTTGCATTATTATTTTCGTCATTTTGTTTTAAGTTTTTTGTTGATTTTGTAAGATTCATATAAGCATTTTTAACAGCACGATTTAATGACCCCTTACTTTGACTCATCCAACCATGTATGATGATTCTGCAAGAAAAATCGGAAGAAAAAAGAAATTGTTTATTACGTGTCGTTCTTGATTTTATTAATATGTTTCCTATATTTAGGACGGAAGTAATAGTATTAACACTTTCAAGTATTAATTGTTTATGTGACATTAATCATTAATCATTACAAATTAAATAGTATACTGAACAAAATAATTGGCAGTTTTTATTAAATCTCTTTTATTAATTTGTTTTACAAAATTATAATCGAATTTTTCTAATACTACGTTCATATTAAGTATTTTGGGGTTCAGTGTGAATGTAGTTTAAAATTTTTTTTTTTTAAATTACTGACACTTCTAGCCTAAATTTTTTTTCGGTTATTGAATTTTACAAAGTTTACAAATATTAGCCGGATTCATGTAATATAGTATCTTGTGTAAACATCGTATTTTTACCGAATTAGTGTCACAAATATTTGTTTTGACTGTTCATTATAAAATATTCCTTTTTATATACTTAGGAATATTTTTCTAAAGATATCATCGTGAATTTTAAGATGAAACGAACGACATATATTTAAAGTGCGGCAACAACTAATAAAGCATGTATTTGTAAATATACATTGTGTATTTGTACACCATATACGAACGTATTATGAATAACCCTATTATTTGCAAAATTTTATCCAGCAAAGTTTAGTAGTGTCCGATCAAAGGCACTTTTTCGGACTAAGTCGTTGCCGAAGCTGATTATATCCGAAACAGTCCAAACAACAAAACCATATGTCAATCTGGTAACGTTGTGAAATAGAGACGGAGGAGATTAGAAAAATAAACAAAAATCTAAAAATAGAATATTTGTATGTTTGTTAGTGTTGTAACTTCTAAGTATATATATACAATAACAGAAAAACTAATAGGAAAGAAAACTGCAATTTAGCTACATTTTATTAGAGGCCATACTTGGGTGTGATCGCTAAACGGTCATGACTTGGTATTGTTACGTTTGTAATGTAAGAAGAGCGCAGGTTTGATTCTTACAGTCGCAGGTTGTTGAAAATTTTATCATATAGAGACAATCTGGCAATTATAAGACACAAATAATAATTCAATTTAAAATGGAAAATCACTGATGACGCCTGTCCAGAAACTAGTCTAGTCTGATTTTAATTGTGTTTATAATTTTCAGAGAAAAACGTTTATTCTTCTTCTGAACCTCAACAGTTCTAAACAATTTACACACAATTTTGCGTTGACTGGCATATTTTGCGGTTACTCAAAACAGACCAAAAACGCTGCCATATTGAAAATGTGTGAATTTTTGTTGTTTATTCTGTTTTGAGTTGTTTTGGATAATTATCAGTAATCCGTCATAATTTGCCCGATTACAGGTTACACTGTGCAACAAAAAATTGTAGCCTGAACGAGTCCAAAGGGAAATGAATATATACAATCAATAGACCAAAACGCACAAAAGGTTTTGAAAACTTAGCTCAAATTTAAATTGAAATTTGGCTCTTTTTGACCGTTTTTTCTACTAAAGGTGAAAGTTAAACAATTACAAGATTGATTAATGCACACAAAAGCCTATTTTTCGAGTTTTTTCGTTAGATAAGATGTCAAAAAACAAAAGAAAATATATTTTTTTTTCTACACTGAGCAAAAAAGATGAGTTCATATTAAAAAATTTGTGTTTTTGGTACGACTTTTTAAAAGTTTTCCTATTTATGTTTTTTCGTAATATCAGCTATTACAATTGAGCGTTGTGGGTACAACTGTATGTTCATATATGGTACAAAATAATGTTCATGCATGTGTATAGCTGATTATATAAATGGTCTCATATACACTTATACCCCGGTTTGAGTAGCTTCGATTTGCGTCGTTTCGAAGTTGTGTCGTTTTAATATTAAAAATGTCAGTAAATTAAATTGCAGCAAGATTGTCAAATGAAACAGTAGAGATGGTAATTGATTTAGATGGCTCATGCTCAAAATATAAAAACACACGATTCAGATTTTTCAGTTTATACAATGTTTTCCTTATTTAAATTTTTTGTGTTATGGTTTTCGTACGAATTTTTGTATTTTTATTTTAATAAAAAACTTAATATAGAAAGGTTGAGGTTAAGAAGAAGAATAAACGTTTATCTCTAAAAAATTATAAACACTATCAATTTTTAAACCAGACTTGACTAGTTTCTGCCTGGAAAGGCGTCATCACTGATTTTCCACTTATGTATTGTATTATTATGTGTGTCTTATAATCGTCATTATGATAAATTTTTCAACAACCTGCCGGCTGTAGGAATCAAACATCAAATTTCCTACATTACAAACGTAACAATACCACGTCATAACCGTTTAGCGATCACACCCAAGCCTCGAATGTAATGTAGCTGAATTGCAGTTTTCTTTCCTATTAGCTTTTCTGTTATTGTATATTATATTCAGAAGTGACAAATACTAACAAACACAAATATTTTTTTTTTTTTTTAATTTTTTTTGTTTTTTTTTCATATCTACTCGGTCTCTATTTCACAAAGTTACCATTTTTCTATTGAAAAACGTTTTTTTTGAAAATATGTTTTTTTTTATTGAAAATAAATTTTTTTCATCGAAAAACACATTTTTCAGCTTATGTTCGGATCCGAAATTTTTGGGTTTATGGTAGTCAGCCGCGGATACAGAAAAACATTTTGGGGAGGGAAGTTCAAGTATTTCTGATTAACGTTTCTAATCTTTTAAGCACTTTTGTATGGAACAATTTTATTTTTAGTGAGAAACTGTACCATTTTCCCTCCCCCTGGAACCGCGCCTGATGATCGTAAATGATTTTTAAGTTTATATAAACTCATATATTATTCAAATATGCTCATATCTGATCATATTTGGTTATTTACTAAATTGGATATGGTCATATATGATCAGATATACCCATATATGATCATATACAAGCCCATATTTTACTATTTTCCTTAGGTGAAGTTTATTTTAATGAAATATGAAAAAAAAGACAAAAAATTTCCCTGAAAAAAGCCCAACTTAAAAAAGCCATAAAAATTAAATCCGAGCTAAGTTTTCAATACCATTTGTGGTTTTTTTCTACTGAAAGTCTACTTTCATTTTCCTTAAGTTTCAATCGGGATACAACCAGTGACCTTGAATTGGTTGCACAGTGTTATTGGCAAAAATTATATTTTCGGCCGGAGCTGAAGCCGATTATTCATTCGATCGAATACGGAAGTGTAGTAGTGTAATTTTTGCCTAATTCTTTAAACATTTTTATCGGTGTACTCATTGTGAAGTTTTTATATTATACTTAATGACACTTCTGCTTTAAGACTGATAAGAAATGATTCTACAGTGGAATCTACCAATAACGCCCATATTTTATATAATTAATCAATTTTACTATAAAAGCTCACCAAATTAGAACTGTTAAGTAAAATTATATCCGCTAAAATGCATTTAAAGAGTCACGTAGCTAAAAGTACAAAAATTGGCTAAACCTCTATATGTGGGCCAATAAAATTATCCTTTCTCCTTTATTACCTGTTCGAATATTATTAAGTTTAAAGGAAAGCACCACAGGCACTATTCTGTTTTCGCTACAACGCGCCGAAGGCCATAGTAGCTAGTGCTCGGTTAGGGTAATAGTATGTAATTTGTAATTATATGGTTATTAATTAATAAAAAAAAAAAAAAAAAAAATCAAAAAGCCCCCCAAACGAAATTTCTAGCTGGAGGGGGTAATATTATGATGCTTTTCATATTATAAAGTCGGACCCTTATATCGCATACAGGATATAATGGATGCAAATTTTTACACAAATATTTTAAGAGAAGTCATGATGCCTTATGCTGAATGAGAAATGCCGCTTGAATGGATATTCCAACAGGACAATGTTCCAAAACATTCATCGAAGTTGGCAAAGGCATGGTTAAGGGACCATGTGAAGGTTTTGGGATGGCCTTCACAGTCACCAGACCTAAATCCCATTGAAAACTTGTGGGGCGAGGTTAAAAGATGTCTTAGAGAAAAGACTCCATAAAGATGAACTGTGGACAATGGTTGAGACTGCATGGAAAAATATTCCAGTCACGACTTGTCAAAAGTTAGTTGACTCTATGCCGAAGCGCAGCTTCGCAGTAATAAAAAATAAGGGCAGTTCTACTAAGTACTGAGGTAGTATAAACAGCTATGTAAGCAATTATTTTATTAAACATATTGCTTATATTTTCTTTTTAATAATTTTAGGAGGTTTGTTTAGATGGCTATATTTTTTTTACCGAGAAAATAAATGTATATACCTAATTTTTTATTTTAATTTTTAGAGCAATGAATTCAAATATTATTTTTCACACAACTGTATATGACTATTCACACAACTGTATATGACTATATATAAACTTTTTTCGTCGGGTGCACAATTCTGAAAAAAATTGAGCCCCCAAAAGAAATTCCTGGCTTCTTCCCTGTCTATATTCAATCTTCACGACGCACTATGCTTCGTTCCCATATAACGAAGGGACAAAAATAGAAGGAGTAGTCAGATATTTTTGAAATTTGGTACACTAGCACAAAATAGCTTAGTTAAGAAAAATAAGAATTTTTGGAAAAATCGGCCCTAGGACACGCCTACCTCCCATGTGTCCTGAAATTGAAAAATATAATTTTAGCTTCAATAATGCCCACAAAATTACAAAGAGTGGTCATGCTGATACACATGCAACTAGCAACGTGTGTGTAAATTTTTATTTAAATCGGACTAAGGACTAAAGGTCCTGCTATATATCCTTTATCTTAAAAACGCTACCATTCCTACCATTCGTAATAAATTTTGGTATGTAAATTGATATTTGCAAGATATATATTTGTGCCAAATTTGGGTAGAATCGGATTATCAATGTGGAAAATACAAAAACATCATTTATTGAAAAATAGGATAAACCGGTTAAAATGCTCTTGCAAAAATAAAACTATAAGGATATTTGAAAGATAACATAAATGAAAAAATTAAAGAGGAAAACTAGCAATGTAAACGTCATTAAAAAATTATGAAAAAATCATATCGCACTTCCATCAAAATTTTTATTTTTCCACTTTTCGAAAAAAATTGACGAGTAGTATTCATATCCGCTGTAAAAATATCGTGCTATTTTGCCTACTTTTTGATAATGAAATGGTTGGTTTAAAAATTCTTTTTCATGTGCTTTTAATATTAAATTTAAAATTGTTTTGCTTCTACTGAACATTTTGAGTTAATACCCTCCTGTTGATTAAGTGCGAAATATTTTGATAAAAAAATTAAAATTATATCTGCTTTCTCTCCATAACTTATTCACTTTACTATTAAAGAACTGAATACTTTGTATTAAGTTTTTTTTGTTAAAATATGAATCGCCTATTTTATGTTTTACATATTTATACACCTCTGATATTTTATTGTTTGAGGATGCTGCTATGCAACAATCAATTATATCGGAATTTTTTTAAATATTTGCCATCACCACAGATTAGTTACATTAATTTATAAATTTATTTTTTAAACCTTGTTTACATTACAAATAGAGATGGACCCGTTAGTATTTTCATCCACTAGCACTCACGATCACTTATGTTAAAGGCAATTAAATTTGTAACACTTACGGTTTTTATACAATTGAAACTTTTATAGAAAATAAAAATTTCTCTCGCATTTCCGAAAATTTAATATATGTTCGTATTAGCGCTGCTGGAATATAGTTACTATCACACGCGTGTATTGTAACTTCAAAACAAATGTGTCACGCTATCATCTCTAATTTGAAAAATATAAATAATGGCAAATAATATGATAAAGCAAAACAAAAATATGAAACAAAAAAAACTTCAAAATCGAAGTCAATCGCAACTTACACTTTAAAATAGTAATTTAAATATGAAACAGAATCTAATTTATAGTTTAATTGGATCTAACTAATTATTAATGAGATATTTTACATAACTTAAAGCTACAGTTGCATACACTGTGCAACAAATTTTGGGTGTCCGAGTTTATCTTAAATGTTAAACGTGTTAGTGGTGTTCCATGAGGAGGGGCTGAAATGACCCCCAAAAATGGCAGATAGAGGGTTAATTAGTTCTATGAAAAGAACCGTCATCAAATTTTATTAAAATCATCTATTAACCTTGTATTAGATTTAATACATTTTTTTTGACTTACTCAAAACGCCTTTAAAAAAAATTTAAAAACTTCAGTGGGCCATAAAAAAAACTCGAGCTAAATTTTGAAAATACTTCAGTGGTTTTGGTCTACTAATGATATAATTAAATTTTTTTATTTTTTAACATGTAAATATAAAATCGTGTTGCGCAATGATATTAAACACTCTTAAATGCCTGATATTTGAGTAAAAATCATAAAATTAGGCATTTCAAAAAACGCATTTTTTTTTTAAGTTGTGGTAAAAAATAGGCACTAATTTTTGAATACCCTCTTAGCTAAGAGTATAAACTTACAAAAACAGAAAAAAAAAATATCTAATTTTATATAATTTTTTTTTATACTCCATCAAACTTAAGTAATTTTTGGATTTTCAACAAAAAAATGTGTTTTTCAGAGCAATAAAAAAATTATTTTGTAAAAAAATACTAAATTATAAATTTTAATTTAACTGCAAATATATCAAAGTACTTGAAAACCAAATTTCGAGCGACTTTTTAAAAAAATGAATTTTTCAGAATTATTTTTGTGAAACAACTAAAACTCATTTTTCTGTTAAGTAATTTTTGCAAGATTTTATCTGCTTTTAACGCCCTCTCGTGGTGGCAAAAGCAATCAGAAAATTTTTTTTTGTTAACATTTATTTGAGATACCTTATTATCTTTCAAAAAATCTGTATTTAAAAAGAATTTGAGACAAAAATTTTTTTTTGATTTTTGTCTATGGGACAAAGCATAGTGCGACGGCCTAAATTGATAAAGTGTAAATAAATTCAATTTTTTCTTTCCTAGCGGGAACAGCTGCAGGTTTTTTCCAAAGACTTTTCAATTTGTGACAACTAAAGCCATGTATCAATTCCGCCTAAACGTACATTAAACAAATGATTTCAATAGAATTAATACTAAAATCGAAAAGGCATCAAAATATTTTAAGGACTTAAAATTTTATGGAGCAAACAAAATTTTCATAACCTCAGAAAGCATCCTGATATAAAATTTTTAATTTCCCAAATTTTAAAGTTTTAATATGATTTCTTGCAAATAAGTAACCCTAAACCCAACGAAATACCATTAAAATGGCAAAAATTCGTGTTTTCCAAAATAATCGAGGTTTTCTTTTTCAGTTCTAATGTATGACAAAAATTTTGTTTGAATGTATTTTTATATTTTTTGGTTGTGTAATATATATTTTAAAAAGTGTGATAAATACAATGAAATCTATAAATTGATGTAACTTTAATTAAATCCAAGCAAAAACTGTAATTTCTATAATTTTTAATTGCTGCATAATTAAAACCGCCATAATCGTTGCTCCGTAAAAGGTAAATGATTAACGCGTATGGATTTAGCATGATTAAACATCGGCTAAACTTTATTCATGTCATACTAAAAAATTTTTTAAAAGTATTTTCTCTCAAAGCGTTGAAAATTTTTGAGTTTCTGAAAGGTTTTACTGTACTTTAATGTTACGGCTAGAAATTCCTAATGTTTACATTTCAATTGAAAGGTTACTTATGTTTAAACATTTTTTTTTTTTTTTTCATCCATAAAATTTAAGGTAAGTTTTGTTATCAGTTTTAGGTCTGTTATCAATTATATTGCACATGTGGTCTAGAATTAGGTATTGACAAAAAATACTCCACAAAACGAAAACGATGAAAACACTATATTTCTGATTTCAGAATCGGAATACCCAAGGGCTAAAACATACTTTTCTAATTTTTTTCTAAATTTGACCTCACATCACATTGAGATATCTAAACACAAAGTTCAGAAAAACCCGGGCTTGTAAAATATTTGGGATATTCGTATTATGAATTTTTCACAAAATTTGTTTTGCAATCTGAAATTATTGCCTATTATTTTCAAAACTTAGGTTTAACTTTTCTGACATAAGATATGTCGAAAACCTGTTATGGAGAAATTCTGAGGTCAGAGACGGATTCAGCGGACCTCAAGCCTTTTTTATGTTTTATTCCTTGACCTCTCTCTGTAGACCTATGTAAATACAAAATAAGATCTCATTTGATTAAGATCGATATTTAATCTTATTCAACTTTATCTCAAAATTGGGGTATCCAATAATATTTTAATTTAAGTTCCTGATAGATCCCAAAATATCCCATGGGATTAATTTAGATCCAACTCCCTGTTCTAAGACTTAAGAAAAAAAATATGCATTCGCATGAACTTCCTTCCCTGGTTATAACTGAAACAAGCCTATTGAGTTTTTGTTCTTCTTTAATGTACTTCTTTTTAATAAATAAAAATCTGCGAGGTCTAGTTTTATTTATTTTTCAGTATTTAGTAATTAATTTATTTTTCAATATTTCGAAAATATATTATGTTTTCATAAAAATCTTAAAAAGTCGTTGTTATCACTACGTCATAATAATATAAGGCGTAGTGATACTGACAGTATAATAATATATGACGTATTGATTACAACGATTTTTTAAGTTTTTGGTTTTTTATGTAAACATTAAATACTTTCCTTTAATTATAAAAAAAAACTAGTTCGAGTTCGAGTTCGAAAATTTGTATTTATTAAATATTGAAAAGTCAAATAAATAAAACTTTAAAAAGTACTTCTTTTTATAAGATTTCACGCGACGAATTTAAAAAATGCTATAACAAATGTTTAATAATATTTTTCTTTTGGCAACTCTAAAAATATAGAAGTCGATGACCAATAATACAATGACTGATATATAAGAATTTGTATGGCCCCATAAAATATGCACATTGTGTGCGGACACTTCAAACATTTTAGATAACAGTTATCAAATTAAATTAATGAATGAATGCGTAAATCAAGAATTCGTACTACAGCAAAAGAGCACGAACACAATTTCCTATTAAACAAACAACTTACCTGGTAGGATGATCGGCATCAAAACCTGACAATAATAAACTCTCTTCATCATCAGTTCGTATTTCACGGCCACATTCAGGAAAATCACGTTTATATAAGAAGAATTGCATCTTAACACGATCAGCACTCGTAAATGGTATCCAATGTTTAAAAAACTTTTTTAAGAAAGAAACGTCAAAGTGACGTTTAAAAAAACTGGTAGATTTTTTTAACGTATGAACACACATATCATCAACACCATTCTTACGAGAAGTGTCAGAGGGCACTGTATCAGAAGGCACTGTATCAGAAGGCACCTTATCAGAGGGGGCACTTGCAACGGGAGTTACTATGTAGAATGAAAAAAGAGTTGATGTTAAAATAAAATAAAAAAATTTTAAGACATTTAACAACCTTTTGTCTAAATATGAACTTAATTAACATAGTAATGCCAAATACTGAATTTGATTAATTTTTACACTTTTTTCCAAAAAAAAAACCCCACTAGGAAACTTACAGAATAACATCTTTAATAATTTACGGAAAATATCAATTTGATAAGACTATATTACTACTTCTATTCAAAAAATATTTAACCCTTAGTAGCCGGGGTACAAAAAAGACCCATGAAACTTAATTTAAATTATGGCTTCAGGATTATAAAGTAATTAAAAAAATATTTCCACTTGATGAAAAATAATATGTGTGTTAATGTATGTTAATATTTTTGTTTTCACTTTTCACCAAAGAAATGTTTTCACCTTTTACCAAATAAAAAATACCCACTAGGAAGTTTACAGAAAATGTTATTCAATTAAACTTATAATATAATTGCAATGAAAATGAAAATTATTCAAAACATAATTTTTATTTTTAATAAAAGTTATATTAAACTTGTTTAATATATAATTCTTAAAATGGAATTTTAATTTAAAATGGAATTTTAATTCACACGCTAAAAAATAAATGTAATTATCTATATAAACATAAATGTAGGTACTTACACTAAATGTAACAAGATCCATACATACAGAAGTATAAAACAGAGAACAGAGAATATAAATACAAGAAAAAGACTTTTAAAATAATGAAGATTGGGGCTCACTTTATTTTGTGGCCCATATGACTATATGCGACAGAGGGTACACAACTAACTAACAAGCGCAATATTTTGTAGTCCCAATTTTATTTGTAATGGTTATTTTTGAAGCCAACTTTTTAAAGCTTAAAAAGTAGTTTTCTATAAATTTCCAAGTGGGTCTTTTATGATGAAAATTGAAAACATTAGCCCTACATGAATCAAGTTGCACAAAATAATAATTTTTGTCAAGTGGACATTTTTTTTTTTGTCCATTTAAAGGATTCATATTATTTTCTTGTAGTCATAATTTAAATTAATTTTAATGGGTTTTTTTATCCCCCTGCCACTAAGGGTTAAATATTTTTTGAATAAAAGTAAATATAATTATGGTCTTATTACATTTAAGTGATATGTTTCCTTAAATTACGAAAGATGTTATTCTATAAATTTCCTAGTGGGTCTATTTTTGGCAAAAAGTGTAAAAATTAACCCTATATGGATCAAGTTACATAAAATAATTATTTTTATTTAGTTATAATTTTGTTATTAATTTAAAAACTTTACAATCTCGTAGTCATAATTAAAATTAATTTGCATGGGTCTTTTTTGTCGCCAGGCCACTAAGTGTTAAAGATTTTTTAAGTAAAAGTAAAGATAATTATAGTCTTAATAAATTTAAGTGATATCCGAAATTTACGCATACTTTGATGGAAACATTTAAATTTTTTTAAATTTTTGACAAGCTCTTTTCATAAAATGTCCTGGAAAAGAGTAGCTCCAAATAAAAACTCGAATTATAATTTTTCCAATTAGTTTTTTTTTTCTTTAATAACAACTATTATATTATGGAAATAGCTATCGATATCTACAAATTAGGCGTTTAAAAAAATCTTAAAAATTCATTTAAAAAAGAAGTTTTTGCATTTTTATTAAATTCGTGGATTCCTGACTAAAGTGGGTTAGTGATATCCGATGTAGTTAGAATTGTATATCTAAATAATTTTGAGTATATTAAATGAATAAATGAAAGAAATAAAGAGTATATAAAAACAAAAAACTAATATAACTGTAAAAAATAAAGAGTAAATTTGTTCGATATTTCGAATTTTGGGAATTTTTAATAATAATACACCTTTTTCCAAAATGGGCCATTTTCGGCCATATTGGGTCACGATTTAACGTTTTCCAAAAAAAAAAAATATTATTTTCTATTTGGCACCATTTATAATAAAACTAGGGTGTGTAATGGCAAATTTATTTTTAAGGGACACCCTTGTATTGAATCTTTATTATTTAAAATGCATCGGAATGGTCACTCCTCTACTTTTAATGTTTTTTCCAGCGTCAAAAAGAATTGCATTTTGTGTGCAATTTATTTTTAAAATGCATAGGTTCACGACGTTAATTACTTTTAATGATTAGACATAGAAAGCGCAACAATTTGTAAATTAAAAAATGCATTTTTTTTTTTGACTCTGAAATAAAAAATTTATTTCGCAATAAAAATGTATGGGAATGGTGAGCATCCATTTAAATGGTGAGCATCCGATGAATATTAAAGAAAATACGAATATTCAGACTTGCTTCTTGCATATTCCTCATTTTTAAAAACTCTAAAACTTTGTATTAAAGTTTCGTAAATTTTGTCTTAAATTTTATTTAAATCTAGTAAAAATATCTTAAAATCAAGAAAATTGTTCTTGAATTTTAAGACGCTTTAACTTGTGCTAATGCAAAAATAACTTCTTTTTAGTTCATATATACTCATATTAAGTAGATATATTTAAAAAATAACAACAAAAAAAGTTTTGCTTGTCTGTTTAATTTTTTTTTATAATATTATTTATTAATTGGTAATTCTCAAAAGGTATATACTTTCAAAAATATAAGTATTTGGTTTTGGCACCTATTAGTCAAGTAATGAATTTCATTTTTCTCTTAAGTTAATATTAACGAAAATAATTATAAGATTATTTTCATTAATACAAACGTTATGAATGTGAAAATTATTACTTAAGTTTTACTTGACTTTAACTTTAACTTTCATTGATTCTAAAATATTCAGGGTTTACTTTGTTTCTTAAACTATACTTGAACTATTCTATTCTTAACGTACTTTGTACCAGTAATGCATTTTGAGTTTTTTTGTTTTGGGCCAAACTGACAATTTAAATGGGCCAAAATATCTTTGAAAGGGCCAAAACTTTTTTTTTAATACAATTGATTATTAGTTTTTTATTTAAATAAAAATAATATTAAAAAGTACATTAGAGTGCATCATTTTGATGCTTTATAAAAAAATATGAGACAAACCCCACTGAAAATAAAGATTAACATGTTTTATGAATATTCCTTAATTATTTCCGCACTTGCGATAACATAATGTAAGCTAACAAATTTTTAAAAACCATCAACAATACAATTTTTTTAATAAAACATTAATAACTGCACTTGTAAAAATTTGCTCAAATATAGAAAAGATTCAAAAACTTTTCCATTCAAACATTTTAAAACCCGACCTCTCGGTAGAGAAAAAAAGTTTTTTTTTAAATTTTTTAATGCGATTTTTATAAAAAATTAATCAACTCCTTGTTTTTCATTTAAATACATCTTTCAAAAGATGGTTTCAATGTAAAAATTTTTCTTAATGTTCAAGGATGTTTTTATGATTCTTTAAGGAACTAAAAAATTCGCTCATCGCAAAAAAAAAACATCAACAAAACTCCATACAAATTTGGACTAATCGGTTTGAACTAGTTATTTGAATTTTGAGCTAAAAGGGCCAAAATAGATAAGAGAGTACCACAGGGCCATCAAGCAGTCAAAAGTGCCACAAATGGTACAATTGTGCCACATTTTGCATCACTGCTTTGTACTTTTCTAAGACTACGTAATTCTTATATTAAAATTACGACTCAGCTGTATACAATCACTTATTGTTAAAATTCATAAAATTCCCAAAAAAGGAAATAAAAAGGGATACTCTAAGTTTTACTTGACAAAACTGAAACACTTACATAATATGTACTATAAACCAAATGAGAATTGTATAGGTTTAAATATTTTAAACTTCTTAAAGAGAATTTTTAAGAAGTTGTTATAATTTTAATTTTAAGAAGTTAAAATTGTTTAACTAAATTTAAGTAAGTTGCGAATTTGGTTTTAGTTTTTTCATAGAATTTTAAATTTAGTTTAATAACTTCTTTAAATTTAATATTTTTTACTAAAAAGAAATATATTTTTTAAGAATATTAACCTAATTTAAGGAAGGGAAATGAAAGAAATTTGCTTAATATGTTTGAGTTCATAAAAAATAAATATGAACTAAAATCTACTGTCCGACCGAACAGTTCGGCCAAAAAACTATATTTTGTCGGTTTTTTGATATCTAGAGGCAATGATGACAAATTTTGGTATTGGAAACATGTTTGTTGAGCCGACTTAATTCGATTTTGTGTATAAAATTTAAGAGAAAAGACGAAGTTTAGCTATAAAGTTAAAAGTTCGGCCGCCAAACTATTTTCAATTTGGCCGAACTTTCTGAGGCCGAACAGTGAATTCATTGCTTAACTACAGACTTTTCTTCAAATTTGACACTCAAAATAACATCTAATCAGCCCAATAAACATTTATCCTTCCGCCAAATTTGTCCATAATGCTTTAAAATACCGAATACACACCAAATGCATTTTCTGGCCGAACTGTTCGGTCGGACACTACTAAAATCTAATAAATTTGCATTGTTTTAAGGAAATTTTTTTTTATTTGAAGGAAAATTTAGGAAACTTAATTTTAGTAAGGCTTTAACTTAATTTTGGTTCATTTTTTTTTTGAGTGCAAGGTTAAGGTGGAATTTCCGATATTTATTTTTTTAAATTTTATGAAATTTTAATTTTAACACTTTCTCGCTCCCAAACCGTGCACTACACACAAAAAATATGGAAATTTGGTTATCTATTGAAATAGCTTAATTTGTTATCATAAAAAAAACTGATTTGGTGCATTTGTTGGCCAATTTAATATGCCCAGTCTGGAGGCGGGCTTGCCGTTTAGAGAGTTAAATATTCAATATTGAAATCAAAATCTTTTACTTACCATAAATCACCATAATATCCAGTAGCAAAAAAATTACAGCCAATTGTAATAATATTTTTAGGCACACCTTTAATGAAGGCATTTTGTTCACTTATTTTCTAAATTAATTAAAACAATGTAAAACAAATTTCTATTTAAAAATATATTTGTGACGCTATTAAGACCAAAATAATGTAAATGACCAATATAGTTTGCCAGCTAAAAAGAGCTGACCTGCTCAATGGTGAGTTTACAAAACAACTAAATCTTTATTTTGTTTTTTTTTTTTAATTTGTTTGTTTAATAAAACAAAATAATAATCAAAACGGAGCGAATTTTTACTGATCCACAAAACCGATCAGCAGCTTCAAACTCTACCCGTATCTGTTTCATTTGAACAAATTTATACAATCGATCGTCGTCGTCACATACATTTCATTTAATGAGATCTCCATTTCCAATTAAAGAAATAGAGATTCTCTCTCTTCTGTGAATTTAAAACTAAACACATTCAGTGTTGTCACTTTAGGGGATTTATCACCAAATTGGTGATTCTTTTAAAATGAGAATTAAAATTTCCCTTTGGGGATCCCGAGATTTGTTTTGAGATTATTACTAATGTAAGGGGATTTTTTAAAATAAAATATTTACAGCTTTCATTTTTAAGTTGTTCTAATTTGTTTTTTATCCTGACAATCTTTTAATGTGCTGTACATTTCTTTAATAATACAGGAGGACACAATCATAACCTCTAAAAATTAATAAGGTTATGGCCATATATATATGATATATATATGTATGCACAGCGCATACTTTAGGGACACGACCAAAATTGTCCCCGAAATATGCGGTGTATCGAACCAACTGTCCTCATCTTATACGCTAGATGTATGGAAAGGCCCGAAAACTTTGCGGACAGTCCCCAAAGTAAGCAAATGTCCCTAACCTATGCAGGGGAACGAATAAATGTTCCTATATGATATATATTTCAGGCACGATGATTTCAATGGCTCACTTTATTTTTCGGTGTATGTTACAGTTTTTCAACAAAATTATTTTAAAGTTCTACGCATGTAAATGCAGTTTTTAACATCCCGACAATAAATGTTTTTATAAGATGATGTTTTGTTTGATATTATTATATGAGACAGTATCTATGTCACCATATAAAATTATTTGATACACACCCGAGTAAAAAAATTTATATAGAAAGTTATATAATTTTACATCGGCAAATATGAGTATATATAGAAAAGTGTGGTACTATATATGTGTGAATATAATTATGTATAACTTTCAGTTTTTTAACAGTTTGAAAAATGCGGTCATATAAAAAGAAATATGAATAGTTATGTTCCCATACATAGTTATATGTATCAATATGTAGTTAGATATGCTCGGACTTTTTTAACACTGTATATATATAATTAAAACTGATTTTATAGAAAGTCATATAAAATTGTATATGTCACCATGTTACAAACATTTTCAAAGTTCAAAGAAAAAACTTTTAAGTTCATTTATATATAATTATAAGTTCAATTATATATAATTAAGTATGGCTCCATGTAAAACAAATTTCTAAGTTTTTTTATACACTATATATTTTAGTATGATTTCAAGAACTTATTTTTCTTTTTTATTTTGGACTCAATGGGGTTATGATGTTACTACATATATAGAATTTGTAGGGGGACAAATGTCGCAAAGTATTGGCGATTTAAAGCGAAATGATGATGACTAATCTTTGTTATTGCCATTTCTTTTAATTTTGTAATTGCGTATTTTAAGTATTCTTTTTTGAAAAAAAAAAATATTTTTAACATTATAAACAGTCGAGTCCTTTTACTTTAGGGTAGAGTTCGTTATATGACAGTAAACATTTATGTATTTCTACATCAAATTAGATATGATTATATGCGGTCAAAATCCGGATAAAATTGTAAATAATATAAAATATACAAATCATATCCGATTTAATTTATCCACCATTTTTCGGATCATAATATATCTCCCGTTATTTGAAATGAGATAGCATTATACATGACATCATATTATTGTTGTACTCGGAAAGCAAAAAAATTATATGTGAAGCAAAACAAATATATGTGAATCAAATTATGTATGAATTAGATATTCTATGATATCAAATACATCAAAATACATCAAATTGTATCGATACAATCTTATAGAATTAGATCGAATTCGATGCAATTAGATACAAATTTGTACAATTTGATGTATAGATACAACTTCATCCTAATTTTGTCCACATACAAATTTTTGGGTATTATATATAATTGTTACGAATTAGATATAAATTATAACAAATTTGATATAAAGGTCTCAGTACTTTAGATATAGACGAAATTAAACTGAACCGAAATACATAACCTATACAATAACAATACCGAAACAACTGAATTTTAAAATACCGGTATTAAATCGGTATGTTTAAAAAAATGTAAACCAATTAATTTTTAAATTTCGTTTTTAATAGAAAATTGTACGGTTAACATCTTTTATTTTGCGTTAACAACACTTTTATATGAATTTATGCTTTTTTTTTTTTTGTATGATCTCGATACAAATATTAAATATTTGTAGTAAAGCAGCTGGTGTTCCAAATAAACTTTGAAAAATTTGTATTTAAAAAGTAAAACTTGAAATATTAAACAATTTTTTATAATTTTATGTTCATATATTAAAAGAACGTGCATAAACTAGAAGTACTTTATATAAAAATTAATAAATTTAAGTTTTTTTAATAACTTTAAACGTTTTTTATATTTCTTTAAAATTTGTTTAATAATAGGTCCATTCGTTTACTTTTCCAGTAAAATCCAGTAGATGAGTAAATTTTGGGCAAAATGAAAATTTTACTCTCAAAACTGGCTCTTCCACAAAACAGTAAACGAACGGAAAAATTGCAAAAACTTGCAGGTTAATTCAAACATATGAGCGCTAAAAAGCTTAGTGTTGTAAAATATGTGTTATTTCGACTACCCAGTATATATTGTTTTTGGTACTTGATAGGGTATTCAATCGGTTAACCGTTACTCGATTAATCGATGAAATGACGTCGAACAATTGTTCGAGTAATTCGAAGTGGCCAATTTCGAGTAAAGAATAACTCGAACAATTTTGGTCGATTAATCGAGTAACTCGAGTAATATACAAATATGAACTATTTTATATTTTTTTAATATTTTGTATAAAATAATGTGACTGTTATAGTGAATATTTAAATGTTAAGTGTATTTTTATATTAAGTGAGCACTGTTAAAGAAATTATATTACGAAAAACGAAGAACTTAATGCGATAAACTCCGATATCGAAGAAACTTGGATATTTTTTAAAGAAACAAGTTCTAAGACTGGGGTGTTTAAGATTATTGGTGCGGATTTGAGGGTTAAAAGTGGGATCAAACATTATTTTTTTTTTTTAATTTAGTTGCCATTTGATCTAAAGAAACTACATATAAATACTATATTTTCAAAAAGGAATTTTTAAATGTCATTTACTAAAAACTTTTTGTTGGTCCCTTTTATGTCGTTGTAACAAGCCAATTTTAAAAGCCCTATATGGAAATTCATAGCGGTCCTGCGCAAAATTTACACATATTAAAATTTACATATAGAAGTAATGAAGTTTTCATTAATATGATGAAAATCTTCTTAAATATTCATGAAAGTTGTTTAAAAACTTCTTTATAATTTTTTTAGAAAAATTACATATCTCAAAATCCCAAAATGATAGGACAAAATGGACTATTTTTTCGTTTAGTACTAACACACTAAGTGAAATTACAAAACGGATCACCTTACAAATATTTTTATAAAACAGTTTAATACATATTTATGAACCAGTTATATTGAAAGAAAATCAATGAAGATTTCTACATATTTATAAAGAATTTCATTGATATAATAACGCTTTTGCTTTGAGTGTACTGAGACAAAACAGTCGCAATAATAAATGATATTAGCAAATGTTTTTCTCTTTTAGATATACTTTTTACTAAAATTTTTAATTAATTTGTTAATTTTTATATATATGTTATATTAGTACTAATAAAATATAAAAACTTATAAAAATGTGAGTTTTTGGAAAATAAAATTAAAGTATTAAATTTTAAAATCAATTTTAAAGCAATTTTAAAATCTTACTCGCCTACTCGAGTAAATTAAAAACCTCAAAATCGAGTTACTCGATTACTCGAACAAAAGCAAACCCGAGTAAATTGAATACCCTAGTACTTGATGCATTGCATTTTAATAATCATAAATTCGTAGCAATTGTATTTATTAAATAAACTTTTGTGGAAGCTTTTAGACTTGTTTACTTTGTACATGACTTTTAATTTTGTTTCTAGTTAAATAACATACGAAAATACATGAATACTTGATTTTTGATATTCGGTACCCTGAATAATATGCAGTAAGAAGTATTCATATATTCATTAGCTTTACATCTCTAATATATTAATGTAAATAAAAACAATTAACACAGATATTAGAAAACTGATAAATTGTTACTATAATAACTGTAACTAATTTGTTTCATGTTGAAAATAATTATTTTTAGTTTTTGCCGCCCTTTTAATTCAGCTTTTAATCTTTTAAATGTTTTTATTACTAAATGTATGCTTATTTTTGTTTGTTTACTTAATTTAATCATATGTTTTTGTTTTCTACTGGATTTTACTGGATTTTACTGGCAAAAATTTGTCCAGTAAAAATTTGCAGGTTTTTTGCTGACAACTGTCACTTTACTCTCTTAGTAGATGCTCTCTTTTGCAAATTTATGTGTACGCGAACGCATTTCAGTAAAATCCAGTACAAATTTGTACAAATTTGTGCAAATTTTGGTGTAAACGAATGGACCTAATACCTGTACATACAGCTGTTAATGTTGTGGTATCGGTTATACCGATAACAATACCGAAACAAACAAAAAATCGATACCAATAACGATACCGTTATTCGTTTCGGTGGCCAACCTTGGTTAAAAGTTATGGTTGTATTAATCGGTTAAAAATTTATTGATATTTTCAAATTATCCACAAAATATTAAAATATAAAAGGAAAATTTCGAAAATTGTGCAATTTAAAACATATTATTAACATCATATGACTTAATAATTCAGTTACTAAAATACTTCATTAAAAGAAATCCAGATTTAATCTCTGTTACAGCAGTGCGTGGTTTTTAAGAAAAACTAGATATACGAGTAACAATTTAGAAGGAGCCTTTTTTCAAAATATGTTCATACCAGTTTGTACACATAACACTTTTTGGTCATAGAAAATAGTTTATTGATTTTTTTTTTTGTATATGATTTACACATAACACTTTTTGTTGATATTAAAAAAGTTTAGTTTTTTTTTATTAGTGAGTTACACATAACTCTTTTTGCTATTTTCTAAACCCATTAAGATATCGCAAAACTGTTGGGTAGATATATTTATGACCAACAGATAATTTTACATTGCGAGATATGATCAAAACTCCGATAAATATATAACGAGCTACATAAAATTTTATTGTAATTGATCTTGATTTATACAAATTTATAGAACCAATTTCGTGATCAAATAATATCAAGCAATGTATGCGTGCATACAAAAAAATATGTGGCACAACATCAAATGATTAGGATATAACGTTTTTAAAATGCAATCAATCTGATTCCTTTCTGTTGAAATTTAAAGACAACCCCTGTATTCTTATTTGAGTTACATATTTGATTCAAAAAAACTGTAAAATGAAGCCGCTATTTAGCGGTTTTTCTAATTTATCCCAATTTTTACGGTTTAAATGAATTTTATGGCTAAACAAGCAATTGAACTTAACAAATAATCATGCAGTAGAAAGAGCCGATTAAGGGGCCCATACACGACACCAGCATGCATGCGCAATCAAGAGATTGTGCATGCCGATTGACCGTGTGTGGGGTTGTGGTGCGATTGCACATTCCGATTGAGCAAAATCAAAAACAGTTTGATATTTTTATGATTGTACCAGCATGCATGTATCGTGTGTGGTGAAATTAGCTAAGTTTTTAAAAGTTTTCAAGCAGTAAACAAGACCATGAATGCAAAGGAAAAATTATTTTGGGGAGAATTCCTCGATTTATACAAGTCAATGCCGTGTTTATGGAAAATTAAAAGTTCAGAATATTGCAATCGTTATTTCAAAACCCAATGTTATAATAAAATGGTTGAGAAATTAAAAGAATTTGATCCAGATGCCAACAGAGACAAAGTAGTATCCATGACGATCTTTTCTACACACTTTTTGTAAATAAATGAAAACTGTACCAGCAAGATGGTGTGGTTTATGCTCAAAAGCTCAATCACACAATCACTTTATTGTGCATGCATGCTGGTGTCGTGTATTGGCCCCTTTAGGAAGAAGTTTAGGAAGAACTAAGAAAACAATTATTTTAATATGGTGCCTCATAAGCAAAACTCGCAATTTGTCAAAAATGTTATGTGGCAAAATATCTTTCCGAGATGAACCTGGGGTTGTCAGTCAAATAAAAATTATTCGATGAACCGAACGAATAGAAAGAAAGTTCTAACGAACAATTTAAAAAATTTGATTTTCGAATGATAATTAATCGAATAATATGAATAATTTAAAAAAATATTTTTTAATAAAGTTATTTGAAAAGTTGCAAATTTTAAAAAAATTTTATATTAATTGAACTCTATTGAAGAAATAACTGAAATTTTTACAACTTTTATTAATTGTTTTCCAAGATATGGACTCTTTAACAATGGGTAAAGATACGTGATTTGACTTTCAAGCTAGCAATATGAAGGAATTCATAGATAAAGTGATATTGTAGAATATATCATGATTTTTGAAGTTTAAACTATACAAATTATCAAAAATATTGCTATATTGCTATATTACAACGATAGCACATTAGCACTTAAACTATGAATTCCATTTATTAAATTTCTACTGTAACTAAAATAAGATATTAACTGCTCGATATACTAAAACTATAGCCGATACATATTTAAATTTTTAATGATTTTTAAAACTTCATTTTTTCATCACGAAATAATGCCAAATGGCATATGATTGAGAATTCTGTTGGAGAATTGATATTGTTGTAGTATGCAAATTGATGCCAAAATTCATAAAATTTTGAAATAATATTTATTTATTTATGTATTCTTTAAAATTATTTTTATTCGTTATTCGTTCGATCAATCGAATAATTTTAAAAAATTAATCGTTTGATCATTCGATCAAAAAATCTTTGATCGTTTATTCGAACAAAGTAAAAACCCCAAATAAATTACAACCCTAGTGAATGCCTTTCAAAAGAATATGTACAAAAAATCAGCCAATAATTTTAAATATTTAAAAAATTTAGTCTAACAAATATGTACCAAAACGGAGGTTTTTGTTAAGAAAACTTTTGCAAATATAAATATTTTAAACTTGGAAACATGCTTCTGAAATGTATTTACATATCGTACTAAAAGCTGGATCTGGTGCCATGTAAAATGTTTGATAAATCACGAATTTTGCATAAAAATCACTTTGATAAAAAAGTTTTTTCTCACTAATATAACTCCTCTGAAATGACTCTTTCCGCTGCGCCAACATTTGATTAGCTGAATTAATTATTTAGCGATAGAATTCGCGAAAACCGAAAAAATTAAAAAACGCTTAACAGCGAGTATAATTTTAAGTTTTGGTAATCAGATATATTCCAGAAATATTAATTTTAATCATGTCCTTAGATATCAACAGAAAGATATCAGATTTAATGCATTTCTATACAGAAAACAGCATGAATGAATTTTAAAGTCATTTTGCAGATAAACTGTACCATACATCAAAAAACAGAGTACGCCATTGAAATCAGCATGTCCGAAATATATGGAAATGGTCAGAACCTTATTAGTTTTTTTGATTTAATGACGTGTAATTATTGGCATAGCCCAGTGCACGCACTTTTCCTTAAAATTCTTTGAAACTCCATACATGCAATGATTTTTTGATTGCAAATGAGTTTTGTGAATTCGTGGTTAAATTTTATAGACAAGACCATTCAAAAATGTACAAAGTTTGACATCAAACGAGATGGGTATTCAAATTACTCGGGTTTGGTTTTGTTCGTGTAAACGAGTAACTCGATTTTGACGCTTTCAACTTTGTCGATTCTAAAATTACTCGAGTAACTCGAACAATTTCAATAGTTCTGTATCATTATTTTTTTCTTAAAAATGCATAAAAAAACACACAGTAAGCACAAATAAACGTTAGTTAATATTAATAATTTCGAAGTAAAAACAATTTCTAACATTTTTTAATTTCGTTTTCATAAATTGAGAAAACATGAGGGAAATGACTTTTATAATTTTTCGCAAATATCCAAAATAATATGCTTTCACGATCGTTAAAAAAGATTTCGCATCAAATCTGTTGAAGTTTTGTTGACTGATTTTTGTTCGACTTTTTTTTTTGCAAAATATATTATTTTTAATTTATGTGATTAAGTTGGATATAGATTCGAATGAAAGAAAAAAGAGAACGGCCCAATCCGACTTGTAACAACAAAATCTGATAATTTAAGTTCAATTCGAATCTTGCTAAAATGTTTAACACTTTCTAATAGTTTTGCGATTGTTGCGATTTTTTTTTTCTGCATATTTATATATTTTAAAATTTCTAACCTTTTGGTGTTGGTTTTTTGTATAATTTCGATGTCTACATAAACTATTAATTGAGTATAATAATGTATGTAATTGTTCAAACATATTTTAAAAATATTGCAAAAAATTCTATATTTTAGGCGTTGAGGTAGGTGCGGAAGGTTTTGTTCTAAATTGTTTCTCCCTTATTGTGGTAATATGTAAAAAGTTATACCTCTACTTAACTTTAATTAATATGAATTATAAATTATAACAGTTACTTGCATATTCGTTTATATGTTAGTAAAAAAAATGCTGTTTAAAAAATACGGAACAATTTAAATTTTTTATAAAAAATAAAAATATACACATTTTGATTAACTCGAGTAATTCGATTAGTCGACCAAAATTGTTCGAGTTATTCTAAACTCGAATTTGGCCATTTAAAGTAACGGTTAATCGATTGAATACCCTACAAACGTGGCATGTATTTGTTTTTGCTATTTTAATGTTTAAAAATTTGTGTCATTTATGTTCATAATAGTTTAATTCAAAATGTCGTTGGTTAGAGGATCTTTGCAAATAATTCAATTTGTTCTCAGATTTTCTATCCATCTGATAAAGTTTTTAATTCATACGCCATTTAGAACAAACCTTATTTTTATTTGGCAGATGAATCAGAAGATTTTGTTCCTGAAGTTTAAAAAAAAAGTTAGGGGCAAATGAAAGAATAAAACATTTTTTGGTAGTTTAAATGTAAAATAGTATTAATTAAATTTAAATATTATGATTTGTTTATAGAAAATTAATATTGGGGATCTTTGGCGTTAAAAAATAAAAACAATTTAGGGAGTTTTGGTGAAAAAAATTAATATTTTGGGAAGAGGTTTACAATAAAACCTGGCAACATTGTGCACAGCATGCGCAAATTAACTATGTACATAAAAGATGATGATGACGATACAGTAGGAGATTAAAATAATATTTGCACAGTTGTTAATAAGTATCTGTGTATTTAAAGATAATTATCAGATACTTATCGAAGCCAAAAGCAGTGATGCCAACTATTTATAATCAAAACGCGTCAAAGGATACACTCAAAGAAATAAGTTAATAGAAAAGTTAGTAAAACGTCTTGTTAATAAGGTATACTATTTTTCAGCAAATTTTTTGCTAAAATTAGGTTTTCAGCTAAAATTTTAGTTATATTTGTATTCAGCACTTAACTGTTTCGAACTAATGCTTTACTCATATTTTACTAATGTTTTACTAATTTATTTTGCTAAAAAGTGTGGACGACAACCAGATTGGAAGATATACGCAGAATGAATTAGATGTTGCGGCATGTCAAGATGACGAGGAAAATGATACTAAAAAGTACAACTCTTGTAAGACATACATAATAAAATCAACCATGGAAAATTTTTGTATATATTTTTCATACATAAAACAAATTTGAATATTTAAACAAATTAAATTTTGCGTTGTCAACGGCTTGTGAAAGTAATAGTCTATTATTAAATAAAAGACAAAATAAAATATTTAAATTTAATAAAGATTAAATGTGTATTTCTAAACTAAATGTTTACAGAGATTAAAAATTAAGTGTAATTCAAAATAAATATACAGACAGGTAGACAGACTAAAGCGAAAGACAAAAACATTTTTATGTTTCCGTTTTCTTATTGCATATTGTCATATTTTGTTTTTGTTCGGTTTTTTACTTATCTACGGCATTTGCGTTTCTTTAAAAGATATCATCATTTAGACAACCATAGATGTAAGTAGTTGAAAAATAATTTTGTTTATGTTATATATAATTATTTCTATTTTTTTTAGATATTGCATTAATTCATGTCGTCAATGTGGGAGTATGAACATTTTTATATTTAGTAATCACAAAATTATGTTTTATGATTTTCAGCAAATAAATTAAAAAAGGTATAATTTTTTTACAATTTTTTTGAGTTTTTTCAGTCTACTAATAATATTTACGAACAAATAAAAAGAGGGCAGATTGAGAGAGACTGAGGCGGATAAAAAACCAATGATTGAATGTAATCTAATTTTAAGTTGCTTATTTTATCGTTAAAATAAATAAAAATTTTATTAAATCAATATTAAAACCATGATAAAAATTAATTTAAACTTTTAAATTTCTGCAACATGTTTTCATTTGCTCGGTGCAAGTTTAAGAACAAATAAAACTAGGGCAGATTGAGAGAGACTACGATATCTACAGTAGAGGGTTGAGTGTAACTGGATCCTTGCCCATACCGAGTGTAACCATATGGAAAATAGATATAGTATGCTGATGAAGTACGTTACCTGAGGTATTATTAGTAGAACAATTCCAACTGGAATGTCGTGCATTAAGATCACCGAAGATGAAAAAGTCAGTTGAGATATTGGTTAATTTGTTGAGATTCTCCTCAAAATCAATATCATACTTTGGGCAATATGCTGATGTGAAGACTGTTAATCTTCCATTTATTTGTAATGAAATTGAAATATTTTCTATAATGGAGGTATGGCACTTCGGTAAAAGTTGATGAGCTATTGTGTCCCGTATTACTATTAGAACTCCGCCTCCGTGGGTTGGTCTATCATTTCTATAAATTTTGTAGTTAGAGAGCCCAAATTTGTGTGTGTTTTTTTAAAAATGTTTCATTAATAAGTGCAATGTCATTTGATGAATCATATAAAAACTGCTCTAATTCAGCAATTGCTGAATTGGTAGTTATGCCTTGAGCATTGCCTAACACCCCCATTTTATCGTATTTATTTCTGCATTTTTGTAGTTCATCTAATGCTTGAAAATAAATATCTAATAACTTTTCGTTTGATATATCATCATAATCTTCTTCTGAGGGATTTGCATCAATAGAGACTTCAGGGTATCGATTTGTGATTATTTTAGGAAAATTGTCCTTAGTAACTTCAGAGTATTTGATTCTATTTACTTTTAAAACATTACCTGTTCTTCTGTGTGCTGATAGAACGTTTGCAGACACGTTTGGAAATTCATCAGTGCTTAGATTATCTCTAGGAACAGCTGGCCTTCTGAGTGGTCGACGTGATCTATTTGAAATTCAGTCTCGAATTTCTAGGTATTCTTTTCGGCATGGACATTTCGGATCATCGGCTCTATGATTGATGTTTTTCAGTTTTTTCGCAGAACAACTAAAGCATCTGTAGACCACAGGGCCTTCATGCGATGTTTTATTTACAGTAAATAATGAGTAATCATGTGCACCAGCGCAAGCCGGATAGACGCTTTGACGGTAGCAATTAGCAGCACCATGCCCATACATGGAGCATTTTGAACACTGAGTTGGGCCTCTGTTACTTTTTTGCGGATTTCTCCAGTGAACAGATATGCCATGAAAATAAGACAGCGACTTTCATGCACTAAAACAATTTAAAATATTCACCTAAAATATGCAGTACAGGCGCATTGAAATAAGTCCCCATGAAATAAGTTTCAAACTCCAATTTAATTATGTCCAGCTTGGAGACTCATCCATCTAAGCTTAACTCAGACCAAGTTCCACTTACATGTACAATATATGGCAATGTTGCAGAGGAAAAGAAATTAACAACTTAATACCACTTAGCCAATTGGAACGAAATAAACTCTTGGGTTAAAAATGAAATAAATCATCGTGAATTAAACCCTGATATAAATCATTCCAACATAGAAAACGTTTTGCAACAACTTGCTGATATTATAAATAGAGCACACAAAAAAGTTCCAACCATAGAAAAGAACTCATGGCAAAGAAGAATATCCCCAATAAGTGAATCTTTAATTAAACCACAAAGAACTTATAGACGTAAACTGCAAAGATGTACAGACACTTCTAGAAGAATTTCTCTTTCAGCAATTTTAAAACAATTAAATAGATTAATTGATTTTCATTTAAACAAAGACAGAAACGATAATTGGTCGAATTTTATTGCCACTTTCACCCCTGGATGTAAAAAGTTTTGGAAAATTTCCAAATCGATGAAAGGAAACCGCACTCATCTTGGAAACCTTATTGTAAATAACGTAGAGGTATGTGACGCTGAAAGTAAGGCAAATGTTATTGCTGATGTATTTGAACTGTACCATAAAGTTTCGCTTAACAACACTTCATCAATGAATAATGATGTCAATAAATATATTGAAGATCTCAATAGAAATAACACCCAAAATATCGATCAAAATACGTTAACCGATGTAAATGAAATTAAGCGCATCACACATCGCCTTAAAAACAATAAAGCTCCAGGTCTGGATGGAGTTAATACCAAGAGAGTTGTGAATATATTTCAGTCCAACAAACGAAGGCGTAAAAGCACAGGTATTTTTCTCGATATTGAAAAGCATTTGACTCAATTTGGCACAATGGCCTTATCTATAAACTAAATTTACTTTGTTATCCTTTGTATATACAAAAATTGATTAAAAGCTTTCTAGCTGACAGAACTTTCATTGTTAATATAGAAAATATATTCTCCGCTGCAAAAAAAATACCTGCTGGACTTCCCCAAGGATCCGTGTTATCCCCAACGCTATACTCTATTTTTATTGCTAGAAACAATCAGGCAGCTTTCTATGCAGACGACAGTGCATTTATAAGTTCTGGTAAAGTATCAAATGCCAGTATTGAAGCTAGTTCAAAGTATTTCAATAAATGGAAAATAAAAATAAACAATAATAAAACGCAGGCCATAATATTTCCATATAATAAATCACCTAAAAGAATACCTACTATTCCGCTTATATATCAAGGCAATGTTATACAAATGAGCGATACTATAAAATGTCTTGGTGTCACATTAGACCAAAAGCTAACATATACTAAATGCGCCAGAGCATTGTTTCCACTGTTAAATAGAAAAACTCGTTTAAACGTACGGAACAAACTGCTTCTGTATAAATGTTGTATACGACCAATTTAGACTTATGGCTGTCAAATATGGTATAAAAGATCTTGCAATACTAACATTAAAAAGCTTTAAATAATACAAAACAAGAATCTTAAAATCATATACAACTTAAGAAAAAGGCATCCTACAGTTCACCTGCATGAGCATTATAATCACGAATCGTTGTATATGCCCAGCAAAACCAAACATTACCAAATCATGGGTAAAGTAATGTATCGCCATAGGGCTTCATACATTACTTTACACGTTACTTCACTGATGAATTTTACAGGCGATGAGCCTCAAAGTAACTCATAACCTTGTAGGGGGTAAAGTAACTGGTTACTTATATGGTTACATGGTGGGAAAAAGTAATGTGTCTATAAATACATTTTCTTAAAAAAAATGCATAAAAATTTTTTTTACAGATTTTTTTTTTTAGTTAGATAAATAACTTTTTTTTTATTAAATAAATAACTTGGTCATGCTGGGATTCGAACCTGGTGTCTCTGGTATGTAACAATTAGTTAGGCGAGAGCTATCTACCTACTGAGCTATCGATACATACAATATTTTATTGCTTAACATGCAGATGAGTCAGGGATGTTAAATGGAGTTTTCAATTTTGTACCAACATCCAAAAAAAATTGTACTTTTTGGACGTTGACGGTACCATTTTTTTTAAATTTATTAAAACAACAAAAAAAAAATACATAAAAATTCTCTTGTACAGAAAAAAAAAGAAAACCTTCCAATAACATACATTATATGTATGAATAAAATAAGGCATAAAAAAGTCTTATGAATATATGAGACCAAATCATGGAATTATTTGTTTAGTTAATAAACTATTTGGAATTTCTACATCATAGCAGCATAAATTTGTCGCTCTTAACCAATCCTTAGTCTGTATGAGACTTGATAATGTAGTCTGTTTCTTTCCTGGCTAATGTAGTCTGTTTCTTTCCTTAGTTTTTATTATATTTTGAAAAGAAAAAAACTCTTTCCACATTTGCAGACCAGTGTGGAATGGATAAAATTCCAGCAACGACTAGAAATGTCTGGAAACATATTGACATTCAGTTCATTTTGAAAATTAGCTACTACCGACCAAAAACTACAAACGTTTTAATTTTTTAACGACTTCAGTTAAAAAAATTTTAGTTTTTACTCTGGCTTAAGTAATATTTTTACTAAGAAGACAAGAATGGAGTAAAATTAATGATTAATCGGTTTTTTGTTAAAGTTCTGCCTATTATGGAGGCTATAACTTTTCTAAAACATTGGGTTCTGATGAGATCTTTAACCAGATCGAAATACTAGTATTAACCTAGCTAATATGTTTGATTTGCTTTATTTTTGTAAATATACGGAGGTTGAGAGCTCGTTCTAAATTAAACATATGTAAGATTGTTTGGAATTTTCTTTCATTTCTTTAACAATAATTTAATTTTCGTTTGAGTTTGAATTTTAACGTCTTTTTCAGACAATTGCAGTTAATACTATAATTAATATGCAATTTTATTTAATTTAATTGTGAAAGGCGTGGTAGAGAAGAATGAGTGTATTTTCTAAAAATCATAACTACATTGCAAATATTCAATTTTTTCTGAATCAGACTGCGCAGTTTCTGGTATTGAACGTTCGTCAGTGACCCTGTTTTTTTGAATTTTTGAATAATGTAATATTTGTTATGTTTTTATTTGTTCGATTGCGTCTATATGAAATTTTTCTGTGCAATCACTGACCGTGGTATAGATAAACTGATTTCTAATGCCACATGCACTCGCACTACACGTTAGACAGAGCGCTTTAGCCCTCTGAGCTATAGTTAGGTCGAGTTTTGTTGTGATTAAAACTAGTTTTATTCAATACACGGTGTTTTTGTTCTTGCATACATAATCTCAGAAGTACAACTCCAACAACACAACAGTTCTATTTTTAGAAACTCACCTCACTCTAATGTCCACTGTTTTCCCATATGTTATAAGTGATGCCATATCTATATATCAATTTTCACTTCTTCAGAATTTTAATAAATTCAAAATAAAAGTGAAGTTGGCTGCAACAAGTGTCAATATATGTAAGAGCTGCCAGATAAATTTTGTAAAAAATCGTAAATTTTTAATCGATATTAAAAAAAAAAAAAAACCAACTTTATTCTTCAAAATCCTTAAAATGATGATAAATCGTAAAATCTGGCGGATATAGTCGCATATATTTTAAGAGCTCATTACATAAAACGAATAAATGCAATGAAAAAGGACACAATAACAATTTGTTTGCTATACTAAAAATTCAAAAAGGGGAAAAAATAAAAATTTTTAAATTGTACCAAATGAGTCGCGATAGTACCACGGTACTTTAGAAGGTCAAAATGTACCAAAAAAAGTACAATTGTACCAACTTTAACATCCCTGAGATGAGTTGTTGTGCTTCGTGTTTTCGTTCGTGATATCAAAAATATACACCTTACCATTATGCTTACAAAAAATCACAAAGTAATGTGTCTATAAATAGATTTTCAAAAATATATATTAATAATTATTTTACGTTATAATTCATGCATTATGTAATTGATGATCGGTAAGTCATTATTTTATGTTTTGAAGTAATGTAAAATGTTATGAGGTCTCATTACAAGGTAATCCATGAGTGTTTAATTATCGGTAACTCATTACTTCTTGTTGGAAATTAATGATACAGGTAAGGAGTACACATTACAAGGTAATGCATTACTTTATCGCACCCATTACCAAAGTTTTGCTGGGTGGTTATGAGAAATTTGACACAGTCATTTGAAAACCGATGCAGAATGTCTGAGTTTGATCTTATCAGAGAACTAGTGTAATGGCTCCCATTTATCTCTTCTTTTAGAAGAGATCATATGAAATCTATTACATAATCAAATCTTTCAACTTTTTATTTATTGTACGACTTAAGGTTTTTTAAAATATTTTCCCTTACATAGTTTTTTTTTAAGAATATGTATAGTGCTAATTTTATAAAATGGCTTTTATTTGCTGTAATACTTAATAAGTAAAATCTCAAATATTGTAATAAAGGGTTCGCCATCTAACGTTTTTTTTTTTTGATGCCGATTTTGCCAAAAAAAACATCATTTCAGATGAAGCTCATACTGCATGGCCAGCCGAGGCAGCCATTTGAATGAAATTATTTTCTATTATTAACGGGAAGGATTGTACTTTCAAATAAAAAAGAAATTTGAGATAATATTCAGTAGTTTTTTTTATAGCATTTTCAAAAAAAAAAAGTTATTTGGCGGACCCTTTATAAATGTTAAACTGAAAAAGAATGAAATTAAAAAAAAAAAAAAAAAAGTCGCTGTCTTTGTAATGACAATTGTAAATTTTTGCCATTACTAAATGTGTACTTATATAACCACATATACTGGGAAAGCTTTATCTTTAATACATCTGCATTTTGCGAATATATATTTGAATTTCGCATTGTAAAATTTTTATCCAACAGAAATATTTGCTCGTGTTTTCTGTAAAAATCATTAAATTTTAAGATGTCAATAACATTGAATAGTACCCAGTGTAGAAACGGGTACTATTCTCACTGTTAGTAATGTCACCACCTTACTCTCTGCATAACTTTAACACAAATAATAAAGACTCACTAACTAATAACTAGTTAATTTTCCCATTATTTCAATATAAAAAATAATGCGTTACCTATAAGTACTTATTTATATCATTATTTTAAATATATAGTAATAATATAAAAAAAATGTAAAATCTATTTTTAAACTCATTATTTTTTATCTTCTAGTAAGTACATATATAACTACTTATTGTGGATTTGTTGTTAGCTGGAAAGTAATGTCATTTTGTGCAAGCAAGTCATTTATGTTTTAATCTTTCAAGTATAACCTGTCGAGATAGCTCAGACGGTAGAGCGGTTGATTGATAATGTTATGGCCCGGGTTCGAATACTGTGTGTGCTTATTTAATTAAAAAAATGTTTCATAAAAAAATAGGTAACCACATATTTTGCTATTTTTAATAACGTGTTTAGTAACGATACACAGAAAAAACTAAAAACGGATTTCAATTAAAAAATTTACTGAACCAATTAATATTTTAATTGATTTTGCACCTATCACGGCAATGATAATATCAATTAAAACTTTTATTGAAAATTAAAAAGAAAAAAAATATGATACAAAAAAAGTATGTGAACGATACGTTGGGATGTGTGGTTTTGTTAATGCTGCGTCTGTTTGTATGTTTGTATGGGTGCTTGTTTTGTTTGTAAACTTCAAATGCATTTGTTATTTTATAGTATAAATTTTTATAGTATAAATAGTATAAAATTTATACCGAAAAATTTTCTATTTAAGCTACAGAGTATGAATAAAGAAATTGAGAATTACGTCTAAAATAAAGTATGTATTTATATATTTAAAAGTCAATTAAAATATTAATTGATTCAATTAAATATTTGTTAAGAAACAAATTTCATTCAAATCAAATCTTTAATTAGATATTTTAGGTTGATAATTTTTTCTGTGTATGTCGTTATTATGCGTGACATCCCCATATAAAAGTAATGAGAATTGTAATGACTAGGGGTTGGAATATCATGTAAATGTTGGTTAATGTTAACCAAATATCTTTGCGAAACAATAAATTTGCAACAAAATGCCATCGATTTTTACATATGTTGCTATAAATTCATATTTTACTCTATATGCATATTTTTGCATTAAAATTAATGTTTTTAAGAAAGTTTTTTTATATTGTACTAAAAATAGTTTTTACACAATTTAGTAATAAATAAAAATAAATAAATAAAGTTTATAAATAAAATATTTTCAAATATAAACATAATTTTTTTTATCACGAAAAGAAAAATAACAGCAAAATACATAAATAGTATCACAGTGGAAATATACTTATAAAAATAACCTAGTGTAGGTTGAAAGTGGGATTTTTTTCCCGCACTTTTTCGTTTCTCGGGAAAGCGGGAAATTTTTTAAGTTTCCCGGTATCCCGCTCCATAGAAATAAAAAAAAATAAGTTTGTTTTGTTTTAATAAGAAACTTTTATTAAAAAGCATACATTTATTTGCTTAAAAAGTAAAACAATATTAAATTACACACAGAGAAATAAAGTTCCAACGGAATTAAAAAGTGTATTTCAATGGTAACAACTTATAAATTCAGTTTGTACAACGATATTTGCATTATATTTCTGAATATTTTGGGTGTTGGAACTTAAATTCAGTTGAAATAACCGAACTTTTTGTAAAAACTAATGTTCAGTTGTACTAAACGACTGAAATTCGTTATAACCGAATTTCAGTCCTAGTAACCGAAGTTCAGTTGGCAAATATCAAAATTTTTCTTTATGTGTATTAAATCAATTTTAATTTTAAATTAAAATAGAAACTTAGATTATTACTTTTAACTTTTAATAAAGAAAAAGTATTATTCTCTAGATATGAGACCAAAAACATAAACGTAACAATTTAATTAAATTAATTATAGAATTTAAAAAATACAGGTGCTCAAAATATGAGATCGAAAACAAAAACATAAAAATTTAATTCTTAAAATATGTAAAATTTATTTTGACGGCTTAGGAAATAGTTTTTTTAATATACTCAAAGCATTTATTGAATCGTTTGAAAGTCTATTTCTGATTTTATTAACAAATTGTCCTGTTACGGACAACACTCGTTCACTTGGACGAAGTGCATTAAGCAACTGTTCAATATTTTTAGTTTTTTGACCACTTCCTTCAAAAAAATTTGAGTTTTTTTATGGAACATTTTGAAGGTTTTTTGGAGTAAGATTGAGAGCATAAATTAACGTTATTAATAGCTGCACTTGTTCAAATGTTTTATTTTCTACAGCAACACATTCCTCAACATCGTCATAATCATAAATTTCCTCAGTATCATTAGATCCGCCAAAAAGACGATTAAATAGAATTTCTGCATATCCAATTACCGGGAACTTAGAAGCATAGGAAAACAAACTATTTTCATTATTTTTAGAAATGTTGAGGTTAAGAAGAAGAATAAATGTTTTTCTCTAAAAAATTATAAACACTATTAATTTTTAAATCAGACTAGACTAGTTTCCGGCTTTTTATGGACAGGCTCATCAGTGATTTTCATTTAAATTGTATTATTATTTGTGTGTTATAATTGTCAGATTGTCTCTATATGATAAATTTTTCAACAACCTGCGGCTGTAAGAATCAAACCTGCGCTCATCTTACACTACAAAACAGTTGCAGTTATCTTTCCTAATAGCTTTTTCTGTTATTGTATATTATACTCAGAAGTGACAACACAAATATTCTATTTTTAGATTTTTGTTTATTTTTCTAATCACCTCCGTCTCTATTTCACATATACATTTTCATTATTGTCGTTGAAGAAATCCGGTTCTTTTAAATATTTTACCAATGTATACAATTTTTTGTCTCTTCTTTCATAAATACCTAGATGAAGAGCTTGAAACATTTTTTCACCTAGAATTGATGGAATCGATTGAATTTCTTTACATAATGTGTTGACGATGATATCAGCTGTTTATATATTTGTATCACGGCTATTCAACCTTTCCACAGGGCTATTCAACATTTTATAGGTCTTAAAACTTCAAGCATATAATTCAAGCAAGGTAATTATAACAATTGAAATTCCCGAGATCCCGCAAGGAAAATCCCGGGAATGCGGGAAAATAAAATTTTTGAAATTCCCGGGAAGAACCCTAGTTGCAAGCCTCACTTTTCAATTTTCAGATTTTTTTTTATCAATAAAAAGCAACGGTGAAATTGTTTTCGCCTTATGTTTTGCATATACTGGTAAAAGCTAAATTTGTATTCTAAAGAAAAAAATGGAACTTTTACAATTTTTAACCGATCTTGACAAACAAGAACTCTTTTTATTCAGTATTGAAAAAATTAAAAAAACAGGTTTAAAATTTTAAATACTTTGGATAATACTTCCACATGGTTTTACTAATAGCATAAATATTTGGAAAGCTTAAATATTCATCTTTCCAAAACCGTTCAAAAATTTAAAATCGGTTCAAAACTGACTTAGTTAAAAATATTTTAGTCCGTAGAGTCTTAAAAAACCGTTTCTTATCGATAACTTCAGATTTCAGATTCAAAATACTGAAAACTGAAAAGTGCTTTACTCAACCAGGCTTACAAACTACACTAGGTCAATTTAAAAGTATATTCAAATTTTTCTAATTCGTACACTGATAGAATTTTCCTTCATAGTATTAATGAAACGATTTCATTAAACCGATTCATTGGTTTAATGAAAAATTTAATTAACTGAATGAAAATTCATTAATATTGGTATTTTTTTCATTAACATTTTTTATGATTTTTTCATAATTTCATAAAAAAAACTTCATTAAATCAATGGAAAAATTTCAAATTTTTTTTCAATAAAAATTTTGACTTGTAATAAGAAAAAAAAAATTTTTTTTGTACTATCATTTTGAAATAAAAAAAAACTGAAAAAATTCCTTTTAAACTGAATTAACCAAAACTTTGATATAAATAAAATTTTTTTATTAAATTTTTCTAGAGCTAGCAGTTTTTGACGAATTTGAATAGTTGGTCACTAACTTCCAGGGAACATATTTTCTAAGAAAAACGATATGGTTTTGTTCAAAACGAGACCTAAATTGCTATTGTTTTGACGATGTTACAGAAAAACGTTCTGCTAAACGATAATACAGAATTCCAAGACAGATCGGTAAAAAATTACGTAGTTTGTACCGACATATAAGAAAATATTTCATCTTTTAACACAAATTATAAAAAGTGTAAAGAAAGGTTGAACAATTTTGTAACAATAAAAACAGAAATAAACTAAAATTGGTTTTTTTTTAGTTCAGCTTTTAATATGCCTGTTAATTATATTCAAACGATTTTTTTAATCATTAAAGTTCTTAATATACATTATTTAAAAAAAAGTACAATAATTAAAATATTTCTTTTTATGGATAAAAATAATTTATTTTCAAAATTTGTAATTTGTGTGCTAAAATAATCATAAAAAGTGCTAATTATTAAATATTAAATGTCATACAAACTATGAATTTTATTTATTAAACACATGAAACTTTCATAACGATTAGGCTAGGATTAATGAAAAAATTTCATATAATTTATGAAATTTTCATTGGGTCAATGAAACCATTCATTAAAATTGATTTAATGAAACACTTTTCATTGACTCAATGAAACGTTTCTTTGGGGACTTTTTTATGAAAAAATTCATTGGATTAATGAAGGAAATCATTAATACTATGCACAAATTTCTATCTTAATTTTAAATTTTTTAGCAACAATTCTAGACATAAATTACTTAAATTTTGGAAATAATATTGATAACATAGAAAAATGTCAAGTACATATTTAGCGATTTTAAATACATTTTTTATTTATATAAAACACGAATATAAATGCATTAACTTCCGAGCCCTAGTAATGACAATTGTTAGTACTTGCCAAATATGCACTTATATAGCCACTGATATGGTAATGCTTTTCTACACTGTGTAGTTGTCATTTATTGGACATTGATATTGGATCTCATTTTTGAACCATCGCTCTTGGGTAATAAATCGATTTTTAAAAATCAACAAATTTTAAGTCCATATTTGTTTTTAATTTTTACGGCATATTTCTGGATTTGCATATTTCTTGGTTTTTAGTGCATATATTGATTTAATTGCATATTTTAAGCTCATATTTTATAGTTCTTAATGCATATTTGAAGAACACATTTTCGATTTTTAGTGCATGAAAGTCGCTGCCCTGGTAATGACAATTGTAACTACTTGCCATTACCAAATATGTACTTATACAACTAATTATAAGGTAATGATTTTCTACACTGGGAATAGATTCATATTTAAAACATCTGCATTTTGCGAATATGTATTTAAATATCGCATTGTATATCATACAGAAATGTTTGCTCGTGTTTTCTGTAAAAATTATTAAATTTTAAAATGCCAATAATACACAATTCATACTTATTACCCAGGCATGTGTTAACGCGAAACAGCCTCATTAACTAATAAAATCAAACACTTGAAAATTTGAAGAAAAAAAAAACGCTTAAAAGCAATTGATTACTTACTCGGAAAAGAAAATTGCCACAGGCATGTGAACTATAACGCTACGTAATATGTGTATTTGGATCATACTTGGGACAAGTTAATTGAATGGTTAATTAAATGCCGATTTATTTGTCATTGTTTTATGTAAATGGTAATTATTTTTTTGGCATTACAATTGCTTAAAAATAATGCCAATGCAATTTTGTTTCACTTGGCATTGATTAATGACAATGCCTTAAACAGCCATTTGATTGATATAATTGCTTGTTAAAATTGTCTACAAACAAATTGTTGGCAAATTTGCATAATTATTATGTAAATATTCGATATTGTATTACACCCCTAGTTTTATTGCAAATGCTTCCAAATAGAAGAAAACGTTAACCCGTTCCAACTTCAGCCAAAAATTACCGATTTAAAAATAAATCAATTTAAATCAATTTTTCTTAAAAACTGCCTAAATTAGAAATTTTGATAAATTTATTCATATATTCAATTAATAACCCAGTCCCAGTGTAGAAAATAGTAATGACATGCCATTACTTTTCTCACTACCAGTTATGACACCAGCTTACTCTATGCATTACTTTAATACAAATAATAAGGAATTACTTAAAACTAGTTAATTTTCTCATTATTTCAATACAAAAAATAATGCGTTAACTATAAGTACTTATTTTTAAATATAAAATAATGATTTAAAATTTTTTTTGAAAATTTATTTTTAGACTCATTATTTTTTTATTTCTAGTAAGTACATTTATTTTATTTATATTTTATATATTTATATTTTTAATTTTTTGTAAGCTGGAAAGTAATGACATTTTATATTTTGTCATTTATGTTTTTATATCTCAAGTATAACATGTCTATATAGCTCAGATGGTAGATCAACATCTTGGAGGTCCGGTTTCGAAACCTGTGTGGGCAAATTTTATTTAAAAAAAAAAATTCAGTAAAATAAATATTTTTTATTAATTTTATTTGTTTTACACTGGGGTGTAGAAAAGCATTGCCATATAAGTGGTTATATTTGGTAATGCCAAGTACTTACAATTGTCATTACAAATCTCATGTCGCGCAAAATAATGACATATCATTACTAAGTACCTTACAAACAAAATATAAAAATATGTGTTTACCTATGTGCTTACCAGTATGGACAAAAATAATGAGTCTGAAAAAAAAATTTTAAAATAAACTAAATTTTAGTGTCCGACCGAACAGTTCGGCCAAAAATCTATATTTTGTAGGTTTTATGATATCTAGAGGCAATGATGACAAATTTCAGTATTGGACACATGTTTGTTGAGCCGATTTAATTCGATTTTGTGTATAAAATTTAAGAGAAAAGCCGAAGTTTAGCTATAAAGTTAAAAGTTCGGCCGCCGAACTATTTTCGATTTGGCCGAACTTTCTGAGGCCGAACAGTGAATTCATTGCTTAACTACAGACTTTTCTTCAAATTTGACACTCAAAATAGCATCTAATCAGTTCAATAAACATTTTTCCATCCGCCAAATGTGTCCATAATGCTTTAAAATACTGAATACAGACCAAATGCGTTTTCTGGCAGAACTGTTCGGTCGGACACTACTAAATTTAATAAAAAAAAATTTAATAAAATGTGCCCACACGGCATTCGAACCCGGCATCCAGGTTGTCAGCCAACCGCTCTACCATCTGAGCTATCTCGACATGTTATACTTGATAGATAAAAACATAAATGACTTGCTTGCACAAAATGTCATAACTACACTCAAAAAAAAAAGTTTGTAAAGTCAGCAAAATTTTAGTCAGGAGGATGCTTGCAAAAAAAGTTGCTAATGTCAGCAAAATCTTTTGCTGAAAATCATCGAGCTGATTTTTAGCAACAAAACTTGTAGATTCAGCAAGAATTTTGCTAACACTTAGTAGATTAGAAATACAAAAGCCTTGCTAAAAATTAATAAATTTTTTGCTGAATTTTAGTAGACTGAAAAAAAACGCAAAAAATTTGTAGAAAAATTGTAATTTAGTTAATTTATTTGCTGAAAATCATAAAACATATTTTTGTGATTCTTTTAGAAATAATTTACTATAATAACGAAATATAAAAATTTTCATTTTTCCACATTGACGACATGAATTAATTTAATATCTGAAAATATATAGAAATAAATATATATAACATAACAAAAATTGTCTTTCAATTACTTACATCAATGGTTGTCTAAATGATGCTATCGCAGCTGCCGAAGATAATTATAGAAACGAAAAAATAAACAAAAACAAACGAAACGAAAAAAACAACCCTTTTTGCAATAAGAAAAAGGAACCATAAAAATCTACCTAAGATGTGTGTCTTTGTCTTTCACATTACTCTGTCTACATTTCTGTATATGTTTGTTTGCAATTTGACCACACATATAAACATTTAGTTTAAATAAATAAATATTTTATTTTGTCTTTTATTTAATTAATAGACAATTATTTTCACAAGCCGGTGACAACGCAAAATTAAAGTTATTTTAATCCTCAATTTTGTTTTATGTATGAAAAATAGATACAAAAACTTACATGGTTGAATTTTTTATATGTCTTATTAGAGTTGTACTTTTTAGTATCATTTTCCTCTTCTCTATTACATCTTGACATGCCGCGACATCTACTTCATTCTGCGTATATCTTTCAATCTGGTTGTCGTCCACACTATTAATGTGCTTATCAGCACAATTTTTCTTTAGCAAAATTAATTAGTAAAACATTAGTATATTAGTAAAGCATTAGTATAAAACAGTTAAGTGCTGAATAAGTATAATAAAAATTTTAGCTGAAAACACGATTTTAGCAAAAAATTTTGCTAAAAAATAGTATACCTGATTTACAAGACGTTTTACTAACTTTTCTACTAACTTATTTTTTTGGGTGTAGGACAAAGAATTTCATGGCAAAATGGCAAAACAAATATGTATTTATAGCAAAATATGTAAAAATGCATTTATAGCAATATATGCCAAAATATGCTACAAAAAATTGATGCCATTTTGTTGCAAATTGATTGATTCGAAAAAGTTTTTGGACAAAATTGAATTTGGGCTACCGACTAAAAACATGCATTTGCATACAGCTTACAAAAAATCAAAAATAAGTAGTTATATATGTGCTTTCTAGAAGTGAAGAAATAGTGAGTCCAAATAGAGAATTTTAAAATATTTTTAGATTATTTCTTTATAAAGGGTCCGCCATCTAACTTTTTTTTCAACTAGTGCTTATTTCGTGAATGGTAACACTTAGCTCATGTCTGATTTGACAGATAATTAGTTTTATTCTTCCGCTGAACGAATATTGGTGTGTATACGCTTGAACAACGCTGGGAAATATTGCGACATTACTTTGAAAATTGGGCCATTTTTCTTCGAAAATGAGCAAGGAGTGGCCGTTACAGTCAATGGCGATCGTTATCGGTCCATGTGGAGGATATTGGCAACATTTGGTTTCAACAGGACGGCGCTACGTTCCACACAGCCGAAGTTACACTCGATGTGTTGCGCCCTGTTTTTGAAGATCGCATTATCAGCCGCAGAGCTGATGTCGTTTGGCCACCTCGGAGCTGCGATTTGACACCGTTGGACTATTATTTGTGGGGTGCCGTCAAAGATAAGTGTTACGCCAACAAGCCAGAGACAATTGACGCTTTAAAGGACAATATTCCTGAAGCCATTGGTGAAAAACAGCTGCACACAATCGATAGTGTGCTTAAAAATTGGACCGATCGTGTAGGCTACTGCATGGCCAGCCGAGGCAGCCATTTGAATGAAATTATTTTCCATTATTAACCGGAAGGATTGTACTTTCAAATAAAAAAAGAAATTTGAGAAAATATTCAGTAGTTTTTTTATAGCATTTTCAAAAAAAAAAAAATATTTGGCGGCCCCTTAATTTAAAATAGTGATAAATATAAGTAGTTATAGGAAACGCGTTATTTTTTGTACTCAAATAATGGGAAAATTAACTAGTTATTAGTAAGTCCTTATTATTTGCGTTAAAGTAATGCAGATAGTAAGCTGATGCCATTACTGATAGTGAGAAAAGTAATGACATGTCAATACCGTTTCTACACTGGGATACTCAAAATTATTCACACACAGAGAAACAAAGTGCCAACCGAATTAAAAAGTGTATATTAATGGTAAAAACTTATAAATTCAGTTAGTACGACGGTATTTACATTCGATTTCTTAAGTTATGCCAACCGTCTGAAATTCGTAATAACCGAATTTGAGTTGTAGTAACCGAATTAAAGTTTTCAAATAGCTAAATTTTTCTCACTTCATCGGATATCATTAACCCATTTTAGCCTGAATTTAATAAGGACCCTCGAGTTTGATAATAAAAAAAATACAAAATCGTGCCTTATTTGAAGATGTCCATTGCTATTTTTTTAGTATAACAGTTGTAATTCAAGAAAAAAATAAATTGAAAAGATTATAAATCGTGTTTTTGAGGGGAACGACTTCGTTCCAGGACATTTTATAAAAAAAAAATCATTATTTTGGTAAAAAAAAGATCAAAATTTAAATGTTTTCATCAAAGTTTGCATAATTTTCGGAAAAATATCGCTTAAATTTTATTAGACTATAATTATTTTTACTTATATTTAAAAAATCCTTAAAATCTTTAGTCAAAGAGGACAAAAAATGTTGTAAAACTTTTAAATTAGTCAACAAAAAATTTACACTTGATAAAAATAATTATGTTCAGTAATTTGATTTATACAGGGTTAATTTTTCCTCTTTTATCCAAAAAATACACTCAGAGAACTGTCTACAATATCAATGAATTTTTTATTAGATCTATGAAATGTCACTGGATCTCGTCCATTATGATTTTTCATTAAATTAATGAAGTTTTTCATTAAATTTAATGGAAAAATTTCATTTTACATACACGGAAAGAATTATAATTCGTGATATTAAACAGTTTCATAGAGGTTTTTTTTTGGTAGATTCAATGAAGAAATATTTTATAATTTTTTTTCCATAAAATTTCATAGTTTCATAAAAGAAATTCATTCAGTTACATTAATTATCTCTTCATAAATTTAAAGAAAATTTACTTTAGAGCTATGAAATTATTTCAAAACTTAATTGTTTTATTTTTTCATAAAATTTCATAATTTTATTAATTTTTATACATTTCAATCTTTAGTTTTAGGATTTAATTAATTCTCAAGGGTTCAACATATTTTATAAAGTCCTTTATTATTTCAATATAGGATTTTATTAAATTTGGACTTGAATGAAATTGTTTAAAAAAATCATATGAAGCGGTTCACTGGCTTAGTTTCAATGCATTTTTCAAGACATTCATGAAGAGTTTAATTAATTCCAGGAAACTTTTTAATATTGAAAAATTCTATGAAACTGTTTCATAAATTCTATGAAAGCATTATTGTCGAAATGATTCATTAGTTTTATGAAGATTTTTATTAATTCTACCAACCTTTGATAAACATTGCCTATAATGAATCCCCTTTCATAGATTCTATGAAAAGTTTCAATGGACGAGTTCCAGCGATAATTTGCATTAAAGCTATGAAGAAGTTCATTACTAAAGTGAAGATAATTCTCTCAGTGTATTTGTGTTTTAGAGCCTCGAATTTGTATTGTATTTCCTGGCAAAAATTGTATTTTGTAATAAATTTTTTAACTAGATTACATTGGTGATATCAAATTTAATTTTTACTTTCCAATTTTCACACTTACACAGAAAAAATTATCAACCTAAAATATCTAATTAAAGATTTGATTTAAATTTAATTTGTTTCTAAACAAATATTTAATTGAATCAATTAATATTTTAATTGACTTGTAAATCTATAAATACTAATTTTATTTTAAACATAGTTCTCAAATTATTTTTTCATACACTGAATGCATAAATAGAAAATTTTCAGTATAAAATACCAAATACATTTGAAGTTAACAAACAAACCAAGCACACACACCAACAGACTCAGCATTGCAAAAAACACACATACCAACGTATAGATCACACACTTTTTTTGTGAGTATCATATTTTTTTTATGGAAGTTATTTATAACTTTTTTTTACTTCTTAGTTTTAATAAAAGGTTTAATTGATAGTATCATTGCCGTGATAGGTGCAAAATCAATTAAAATATTAATTAATTCAATAAATTTTTTAATTGAAACCCGTTTTAAGTTTTTTCTGTGTATGGTTCAAGAGCGGAAAATCGATTTTATATTCGAAATAAACACCAAACATTTGAATTTTACTCCAAATCCTTTAACAAAATATTAAACGGTTCATAGGATGCCCTATTTAATTTCGCTCAAAATTCAATGTTGTACAAGAAAAGATGCAATTATGTTTCCATTAAAGAGGCTTCTAAGTGTAAAAGTAAGGTGCATGTATTTTGTTTTAGCGCCCTAATCTCATGTTTAGGGGTTAAACAGTGGGGTAAAAAATTACTTCGTTTTTCGTTTTTTGGCTTATTTGAATTTGTTTATTGAGAAATTTATTTTTATTTTTTTTTTTTTGTACCCCAATATAAAAGAGGTTTTGGAGACGCATTAACTGGTATTCGAATCATGTCCTATAACTTTCAAATATTTTTGTTATTCAAAAAAATATTTTAAAGTGTTATTAGGAATGGCGTTCTGTTAGACAATTATAGTTGGATTATGCTTAAAAATATGCATATTAATGTCTATTAAATTTTTTTTTTCTTATTAATTAATAATCATATAATTACAAATTACATAAAGGGTCCGCCATCTAACTTTTTTTTTCAACTAGTGCTTATTTCGTGAATGGTAACACTTAGCTCATGTCTGATTTGACAGATAATTAGTTTTATCCTTCCGCTGAACGAATATGGTTGTGTATACGCTTGAACAACGCTGGGAAATATTGCGACATTACTTTGAAAAGCATGGTAATGTTGCAGAATGTTGCACGACCCCCGCACTGATAAGCCAGCACGCTACCAACTAGCCTACCGGGGCGCACGAATATTAAATTTAATTGAGAGGGTGTCTCAACTTGTTCTGACATTCGCAATTGTTCGGATAATATTCGACTTTTTCCGAAGAGGTTTTTAACCTATATTTGAAATATTTTAAATAATTGGCAGCCCTAACACTACATATTATTAAATATTATTAAATATTAAAATACTATTAATAAACACGCATATCTTTTTAATCCAACTTCAGCATTATAATATTATGATAATTCATACAAATTTCCAGAACCATAATACGATAATATTGGGATATATTTGAAACCATAATATGGCAATATAATTATCGTATTCTGATACTGAAGCAGATAAGAGTATGGTTGTCACAACCATACACTGATAGAAATTTGTGCGTAGTATTAATGAATTCCTTCATTAATCCAATGAATTTTTTCATAAAAAAGTCCCCAAAGAAACGTTTCATTGAGTCAATGAAAGGTGTTTCATAAAGTATATGAAATTCTTATTTCGTTGATATTTAATAATTTGCACTTTTTATGATTATTTTAGCATAGCATTAATTTGGTGGTTATTGAGAAATTATCATTCGTTGATATTATTAATAAGGGCTGGTCTAGTCCAATTTTAATTTATTTCTGCTTTTATTGTTTTATTTTTACACAATTGTTCAAATCTTTCCTTACATTTTTTATAATTTGTGTTAAAAGATGACATATTTTCTTATAAGTCGGTACAAAATATGTAATTTTTTATCGATCTACTTTGGAATGTAGAACGATCGACGATTATAGTTCACATTATAGTTATTGAAAAAAATTTGAAAATTTTTCATTGATTTTATGAAAAAATCATAAAAAATGTTAATGAAAAAAATACCAATATTAATGAATTTTCATTCAGTTAATGAAATTTTTCATTAAATCAATGAATCGATTTTAATGAAATCGTTTCATTAATAATATGAAGGAAAATTCTATCAGTGTAGTAACATGGTTGTCCCAATTTGTGTGTACCATCATTTGAAATAATTAACGTTATAATTTAAAAAATTTAATGCATCTATTAAAATGTCGCTTACTGTACCATTACCATTCGTCTAATCAATGACAATTAAAAAAAAAAAAATGTTAATGAAATATTTTGGCACTGGCATTCTTTATTTCATTGCCAATAAAAAATTCCCATGAATGATTTGGATGTGTAGTTTTATTTCAATCCCTATTATGTACGTCAGTTAATTGGTAAGTAAAGTGAAGATAGTCCTTCTGGTTATAATTTTGAGAGGTGTCGAATTGCTGGCTTCGTTATCGAAATTTAAATGTTATTCATTACAAGCAAATGCTCAAACGCTGTTGTCCTTCTACCAGAAGATAAAGTATTTTGACAATGATAATGTACATTTGTCCAGTAGCTATTCCATTGACTTAGCAATCTAACCACGTAGGTTAACTACTTAAATACGAATCGCTGATAACCATTTTAATTATGTAAATTTTTAACGAATTCACCTTCTTAAAACGAAAACAGTCTTTTTTCCAAAGAGATTGGTACAGGAATTTCTCGTAATTTCCCACTTACAAAATGCTTATTATTTAGTAGACAATGCTAATGAAATTAAATACCAATCAATAACACAAGGGAACAAAATTGAACTTTTTTTGTGTTGATTTGAAATTTGTAGCAAATTTTTACTAATTTGAGGTCGCTGATTTCAAATCTGCACTTGGTTTTTCTCTATCAGCTCGAATTTTCGAGATATACCGTTATGTTCAAAATTAAGGCACTTCCGCCTCATATATTGGAATAACTTGAAAACGGTTCACCATATTAAATTAAAAAAAAAACCGAAACTCGCAAACAATATTCTCTTTAAGCCGTGCTTACATTGTTTTTAAATTTTCCAAGTAGTTTTAGAGATATCGTTCAAGGTTTGAAAAAAAAAATTAAAATTTTTAAAAAAAAAAAAAATTTTTTGTTCTTTAAAAATTCCGAAAAAATAAAATTGGGACAAAAATCACAGTTTTGGTCTCGAAACAGTTAGTTAAATATATTTCGAATGAAATGAGCTTTATTTCATTGCAATCGGTGCACAACTTTTGATTTTGTTCACGATTTACTGAATTGATATAAATCGCGATTTCCATACAAAAATAACATTTTCTAATGTGTAAGTGTTTGTATGTAATAAGTTAGTTTTTTATGATTCTAAGAATTAAAAAAATTAAGTAATAAAAAAAGATTATTTCATTTTTATGGTTGCGGTAAATTAAGTAATAAAAAAAGATTATTTCCTTTTTATGGTTGCGGTAGCAAACTCATAACGCCTGTATTGTTCCTTTATGACACCTAGTCAGTTCACAGTCAATTAAAGAGAAAAAAGAAAAGTGCACTTGTTTTTATTGATGTGTGGTTTACCGTTGGTAACGGATGATTTTTTTTAAAGAAATTCCCCTTAACACATGTGTTCATTCATAAGTGACTGTCAATAAAATTGTGGATATAATTTTTTCTAGGTACTTCAGTAAAAAACTACGAAGTATTTATATGGGTTCATTCAACCAATTTTTCTCATTCAACAACTGTTTACGAAAGCGAAAAGTATAACGACAAAAAATATTAAAAAATTTTAACCTAGAACATTTCATCAGTGAACACAAAAAACTTTTGATTTTTATCCCTTGTTTTATTTATTGAAAACTGTGTTACTTTGAAATATATGTCAAATTTGGGCTATGACTACGTCAAGAAACACCTGTAAAATCAATCCCAACTATTTTTGTAACATATTTTTGTAACATATGTTTGTAACATATGTGGCAGAAAAAGTGTGTCAGATTTTATTAAAAAAATTTATTTTGACTACTTCGGATTTACCATGGAAACCCGTGACAAGTACTGGATTCCTAATACTGTATGTAAAAACTTTGTAGAGTATTTAAGGTTATGGGCAAACAAGCAACGGACCAGTTCAAGTATAAAACACCAATGATCTGGCGGGAACCTTCGAATCATTATGATGATTGTTATTTTTGCGCTGTCAACATAACAGGCATTAATAAAACAAACCGGTCTAAATGGATTTATCCTAACGTGTTGTCTATTACCCAACCAGTCCTGTACTCTAGTGAGGATTCAGAATCACAACCATCTACATCTACACACAATTTTCACGACTTACGACAAAATGTTCCTTCACCAATTTCTGAATGTGGATCAGATGACTTCCATTTAGATATTTCTTCTGAACGCGAGCAATTTAATTAGGAGGAGCTTAGTGATTTAGTGAGAGACCTTGGACTCTCTAAAAAAGCATCTGAAATTCTTGCTTCTCGATTAAAGCAAAAAAATATGTTAACCCAAGGAACAACAGTTTCATACTACCGTAACAGAGCATATGATGGCGGACTATTGCTGGAGCATTAAAAATAATCCCTCTAAACAAGATTATTTAAGAAAATCTTATAAAAGAAAATTTTTCGATGAGTTGTAATTACATTGTAATATTTGTGTATTAAAATTTTTTATTTTTCTTTAAAATTCTCTTTTTGTGTTAAATTAAAAAGTATAGCTGATAGAAATAAACAAAATCAAAAGTTGTTATTTTTGTATTGAAATCGCGATTTATATCAATTCAGTAAATCGTGAACAAAATCAAAAGTTGTGCACCGATTGCAATGAAATAAAGCTCATTTCATTCGAAATATATTTAACTAACTGTTTCTAGACCAAAACTGTGATTTTGGTCCCATTTTTATTTTTTAGGAATTTTTAAAGAACAAAAAATTTTTTTTTTTTTAAAAAATTTTAATTTTTTTTTCAAAACTTGAACGATATCTCTAAAACTACTTGGAAAATTTAAAAACAATGTAAGCACGGATTAAAGATAATATTGTTTGCGAGTTTCGGTTTTTTTTTTTAATTTAATATGGTGAACCGTTTTCAAGTTATTCCAATATATGTAGCGGAAGTGCCTTAATTTTGAATATAACGGTATATCTCGAAAAGTCGAGCTGATAGAAAAAAACCAAGTGCAGATTTGGATTCAGCGTCCCAAATAACCTTAAAAACAATATTCAGTTCTTTATCAACAGAACCATTGTTCCCTTGTGTAAGTGACAATTTAACAAATGGGGTTTAATTATACACATTATTCATAGCGATGAGTGTAGAAATTCAAGAGTTTAGGCAAAGAGTTTAGAAAATAGAGAGATTGTAATCAGTGTTGCCGAAAGTGGGCATTTATGCCCAAAAGTGGGCATAAAAAATGTAAAATTTATGAGTTGGGCGGATTTTGGGCATTATTTTTGTTTGCGGCATATTGATAATTTTTTTTTTCTTTTTTTTCTATTTTTTTTACATATTGCCGTTTTGACATACTGAGTTTTTTTTTGCTTTTTACATTTTGCCGTTTTTACATTTTTAATTTACGTAATCCGCTGGCGGGTTATTAATTATGAACGACGTCAAAAATAACTCAGTGGCACTGTACTCTGTGCTTCTTCGCGTATTTTCTCAATGTGTTTAGTTTGTTTATTTTCTGTGAATGTTTGTGCAACAGCGTGGAAATAGTTGAAAAGCAATGGATAAGTAAGTAAAAACATTATTTCATGAGTAATTTGCATTTATTAATAAAAATCTATTGTAGGTTCATAACAAAAAAATTTAAAATTAAACCAACAGAAAACAGTGATGAGGAAGAAGCTCCCAGGTAAATTTGTCATCAATCAAGCATGATGTGATTAAATAATTCGTTTTTTCTCACAGCTCTGCCAATAACAAAGCTGAAACATCGCAAAACATAAAAAGAAAAATAAGATCGGAATGGCTGACCACGTTCGAATGGCTGCAGGAAAAGGATGGTTCAGCATTTTGTGTTGCGTGCTCAAAGGCATTAACTACGCATTTATCCCATTTAAAGAGCCATGAAAAGACTGCTTTACACGTCCAAAACTATGCCCCCCAAAAAAAGACTTTAAAAATCCAGACATTTTTTAACAATGAGCAAAAGAAGAAAGCGGATCAGGTGAAAAATGTGGAATTTACCCTTGTTATGTTTTGCATAACGCACAATTTGCCGTTCCTACTAATGGACTACCTGCCTGCATTATTAGTTGAATGCTGCCCAGACTCTGCAATTGCAAAACTTGTGCATTGCGGAAGAACGAAGGCCACCGAAACAGCGGAGAACATTGGTAAGCAAGCAAGCAATGGAATAATATCCATACTACAAAAAAAAAAGTTTTCTTTAATTGTGGACGGAACAACAGATGTTTCATGTAAGAAATGGTTTGTCCTGATTGCGCGTTACGTTGATCAGGCGAATGAAATTCAAGATAAGTTTTTGACACTGCTAGAAATCACTAAATCAGATGCTCAGTCCATATATAATAAAATAAAAGAATATTTTGAGTCATGCAAAATTCCATTGCAAAATTTGATTGGCTTAGGTACAGATGGTGAAAATGCTATGTCTGGCGATGTTGGTGGGCTTAAGGCCTTATTTATGAAAGAAGTAGATTTATTTTATATAAAATGTTCGTGTCATGCCTTACATCATTGTTCAAGTTATGCCACAAAAAAACTGCCAAAATCAATTGAAATTCTTTGTCGCCAAATCTACACTGCTCAGTCGCACCCCATAAAATATTAGGGATAAGCAATACTCGGTGGCTATCACTTGAAGGAGTTGTTGCAAGAATAATTGAGCAATGGGATAGCCTAAAATTGTATTTAATTTCATGTTTTTATGAAGTACAAGGAATTTCTGCTGGAAGCATTGCGGAGGAAATGACAAGCGAACTCAAATGCTATTTTTTATTTTTGACCTATATTTTACCAATTGTTAATAACCTGAACAAGGAATTTCAAGCGGAAAGTTCACGTTTGCCCTATTTGTATTCCAGCATTAAATCAAATTTTCTATTAATATTGAGCAATTTTATTAAAAAGGAAGCGATTAACAATAGAGACATAGATATAGACTATAATAATAAAATTTATCAGATTGAAATTTCAAAAATATTCATAGGGATCAAAGCTGAAAGTTATATGGAAAATTATTTAAAACAAGAAGAAAAATTAAACGTAAAATCAGCTGTTTTGGATTTTTATATTGAAATTTTAAATCAAATCAACAAAAGAATAGATTTTAGAAGTGACAGTGTAAATTACTAAATATAATAACTCCACCAAAAGTTATGTCCAATGAAGACTTGTCAATACTGTCCCTCGTTTTGAAATTCCCTAGGCTTGTAGAGTGCGACCCCGATTTGATTGTAACGGAGTGGAATCTGCTACGTCTCAGCGAAACAACACTTTGCTCTGAATTAAACATTAACGCCTTTTGGGGAAAAGTCGCTTCTATTAATAACGCCCTTAATCAAAAATGTTTTGATAATCTTACAAATTTCATTTTTAAACTGCTTTCATTGCCACACAGTTCTGCCGCTGCTGAACGCAAATTTTCAAATCTTTCGTTAATAAAAACAAAACTACGCAATAAACTTGAAATAAAAACAGTTAACAGTGTTATGCTTTGTAAGGAACTAATTAAAAACAATAAACCACACTATGTCTGGTCCGCAAAAACAGATCTACATATATAAAGCATAATTTTAAATAATTTTATAAAAAACAAAAAAAAAGACTGAATTTTTGATTTTTTGTAATGTATTTAATACATATAATGAGTTCCTTGATATTTATTTGAATTGTTTTTTAATTTTATTTTATATAAGCTGATATAACCAAAGCACAACTTTAACTAATTTTATAAAAACAAAAAAAAGACTGAATTATGGGTTTTTGTTTAAATGTATGTAATTTGTTTTTTTTTTTTATTTTATGTTATTCATATACAAATTTTTTAAAAAAATACATATTTTTATAATAAGTACAAATTTTAAAAAAAAATACAAATTTTTAAAACAAAGAAAATTTTTTTAAAAAATACAAATTTAAAAAAAAAAAAGTTTTTTATTTTTCCAACATCTTCATGCTGCAAAAGAGTATACTTTTCAGCATTTGAAAAAGTGAGGAGTAAAAAAGAAAAAAAAGGTCATAACTTTTAATATAACGTCAGGGTATACTATTCTTTTTCAACTATTGAATTTTTGGGCCTAAATTGTTGATTTTGGGCACTTTTTAGTGGAAATTTGGGCGGAAAAAAAATTTTCAAACGGCAACACTGATTGTAATACTCTCACAAGGTGAGTTGGTTCTCTCCGATCTCAATGAAATTTGGATATATGATAAAGAAATAAAATAAGGGACTTGTATTTTTTATTTTAGTGGCCCAACCTCACGTTTAATTGTTAAAAGGTGGGTCCAAAGTTAATAAATTTGTGTGTGGAAATATATTTGAAACTAATGAAAATCAGATTTTTTAACGCAGCTTTGGTGTACTCGAGAAAAGAATACTTAGTAAAACTTTTTTCTTTTAAATTCTGTGGATTTTATCACGTTTTGTATAAATTGTTAATTCCATTTTGTAAATTTTGTCTGCACATTTGCACAATTTTCCTAAACTAATTTCCATATAACAACCCAAGAAACAACTTTACGGACTGTCCGTTACAAACGGATTCATGAATCCGGCATTGACGGTACGAAAACGGACCGGAATTGACGTATCCGTTGAAGCTTGTACGAAAACGGACCATTAACGTACAGTAAAATTGGATTACTCAAATTTTCGAAAATTATCCGTTTTAACTCCGTTTTGCTGTATCCGTTTCGGTGCCGTTTAACCGGACTACACCGATTTTCATCAGTTAAAACTCCGTTACAACCGTTATCGTTTTTCTTCCGGTATTACCGGATTGTGTTTTGTTTAAAAAAAATCAAACAGTTTCATTTATAATAAAATTAAATATTAATAAAATCTTCTATATATATAAAAAGAAGTGTACATTTTGATTGTCACTCCATAACTCGAGAACGGCTACAGAAAATAAAAAAATGGCTGTATACGTTTTGTAGAACATGCAATGAGGATGGTTTAAAAAAAAAATTCTTTAAAAATATTTTCGTTTGGTCCAGATGTGGTGATTTCTCTGAACATTAGTCATTTTCATCTATATATTTAAGAAGAAGTGGACATTTTGATTATCACTTCATAACTCGAGAACGGCTGCATAAAATAAAAAATGGCTCTGAATACGTATTTAAGATTTTTAGTGGTAATTTTTTTGGTTATTTTTAAATGTACCACTTTTTTAACATATACTTGTATTTCAGATGTTTTTGCAATTAAATATAGAGACGCAGATCTCATGAAAATTTTAATGATGAAGATGTTAAACAACACCAGAGATAAAATGAAAAAAAAAATCTAAATGTTAAAACCACATCCTTTTATTGATTTTTATTGAATTTTTATGTGGTTTCATATTGTTAATGTAATTGTTAATCCATTTTTGTTAATATCTTTATAAATGACAAAATTTAAAAATAAAACCAAACTTTTGTTTAAAAAAAGGAGAAATCATTTAGATAAAATAAATATAAAAAAAAATAAAAATGGACCATTTAAAAAAAAAATGGTACGAATACGGACCATATTCGGACCGTATACGGTATATTAAAAACGGAGTCCACTCAGTTTACGGTACGTTTTGAACGTACACTCAATTCGTACACTCCGTTTTATATACAGCATGACGGTACGAAAACGGTCCGTTTTAGCGTGCTTTATACTGTTTCGAATCCGTATTCGATGTTCCTTTTATTCCGTTTTCCGGTCCGTATACTGATCCGGAAAACGGTACGGAAACGGACTTCGGATCCGTATATGCTGTACCGAAAACGGCACATAAACGGACCGGATTGTTTGCTGGGAAGTCATTTCATACATTATAAAATATTAGTTAAATTTGTATCTATTTTTACAAGGGTTTTTATTATGCTAATTCTTTAGAAAATGTCAAACTTATATTGCACACCTCTAACATTTTGTGTACACATTTTAATCAGGCATTACTTGGTAAAATGTAACAACATAAAAATCATATATTTTAAAAGAAATTTGTAAAACTAACTTGAAACTTATGTAGTTGTATAAATACTAGGCACTTCGATAATGTTCCCCTAGTTTTTTTCTGCGAGTACGATAAATTGGATTCTGTTTTAAAATTTAACACACACGCAGATAAAAAAGGTGTGTAATGTACAAAAATTAGAGTAATAGTTTACAAAGGTACGCGGTAATTATACAACTACATAAAATTAACAAGAATTTTTTCAAAACGCTTAGGTAAATATTTGAAGTTCTTTGTATAATATTGCAACGTTTTCCAGGTTCAATAAACTATTTATTTTTGAAAAAAAAAAAAAAAAAATACTCCATAATATTGCGAATAAGAGTTTTATTAAAATTAATAATTTATTTAACAACAAATAGCACTTTTTAAAATAACTATATATTAAAAATGACGCAGTTAACCATGATGTGTTTACGAAGTCCAACGTTTACGAAGTTCAACAATTCAGCGTCTTAAATTTAGTACGACTCAGAATTGTGCCTGAAAAAAAACAATACAATTAGTATTTCGATTTTTGTATTTATATATAAGATATTATTTATATTCTTTATAATTTTTCGTTTTCACAGAAAATTTTACATTAGTTTTATTTAATTAAATTGCATCACTGCTTTTATGTATGATTTGTGTATGTCAAACAAAAATCTAAATGTTTTTATTAGAAAAATATACTTGTAGCTTTTGTTTTATTTTCCAAATTTCATCAATGTAAATTTTACATAGTATGTCTTGTATTTATTAAAGATAATCAATGTAAATGCCAAACCTCAAGCATTCATATGAACTAGTTTACTCACTACATGAGAACTAATATACATATGAGTTTGAAATTAAAGATTATAACCATTGATCAAAAAATAAATTGAAAACTTGTTTGATGTGCAAGATCCACCTCTGGTGGATATTCAATACACGTTTTTTTTTTTTTGTTTCTCTCTCCTTTTTTATATTTTGTTAAGTTAGTTAACAAAACAGGGAAAGTAAACTAGGCGGTACTTTGCCTTTTTTCACAAGTTTGTTATAATTTTTATTAAAAATAAAAATTATGTTTTTTCGACCTTTAATTGTGCAATGAAAATGAAAATTATTCAAGTTCGAGGCCATATACTCTATATTTCTTCATTAGGATATTGTCCTAACAAATAATCTATAGAGTTTTTGTTTTCAAATTTATTATTTGACCCTTTCAGGAATGTGTTGTAAACTAGTTCATATGAATGCTTGAGGTTTGGCATGGGATTGTTACCGCTTTCAAAACGTGTTCTGATGATGGGAACCTAGAAAATTCCCGAAATAGATCTATCAACACATTCCTGAAAGGGTCAAATAATAAATTTGAAAACAAAAACTCTATAGATTATTTGTTAGGACAATATCCTAATGAAGAAATATAGAGTATATGGCCTCGAACTTGAATAATTTTCATTTTCATTGATAATCAATGTAAATTTTACATAGCATAAACTTGAACAAATTAAAAACAACTTGTGAAATTTAACAAGCATTTTCGCCCGATATTTCAGCACTAAGTGAATTTTGGAAGGAAAAGCTTTTATAAAAATACACCAAAAGTTTTCTTATACTATGTCTTTACCGATACAAACAAATTGCGTTTATTACAAAGGTCTTCCTTATCTTTTTAAATATTTTTTGAAAAAAGTCCTTTCAAAAAAAAATCAAAATCGTTTTTTTAATCATTATATGGCAACCCTAGAATTACAAATTTTAATTTTTTTTTAAATCACGTTTGTAGCCAAGACTTTATATTTTAATATGCTTTTTACTGCGTTGTTATATCACCCTGCTATCAAAAGTTGTAGGCTTTCTAAAAATTGATGAGTCTTTAAAGACATGTTGGTGGTAAAAAATGGGTTAAAAATATTTTGTCATTAACGGCTTTGAAATATGCTTATAGTTATGCTCCATTTGAGTATAATAATATTGGAAAACGTTCAATGATGTTTTGAAACCCAATAATTATCTCGGAAAATGCATTTGTTTAATTGTTTTAAATTTAAACCAAAATTTTAATTACAAAATAAATAACGTTTTAAAAATTTCCATTAAAATACAACGCTGATTTTGTTGTCATACACTGAACGTGCTCTTTTGAAAGGTACGTGGCAAACTGTCAAACCATTTGAAAGAAAATCAAATACGAATGAAGAGAAGATAAGAAAATACCAATAACTCTTTGAATTGTATGCAAAACTAGGCTGCTCTGACGTGGAAGTGTAATTTTTTTATACAATAAAAAAAGAAAAATAATTTTTCTTAAGTTTTGCACAATAAAAAAAAGGAAAATTGTTAAATAAATTACATCTTTATTAACGCAAATACATGTGTAACAAAAATACGTTTGAAAAAGCAGCCAAATTAAGAAATTAAAAGTATTTTATGGATTTGTGTGGTGTTTACGTGTTAATACTTTAAACGTACGGGACAAAAGTGCAAAAACCGATTTTTCCAGATTTATAGTGTCGGGGCAATAAAGGAAAGTTTGTTAAATATTAACACACACGGTGAACGGAAATTGTATGAAAATTTAAAGAAAATTTGTTAAAGTTAAAAAGAAAAATTTGTTAAAAAATGATGAATCCAAATGCTTATGGTCCACCACCGCCAACTATGCAACCACAGCAGCCACCACAAATGATGCCTCCCTTAGGTGGTGGTCAGCAACAGTATGCTCCTCCAGGTTGGCCCGCTCAACAGCCTGGAATGCAAGCTAATCTGCCACCAACTACAATGTCTGGTAATATGCCACCTCTCCAACAACAAGCAGCTCCACCACAACAACCCAACATTATGAATGGCAATTATCAACAGCAGGTTGGTAAAAGATATTAATTTTTTTTTCTTTCTTGAAATTCATGAAATCATTGCAGTTTCATGTCTTCTCGTTTTTTTTTTTCTTTCTTTCTTTTATTCTTTTTTTCATATTTGTTTTGTTGTTTTCCTTATTTGCTTTATTAAACTAATGATTAAATTTGTTTAAATAATTACATAGGCTTCAGCCGGCTTATAGCCGTCGCCGGTAAATTTTTGCTTAGCCTCCGCCGACGTTTTAGAGTCGACTTGTATCTCTGAATTGCACTCTTCCCTTATGATCTACACACACTGGTGTAGTATCGGCTGCTTGATTTCTTCATGACCTGCAAAAAGAGAAGAAAGCCGATTAAAAATTTTCGGCGGCGGCACTTGGTTGGTCTTGCGTCTGGGCTATTTTTATTGTTTTATTAAACAATAAAAAATAGCCCAGTTCCAATAAAATTTGCAATGAAATTGCAAGGTGTATGTTCACCTTTGAGAGTTTTCGAGTCATTTCAAAACCGTTTTCAACCGTTTTTTTTGCATTTTCGGTTTCGGTTTTTCAAAAAGTTAAATTTTCGAATATCTTGTAACTACGGCTCTTAACTTCATATAAATACATTAGAGTGTCCCTTAAAGTTAAATGTTACAAATGTTGAGACGCTACCCTCTAATTTTTTTGTATTTGTCTTGAAAATAACTCTTGTGAAATTTTACGCCCCTACGACCACGCCTTCCTTACCCGATAGGGCCTTAAAGATCAAAACATGCGTTTATATGGGAAAAAGTGATATTTTTTTTTAGTTTTTGCTGTTTTTATTTGCAATATTGCAATAGTTTTAACTGATAAATTAATCGAGATTAAGATAAAATTATGTATTCAAAAAGGTATAAAAATCCAAATTCGGTTAAGAATTACCCCAGTAATAAATAATGGCCCAGACCACTAATGTGCCAAATACCACTTCAGCAAGAAATTCGAACTCAAATTTTAAACGTTTTTAAAATTGATTACTGAAACATAATTTTTTTATTTAATACACTCATAATTGTGAACCATAAAAGAAGTTTTTTGTTTTGGATGGCGTTAACCTGTCCTACGGTGATGTCAAAAACGAACAAAATTTTTGGGGTGTTTTTCAAATCTCCAATTTCAAATTTTAAAAAAATTTCTTCAACAAAATAGAAAAAATTTAGATTTTTTTTGCTTAAACTTGTTTAAAACATCCAAGAGATTAAAAATAAAAAAATTTAAAAATATCCCTCAGTACAGTTGGGTAGGGCAACGATTTAAATTTTACGGATTTCGGTGAAATTCTGTTTTTTAGTAATAAAAAGGCATATTTGTTGCCATAAAATATTTTAAATCAAAAAGAAGCTACTTTTGTAACTTTTATAGTTTTATTTTATAAGCATTACTCAAAATTAAAATATTTCGAACATTATTAACCCATGTGTACCTGCGACCCCAAGTGACCCCAGAATTATTTATTTCAATTTTCAAAAAACGTTTAAAGATTTTCTTACTACTTTTGAATTTTAAGAAACGTGATGTAAAAGATGATAACAGAATACTTTTAGATTAAGTGCCAAAAGTTTTGGACATATTGAACAACATTAACCCGTACCGTGCCGCATTCAGATCCAAGGAGATACTGTGCGTTTTTATATATATTTGAACAAAAAGTATTTGAATTCTTTTTTTACAAACCTGGCTAAAACCATTCGATAAATCCATAAAAATATATTCTGTACTAAATTAACCCTAAGATGACTTGAATATAACACATGTGTAATTTTGCGCTTCTATAATTTATAATTTATTGTTTTATCACGAAAAGAAAAATGTCAGAAAATACAATTGCTAACTTTCTGACGATGTTTATTTGTAATTCTCAATTTTCTTTACCTCTTTTTTTAAACAGAAATTAGTAAAATTGAGAAAATAATATAGAAAAGGTTGAAAAAAACACAATAAGTGCATATATTTCAATTTTAAGTAAATATTTTACGATTTTTAATCAGGGATGGCAGGCAGGCAGGCAATATCCCTAAAATACCGTTACCTATTCAAACCCTTTTAAGTAACTATTGTTATCCCTAAAATAACGTTACCGAAATAATTGAAATACCCTTATCCGTAGAATACCGTTACCGATATAATTAAAATACCAATATCCTTAAAATACCGTTACCGAAAAAAAAACTAAAATATCGTTATCGCTAAATGGTAAAGCCTGGATTCGCATCCCGTGTGTGCTCATTTTATTAAAAAAAAAAATTTTTATTAAATTTAGTTTGTTTTTTTTTAATAAAAGGTCCGCCATCTAACGTTTTTTTTTTCAACTAGTGCTTATTTCGTAAACGGTAACACTTAGCTCATGTCTGATTTGACAGATAATTACGCTTGAACAACGCTGGGAAATATTGCGACATTACTTTGAAAATCATGGTAATGTTGCAGAATGTGTGCGAAAATTCAAATCAGCCGCGGAGCTGCGATTTGACACCGTTGGACTATTATTTGTGGGGTGCCGTCAAAGATAAGTGTTACGCCAACAAGCCAGAGACAATTGACGCTTTAAAGGACAATATTCGTGAAGCCATTGGTGAAATACAGCTGCACACAATCGATAATTCGATAATGTGCTTAAAAATTGGACCGATTGTGTAGGCTACTGCATGGCCAGCCGAGGAGCCATTTGAATGAAATTATTTTCCATTATTAACCGGAAGGATTATACTTTAAAATAAAAAAAGAAATTTGAGAAAATATTCCTATCCTACCAGGTAAACAATTCCAAACGTCCTATGGCGTCACTATTCGACCACCAAAATAATGCACCCTCCTGTCGGAGAGCCTCGGACATTTGCAGAGAACATGCTCTGAGGTCTCGGGTTCCAAGTCACAAAACCTGCACGTATCCGAAGAGGATCGTCCCATCTTGTACAATTGATACCTAAGGCCACAGTGTCCCGTGAGGTAACCCGTCACGGTCTTTAGTTCGCCCCTCGTCATAGACAAGAGTTTCCGCGACCTCTCCCCAGAGGGAGATATAAACAGCCTCGCATGTCGCTGCCCAGGCGATCTGGCCCAATAGGCCCCAAACTCCGACTCCCTCCGTTTTCTGAGGCTCTCTCAGACATACTCATTGGGTACGCCACAGAAGGGTTCAGGGCCAATGAATTATCGACGAGCTCCGCAGTTATTTTATATTAAACAATTTAATTTTTTTTTTTGTATAAAATATATTTTTCATTTCTTATTAAAATTAAACTGAAAATATTTGACAAACAAGTATATGAAGCAAAGTTTAAAACAATAGTTGTTTTTTGAAAGTCTTTTGTAGTTGTGTGAATGTTAAATTGTTAAATAATTATCAAAAATTAACTGTTTACTGCAAAATTACTGTTTTAGTTACTATTAAAAAATTGTTTTTTTCTGTGGTTTTAACTCAAAATAGTTGTTTTGTATTATTTGATAGAAAAACAACTGTAATTACAGTTAAAAACAACAACTACTGATTACTACACAAACAACTGTCATGTAGCAAACAACTATTATTTTAGTGAACCCTTTTGCACTACACATAGTGCTACTAAAATGCTATCTAAAAATTGAAAAATTTTAACATTTCTTTACTAGTTTTTACTTCAAAAATATCGCGAACACGAAATCACAACAAGCCACTTGTGGCCTCTATACTGAAAATTTTAAAAACGAAATGGAATTTCGGCTAAGCAGCTAAAACTGGCTATAAATTAAGCCGTAAGCCAAACATTTCCGCGACGGTATGGCTGGTGAAAAATATCGTCGGCTCGGCTTATCTGTTGCCTACCACGCTCACCTCAATACCGACATGAAAATTTTAAAACTGCGATTTCAATAGTGGCATGTTTCTTCTAATATTACAGGGTTGATATCAAAATGTTACTCATTCAATTTTGATATTTCTACAAAGTAACGTAAAAAATATCGGCGGATCGGTATTTTAGCGTTATTGTGAATTCAATTCAAGATATTTAAAAATCAAACCGTTAAGCAAAAAAAAAAAAACCGGCTATACAAGAACAAATTGCTTTTCTGAAATTTTCTTTTCGGTCTTGATGTGGTAACCACCGTTATTATGAAAGTTTATTGAATGCCAAAACTAGCTTTTAAATTACTAACAAAATATTAAAGTTCAACTACTGAAATAACTGAATTAAAAAAAAAAATGACAATGAAAATATGTTTTTATAACAAAATATGCGCCCGGCTTATCAGTGCGGTGGTCGTGGGTTCGATTTCCACCAGAGGCACTGGTTTGTTTTCGCTACAAAGCGCCGAAAGCCATAGTAGCTAGTGCTCGGTTAGGGTAATAGTTTATAATTTGTAATTATATGATTATTAATTAATAAAATAAATAAAAAACAAATCGATGCAATTTTGTTGCAAATTCTTTGATTCGGAAAAGTGTTTGGTCAAAATACATTTTTGGCTACTTACTACAAAGATGAATTTGCAGGAAAGTCAATGCCCTGCTAATTACTATGTTATTTCACAAAATAATGTGGGTCCTCAATGGGGGCTAAAGCCTCCATAGCCCCTTTTATTCACTCCAGGTGTATACTTTTTGACCAGCTAAGAGAAAGAAAATATCTCAAATCTAACTATAAAATCACCAGATTGGTAACACTGCATGACAATGTGACATAAATAAATGTTGACATTTTTTAAAAAACCAGTGTTGCAAAACAATTGAATTTATATTCAAATGATTACAAAAACTGCAATGTTATCAGTTGTATTTAAATTCAAATTTGAACTATTTTTTTTTTAGTTTGTTGGTGTGATAAGAAAGAGTTTATAAAAACTTTTAATTAAATTCAATAATGATAATTAATTTATTAATGACAATTATAATTGACCTAATTTTTTTGTTAGTTGACTCAATCAATGGGTGCTATGACGATGAACCCCATGAAACCACCACCACAACAACAGCCATCAGTAGGAGGACCACCTCCAATTAATAATGCTAATGTGGGTATGCCACCCCAAATGCCAGGAGGCCCACAACAAACTTTCTCAAATGGTCCACCCTCCCAGCAGCAACAACACACTGCAGGTGCCCCTCCTAACGTGCCCCCAGCAAATTTGAATAATAATTTCAATCCCTATCCCAATGGAACCTCCAGTAGACCACCTACAGCTGGTACCCCAGGTGGTATGCCACCAACTACAATGTCAGGACCAAATCAACCACCACCACCAACATCAATGGCTGGAGGTAATTTACATCCTGGACAAAATATTCCTGGTCCGGGCAATCAAATGACGGTAAATAGTGCTAATTTACCTGGTATGCCACATATGCCTCCAGCACCACAAAAATCAGTGGTAAGTAAAGATTAAACTTTAAAGAAATTCATATTTTAACATATTCGTTTCTTAATTTCAGCAATCTGGCATGCCTCCAATGCCTGGACAACCACCACAACAACAACAGCAGCAGCCGCAACAGCCACCACAAGGTGTTCCAGGTGGTAATCAATATCCACCTCAGCCTCAGATACCGCCTAGGCCAGGACAATCCATGATGCCTCCCTCCATGGGTGGTCAACAACCACCAGCTCCAATGCAACAACCGGGTATGCCTCCTATGCCTGGTCAGCAACAACAACAACATCAATCGGGCATGCCTCTTATGCCTGGTCAACAACAATCTGGCATGCCTCCAATGCCTGGCCAACAGCCAGCTCCCATGCAACAACCAGGAGGGCCTCCTATGTCTGGCGGTATGCCTCCGATGCCTGGCCAACAGCAACCTGGCCTGCCACTAATGCCTGGACAACATATGCAACAACCAGGTATGCCTGGTTACCCTCCACAACTAGGACAACAACCAACAATGCCCGGTTATCCACCACAACCTGGACAACCTCCCATGCAGGGAGGTTATCCACCGCAAATGATGCCACCCCAGCCAGGACAACCACCAATGACGGGGAGACCTGGATATAATGTAAGTTAAAAGAACCCTCAAATCATAAAATTTGCTTTATATTTGTATCTCTTCCTTTAAGCAACCTCCTGGCGGCATGTATCAACAACCTCAACAACAACAGTATCAACAACAGCAACAAAGACGTTTAGATCCCGATCAAATGCCAAATCCTATACAAGTTATGATTGAAAATCAACGTAATGCCGGTGGTCAATTTGTAACCAATCAAGCTGGTCTTTTACCACCATTAGTCACCACCAAATATGTGGTACAGGATCAAGGCAATTCATCACCAAGATTATTAAGGTAATTTTCTTCCAATTTATACATGATTTGAAGAAATTTCTAATTACTTTTTATCGGTTTAGGTCGTCATTATATTGTGTACCCGCAACAGCGGATTTATTAAAAACTACAGCTCTTCCTTTCTCTATGGTTATATCGCCATATGCACGTGTCGCTGAGGGTGAATATGAGCCACCAATTGTAGATTTTGGTATTTTAGGACCAATACGTTGTAATCGTTGTAAGGCGTATATGTCGCCAAATATGCAATTTGTTGATGCCGGTAGACGTTTCCAATGTTTAATGTGTAAAGTTTCGACGGAAGGTAAGAACAATTTTTAGACCTGCTAAACATATCTCAAAATAACCAAAGTTTAAGATCATTATATGGAGAAAAACAGTTCTCAAATGCAAGCTCTCACCTCCTTGAAATATGCGAATAGCAAATAACTAGGGAATGACTACGAAATTTTGGGCCAATCGAAAGATATTTAGAGATTTCTCAAAGCGACTGAAATCTTAAACAAGTACATGTATTAAATTTGGTTTTACCAAATTTTTTCTTTAAATGAAACAACAACAAAAATATATTAGATGTGAAAACATAATTTTTGAGGCGAAAAACTTTTTTTTAATGAAAAAAGTGTTGTAAAGAAACATTCTAGAGGTGAAAACCTATTTTGGTGGTGAACAAAATTTTGTGATGAAAAAAAAATTGAGGTTAAATAAAAATTTAAGTTGAATTTAAAATATTATTCGCCTGGTGTAAAAATATGACGTTATATTGCATACACCAGACTCTACTATGAAATTGTACTAATATACACCAATTTGTATAGAAAATTTAGAGGGACCTTCACATTTTCACTCATAACTTGTGAACCGCGGGACCGATTTTGCTCATTTTCAATACCAAACTTTTCGGGAAAATGTACATTATTTAAGGTGAAAATGAGAAGTCTGTATTGCGTTACCGTGCCGTGATCGCCATTTCAACAGACAGGAGGCGGACATTACTAAATCGTCTTAAATTTGAATAAGGATCAAGATTATATATACTGTATAGGGTCTTAAGGTGTGACTGTCCGGATGTCGGCTTAGGTTCCATGCAACTAATTGTGCTTTATGTCTAAATTGTTTTATTCACATTTTAGGAACTCAAGTTTTGTGACGAATGTAGACGCAAAATTTGAGGGACACATGCTTGCAAGATACCGCTATAATGAGATTAACTTTACCTTGTGTTGTGTCACCTTTCTAACATAATTAGAGACAAGAGAAATTTTGCGATTTCTCACAAAGATATGTGCATTCCAATACTGCGTTTCCGCCAAAATGCCCTTCTACAAAAACAGCCAAAATTTGGTCCGTTGATTTAAAAATTACCCTTTTTACGGCCTGAATAATTATAATTTGTACATGTATTAACCAGTACGTCTTCCGGTAATACACTCTGGAAAAAGTGCTTCCTACTTTTTCCAGTATGACATTTTCCATCGAAATGCCTCTTTTCAAAAAATTTTCTCCGTTGATTTATAAAATACCTCTTTTTACGGACGGAATAATAATAATTTACGAATAAATCATCAATTTTGGAAAAGTGCCTCCTACTTTTCCAATAAGTCGTTTTCCGTCGAAATGGCCCTTTTCAACAACAGTCAAAATCTACCTCGGTTTATTTAAAATATAACTACTTTTACGTCCGAAATAATTATAATTTATACATAAATCAGCTAAGTCGTCTTCCGGACAACAAATTAGTAACAAAATCTTTTAAAAGTACCTGCTACTTTTTCCAATATGTCGTTTTCCTACGTAATGGTTATTATCAAAAAAATTTGATTTAAAAAAATAACCACTTTACGGCCGGAATAATTATAATTTATACACGAATTAACTACTAAGTTTCCCGGAAACCTATTTTTTATCGTGGATTTAAAAATAACCACTTTTACGGTCTGAATAATTACAATTTATATATGATTCAGCTACTACGTCTTCAAGAGAACAAACTGATAATGAAACAGGTGCCTCTACGTTTTCCGGAAATGACACTTTTCAATAACAGCCAAAAAATTTGATCCGTAGATTTTAAAAACAACCTCTTTTACGGTTGAAATAATTATAACTTATATATAAATCAGCTAGCAAGCCTTCCGGACAACAAAATTGGTAATAAAAACTTTGGAAGGTGAAAATTTACTCCGTTTATTTAAAAAATAACCACTTTTTTGGTTAGAATAATTCAACTACTACGTATCCCGGTAAAAAACTGGTAATGAAATCTTAAAAATGTGTCTCCTGCCTTTTCCAATATAGCGTTTCCACCCAAAATGTTGTACTTTAATTAAAAAAAAAAAAACAAAAACTTTGGGAGGTGTTTTAATTTATAATTTTACTTTTGGTTGGCCGATTTTAATGATTTTGGACATTTAAGATATGTAATAAATCATAGAATTTATTTGAATGATAAATTGGACAAGGCAAGCTAAGGAATGGTATTCAGGTTCCAACAAAATAAAAAGCGGTAAAAACCGTAACTTTTTAAGATTTAAGTCACTTTGAGTCTACTCTTAATAGCTTTGATTGGCCCAAAACGTTGCACAACAAACAAAAACGTATTTTTTTAACGACTCCCTATTTTTAAATAATTACACTGTTAAACACTAGAAATGAATCGGAGATGCGACTTATCAATTGTGATAGATTATAGGACGTAGATCACTAATGTGAACACCAAAGTGGAGCTAATATTATATTAACTCCACTTTTGGAAATATTCACGAATTTAACTTTTACCAAAAATCTAGTGTGTTCTTTAAAATTTCTTATTAATGTTTTTCTAATTGTGCAATGAAAATGAATATTATTCAAGTTCGAGCCCATACTCTATATTTCTTTATTAGGATTTTGTCCTAACAAATAATCTATAGAGTTGTTGTTTTCAAATTTATTAATTGACCACTTTCAGGAATGTGTTGATAGATCTAGAATGTGTTGATAGATCTAGTAACTAGTTTTCTCACTAAATGAGAAGCACGGTCTTGTTTACCTCCCCCTTTACATCTTGTTTTTAAAAAAAAACAAAACAAGTGGGAAATAAAAAGTAGAAAAAAAACCTAAAAACGTGTATTGTATATCTACCAAAGGTAGACCTTGCACATAACAAACAAGTTTTCACTTTATTTTTGATCAATGGTGATAATCTTTAACTTCGAGCTCATATATTAGTTCTCATTTAGTGAGAAAACTAGTTTACATGAATGTTTGATGTTTTGCATGGGATTGTCACTTCTTTCAAAACGTGTTCTGATGATGGGAACTTAGAAAATTCCCGAAATAGATCTATCAACACATTCCTGCAAGTAATCAATTAATAAATTTGAAAACAAAAACTCTATAGATTTTTTGTTAGGACAATATCCTAATAAAGAAATATAGAGTATGGCCTCAAACTTGAATAATTTTCGTTTTCATTGCCCAATTAAAGATCGAAAAAACATAAATTTTATTTTAAATAAAAATTATATCAAACTTAATTTTAATTTTCTAAAAAAATGTTTTGCATATACTTCATTAACTATAGCTAACTTTAAAAATCTAAGGACATATTCGTCATCTGCGTAAAAAAGTCTTTAGAAATGTTAGGTCGCAACCCCGATGCATAAAATTTTTCTGATTTTGTTGAAATGTTTTTTTTTTTTTTTTTTTAATTTTTTAGTACCCACTGAATATTTCCAACATTTGGATCATACTGGCCAGAGAGTTGATAAATATGAACGTCCCGAGTTAGTGTTGGGTACTTATGAATTTTTGGCTACTAAAGATTATTGTCGTGTAAGTGTTTCTTGTCATAACTTTTGTCTTTTTGAAATAATATTGAATAAATCTTTTTTAATTACTTTTAGAACAATACTACTCCTGAAATACCAGCATTTATTTTTGTTATTGATGTTTCTTATAATACTATTAAATCGGGTTTGGTGCACTTATTGTGTTCACAAATTAAACAAATTTTGAAAAATTTGCCACTTGATCAAGGTCAGGATAAATCGAAAATGCGTGTTGGCTTCATAACCTTCAATAGTACTGTTCATTTTTACAATATCAAGAGTAGTTTGGCACAACCACAAATGATGGTGGTAGGAGATGTTCAAGTAAGTTGTTTTTTTTTTTACTTTTAATTTTTGTATTTAAACTTATCATTAAAATTTGACAATGGAAAAATTAAGTTTTGTTAAAGTTGCTCAAATGAAAAAAAAACGGTAAATTAAAAAATCTAAACTGTATTTAAAATGGCCTAATTGGAGGAAAATCGTTAAAAAAAAATAAACAAAAGTATCGCTAAAATCGATCAAAAAAAGCCAAAAACTAAAAATTTTGCTTAACAAAATCGCAAAAATCGAAAAAAGGTTAAAGAAATCAAAATCTCATAAAAAGTGTAAAATAGATTTAAGCCCATTTTACACAATACACTTTTGAATAAGTGTATATCAGAGCTTCGAAGTAGTTATTTTTTATATGAATAAACATTCTTTGAAGAGTGGACCATTTAAGTGATACAGTCCACTTTTTTAACATAGTGTGTTTTTATCATTTTACATTATTTTAAGCATAGCGGAGCAGAAATGCGTAAAAAAAGTGGCCTCTATGTAAAAAAGTGGTATCCACTCTACAATTCCATTTTTAAATAAAAAATATAAAAAAAATCCCAAAACTTTAACAAATTGTTCCTATCCGGATTTCAATCTTGGCTAAGGAAATCGTCCTGGGATAATGTTTTTAGAATTTCTAGAGATATTTGTTAGGTTGAATCACAGACTTATCTTCATCATTCGCCGTTTTATTAAATGAATTAAGCAAATTTTGAATCATTTAAATTTGAATCATTCAAATAATAATTCATTCATATACTTTAAAGATAATGCTTAAAATTCATTCCATAATAATGCTTTTACCGAATGAAATACAGATAAAAATCCTTAAAATGCTACAAATCTCCAAATGGTGAAAAATCTATAAAAAAAAAGATAAAAAAACAACTGTAACGATTAATAAATATCATTAAATGGGGAAACGTAATAAATAAAATTTACTTTAGAGTATAAATAAAAGGCAAAATTTCAGTTTATGGGGGACACCCCTGGAAAAAAAAAAATGCCACGCCCCCTTAAATGACCCCAGGAGTGCGAAAATCATAATGAATAAGGGGGCTCACGCCCCTTATGGGCGTGGCAGTCGAAAAACGACCCGGCCCACCTACGTAGACAATATGGGTATCAAATGAAAGCTAATGTCTTCACGATTCCAAAAATAGCCGTAGTTGCCAGATCGGGCGATTTTTGTAGCCGATATGGCCATTTTGGCAAAATTTGGGGTGGGGGAAATTTTTTTTTCCTTTTTATTTGCTTATATTTTTTTAAATTCAAACAAAAATGAGCATTTTGTGCGAAAAGATTACTATTGTTAGCGTTATCCAGGGATTACCGCGTGGAGGTCATAGTAAATCAATCCCCTTGGAGAAGCATGAGAACTCACGTAAAGTTGTGAGTTTCCACGCTTCTCACGGCCAAGATGCCATCTGCATCTAGTCGTCTTCATCCTCATCTTCACTGTCTTCAGACTCATCTACAATCTCTGGCACGGGGTCTAGCGGATTGTACAGTTTTGCCGCAATGCGGCAAAACTCTGCAAAACGATCCAACTTCTGCGCATTAGTAAAGTTTTTCTGCGTGACCGGCCTACGGCCGGGCTTAGGGGTTTTTAACTCCAGTATGTCTTAATTCTAGACGGCGGGGATCTCGAGTGCTCGGCCTCTGGCCGAGCTAAAAAGAAATAAACAAAAAAAAGTCCTTCCCCCATTTTATAAAAATTAACATATCTTCCTCAAATTCTGGACGATCTGGCAACCACGGGTATTTTTGGAATCGTGAAGACATTTCCTTTCATTTGATACCAATATTGCCTAAGTAGGTGGCATGGGTCGTTTTTCACCCCCGCCCCTATTTAACAAAAATGGCCGTATCGGCTGCAAAAACCGCCTGATCTGGCAACTATGGCTATTTTTGGAATCGTGAAGACATTAGCTTTCATTTGATACCCATATTGTCTACGTAGGTGGGCCGGGTCGTTTTTCGACTGCCACGCCCATAGGGGGCGTGAGCCCCCTTATTCGTTATGATTTTCGTACTCCTGGGAACATTCTGAAGGGGATGGCATATTCAGATTTTTTCTCTAGGGGTGTCCCCCATAAACTGAAATTCAGCCAAATAAAAAATCATAGAAATTGGAAAAAAATTAAATAGATAAAAATTGCAAAAATGAGGAAACAATATGTAATAAAATTAAATAGCCTACTCCTTTACATTTTGTTTTTAAACAAAACAAGTGTACAAATAAAAAGAGAAAAAAAAACAAAAAACGTGTTTTGAATATCTACCAAAGGTAGACCTTACACACAAAAAACAAGTTTTTCAATTTATTTATTTTTAGATCAATGGTGATAATCTTTAACTTCGAGCTCATATATTAGTTCTCGTTTAGTGAGAATCTATCAACACATTCCTGAAAGTGGTCAATTAATAAATTTGAAAACAAAAACTCTATAGATTATTTGATATAGTCCTACTATATCCTAATAAAGAAATATAAAGTATAGCACAATTAAAGGTCGAAAAAACATAATTTTTATTTTTAATAAAAATTATAACAAACTTGTTCTTAGATTTATTTTCTCTATTAGATTTCCAAATTTTATAAAAATCGAAGGGATTTAGCTCGGAGTACTTTGTTTGTGAAAAAGTCGTTTTTTATATTTTAAATGGGTTTTGAACCTGGAGGGCAACAAATGTATTCAGTTTTCGAAATATGTAATATCTTCCAAATGAAAGTCATTCTAGCTAAAGAAACGCGTTATTGGATTTCACTCATTTATTTTCCTAATTATATTTTTAGGACATGTTTATGCCACTATTAGATGGTTTCCTTTGTAATCCCGAAGAATCTGAAGCTGTTATCGATGCTTTAATGGAACAAATTCCCAAAATGTTTGTCGATACTAAAGAAACTGAAACAATACTCTATCCAGCTATACAAGCTGGTCTTGAAGCACTCAAAGCTTCTAATTGTGCTGGTAAATTATTGATATTCAATTCATCTCTACCGATTGCTGAGGCACCGGGAAAATTAAAAAATCGTGACGATCGCAAACTATTGGGTACGGATAAGGAAAAAACAATTTTAGTGCCACAATGTCAATCTTATAATACATTGGGCCAAGAATGTGTACAAAATGGCTGCTCAGTGGATTTGTTTTTGTTTAACAATTCCTATATTGATATTGCCACTATTGGGCAAGTGGCACGTCTAACAGGTGGTGAAGTTTATAAATATACATATTTCCAAGTGAGTTTTTAGGAAATTAAATTTAATTAAAATTGCCACGTACTAATTTGTTATATATATATATATTTTTAAAGGCTGATATTGATGGCAAGCGTTTGATAGAGGATATTATTAAAAATGTCTCTAGACCCATAGCTTTTGATGCTGTTATGCGTGTACGTACTTCGGCTGGCATTAGGGCTACCGATTTCTATGGTCATTTCTATATGACAAATACTACTGATGTTGAATTGGCTAGTATTGGTAAGTTTTGGATGAAACACTATTTTTTTTTAATATAATTACTAATTTTCAATGTTATTCTCTTAAGATTGCGATAAATCTGTTGCTATTGAAATTAAACATGACGATAAATTACCCCCCGAGGAAAATGTCTATTTACAAATCGCTTTACTCTATACTTCATGCAGTGGCCAACGTCGTTTACGTATTTTAAATATTGCCCTTAAAGCCACTACAACAATAGCTGATGTTTTCAAGAGTTGTGATTTAGACGCGATGATGTTATTCTTTGCCAAACAATCGTGTTGCAAATTAATGGAATTGACGCCCAAAGCCGTTAAAGATACACTCATACATCGTTCCGCTCAAATATTGGCTTGTTATCGTAAACATTGTACAACACCCTCATCGGCCGGACAATTGATTTTACCAGAATGTTTAAAACTATTACCGCTCTATGTTTCGTGTCTGCTCAAGAATGATGCTATTTCTGGTGGTTCCGATATGACACTCGATGATCGTTCATATGTTATACAATTTATTTTATCAATGGATTTAAATATGTCTGTATCATATTTATATCCAAGATTTATACCCATACACAATGTTGATCCCGACGATACGGAATTACCCATGTCAATGCGTTGTACTCATGAAAAAATGGCCGAGGATGGTGCCTATATATTGGAGAATGGTGTACACTTTTTCGTATGGTTGGGTCAATCGTTGCCACAGAACTTTATACAACCATTATTTGGTGTACAATGTACGCAACAAGTTAATGCTGAGCGGTTTGCTATAACCGGCGATACACCATTGGCTCAACGGATACGTGGTATTATTGAAAAGATTATGTCAGATCGTACACGTTATATGAGAGTAAGTATAGAATAGGATGCCTCTTAAAAATACATTTGTCATAACACCCTCTAGTTTTATTGCAAATGGTTCGAAATTTAAGAAATCGATTTTTTTTTTTGAAAACGTTGACCCGTGCCGAAAAATTTACTTATCCAAATTATGAAATTTTAAAAAATTTTATTTTTCATTTCATTTATTCATTTAATATTCTTAAAATTATTCAGATATGGAATTCTAACTTAAACGGTTATCATTAACCCAATTTAGCAAAAGAGGTTTTCGAATTTCAATTGCTATTTACTGAATTGCAAATAAAATTTTCTGAATTTGATTTGCAAATTTGAAATTACATTTGTGATTTTCTGAAAATCAAATGCAATTTTTAGATTACATTTGTTGTTTTCTGAATAACAAGTGGTATAGATAGCTCCGGAAAATTTTGCCATTATAAAAATTTGTCTAAAACACTTTCAATTACCAAATATTGTCAAAATGTTGTTTTTTCGGCCGAACTCTTCAGTCAGTCTCTATTGATTTTAAAAATTTTTTTAGTTTTTACATTTTTGTGAAATTTTTTTTTTTATTTAATATTTTTTTTTAGATTTAAGAAAACTAAAAATTCTGAGAAAAAATACAGAAATATAATGGAGACTTATTTTTATAAACAAAATCACAGGTCGTATTCTTATAACCATTTTGCATACAAAAAGTATGATTTAATATTATTTATTAATTTATTTTTCGAGCGTGCTCTCTCTGGAATTTCGAAAAAATTTCCAGCTTTCCCGGAAAATGAAAAAGGGCAGGATTTTGCATTCCCTACTCGATTATCATTTTTTAAGTTTATTTTTTTTTTTTCTTTAATTACAATGTTGTAATATATTATAAAAATAGCAATCAACATCTCCAGATTCGACATTTCAAAATTTTTTTTTGTATTTTTATTAAATTTGGGTGTTATTTTTGATTCCAGGCTAAAGTGGGTTAATGATATCCGATAAAATCAAAATTCCATTTCAGACCTTTGAAATGAATGACTTTATTAAATAATTGAGCTCAAGGTCTTTTTTATTTTATATATACCCAATATTTCGTCATTCTTTGAATGACATCTTCAGGGAGTATGAACAACAACAACACAACATTTAAAACAGTTTTAAATGTTGTGTTGACCAGAGTGGAGGGCAGCGGCAGACATTTTGTTTTTAATATTGTTTGTTGTTTTTCATACTCCCTGAAGATGTCATTCAAAGAATTACGAAATATTGGAGATACATATATAAAATAAAAAGGATATTTTATAAATACAAACGTGACCTAGAGCTCAATTATGGCAGGTGTAATGAACGAAAACCGACAAATCGTTTTTAGGAGGCATTCCTCTATAAAATATAAAAACATGTCCACAAGAAAAGTTAAAGAAAAAACTTTAAATTCGCTTTTGTTTTATTGTATCAAGTTTCTTCCCTATTTTATTTTTGTATTAAAATTCACTGTTTTCATTTTCTCTCCAGGTAACATGTGTTCGTCAAAATGATAAATTGGAAACTGTATTCCGACATTTCCTTATCGAAGATCGTGGCACAGATGGTTCAGCCAGTTATGTAGATTTCTTATGTCATATGCATAAGGAGATTAAAGAATTATTAAGTTAGCCCTTAGGTTGTAAACATAATAAGAATAATCAAAAAACTGTGGCATCTGTAACAAGTCGCAGTTTTTCACAAAACCGTGCACGTCTCTCACGTGTGGCACGTTCCAGAAGATGGTAATAAAATATGTCAAATTTATAAATACCAACATAATAAAAAAAAACACCATTTACATGAAAAATAAAATTAATAGAAATTACAATAAAATTGTTCAAAAAATAAAAAACATGAAAAATTGAAATTCGTTAAATTAATAATTTTTGGTTATTTAGCATTTTTTTCTGTTTTTAATATTTTTTCCTAAAAAAAAACGTATAGTATATACAAATGCATTCGCTTTATATTAGTTTTTTTTTTTAGAATTAAAATTTTCCATTATCCTTCTTTTGCCTGTAATTTTTCCAGCTTTTTTGTGGTTATTTGTGTTTTAAAGTTTAATTAAATTAAATTTAAAAAAATGTTTCATTTACATTATTATTATATTAGCTAAAAACAAACTTTTATTATTATACAATTTTCAAATTCTTATAATTTTTTGCTATGTCCTTAATAAAAAAAAAAAAATATATAAAATTTCTTTACCATTCATCAGTTATAATAAAACAAATATTTAAATATTCCGAATTTTTCTTAATTATTTTCTTAAATTGCATGATACAAACCATTAATTTCTTTGTAATTAATTATACATTATTACGCATTATATAACAATTTAAATACAAAAACAAATCAATAAACAAAAGAAATCAGTTTTAATTTAGAAATTATGTAAAAAATTTGCAATTAAATAAAAATATTTAAAAAAAATAATAAAAAAAATACGTTTTTTATTTTTTTTTGATACGATAGCACAGCAAAAAAATACCTCCGCTTGCCAGGCACGTAGCTAGTGGGAGGCAAGAGGTTTAGAGACCCCCTCGAAACGATTTGACAAGTTGAAAAACTTAATGCTATACGTTAGAAAGTAACATTTAATGATAAATTTAATATATCAATATTTATTTTTGAGTGGCAATGAAATCAAATAGGAAATGTCTAAAGTTTTTTTTTTTTAATATAATTATCAAAATCTAATTGTAAAAAAGCTTTTTCCTAAAAAAAATTTTTGTATTGCTTGGTTCCAGTAAAAATTATTTTATTTTTGGGTTTTCTAAAGGGTGTTTTTTATACAGGTATAGAACTTTAAGTTGGCAACACTTTTTTTAACTAGCGGCCATTTTTTTGATTGTGATTTATGCTTAGTTTGATTTGGCATTTCAACATGAATAGACTGACGCCTGAACAACGCTTCCAAATTGTGCAAATTTATTTTGAAAATCATAGTTCTGTTCGAAATACGCGAATTTTGCGAATTTTGTTTAGCGATGAAGCTCACTTTTGGTTAAATGGATACGTCAAAAAACAAAACTGCCGTATTTGGAGAGATGATAATCCTCAAGTGTATGTTGAGAAACCGTTACATCCAAAAAAACTGACGGTTTGGTGAACTTTATGGGCTGGTGGAATCATTGGTCCGTACTTCTTTAAATACGATGCCGGTCAGGACGTTAAAGTCAATGGTGACTGTAACGTGCCGGCTATAGAGCCATGATTACTGACATGATGTGCAGGAGCTGTGGTTTCAACAAGACGGCGCAACATGTCACACAGCTCGTCCCACAATTGATTTATTGAAGAAAACGTTTGCTAACCGCATAGTTTCACGTTTCGGACCCGTGAATTGGCCTCCAAGATCGTGCGATTTAACGCCGCTGGACTATTTGCTGTGGGGATATGTGAAGTCGCTAGTCGCTTATTTTTCGAATAAAGTAAATTTGATATCAATTTAAAAAATTTATCTTTGTTTTATACCATTTCAAAGTTCTATACCTCTATATATAAAAACACCTTTAGTAATATGGGGCGTTGTGTTGTAATGGTTAGCGTGTTGGACTGTTACACAGATGGTCCCGGGTTCGATTCCCGGTGACAACGACATAAATTGATGGCCTTATATGTAGATGTTGCTTTAAAGCAACGGCACTGTAAAAATTTATTAAGTTCATTTCCGAGGCATTGAGACGAAACTGATAAAAACACGGTACTCAAGAAATATATCTCGAAAACTACCCAGGTATGCAAATATAAAGGGCCCAGCACTGACAAAGCACCGAAGTGGGTGGTACGAGTACATGCTGACAGTATTTTCCCAACTCCCAAAAAATAACAGCGTTCCACGGTGGTGCCAATGCTTTAAAAATTGTTGAGAAAGCACACAGAAAAATAAAAATCATGTGTTTCCCAGGCAAAAACAAAAGAGTATTTCGCAAATTAAGAGCTGGGAAAGAAACGTTTTAAGGCGTTGTCAAAGCGTCTGAACTAACAAGGAGGGTCTCCCGATGGGGTTTCTACGTAATTTTTGTTTTTGCAGCCCAATCTAACGTTTAAGGGTTAAAAAGTGAGTTCAAAATTATTCCTTTTTTTATGGGAAAATCTCTGAAATTAACGAAATTCGCAGCGTTGTAGTAACTTAGGTCTGCCATTTACTTTAAATATTTATAATATAGGTGAATAAAGCTCATCGCAAAACATTGACATAAAAGACGAAAAGTTACGAATATCGGGAAAAGCACAGAAAACACAACCCCTCGATTTAATTAAACAGGCATTTTACAGTTACCACGTGACGTGACTACATGACAACCGAACAACATTACTGTATTTTTACAACAGGGAGGTTATTATGTAATTCGATTCGAAAAGAAATCAGATTTGAACAGAATTTTCATATTGAAAATAAAGTAATAAAAAGTACTTTTTAACGATTAAAAATTTTGAAAACATGTGGACAACGATCTAGTAAATATGAAAAATAGAAAAAACTTGTTTAAAATTTTCGAATTCGAACAAAAATTTTCGAATTGAATTACATAATAACCCCCCAGTTGTTTGAAGAAGTTATTTTAGTATTTTAATAAGCAACTACCAAAACAATAATTTTGCAGTAAACAGTTAATTTTTGTGAGTTATTTAAAAATTGAAGATTATTTGGAGTTTTTTAAAATTCTCGTTTAGTTTATATTTGTTATTATTTATATGTTCATAGTTTGGAAATAATAAGAAAAGTGCATTGTATTTGCAATGCGCATAAACTCGTTATAACTGGAAAACCGTTTGGAATTTTGACTTTACTTTTTAAGTATGATGTAGGTATTATAAATTTGTATTGTAATTGAAAGAAAATACATTTTTTTATTAAAGAATATTTTTAAAGTACCGAAAAGATGACTGTTAAAAAGCTGTAGTTATTACCCATTCTTACAATTGTTTAAAAATGTTTGTTGTAAAAAATTGTCAGTTATTATTTATTAACAACATTGTTAGTTATTTTTACTACATTTGTTAGTTGTTGTTCAACAGTTAAAAATAACTACATTTTTAGTTATTTTAACGATAATTACCTTTGTCGCCTTTTTAACTGAATTTAAAGTTATTTTAACTGTAATTTTCAGTAGATTCTACTGTAAAATTTGTTTGAGTGTTCTTGACTTTAAGCAAAATTTAAAGAACTTGTATTTTAAAAACTTAGGTTTAAATAAAAAACATTATTTTTGCACATTATGAATATTTTTTTTTTTTTTTATTTATTTTTATTAAACTAATTGTAGTACAATATATTTTATATATATTATATATATATATATATTTTATTCTTATATTAATGAATTTTTCAATCGTCATCTTTTCTATAAACAATTTGTGTAATATTGGAAATTCTTGTTTTTTAAAAACATCTTTTGTTATTTTAAACGGTTTTATGTCATACATACAGTTAGAAAGATTTGTTTTTATTATATTAATAACTATTTTTAATGCAGAATTTATTTTATTTAGTTAAAAAAATGTGTTTCCGTGCAAAATATTTTTTTTTATTAATAATAAAAAAAAAAAAAATTTTATTTTCAGTACGAGAAAAAATCAATGCAGAATGATTTATATAGAATAGGCGAAAGATTGCTGATTGATTAACAGAACAAAAATATATAAAATATAAAGATTTCTAAAAATACACTCAAAAAAATTTTGACAGTTACTACATGACAGTTGTTTGTGCAGTAATTAGGAGTTGTTGTTTTTAACAGTAATTACGGTTGTTTGTTGTAATACACAACAACGTCTCTGACAGTTATTTAAGGGGGGACATGACATTGGCCGTTTTTTGAAATCGACTTTTTATAGTTTTGTATTTTAGTAAATATTCTTAAGATTCGAAGAAAAAAAATTTCATGGAAAAATTCCTACGGCTCAAAAGTTACAGCCGGATTAGTGAGAGCGCATTTTTAATTTTCGCGCTACCTACGTACGGCAGCTGGTATATACTTGTTTTTTTGTTCACAAACTTTGAACGCGTTTATCTTGAAACAAATCATGTTTTTCGTACTGGTTGCGGCACTAGCGGGATCATTTTTTGACGAATTTTTTTTTTTTGTATTTTTTAAACTTGATTCGCTATCGTATGACACGAGCTTTTTTTTAATTTTTTTTCGATTTTTTATGAATTTTTAAGTCAATATTTTTTTCCAAAAAACACACTTTTAAATTTGGAACATTACCAAAAATTGAAAAAAAATTTAAAAAATAAAGCTCGTGTCAGACGACAAGGCAACAGAAGAAGAGGTCGGCCAAAGACCACCTGGAAAAGAAGCTTGCTCAAATATATTGAACACAGCGGTAGAAGCTGGAACGAGTTAAAACTACTAGCGAATGACAGAATATCTTGGAGAAATTTTGTAGAGTCCCTATGCTCCACAGGGAGTTAAGCGGAAATGAAGAAGAAGAAGACGATAACTAATTTTGTTAAGATTTAAAAGTCATTTTTTTTCCAGATCGGACAATTTTTGCGACTCCCAGCACTGCAACCACGAGGCCTTGTTTTTTTCTCTACCGCCAGTTTGGAGCTCTATAAAACCATGTTGGAGTGAAAAATACAAGGTGGCGCAAAAATAACTTTCCGATGTTTTTTGGCTGTAATTTAAAAAAAAAAATGAAAAACTTTGATTCTTCTTGTGGATTATTTTTATTTGGTATTTTAATTTTTTTTACATCAAGTCGAAAATATGATGTCATGTAAATGGCCGCCGCCACAGTTGATTGTCATTTGAGCCCTTTTTATGGCATTTTCCATCACTGGCCAAAACTTCCGGCGATAGGTCCTCACATTCTTGACGGATATTGTCTTTAAGAGCTGCAAGAGTCTGAGGCTTGTTGACATAAACCCGCGACTTCAAAAAGCCCCACAAAAAGAAGTCTGGAGCGGTCAAATCAGGCGATCTTGCTGGCCAGTGCAAATCGCCAAAACGGGAGATTAGGCGCCCGGGAAATGCATCCTTCAGCATATCGGTTGTGGCACGTGCAATGTGTGCCGTTGCACCGTCCTGTTGGAACCACATGTTTTCCAATCCCAATTCATCAAGTTGCGGCAAAAAGAACTCGTTGATCATTGCTCTGTAGCGCTCACCATTCACAGTAACCGTTTGGCCCGCGACGTCTTCGAAGAAAAAATGTCCGATGACTCCTCCAGCGAAAACAGCACACCATACAGTGACTTGGGCGGGTGTAATGGCTCTTCGTGGGTTACAAGCGGATTTTCAGTGCCCCAGAAGCGTAAATTTTGCTTATTTACGTACCCGCTAAGATGGAAATGGGCCTCATCACTCATGATTATTTTTGATGAAAAATCATCTTCCTCTTGGTGGTGATTAAGGATGGCTTGAGCGTATGTTACACGCGATTGGCGGTCAGCAGCTAACAGCTGATGCACCGTCTGGACTTTGTACGGAAACATCTTCAAATCTTGTACCAAAATTCGCTGTAAAGAACGTCGACTGATACCCATTTGCGTGGCACGTCGTCTGGTCGATGTCGACGGCGCTTCCATGACATCCTCGGCTACAGCAGCAATATTCTCTGCAGAACGGCTACTCCGGGGTCTGCCACGCCTGGCAGCATCTCGTGTTGTGCCAGTCTCTTCGAGGCGAGCGGCTAAACGTCGCAGTGTTTCACCAGTAGGCGTTGGACGGCCAGGAAATCTGCGACGAAATTCACGTTGTGCCAAAGTCACCGACCGATTATTGGTCCAATAAATAGTCACCAATATTCCGCGTTCTGGAGCAGTGTAGCGTTACATTGTTTATTAACGTGTATTTCGCATGTGTTTACTACACAAATGTCAAAACAGAACTGACATTAGAGGCCAATCGCAAAATTTATAGCATTTTCTGATAGGAGGATTACTTTTGCGCCACCTTGTATATTTTTTTGAATTTTGTTTTCTTGTAATTTGTTCAATTCTCTACAAATAATAAAAATAAATTTTGGAAAAATGTTTGTTTTTGACTTAATTATGAATTTTTAAAAAAAGGTCTGTTTTCTCTGCCGCGAATGTAATGTAATGTAACAGTTATTTTAGTAGTTTAATAAACAACTACCGATACAGTATTTTAGCAGTAAACATTTAATTTTTGTTAGTTATTTAAAAAGTATGTTCGAAATTTCATCGAGTTATTAAAAGTCATTGTTATACCCTTCACACACTTTGACGAGGGTATATATCAGTTTGTCATGCGGTTTTTAACTCATCGAAATATAGGTCTAATGCCCGTAATTTTAAGCAATAGATACCTACCGGTGCTTAGATACCTACCCGATTTTGTTCGTGTACACGGTAGGTATCTAAGCACCAGTAGGTATATATTGCTTGCCATAAGACCGCATAAAATATATATGAGCTATTCAAAAATGTTCGACACCTGTTGAAGCTGACTTTATTTCTCAAGGTTTTTTGAATTCCGAGAAGCGATGGACAGCGTAAGGTAGACTATACTTAAAAACTATGACATGCAAAGTTTCACGTTGAAAAGTATTCATCTAAAGAATTGGTGGCCATTCAGAAGTATCAAAATAAAAAAAATACTTGAAATTTACTTCTTTAATTCTTTTTATTTTTCAAATCATATTTTTTAACTTTCAGATCCAAGCACATACAAAATGGAGTCACTATACTTGAAAAATACATTCACTAAAAAAGTGAATTTCCATATCACTGCTTGGTGAGAAGTTGTATGGTGGTTTACTTGCTAAACCAAAATTTTCCGATTTTGAAACTTTCGCAGTTTTTTTTTCATACGGTTTTTGAGCCGATGGAATCGCGTTCTGAGAACTGTATTTTACAAATGGTGTAATTGTATACAGCTTGAGGTATACCAAGTTGATGTGAGCGCACCAATTACGAGATACGAACATCACAAACTTATAAGGAATTGGCATACATTTTTTTTTAAATATATGTTTTATGTTATTTGCGTCTGACATTCAAAATTATGTTTAAAATTGGCTAGAGTATTGCGTAAACTGAGTTTCTTAGTGAACAACATCTCGGGGTGAAAAAAGAATTTTAAAATTTTTTAACACAAACATTTTATGAACTTTTTAAAGATTTTGCGAAATTTAATTATTTTTTTTGCGTCTACTTTCTAATAAAAAAAAACATGGCTACCTGGAGTATCTTAATGACGGATGATTGAGTTTCAGCACGGACTTAATTGATAAAATTCAAAAAAATTAGTTTTTTTTTCATTCCTAGCGGGTACAGCGGAATATTTTTCAAAAACATGTTGTTTTGTTGCAACTAAAGTGCTATATCAATTCCGCCAAAACGTACATCAAATAAAAGATTTTAATTACACTCAGGAAACTTCTGCTGTAAATATTTGTAATTGTTTGGGCTGTAATACAGTATCTTTATTTTTAAGGAAAAAAAAACTGTCATATGTAGAAAAAATTTCAGTTTTGACTACAATTGTAGTTTATTTAAAAAAACAAACCACATCAAATTATTGTATTATGATTTTTCATTCATTTTATACAGTAGTTTTTTTTTTTAAAATAAAACAAATAAATGTTTGTTTATTTTTTACTATACATGTGGTTCATTTTTACTACAATTATGGTTACAGTGGACAAAAAGTGGAAAAAAATGACAATGTTAGTTGAATTTACTGAAATGTAAGTCGTCATTTTTACAAGTGAAATTTCATTTGTTTTTAGCTACATTTGCAGTGGTCTTTACCTTTATAGTATTCTAAGTGTAGCTTAAAGCTTTATTCAAACGTTATCTACACCTGTTGCCTACACCCCTATTTACTATTTCCCAGTATTTTGTAATTTCCAAAAAAAAAAGAATTTACAATAATTTGATATAGTAGATATGGATGGGAAATAGTAGATATGGATGGATAGCGTGTAAACTGCCCCTAATACCAAAATCGAAAAGGAATCAACAAATTATTAGAACTTTAAATTTTTTTGGAGCAAATCTAATTTTCATAACCTCAAAAAGCCGTCTTATATAATTTTTTAATTTTGCAAATTTAAAAGTATTTAATATGATTTCCTGCAAATAGGTAACCTTAAACCCAAATAAATATCATAAAACTGGCGAAAAATGCGTCCATGTCCTGTGTTTCCAAGGGTAGTTTAATAAAATAAATCATAATCAATTAAAAACTCGATTTCGATTATTTTTGATGACACGTTATTTTGCATTTTAGGTGTTACAAAGATATTTTAAATTTTTTAAAATTAGCGGAGTTAGGGTGTATCGTTTTGAGCAATAACATTTTTGGATGAGCTTTACTTGCCGATTTAAAATGCGTAACGATCACAAAAACCGCATAAAATATAAATGACTGGCGATATATTCAACTACCATATGGCATTCAAACTATCCATCCTAACTCAGCAACTGTGAAAGTTATTATACTCATCTTTGGAACTTAAGTTTATCTTGCTGACACCAACATGTGTGAACGATTTTGTGTAAATACGATCAACCAGTAAAGAGTATCGAATACATTTGCATTGTGGCCCACTGTGCATTAAGCGGAGTTTTGATACTGTTGTAACCAATTCGTTTATGTTTATTATTTTAAGATTAACATTTCCATAATATCCCTACAAGAAATGGATGACCGAAACTAACACATGCAAATCTTGCATCTTCCTCTAACTTATGAATTTATAAATTAGAGGGAGATGCAAAATCACACGTACACAAAGTTTCCATCACTTTTTTCATATTGCCCTTAAGAAAATGATAGAAACTTTGTTCTACGCGCTGATAGATATTTCCATCAGCATGCTCAAAATTTATAAATTCATAAGTTAGAGGAAGATGCAAGATTTGCATGTGTTAGTTTCGGTCATCCATTTCTTGTAGGGATTGACCTTTTATTTATCTTCCACTTAAGTTCAGTGTGATTATTACCGTTATTGGTCGAGTCCCATAAAATATGTTATTTTCTTCTCCAAAAAATCATATTCCGTAGACATTTCAGAGCCAAAGGCGTTATGTTTAAAATTATTTACAGAAATATCAAATACTTTTCCTTGTTAGGTAAGAACACAGATATTTAAAATTGGATTCCCTTTTTTTTAGCAATTTATGTCGTTTAGAAAACAAATTTGACAATATATTCTTTTATTTTTTTATCAAGATTAATGGATTTATTATTTTAATTAAATTTAATTTAAAATTTTTAATTACAATCAAACTTTTTTGTTATAAAACTGTACAATTTTAGTTTTTTCTATTTAACTAAAAACTCACAAAACTTTAAAAACTGTATTGTAATACCAAAAACGTGATGCGAAATGAAAGAGGTTTTACTACAGCCTCCCGGATTTTTTTTTTTTTAATTTTATTAATTCCTATAATTTAATTTACCTTTCACATTTTGCTAGGGTTAAAAATTCTGAAGTTATGCTAGAGGATTTCCCTTTTTTTATAATAGTAACTAATAATGAATTTACACTTCCACGAAATCTGGTTTAAAATCCAGTTAAATCCAGTTACAAATCGGTCTCGTTTAGATTTTGGCCGGCAAACTGGATTTTCGCTTGACAACAACAATATATTGTAAACAAAATAAAATAAATAAAATAACGGAAAATGTTTCTAAAAATTTATTAATTCACTGGCGGAACACAAAATTTGCAGAGATTATGAAAGAAACAATGTTAGTTTTGCTGAAAAAATTATGACTTTTTAAAAGGACGATATTTGTTTTTGTTCTTCTGGTCACCATATCAATGATGTTTGCACAAATTATCTTCGCCGGATACAAAAATAACTAACTGGATGATGAACTAACTGATTTATCTTTCAGTCAAAAATGGCATTTTATTAAGTTTAAAACTCGTTTTATTTAGTTTTCCTAAATTATTTTATTTCTTTATACAGTCGAACTTCTCTAACTCGAACTTTCTCTAACTCGAACTAATTAGGTTGGCAGTAGCGTTATGAGAATAAGGGCCATTATTACAACTTGCCAATAGCTAAAGTTCGGATGTTATCTGACAGATTATTAGTTTTTCGTTATTAAAAGTATACTTTAAGCTAAAAGTGCCCGATAAGCTAAAGGGACAATATTGTTGCCTTTAACTTTAAACGTAAAGTTTATGTATTTAAAGTTGCCACATTTGCTGCTCTATAAAGAAAAAACGGAAAATATCGAATTTCACAACCGAATTTAACAAATTATTGTTTGTTTGTAAACAAATAAATAAAAGTACGTTGCCACTACGAATTTTTATAAACCAATTCACAAACCAATAATCGGTTTTTAGTTTGGTTCTGCCACATTATCAAAAATATTAATTTTATTTCATTGGGAAGTTGTAATAACGAAAAACATTATAGCTCACTTTATTCCTCACTTTACCTAAAGTTACTTTTTACGAACATTTACTTTAAAGGCAAGTTGTAATAACGGCCCTAAATAACATACAATTCTTCTTCCGTAACTCGAACTTCCACAACTCGAAGTTCTCCATAACTCGAACGAAATACATACATACGAATACTACAACTCGAATTTTTTTGCTTGGTTTACTGGTTTATTGATTTTGCTTTGGTTTGTTTATTTTGCTTTCTTTTGCTTGTTTAGCTGGTTTGTATATTTTGCTTGCTTTTTTCGGGGAAATACCTTTTTGTACATCATGTGCTTCTTTTTGTTTGCGTAAGTATCAGTACTTTGCATACATGTCATTTGCCTTAGATGATAAATGTTAAAATTGCATTTTATTTTATTATCATGGCAACTAAACGTGTTTTAAAATGTTTGTCAATTGATGATAAATTTAATCTAATAAAAGATATCGAAGGTGGATTAAAAAAAAAAGGATGCAGCTGATAAATACGTTATCCCGGCTAGTACGGTCTCAACGATTTTTAAAAATAGAGAATCAATTATCAACTCTATTGGATCTGGATTTCGTCTACATAGTAAACGAGTTAAGACCCCAATATTCAAAAATATCGACAAAGCAGTCCTCGATTGGTTTACAGCAGCTAGAAGTCGAATAAGACGTCTACATTACAACCTCTTGATCTGGGAGTTATTTAAAACTTGAAAGTTTTCTATCGTAGCAGAATAGTAAAATAAGCACTAAAGCGCATAGAGGCAAACGAAAAACAGGGTATTACACTATTGGATTGTATCAGTCATGTAACAAAAGCTTGGGATATTCATGTCAGTAAACAAACCATAGCGAATTGCTTCAAAACAGCTGGATTTGGTCAGTATTCTGAATGGGAAAAAGTTGTCATGCCTCTAATTTTTTTGAGTAATATTGATGAAAATGTAATTGAAGCTGACTACGAACCATGATTAAAATCAAACAAAATAAATTGTAATGCTACTTTTCAGGATTATATTGAAGTATATAATGAGCTTTGCACAACTGAATTTCCGACAGATGATGATATTGTTGAGCGTTACTATCTTGTATCAGAGGATCCAGTCTTGAGCGGATCAGAGAGTGATTGCAAGGGTTTGGTGGAAGAAACTATTTATCAGACTTTCAGAAATGATATAGAAAATTCTTTCCGAACATCGAATTTATATTTAAATACGAATGACACTACAACTGATGAGCACTATAAGGCTTTAAACATGTTAGGGTCATTTTTTACTGAAAATAACAAAAAAAAAATATAAATTTTCAGTCACTAATTTCAAAATATTGTACTTCATTGTAACTTGTTATGTAGTTTTCAGTTAGTATCTGTTTTAAATAAAAAATTCAAACTATAAACACATGTTTGCCATTGATTATTTTTTTCAAATTTTTTTATGTAACTCGAAGTCTCCGTAAGTCGAAGTTTTTTTTGGGATAATGATGATTCGAGTTATGGAAGTTCGATTGTATTTATTTTTTTATTTGTTTATAATTTTTTCCACACGGTGATGCCACATTATGCAAATTTCTCTCCCAAAATAGAAGAAAGCACAGTGTTTTATCGCTACAACTTTATTTTGAACGTAATTTTTAACCAGATTGTCAGACAATCTAGTTATGAATTTATATGGAAAATCTGGTTTGAAATTTCGTTTCATAACCAGATTGTCTCCTAAATCCGGTTTAGACTAGATTACAGGTATAATGTAAATTCACTATAAGTTCAAAACTTTCTTTGTGTTTTTAAAGAATTTTTAATAAAAAATTAAATTCTGTTTTTTTTTTTTAATATAAATTTAGAATTCTTAAGAAAAAAAAACTTATTTTAAAAGAAAAATAATACATTTCTTAATTAGTTTTACTCTCAATATATGTATATTTTTTTTAATATTTATTTGAAATGTTTTTTTTTGTTTACGAAAAATATATATAAAAAACTTTTTTAAAAAAATTTTAAAAATGTTTTTAGTATCTACTAATTGTTTTAAATAAAATTTTAAAGAAATAATAATTTGAATAAAATTAAAAATAAGACATAATAAACAGTATTTAGAGCTTTAAATATGTGGCATTTGAATATATTTTTTTTTTCTTTTTTGGAAAATATTTAAATTAAATTTTTTAAAAATTAAAAACGTAAAGAAAACAAAAATTAAACTGATTAATAATTAGTTAGTTAAAAAAATTGATTTTATTTAGTAAAAGCCATAAAAACTGCCCATAGAATTTCGTTGGCATTGGGCTTTGCCGCTTCAGCTTCAAAATCTAAATCCAATAATTCACGAACACGTTTCATAGCCACTTCATAGTCATCATCGTTGAGAGGAGCAAAAGCATTTTCTATAACATCACTGGCATGAGCTAAAAATATCAGAGCCAACATACGTTTGTCCATGCGTTGAGGGTCATTAACCCATTTTGATAAAACGGAATCTTGTATCTAAATGAAATGATAAGTTATACAAAAAAATATATATATATATATAAAAGTTCAAAATCGGTAACAAGAATTTCTTTAAACAATTAAGAGCCAATAAAAAAATAAATCTAATATTTATGAGAACAAAAAATAACCAGGATTTTAATTTTTTTTCTTATTTTGTATGGAAAACTATTTTGATCTTACCTTTCTTACTAAGCGACATTTAACGACATTATCATTTAATGGATGTGTTGTCATATCAAACAATAAGAAATTTTGTTTTTCTGTTGTTAAGACACCCTTTTCAACAAGATTTTTGGCCAAACGTTCTCGCACATTTTTTAATTGATAGCGTAATTTTAAAGGATTCCAAGTTTCACCTTAAATATATAATGAAAACAAAAGTTAATTAGTCAACTAATGGATCTTAGATTTTAATACCAATCTGTTCAATTTCTCTTTTTACTCACCACTTAAATATTCAATCCAACTTTGAACTGTTTCTGGTGGATTTGTTTCTTTAATATGCTTGAGGGCCTCATCTAATAAAACATCTCCAGTTGGTTGGTCTGATTTTAATATGATTTTTCTAAAATTAAATTGTAATGTTAAATACCAAATTTTGGTTTATAAAAGAGTAGGTTTGTTTAAAATCACCTTGAGCATAATCCACGTCTACGCATACCAGATTTTTCCATCATAATACGCCCGCGTATGCCAAGTTCAATAAGTATACAGCCACGCAGGCCGCTTGATATGCAATCATTCCAAAAAGATGTGTAGCCCTAAAATAAATTTAAAAATGAAAACAAAATTAAATAAAACAAAATTATTTTCAAAAATTTTTTTTTTGCACAAATACACCTCTTGGTTAAACTGAAGTTTAGGAGCTTAAAAATTAAAATTCGAATATGTCCTAATATGTATGCAAATGTTCATATATTGTCATATATGGTCGCATATATGAGTTCATATATGAATCCTAGAAGGCAGAAATCACTAAAAATGACAGTTAAAATGATTGCAAATGTAGTCAAAAAGGTGACGACTGTATTTGTCATAAAAGTTACTAACCATATAGTAACTTTTAGCTATAAAACAATTACAATAGTAGTAAAAACAACTAACGAAGCGGTCAAAAACAACTAACCTTAAATGACTGCAAAAACCATAAAAACCAGCAACAAAACAATAAAAGCAATGACCATAAAAACAATGACCATAAAACGACTGCATAAGTTGGTTTTAACAGTTACTTTTTCGGTATTTTAAAAACATTTTTTACTAAAAAAAATTGTTTTTTCTTTTAATTACAATCAACATTTGTATTTCCTACATCCTATTTAAAATGCAAAAAAAGCATACTATGAACATAGCAATAATAACAAATATAAACTAAACGAGAATTTTTTACAACTCGACACTATCTTCTATTTTTGAATAACTAACAAAAATTAACTGTTTACTGCATTATTACTGGGTTGGTAGTTGTTAATTAAAATACTAAAATAACTACTCAAAACAACTGTTACTGTACAGTACAGTATTTTTGGTTAGTTATTTTTTTTTTTTAATCTACATTAGTCGTAAATGACTACAAAGCAGGTAAAACACCTACTACTGTTTACTACCCGAATGACCTACATGTACGAGTAGTTACTGTAAGAATATTCTGAGTATATTATCATATATATGCTGAAAACTTAAAAATGCTGTGGTGGACCAAAACTGCTCTAAGAAAAGTTATAAACATTTTTCTCATAAAAACCTACACTTAGGAAATTATGTTGGTAAAGACGACAGCAATTGTAGTCAAAAACAAATGAAATTTCATTTAAAGAAAGGACGACTTACATTTCATTAAATTCAACTAACATTGTCATTTGTTTTTAATGTTCAAAAAATGACAAACAATTGTAGTAAAAACGAACCACATGGTAGTAAAAAATAAACAAACATTTATTTATTTTTTTAAATAACAAAAAACAACTTAAAAATGAATGTAAAATCATAAAACAGTCATTTGATGTGAGTTGTTTTTTTAAATGAACTACAAGGTTAGTTAAAAATTGTATTTGTTCTACAAATGACTTACATTTACATTAAAAATAACGAAACTGTATTACAACCCAAACAACTACATATTTTAAAAGCAGAAGTTCCCTGAGTGTACACCTAACGAAACTTTTGAGCCCTATTTCGATAAAAAGTAAGACAACATTTTTGACAAAACATACCATTTTTATCATCTTAACCCATTAATGTCCACGGCTATCGAGAATAAATACAAGTTTGAAATTTTATGTGCAAGATTTCTCTGACCATGCAAACCAAATGAAATTAAAAAATTAAGTTTCAAAACTTTAATACAACAGTTTAAGTTTCAAAACTTTAATACAGAAGTCTGATAACCTTTAACCCCCACTATGTTACTACTTAAGAAAAAAAACGAAACAAATAAATTAAAGTCCAATATTTTGATTTTGAAGCTTACTTGAGGCCTATGCTAGGAACATTTTTGTAAGACGACCTAAAAACCTGAAAAAATGGCTAAAAATGGTAAAAAATCGTTACTTTTGATCGACATTAATGGTTTAAATTACGTGAAATTTTGAAAAAAAAAGTCAAAACATTCCGTAAAAGAAAGCTAAGAAAGCAAAAAACTAATACAGTCGAATAAAAATTTTTTAAATAGCGCAGATTTAGCTATATCCATGAAAAATGGATATATCCGATTTCTCAAAAACTGGAGCCAATCAGACACTTGCAAATGTACTTTCGCACTCAGGGTACTCCCCCCTAATAGTTCGAAAAGGATTCATCGAAGTTCATTATTTTTCGGGTCAAAAACTATCACAGTGTTATTTGGTAACTCCGGATAACAATTTTTCACAATTTTTTTATTCACATTTGTTGCGAAGATTTTGAATAATTTTAAGGTTATTAAATCACTTAATTAACTTTTAGTAAAAAAATATAGCCGCTTAAAAGTACTGGGTCGAAAAAGGAACACTGCGTCAAAAATGATTTAATAAATTTCCATATAATTTTTTTTTTTTTTATTTTTAAACCCTTTATAATAACAGGAAAATGATCGAATGTTATTCATATTTTGGGACGGAAGTTATAAATTTTGATGCTCTAATAAGACACAAATAAATTGTTAAAGAAAACACAATTACCAAATTAAAATTGATAAAACAATGTCAATGTTAAAAACTTCACGTTCTTAAAAAAATATATTTTCGATACACGTTGCAATACAAACAATACTAAATGTCTAATCAGTCGTAGAAATAGAAATGAAAATAAAGAAGGAAACCAAAAAACAAGTGTTTTTGACATCGAAACTATTTTAAAATGAAAGCAAAATGTTAAATAATGGTAGAACATTGGTTATAGAAAAATAAATAATGTATCAACTGAAACGTGTTTCAGGTTTTGAAAATTTATGTTTTTAGTATGAAAATTAAGCTGGTATGAAATTTAAGCTGGGTTTACAATGATGCACTGATCCACACTGCTGAGCGGCTTTTTGTCTTTTCTATATCACACGTAAAGGGTGTTTTTTATAGAGGTATAGAACTTTGAAATGGAATAAAACAAAGACGATTTTTTTTTAAATTGACATGAAATTTGCTTTATTCGAAAGATAATCTTCTGACATTATAATTTAAATATGACTTCTGGTATATGAACGCCACGGCTGGCTCGGACGTACACTCAAATAAAAAAGTTAGTAAATTTACCAAAAAATTTTGCTGAGTCAGCAAAATTTTAGTCAGGAGGGTTCTTGCAAAAAAAATTTCTAATGTCAGCAAAATATTTTGCTTGAAAATCAGCGAGCTGATTTTTAGCAACAAAATTAGTAGATTCAGCAAAAGTTTTGCTAAAACTTAGTGAATTAGAAATTAAAAAACTCTTGCTAAACATTAATAAAATTTTTGCTGAATATTAGTAGACTGAAAAAAACTCAAAAAATTTGTAGAAAATTTTTACTTTAGTTAATTTATTTTGCTGAAAATCATAAAACATATTTTTGTGATTCTTTTTTTCAGCAGAGAATTATAGAAACGAACCGAAAAAATAACAAAATGTAAATTCGCAAAAACATAAAAATTTACCTAAGATGTATGTCTTTCGCTTTAGTCTGTCTACCTGCTGTATATTTGTTATCAACTTGACCACTCAATTTGACTCAAATACACGTTTAATCTTGTTTAAATTTATATATTTTATTTTGTCTTTTATTTAATTAATTGACAATTACTTTCACAAGCGTGAAAACGCACAATTTAAGTTGTTTCAATCCACAATTTTGTTTTATGTATGAAAAACAGATACAAAATCTTCTATGGTTGATTTTTTTTTAGTTTTCTTACTAGAGTTGTACTTTTTAGTATAATTTTCCTCGTCACTACTACATCTTGACATCTAATTTGTTCTGCGTATAACTTTTAATCTGTCGTTCACACTATTGATGTGCTAATCAGCACATTTTTTTTTAGCAAAATAAATTAGTAAAACATTAGTAAACTATTAGTAAAACATTAGTTCAAAACAGTTAAGTGCTAACTAAGTATAACTAAAATTTTAGTTTAAAACATAATTTTAGCAAAAAATTTGCTGAAAAATGGTATACCTGATTTACAAGATGTTTTACTGACTTTTCTACTAACTAATTTTTTTGAATGTAGTCTAATCTGAAGGTCCAATTTTTGATGACTTTTTCCAACATTTGTGGCCGTATATTGGCAAAAACACGGCGAATGTTGTCATCCAAGTGATGAATCGTTTCGGGCTTATCGGCGTAGACTAGCGACTTTACATATCCCCACAGAAAATAGTCCAGCGTCGTAAAATCGCACGATCTTGGAGGCCAATTCACGGGTCCGAAACGTGAAATTATGCGGTTAGCAACATACACTTGAGGATTATCATCACTCAAAATATGGCAGTTTTGTTTATTAATGTATAGATTTAACCAAAGTGAATCTTGTTTTGGGCCCAATTTTTGCACGAGCTGAATTTTGTAAGCAAGATCTTTCCGCAAAATCTTCCATAAAGTGGATGGATGGATAGACTGATTGGGGTCTTCCTCTACGTTACGCTCTACAACAGCAATGACTTCTTCCTTACGCACTGTACGACGTCTCTGTGGATGCATATTATCATTTAGAGAATACGTGGTGCGAAAACGTTCCATAGTTAATCGAATTAATTGCTCTGATGGACGATTATGTTGACCGTAAATTAGACGTAGTGCGCTATACGTATTTCGAACAGAACCACGATTTTCATAATAAATTTGCACAATTTGGAAGCGTTGTTCAGGCGTCAGTCTATTCATGTTGAAATGCCAAACCAAACTAAACATAAATCACTTGACAGCTGACCAAATGGCCGCCAGTTAAAAATTTAAAATTCTATACCTGTATAAAAAACACCCTTTACATATTCTTTGTTTAATTTTATATAATTTTTTTTGGATACAATATCTGCAGCAGATACTCCATCATTGTAAATGAAGATTTACACATAAATTATAATCCATCTAATATTACATTTAAGATTTATAAAGTACTTTTAATAAGTTGGTACAAATTATATGGCGCTACAAAATTGACACCTAAAATCGAAAACAAGAGTACCGACCATTGATACCAAATATTTCGCCCACGCCGATTTAAATGACGTACCCAGTTTTTTCATGATGAGAACTTTAACAACATTTGGGTATCAAAATTGTTTAATAATCAGCTCGCGATTGTGAGCTTTGATGTTTTCTCCTAAAACTGCTAATATTTTGAATAGCAATACATAGATTTATTGAGATGAAAAATCGCGTTTTTGCGATTTTTAAGGCACCGGATGCACTTTTTTCGGGTAGGATTGTTCCGCATTTTTTTTTTCTCCTATTCAATATCTACAACTTTGCATTAGACTCAAAAGAGATATTCCGTACGGTATACCGAGATATAACCGTGTTAAAATATAGAAAAAGTGCTAAAATTCGTATGGCCATTAAATTATTACTGTAGCCAACTTGACAAAACGAATGACGCAGAAGTTCTTATTTTTGGGGCTATATGTAATACTTTTTAAACTATTTTGCGTTAAACTTAAAAAATCAAGAACATTTTGCATGCAGCTTGGTTTTCAAAGGAATAAATATGCAGTATTAACAAGTAAATCCGCGGTTTTTCTCCGATTTTATTATATTTTACAATTTATGTACAATTTATTATAACATTTCGCAAAGGTTCAAAGCATTTTTGTGCATAAGCGAAAAGATAAATCTGCACAATTATTCCGTGCAAAAAAGAACAACAGAATAAAGTACGGTTCATGGGAAAAACACGAAATGTGCCTAAAATTTATATGATAGCATAGCGAAAAAGGATGACCTATGTGGTCATCTTTTAGTATAATAAAGTGTTATTTTTTAAGAGCTTTCGGATTTGATTTAAAAAAAACACATAAAATTTAGAGAAATGTATGAAATCTTTATTTAAGTCGATATAACGATCTACGAGCATATAATTCAATGTTTAAAGATAATTTCATAATTTCTAATCTGGCAACGCCATGGCTAGAGAGTAATAAAAAAAATAAGCTGTGCGTAAAAATAATTAATAATTTCCAGTTTTATTGAGTAAAACCAACTGTTTGGTATAAATTAAATAGAAAAATAAAATTTATTTATAACAAATTAAAAAATAAATAAATAATACGTTTTGCACTTGTAAATTCGATTTTTTGTGAAGAATAATTGTTCTTTGTTACATAACCTCACAATCTGCAAAACACATTGTTCGTCTGAATACTAGTTAGAAGTGGTGGAAAAAAAAAACAAATTGAAAATGTCTTCGAAGTGTGGATTATGCTCGTCCACTTGCAAAAAGACTGATGCCATCATATGTGCTTTATGTAATAGTTCCCAACACTATAATTGTATCATTGAGCAAACCCCTACAATGGCCCAATCAATGATAGATAACATTACAAAAGCAAAGACGGGTTTCTCTTTTGGTTGCAAGAAATGTGTTGAAAACTCGATTATGAATCCATTTACAAACAAGTTCGATGCTTTGGAGAAACAACTTCAAGATCTTGCAAATTTTATCAAAGAAAGTATTACTTCACAGCTAAGTGAAATAAAAATTGATCTGGCCAAGTCATTGTCCCATAGCAAAAATTTTGAAGAGGAAACTGTTTCTAAAATTACTATGCTGGAGAGAGAAAATAACAACATTCGAAAGCAAATGAATCGTCCAGATATTATTGTAACCGGACTAAAAAAGAATTTGGAAACTGAAAAATTATATGAATTGCCTATCTCAATAGCTAAGGCATGTGGTGTAGTTCTTTCCGAATCAGACGTGAATTTTTGCACTTATATTAAAAAGAAGTCAGCAGTGTTAATAAAGCTAAACAGCGTACTTAAGAGGGATGCAATTATGATGAGTTATAGAGAAAACTACGATCTGACACTTGACCAGGTAACAGATACTGACGTAGGGAGTCGAGTATTTCTTAACGACCACTACATACCACTTGTTGCTAAACTTCGCTACATATGTCGTAAGAAGAAGCAGGCCAATGAAATAGAAAGTTATAAAGTCAGGAACTCCGAACCATACATGGTTAAACTTGTTTATAAAAATAAAAAGGAGGTGGAAATCAATGGGTTGGATTTGATTAATGGTATTCCAAATCAGCAGATTGCAGTTTCTAATAACGCTATACAAGAATCTGGCAATCCGACCCAGATTCAGCTTAACGGAGAGGCTAATGTCGCAATTCAAGGTGCTAACTCTGTCCTGATTCAACAGAATGCAGAATCTAATGCTGGCAATGAGGAAGACGACTCTTAATTATAATTGAGGTATCAAGCAATCATCAAAGCATTTAATTCACAGGAAAATATGTACATATATAAATAGTAAAATATAACAAGCAAATTTCATAAATGTAAATAACTCCATATTACTATTTTTTCCAAACTTTTGTCTTATTTTTTGCATTTTTCTTAATGCATTTCACTAATTTAATTTCATTTTTTTTTCTTCTTCTGCCTCTTTGCTTTCTTTGGTACATTATTGCTTTAAGCATTTTGCGTGTTTTTATCTTCTTTTTTCCTAATTCTTAAATTATCATTTTGTTTTGATAAGTTTCTTAATATTGACTTTTGGCAATTCTTAACATTAATGTAATTTGGTTAAAATCCACTAATGTACTCTCAAGTCAGTTTCTCTTAAATTGGTTTTTGTTTTTATTCTTGTAAATAGTTTCTCGAACAAATAAGAGTAAATATATTGTTCTGTTAAATACTTTCATTTGTTTTTCTCTGACTTGTTATCGAAACTAGTTTTTTTTTTGTTTTGTTTTATGCATCGCATTGGAGGAATATAAAATGAAATTGAAGGAAAAGAGAATATTGTGTAATCCCGAGTAAAAAAAAAAAAAAAAAAAAAAAAAATTAATTCGGGATACTAGTATTACATATCATAAACATTTATTTTTTAAATATATATTTTTTTTTCTTTTATTTTTCTTGTATTAAATTTTTACATACTTTTGTCATTCTTTATAATTATTATTATTATTAGCACAGTTATTGGTGACGGAATTATTGAAATAAAAATGTTTATATATATTTTAAGAAATTCAATATTGGGGGTACACATAAATTTTGCACGGATACTGAAAATGAAGCTAAATGTTAATTATGTTTGACAATTTAGGACCAGTGGTAGGTAGCAGCGCGTTTCTTAACTCTAGGCTTAACTCCAGTAATTTCAACGTATGCCAATTTAACGCACAAAGCTTAGTGCCGAGAGATAGATCTACGAAATTTCATGAGATTAAAAATATTTTTGATGACAGCCTTTATGACGTCATTGGTGTTACTGAGACTTGGTTGACGAAATATGTTTCTAGCAGTGCCGTGTCGTTAAGTGGATTCCAAGTTTTTAGAAATGATCGTGAATGGATGAGAGCGGGAGGGGTTTGTTTATATGTTTCTAAAAAATTAAAGGCCCGAGTTGTTTGTAATTACTTTGAAGAAGGTAAAGTTGAAAGCTTATTTATTGAAATATCGTTGAACAATTTAGACAAAATTTTAGTCGGGATTATTTACTTACCAAAAGGTGATTTTAAAGAGTGTGAAGACTTACTAATTGATCAGTCGAGTAGGTATACTAACTCAATTATAATGGGAGATTTTAACACCGACTTGTTTACTAATTCTGAGTTAGTTAGAGAGTTCTGTTTACGTTCCAGCTTATCAGTTGTACACAATAGCATACCAACTCATTTTTGCCAAACTTGGAATAGATCATCAATACTGGATTACTTCTTCGTAACAGATATAGATCTTGTTTTCCGGAAAGAACAATACCAATTTCCTCCATTAAACTCTGGTCATGCAATAGTGTCTCTGTCGTACCGACTAGAGTTTGAACGTAATTTAATTGAATACTGGTATAGAGACTATAAGTCATTTAATTTTAATTTATGTATGACCCAATTAAGTGCTTTGGACTTTTCAGAACTTTATAGTACAATTTGTATTGATGATCAGTTGACAATTTTTAACCAGATCCTTACTAACTTATTTAACGATACCGTTCCCCTCAAAAAGTCATTAGCTAAAAAACGTGATAAATGGATGGATTCCCCAGAAATAAAAGAAGCAAAAACCAATAGGAATTTAGCTTGGCGAGCCTATTGTGAAAATAGGAGTGAGAATAATCGCAAAATTTATTGTATATACCGTAATAAAGTTAAGTCTGTAATAAGGCGAGTAAGGAGAAATGTGTGTATTAAGTATTTTGAAGGATGTTCACAATCACAATTGTGGAGTAAACTGAAAGCTGGTGGAGTAATTGGTGATGAAAATATTCAAGACCAAATTGATGTTGATGAGTTCAATAGGAATTCAATTCTTCCCCCTGTCCCACGACCTAATAATATTTCTTTTCCTCCTTATAATTATCCCAATGATTATGGTTTCACTTTTCGAAACGTTGACGTTGTTGATGTGTATAATGCAATGATGACTATTAAAACAAATGCTGTTGGCCCAGATGGTATACCTTTAAAGTTTTTAAAACTTGTTTTTCAAGGTATTTCCACACCATTGCTTTTTATACTTAACAATATTATAACCTCTTCCTACTTTCCAAACAATTGGAAGATTGGAAGAGTTACTCCAATACCAAAAATAAAGTCTCCTCGCCTTATTTCTGATTATCGGCCAATAAGCGTCTTAAATGCGAGTTCTAAGATTCTCGAAGTTTTACTTAGAGATCAAATGCAGGAACATCTAAATTCAAGAAATTATTTAAACCCATACCAATCAGGATTTAGAAAGAATTACAATACTACTGGGTTAGTATTAGATGTAGTTGAACAACTAAGGGGTAATTTAGATATGAAGTTAAATTCAGTGCTTATATTTTTGGATTACAGCAAAGCTTTCGACTCTCTGAATCATGACTTACTTTGTAGTAAATTATTTAACCAATTTGACTTCGGTTCTTCGGCTTGTCGTTTAATGTTTTCTTTCCTTAATGATAGGTATCAATATGTTCAAAGTAACGAGAGAATTTCTGCACCATTAAAAACTTTTAGAGGGGTGCCCCAAGGGTCAATTTTGGGGCCCCTTCTTTTTATGGTTTATATAAACGATTTGTACCAGCACGTTAAATTTTGTAGATGTTATACATATGCAGATGATATTCAGTTGCTAGCTGATGATAAGGGATTTGGTCCTTCGTATTTGGAAACCAATGTTAATAATGATTTGCTTCATATTATGGAATGGTCAGAATCCAATTTTCTAAGTTTAAACCCTTCTAAAACACGATGTATGTGGTTTTCACAAAGTATGATAACTCCAAACATTGTTTTAGGCAGGGAGTCGATACAGTTTGTTTCTTATTATAAAACTTTGGGAGTGTATATTGACAATAATCTGAAGTTTGACTGTCAAGTTAACAGGGTTATAGCAAAAATAAATTTCGTTATGAGGCGTCTATATAACACAGGTCTGTATTTACCAGACAATGTTAAATGGAAAGTTGCTACAGCACTTTGTCTTCCTATATTTTTGTATGGCTTAGAAATATATTCGGGTATGTCAGAAGACAATATTTCGAAAATGAAACTATGTTTTAATAGGGTAGTACGTTATGTTTTTGGACTTCGATATCGGGAATGGAGGCATATGACGCCCTATGTTATTAACTTTCTTGGCTGTGATTTTAAAAATTTTATTGATTTAAGAATAATGGTTCAATTTTATAAAATCATTAAAAATGGAAATCCTCCATATCTTCTTGAAAGATTCAATTTTGGTAACTCTACGAGAACACATTCAATTAATTTTCCACGATTTTCATCTCTTATTATGAATAAATCATTTGTTGTCAGAGTAACTAGAATATGGAACTCAGTAATACCTTATGAGGATCGCAAATTCACTGGATCTATTTCTAATTTTAAAAAAGTTTTATTAAACAATTTGTAGAAAGCTGCTACATTAACTGCCACTTTCGAGATTATTTTGTAGCTTTATTTTCAGTATTTGTGCAAGGGGGGTGTTTATACTTTTGTAATAATTATTTTTTTTTATATATATATTATTAAACGAAAATAGTTTGTAATTTTTATAATGATTTATTTATACTAAAACCAGCAAATGAATATACAAAATGAATTTTATAGTTTTAAGTCAAATCATTTTTTTTGTAACTGCCATACTTATTAATCTGGATTAATTAGGCCCCAAGGGCTTGAAATCCATAAATAAAAATAAATAAAAAAAATAAAAAAAAAAAATGTTGACCGCGGCTCCGCCTCAAATGGTTCATACGCTGGGTCTAATTTTGGCATACTCTCTCCAACATATCGGCCGGTATCTCACGAATAAATTCTTCCATATTGGCTTACAGTGTGTCAACCGTTGCTGGCTTGCCCCTATAGACATGCGCCTTAACATAGCACCACAAAAAATAGTCTAAAGGAGTTAAATCGCACGATCTAGGCGGCCAATTGACCGGCCCCAAACGTGAAATGAACTGTTCACTTAACTTCAATTTTTGCACGAGCTGTATTTTAAAAGGATTTACACCCAAATCCTTCAACATTTTCCATGTAGTGGAGTAACAGAGGCCAATTGCTGCTAACGGCGCCGAATCGATAATTCACGGTTATCAACAACACTGGCGGATACAGCTGCGGTATTTTCCTCTGTCCGCACTCTACGTATGCGTGTTGGTGGTTTAATGCCCAATAATGAAAATTTGTTGCGAAATTTAGTCACAAGATTCCGAATAGCCGCCTCAGAAGGTCGGTACCAAACTGGCCATAAATTGGAAGAAGTCTTCAATGCACTTTCTTAACCGAGCATAAATTTTGATAATAAAATTCAATAATCTGCAAGCGTTGTTCGTTTGTAAGTATTCATGGTATTCATGTTTAACAGTAAAATGTTACACAAAAACAGCTAAGCTGCCAAAAACAGTGTTGCCAAAAAGAAAGTTGCTAAAAAATCACCCTTTATGTAAACAGCTTAAAAAATGACGTGTAACGAAATTCAAACTTTTTTGGTTGAATTTTCGTACACGTAATTTTTACTGTGTTTACCCGTGAACAGCGCCTTCTTTCTTTTTCTTTTTTAGACAAAATAATTGTTCAGATTTGCATTTTTGCTTTGATACTTTGCGAAATGGGATGTAAACTTGTGCAAAAAAAATTGTAAAATTTAGTAAAATCTGAGAAAAACTGCGGATTTACTTGTTAATGCTGCATATTTATTAAACAAATTTGATAACTAAATGTTGTTGAAGGTCTCATCAGTGTTTACCATAAAAAATTAAGAGAATATATCTTATTTTTAAAATTTTATGTATAAAAATCTTCATTAAAACATGCAAAATTTTAATGATTTTTTGTGAAAAATCTGGCCCCTATCGATTATTTGACATTTTTCGAAAAACCGGTTTTCGGATTTTCCGAATAGTTGAAATTTAAGAAAACCGGTTTCGGCTTTTAAAAAACCCCGTGTTTTTTTAAATGTTATATAATTATACTCAAAAACAGATTTTTTTTTTATAAATTTGAAAAATTTTAGTTTTTACTTGAAATATTATTATTCATTTTGAATCACCTTGACAAAATGTTTGATATGGTTTTCAAAAATCAATAATAATTCTTACAAATCATTTAAAATGTTTTTTTATGCGATATACCTTTTGAATTCAAAACAATTTATTAAGAACAGTTCATCATTTTAAACGACTTTAATATAAAATTGATTTAAAAGTTAAAAATTTAATAAACTAAATTTGTTTAAAAATGTCAACAAAAAAATAGAAAAGATGCGATTTTTTTTATTTACAAAAAATTTTGTCGAAAACTTCCCAAATTGCGTGACATTTTTTATTTTATCGCTTAAAAGCATTTGATAAAAAAAAAACAAGATAACACACCATCATATTGTTGTTGTTTTTTGTAATATTTACCCAGCAAAAACATGGTTATGACAGATCATTACCAAGTAATGTTAGTTCATTATCTATTTCATAACTTTAAAATACAAAATATAGACTTACTGATAATGGGTTATAGAAGTAATTATATGTAATTGCAAAATAGTGAGTTACTGGTAATTGGTTACATATATTGTATTTATTTGTTTTAAAAATGTTTACAAGTAAATTTTCCAAGCTGAAGTTTTTTTAAATTTTTTTTCAAAATTTCTTAAAAAAATTACTTAAAGATAATCACTTACTTTTTAACTAATTGGTACCCACTTATTCTATCATTGTGAGTAACCACTTATTTCTAATATAAAAGTTATTACTTATTCTTTTACTATAAGTAGCTAATCATTATTCTCACTTTTTTGTAAGCGAGAGGGTAATGACTATCCTTGAATTTTGGGTCAATGTGAACCAAAGTAATCAAGCCAGTAAATAGCCTGGTAACAATAACAAGTGCGCTTAATTACTTGGTAATGTCTATTTTTGCTGGGTATGTATGTAGTAGTTTTTTATAAATGTTGATATATTACTAATAAAAATTTCAAAACCCTCTATCTTTGATTTTCACGAAAATTACATTTTGATGGTAAAATGATCAGTAAAACAGCTCTCAAGTATGGTGTGAATTTCATAACAAAAATATTTTTTTTTTTGCTGTTTTATTTGCATTTTTGTTATTTCTCTATCTTACGCAATTAATTTTTCTGAATGCAAAACCCTCTATCTTTTCAAATAATAAATTTTCCAATATTTTTTTGGAATAATTTCTTCTTGCAATACATGTTTTCTTACTGTATTTTTTTTGCATGCTGAACATGAATTTTACATTTTTTAATCGTTTATTAAAATAGCGAAAGCCGATTCTGAATTGAATTAAAATTTAAATATTTTACCTTTTGGTTTTTGGAAAATATAATGTCCATGGCATAAAAATAAATGGTTAAACTTGCAACTCGCTTGTGTCTACTATTAAAGTGTCATCTACGATATTATTGTCAAAAAAAAAAATAATTTATATGATATAAAAAATCATAATTAAAATATTATTGTCGCGTGATAAACATGGTAAGTTTAAAATTTAGTTTAATAATTAGATTTTAATAATAAACTTTTGATATTTTGTGTGAACAGAAAAATAAAGTGGCTTTTAATTCCTTGCAACGTATAGCAGTCCATTATGCATCATTAAATGAAGATATGGAGGATGGGCGGATAACAGGAATTACTATAGTAGTCAGAAAGACAATGAGATCGTAAAAAAGCAATTTGATGCAGAATATTTAAATTATGATTTCTTTAATAATTACAACGATGACAAACTTCTGCGTTTTTCTTCCATTAGACCAGGACGAGTAAAGAACGATCCTACTGTGTCTAATTTAAGATCTCTTTTATATCTTTCAGATGGTAACATAACATATAAATTAGATTTTGATACAGATTACATGGATCTACCTGTTCCTATTCAACCTTACACAGGACATATTGAACCAAAACCTCTATATTCTGGTCCACTATCAATTTAGCCAAATAAGTGGAAGAATTTGCAAGATTAGAAGAGCGTAATACCACCGGAATACCATTATTTTTACGATACACTAAGAAAAAACTTAAAAAAAAGCAAAAAAAAAAACACATAACTTTTTGTTTCATATTGTTTATTATTAATTTTTTTATCTTATGTTGTATTACTAGACGTTATCTTAAATAAATCACCTTAAAAACTGATAAATGGCGTAAATAAAATGAAAATAATTTATTTTTATTAAAATGCAAACCCCTCTATCTGATCATTTTCATACATAAACATTGAATATTTTTGAGAAGCAAAACCCTCTATCTATCATAAAGTCCCTAATAATGCAACATTTTAAAAACCAATTATATGTGAGATTCAGTTAAAAAATATTGTAGAATACCGAATTTTAATAACTCAAGTAATACGGGAAAAAAACAGTTTTTTGGCTCTCCTGAAAAGTTGTGTTTTTTAAGATAGAGGTTTTGAATATAGGCCCTCGATATGTTAAATTCATTTTAAAAATATTTTTATAAATTTTTTTATTTTGAATTGTCAGTTTTGAGATCATAATTAAATATTACTATTACATATAGAAAACACTTATTGTAAATAAATGTAAGAGAAGATGAAAAAATCTTGTGGGGATCAGCGCTAGAGGGAGTGCTGCACTTTCGACCTAAGCGACTAGGTCAACTTCAGCCTCATTCTAATTTGGCAACCACAAGAAACTCATGGTTTGATCAGGTATATAGTATATCAACCAACCACAGAAAATCGGTGACGTTAATTGATTACCCGAACAACATGAGTTATTTTCGTCTTGTCTTAAGCCGTGTGACCACTACCAAGTTTTCTTGCGGAAGTTGCTTCCAGAAGTGACTTCCAGAATTTTTTGTCGTGTAAACACGTATTAAAAGTCGACTTCCAGAAGTCACGGCTTGCAGAAGTTACTTGCAGCAATTATGTGTAAAAACGTGTTTGTTGCTTGCTGAAAGTAACTTGAACGACTTGCTGTGAACTACAAGTGTTTTGAAGACTTGCAGAAGAAGTCGGGTATACCTGAGTAAACGGTTTGTGGTATTCTCTTCTCTTCTGTTTTGTGTTTTTTTTGAGTTCTTTTCAAAATTTATAAAAATGGATAAAATGTATTTAAAATCATCATTAGACATTCTCAGGAAATTTGTCAGCTGCATGAAGTCTTCGGTCCGCAATTCTTCAAGTAATGTATTTTGGAAACTTAAATCTACGCGCCGCAGCACCCAATTTCTCACCCAAACACTTCTTTTTGTTTTTTTTTTAATTAAATATGCTGCGATGGCAGCTGCCAATCTTATTTTGCCACAAGACATTTTTATACTGTCATTCGTAAAAAAAGCAAACTACTGCAAGCTGTACTCACATTGTGTGGAAACACGTCTGCAATTTCTTGCAGCAAGTTCGTCTTGATAACTTCTACAAACTACTTCTGGAAGCAGACTTCAGCAAGTTTCGGTTTGACTGGCAACACTTCAGCAAATACTTGCAGAAGTTCTTCCGTAAGTGACTTGCTAGTGGACACACGCCTTTACACGTTTAGCCAACAGCTTTAAATCTTAAAGCTTTTTATCTGACAGGGTTGCCAGTCCAATTGCTAATGTTACCATTACTGGGAACGAATTGGAAATCCGGCATGTATACAAATAGTTGAATACAACATATTTTAGTTGATTGTTTTCTTAATAGATTTTACATTGCAGGGCACCTGTTATGTTTAGTTTGAAAATTTTGTATGAATTGTTGATCTTTTAAAATTACATTTCATTTTGAATTGTCAGGTTTGAGATCATAATTAAATTTTAGTATTAATTTAAATTTATTTTTTTTTTGTTATTTCCTTTCATTTTAGCACAATTTTTTTCAAATCGAAAATTACAATTTTTCGCGTTTGTCCTAGGGGACCCATAAGGGCCCCGGCGATACTAATTTTCAATTTCGGTTTTTTTTTTAATTCCAGAGGGGGTCATTGTGTGCCAGTCTAAACAAGTTTCATACGTGTGCCAGTCTAAAAAAGTTTCGAAATTTGCTTCAAAATTGTCACTTAATCTCTGATTACGAATCTGACATAAGATTTTCAAAATGGCGGATGATTTTTTTAAATGTGATCGGTTTTGTTGTATATTATAAAGGTAAATTTTTGGGGGTAGCTTAATACGAATCTGAAATTGGATTTTTAAAATGGAGGATTTAATATGGCGGATTATTTCTTTTAAAGCTATCGGATTTGTAATAAATATTATCAAATATTATCAACCTTTTCACATATTTTTAAGCGTCTCTGAAAATAGTATCTCAACTCGCGCATCCATATTGGTTAAACTCTCATGACTTCTATATTGCCCCGCTCGACTTTTAAAAGAAGATATATGCACGAAAATGTTAAGCCAGCTCTGTACGGCAATCTCAATTTCGAAAGAATGAATTAACAAAAACAATTCAAAATTAAAATATTTATTTTAGTTTTTAAATACCGATAATTCCGTTTAAAAAACGGTATAAATACCATAGCCACAAATAAATATTGATAAAAGCAAAAAATATTAAATTTAAAATACACTAAAGATAAATCGTTACACCCCATAGTCACCCCTTAGCACTAATCAATAGTGTCCAACCGAGTATTCGGCTTCGGCTTCGGAGTTCTGCCAAATTTGGCCAAACTACCGAACTTTTTATGATTATTTATAAAAAGCACAAATAAATAACAACTGTGGTTATATTTACTTTTCAGAATTTACAAAAAAACTACATAAAAAACACAACGTTGAATATGATAGAATACCAAAAAAAAACAACGATATTTATTTAAATATCAATGTGTGTGAAAAAATTTCAAAAAGCCAAAAGAGTCTAAAAAAAAATTCCATAAATATACCTGCAAGACTTATAAGCAAATAATCAAATTTAATGCGATATAATTTCAATAAACGTATACTTTTATATTTTGCAATTAATTTCGAGTGGTAAGTAATCCTAAAAAGAGAATAACAGGTTCATCAATTTGGGATAGTCATGATGTAGTACTAGACTTAGAAGTAGCAGAAACAAATGAAAATTTTATTGAAAAAGACATTAAAATGTTTATTACGGAGCCTTTAAGTCCCGAAATATAAATATATTTGAGTATTCGAATTCAAGTCCATTTACAAATATAAAAGCTGTAGCAATAAACTAGTGTAGCTAGCGAACAACTTTTTGGCGCTGCCGGACAGCTGTATTCTGATAGACGAAGCAATTTACATGGTCTGAATGCGGAAAAGTTGCTTTTCTGTCATTACAATATCAAACTTTTTAATTTTAAATATTAAATATTAAAGTTTAAGTTTTTTTTCTATATCAACTTAAAAATCGATCAACTATTTTTCTCTGACTATAAAATATAAAGAATGGCACAGTTAAAGTAGTAGTTACAACTTTGTAAATAACAGACACATTTTTATAAATTATACACCAAATTAAAGGAAATTTATTCAGCTTTAAGAAAATTTATTCAGCTTTTCTTTGTTACGAATAAAAGGACGGACATGTTTGTTGATGCTACCCATTAATATTTGCACATCCTTCGGCTTTACTTTTTTAGCACTCTGGTTCCATTTTTGTAACATTATAACTTCATTTTTTGCTTCTTTATTACTCTTCTTCAATTTTTTTTTTACATTTGCCCAATATCTTTCGATTGGTCGAAATTGTGGGCAGTTAGGAGGATTCATGTGTTTGTTTTTCGAACCACTGAATGTTGGATTTTCTAAGAAAATGTGCAAAATTTCTTCACGTCTTTTTTGTTCCATGGCGTCTGTAGGAAATACTATTCGAATGATAGACTTGAAAATTATGTCAAATAACGGTATATGTCTTGTCAACAACATATGTAAATGGTTTAAAATTTCATACACTGGGGGCGCTGTAACAACGTTATGAATGCGTCCAGATTATAACTGGGCCATTCTTTAGTACAAATATTTTATTCTTTTTTTGTACTTAAAATAGTACAACTAATTTCCAAATATGATTTTTTAAAAAAATATACCTATAAATTTTTATTTTTGTTTATGTTTAATAACTTTTTGGTTTAAATTTATTGATCTAAAAAAACAATTTATATTTTTTTTTTTTTTTAACAAAAAGTTCGGCTTTGGCTTCGGCTTCGACCGAACATTGATATTGTGGCCGAAGTTCGGCTTCGGCCGAAAAAAATGAGTTCGGTCGGACACTACTAATCAATTGATTAAAATTAAAGAAATTTTTAAAATAAAACATATAAGGCAATGTTCTCTAACCTGGTATTTGGGCTATATAAAAAATTATAATATTGGGTAATAATGCAAATCTAAATACATCAACTTATAGGCCAAACACCTTGGACATTAGATAATTTTCTTGCGGCAATGAATTTAATAAAGTTATATAAAAAATTTCAAAACAAGACAAATTAAAAAAAATCTCTAAAAGGATATCGTTGTCTTATATTCAAACGGAGCTATCTATACATCTATACAAGTATTCAGGAGAGTGTTTAATTTGCTCAAATTAAAAATATTTGCAAATCGACCTTCTACAATATTAATTAAAAACTGATACTGAATACTAAATGTAATTTTTTTAATAATTTATAATAGTCGAGTCGTTGCAGTAGATAGTTCTACACTCAAAAAAAATAAGTTAGTAGAAAAGTTAGTAAAACGTCTTGTAAATCAGGTATACTATTTTTTAGCAAATTTTTTGTTAAAATCGTGTTTTCAGCTAAAATTTTTGTTATACTAATTCAGCACTTAACTGTTTTATACTAATGCCTTACTAATATTATACTAATGTTTTACTAATTAATTTTGCTAAAAAAAAATTGTGCTGATAAGCACATTAATAGTGTGGACGACAACCAGATTGAAAGATATACGCAGGATGAAGCAGATGTCGCGGCATGTCAAGATGTAGTAGAGAAGAGGAAAATGATACTAAAAAGTACAACTCTAATAAGACATATAAAAAAATCAACCATGGAAGATTTTTGTATCTGTTTTTCATACATAAAACAAAATTGAGGATTAAAACAACTTAAATTTTGCGTTGTAACCGGCTTGTGACAATAATTGTCTATTAATTAAATAAAAGAAATATTTAAATTTAATATGTATTTCTAAACTAAATGTTTATAGATTAATAATCTAGTGTGGTCAAATTAGAAACAAACATATACAGACATGTAGAGTAAAGCGAAAGACAAAGACACACATCTTAGGTAGATTTTTATGGTTCCTTTTTCTTATTGCAAAAAAGGTTTGTTTTTTTTCGTTTCATTTTGTTTTTGTTTATTTTTTCGTTTCGTTTCTATAATTATCTTCGGCAGTTGCGTCCTTTAAAAGAAAGCATCATTTAGACAACCATTGATGTAAGTAGTTGAAAGAAAATTTTTGTTATGTTATATACATATATTTATTTCTATATATTTTCAGATATTAAATTTATTCATATCGTCAATGTGGGAAAATGAAAATTTTTATATTTCGTAATTATTGTAAATTATTTTTAAAAGAATCACAAAAATATGTTTTATGATTTTCAGCGAATAAATTAACTAAATTACTACAAATTTTTTGCGTTTTTTTCAGTCTACTAAAATTCAGTTAAAAATTTTTTAATTTTTAGCAAGGCTTTTTTATTTCTAATCCACTAAGTGTTAGCAAAACTTTTGCTGAATCTACTAATTTTGTTGCTAAAAATCAGCTCGCTGACTTTCAGCAAAAGATTTTGCTGACATTAGCAATTTTTTTGCAAGCACCCTCCTGACTAAAATTTCGCTGACTCAGCAAAATTATTTGCTGACATTACAAACTTTTTTTTTTGAGTGTACATTTATATTTCAAATTAATCAACATAAGTAGATAGACCCTTAAAGTTATTTAAATTATTTCGGTATCGATATTTTTAGGACAACGGTAATAGCAAAGTACACCAATATTTTTAACCCCATCATGACCTAATTCTAATGACTAGGTAATTAATTGAAATTAAATCAACTTAACTCTAATGAACAGTACATTAAATTGAAAAAAGTTTACTCAAAAATTAATTTTTTGTTTTGATTAGAATTTTTATAATTCGTGGAACATGATAAGAAACAGTATTTTTAAAGAAACGAAATGAGAAAAAAAACTTTTGGCATAATTTACGGAAAACTGTGTTAGAATTAATTAACGCGACATTTTTTTTTTAAATGCTTTTCAGACAATGAATTTGATCTAAGTGCTATGATAATAAAATGTCAGTAAGCTATAAACATGATATTAAATATTGAGTGTTTCAGCGTAAAATTTCAAATCGCAAATATAAGGAGCATCATAGATATACGAAACAGTTATAATAAAGCAAAAACACATAACAGTTAAACTGAAAATTTATGTGGGAAACAACAACAAATGTGTCAGTTAAAGTCCCAGTTAGTAGATAGCTCATTTCCATTCAAAAATAAACATTGTTGTAGACAGCTCAATCTAATTTTCCAAAAAAAAAAAAAAAAGTGTTAGAATAATCGTTTAAATGTGAAATTAATATATGACAGCTACGTCAGTGGCATTCAAACCTCATTTTCTAAAAATATGTACATTAGGGTGGGGCGATTAGTATGGAAGGAAAAAAATCTTAATGGGCGCTTCGCGTTTCTGATTCTTGGGATTGTACTGAGCAAAAAAGTCCACTAAACCACACGTCTACGGTGAAAATCGAGCTTCCACATTTTGACAGTTGAACTAATTTTTTCTGCTGTTATCGTTTAAATTAGTTATTTAGCTAAAGTCATTAGTTATCTTATTTTACTTCAAGAACAAATTTCATCTGTATTTGAACAAATTTTTCGAAATTAAATTTAATAATTTGTGATTCTTAAATTAACAAATTTTTCAATTTAATTTAAACCACAATTGTTGTCAAACCATTATTTGTTTGTGTCTCCGCTATCAGTCTCACTTGTAGATGACGTTATTTTCTCATTTTTTTTTATTTCATAATCATAAAGTAGGCTATATTTCGGAAACTAAGTGAGATACAGCAAAATGGGTCAAGCATTGTTACTCCATACCCATTAAGTACTCTTTATTAACAACTTATATTTCCAATAATATATATGGACCTGTATCTGGTCTGATTCGGAAAGCCCTTTTTTGAAGAAATTTTCAGTTGATTTATCTAAATTATTTGTTAATTTAATTAAAACTGTCAACTCAAATTTAGATCACACCTAAATTTAGCAGACACATCTAAATTCAGGTACTATTTTCTGTTGTCGTAGCTGAATTTTGAATTATTTGTACTGCACTCAAAAAAGTTTTGCAGTTACTACATGGCAGTTGTTTGTGTAGTTATCAGTAGTATTTTCTTTTAATTGTAATTACAGTTGTTTTTCCATGAAATAATACAAAACAACTATTTTGAGTTATTCACTAAGAAAATTATGTAGGTAAGATGAACTGCAAATGACAGTTAAAATAACTATATTTGCAGTTGAAAGGAGTACACCACATTTGCATTTAAATCAACTGCAATGCGTAGTTATTTTTAACTGTTAAAAATTAACTGTCGAATGTAGTAAAAATAACTACAAATGCAGTTAAAACAAAAATTACCAGTATTTACAAAAAAAACTGAGAAAGAAAAACGTTTTTGTAAATATTCTTAATCTGATTTTATTATTTAATAAACACACTATTGTAAAACTACATTTGCATAAAATATCACTTTAAATATTCACATTTCACGCTATTTTTCAAAGTAATTTCTGCCACATGTCTGTCTTCAAGAGATAGTATATTGTTTATTTGATTTATTTTCATAACATTGTATTGAATTAATATAAAATATGAAAGAGTTGCAAGAAAAGAAATACAACATTTAATAATATTTAAGTAAGTGAATTTATCTTCTAGTCCAAATCTTAATATTTTATTTATTTAATAAAATTTACAGTGTTTTCATTTTATTTGTCTATCTTCTTTAACATTCTTTTTTACGCAAAAGATAAAAGAGAACATATTTATATTTGTTTTTTGTATCTTTTGATACATACACACTTTGTCGAGTTAACTACATAATATAACTGTTACCGAAATGCTTTAATTTTGGTAGGTTGTTTAAAAAATCAACCCTCAAAAACATTAAAAATGATTTTTCTATGTAAAACTGCAATTGCAGTTAAAAGAACAAACGCATTACTGCACAAATAACTGTCACGTAGTAACTGAAGTAACTTGTCTGGGTGTTTTAAAAAACAAATGAAGAAAACTACTGTATTTTTTAACAGTTGTTTGAATTATTTGTTTTAGTATTTTTGTAAACAACTACCAAATGTATTAAAACGTCATAACTGGAATACCGTTTGGAATTTTGACGTTGCATTTAAAATATGATGCAGGAAATACAAATTCTTATTGTAATTGAAAGAAACAAAGATTTTTCTTTCTTTAAAAAATATTTTTAAAATGCAGAAAAAATAAAAATTCTCAGTTGTTTTTACCACATTGTTAGTTGTTTTTATTACATTTTTTAGTTGTTTTTAAACAGTTAAGAACAACTACATTGTCAGTTATTTTAACGGTAATTACGTTTATCGCCTTTTTATCTGAAATTACAGTTGGTTTAATTGTCATTTTCAGTAGATTCTACTCCGTTTGAATATAAGACAAAATTGTTAGAAAAAGAAGTAAATTTTACAAAAATCTATAATTTAATTAAATTTATTTTAATTTTGTTTATTAAAACGTTTTATGAATCGTTTAAAGCTGCTTAAGGGGTTACCATAAGTAATGCTAGCTTTTTTAATTGCGGTAAACAAACGATATGTTTGTTGTTGTGAAACATGTTGAAAACTTTTCCAAAATAGACAAGAACAGCTAAAGTGATGCGTAAATAATTTAAAAAAGACGAAAACTTAAAAAATCAAAAAAATAATAAAATATGTGTTTCAAAGGTCCACGTTGGGAAACATTATGAAAATTTAATTTTTCACTTTTTTTTTATTCGTTGTTTTCTTATGGAATCAATTATTTTTATTAAAATTGTGTACAAAATTTTTACCGTTTACAAAAATCCGACTTGGAAAATTCTTTAAAACTTTTTTATTATTCACACACAGAGAATAAATTAGTTGGAATTCCATTGCAATCAAAAAAATTTAATCATTATTCAATAATTTTAGTTGTAAGGACTTAAAATTCATCATTAGAATTATTAAACTACATATATTGGAAACATATATTATATAAAATTAACCAAACCACAGTCACATCATTCAAACTATTGGTTTTCCTTATCAATATAGAAAAAATATTATCTTATACATTATGTACCTTTAATACCAACAACCAACCACTTTTCCGAGATTTTATCCCTTGAATAAAATATTTACAGTTGAAATCGAATATTAGTTTCGACCGGAAAAAAAAACAATCACTCTATCTAAAATATTAGCTTTCGTTACCAATCCCAAAATAATATAAAGTTTTTTGATAGTTTTGGTAACTCTAATAAAATATTATGATTAGCAACCCAATTTCTATTGTACATACAAATCTATTTTTAGACATTCATATTTATACTTGAAAGAAATAAATATATTCAAGGTAGAAATTTGAAAACATAAATTCAAATTGGGTGTTGGCTAGAGGTAAAGTAATTGCCTGATAAGCAGAAGGTCACCGGTTCGACTCCAGTTCGCGGCATAAGAATTTTTTTTAATAAAATAATTTTAAAATGACATATTAATTTTTTTTTTTTGGGTCTGGCAACTTTAATAAAATATTGAGATCTGCAACCGAATTTCTGTTGAACATACAAATCTATTTTTAGACATACATATTTAAATTTGAAACAAAAGAGCATTCAAGTTTGAAATTGGAAAATACAAATTCAATTGGAAAATACAAATTCAAACGGTTCGAGCCCAGTTCGAGGCATATAATTTTTTTATTAATAAAATAAATTCTGTTGAACGCATGTGAATCTATTTATAGAATATTATAGTCCATAAATATAAAATATTCAATTGTTACAATAAAAATTCGAAATTTGTAAATAAATGTCGGTTGTTACAATAGTATTAAAATTTAATAATATTGATAGTACGTGCAACCACAAATAATCGGTTGGTAAAAAATTCGGTTGTAACTACAAAACTGTTTTCTGTGTGCACTTATTATAGTTACAAAAAAACTACATTTCATATTGCGTTTTTTTTTGCAACGGCACAATAAAAACAAGAAAAACGTATGCATTTACGTCGAAACTTTTTGTAAATAGCTATGGCGGAAATTATACTCGACAACACGAAAAAAAAACGAAAGGTCCACTTTAGGGAATAGGCCACATTAAGGAACTTTCCCTTACTGAAAAAGAATTATATTAATATAATAACACATTTGTGGTTGATTTTTTAAAGTACGCTATGGTTTTTATTAATACGCTACGAGAAATGTGTCCAATTCAGAGCATTTGATTGTTATGATGATTAATACACCGGAAAATCATTTAAAATATATGTTTCATATTTTAAGTGAGGCAGTAGTAGGAGAAGAATGATTGTGATACTTTCGTTTAAACTCAAGCCAACACATATAAGCGTTCTTATCAAGTTCATAGAAAATTGTTTTATTTTATAGTTTGCGATAAAATAAAAATAATATTACAGCACGAATAAACTAATTTTTAAAAATTGTTTTGGTTTAGTTTATTAAAGCATTTAGCAATCGATATCAGGATTATAATCATCATTCTTGAGTTCCTACACATGGCAAAACAACAATACCTGGTCACGTATATAAAGTTTGCATTACAACTTTGTTAAAAGCAGACTCGGGGAATAAAAAAACAACAAATCAAATTCAAAATATAAATGGTGGAAACTACGGTGTATACAAAATAATTGACGTGTATCAAAATTCTGGTTCAGACCGATATTATGCCTCTATTAAAATTGAAGGGAAACCAGTCAAATTCGAAGTCGATTCCGGGTCGGGATTTACCTTTATCCCTAGAAAACAATTTCAGGAACTAAAATTAAATAAAAAATTAAATCCTACAAATATAATTTTTCGATCTTATACTCAAAATACTTTTATTCCAGATGGTAAAGTCCAGGTTAATATACAATTTAATGGCGTTTCAACAACAGATGTAATATACGTTGTTCCGGACAATTGTGCAGCGTTAATTGGGCGGTCATGGATTCGAGGTCTCAATATCAATCTGGCTGATCTAGATGAATCTGGTTCAGGTAACAGCACTACAGATGTTTTCAATAATCAAAATGGTATTGAGAAAATAATGGCGGAATTCGCAAACGTTTTTGAGGAAAAAATTGGATGTGTTCCAAACTATGTTGTTTCGTTAAAGTTGAGAGAATCTGCTTCACCTGTATATACAAAAGAGCGTCAAATTCCATACGCTTTAACAGATCGCGTTGAAAAAGAATTAAATAATTTAGAAAGTGCAGGGATTATTTCAAAAATTTCAAATAGCGATTGGGGTTCTCCACTTGTTGTTATACCAAAACCTGATGGTGGAGTCCGCTTGTGCGTGGACTACAAAGTTGGGGTAAATCAACATTTAGTAGACGCTCACTATCCAATAAGAAAAATAGAACACATTTTTAATAGCCTTCGAAATGCCAAGTATTTCTGTCGGTTAGACTTGTACAAAGCCTACCTTCATATACCAGTCGATGAACAATCAAGCCTAATTCAAACCATATCAACGCACCGAGGTACTTACAAAATGAATAGATTATCATTTGGCATCAAGACTGCTCCAGCCGAATTCAATCGAATTATAGACCAAATCTTACGTGATGTGCCCAATACCGAATCATATTTTGATGATATTATTATACATGGCAAAACATTAGAAGAGTGCACAAATAATTTGCAATGCTGTCTCAAACAATTACAAAAATTCGATTTACATTTAAATCGGTCAAAATGCTTATTCTTCGTAAATAAAATTGAATTTTTAGGGCATACAATCGAACAAAACAAAGTATTAAAATCTTCTTCTAAAATAGACGCAATTTTAAAGATGCCGCAGCCAAAAACAGTTGATGACGTAAGACGGTTTCTGGGAATGGTCACATATTATTCTCGATTTATATTAAATGTGTCGACCATAACCACACCCTTGCGTAAACTATTACACAAAAACGCAAAATTTTATTGGTCTGCTGAATGCCAAAGGTCTTTCCAGGTGCTTAAAAAAGAAATTGCAAGCGATAGAGTTTTAATGCCGTTTAATCCAGAATTGCCGCTTCAACTTGCCTGCGATGCCAGTCCTACTGGTATAGCTGGGGTTCTTTCACATCTAGTAGATGGGGAGGAAAGGCCAATCGCATTTGCGTCAAGGTCACTATCAAGCGCTGAGCAAAATTATTCTCAATTAGATAGAGAAGCTTTAGCCATTTTTTATGCGGTGCAACATTTTCATCAATATTTATACGGACGTATTTTTAAACTGGTAACGGATAACAAGCCGTTGATGAGAATTTTCCACCAAAATGCTAAATTACCACAGATGACTTCAGCTAGGTTGCAAAGATATGCCGCATTTTTAAGCGGATATAGCTACGAAATCATACACAAAAATTCGTCGGAAAACCAGAGTGCAGACTGTTTCTCAAGGGCACCTTTAAATCAAAAGGGTAGTTTAACAAATTTTATTGATAAAGAAGTTCATCAAATATGTAACGCATCAATCAATCAAATAAGTTCAAGGAAATTAAATTTCAAGGCAATTCAACGAGAAACGCAAAAAGATGTTACACTTTCAAAACTTTTGTTTGAATTACAGCACAACACACCACCTGATTCAGAATATACAATTGATCACAACGTTTTGTTCAAAGGTCAGCGAGTTATTATTCCAAGCTCACTACAAAAAGCAGTTCTACAGGAACTTCATCATACACACACAGGTACGACAAAAATGAAACAATTAGCCAGACGTTACGTATACTGGAATGCCATCGATAAAGATATCGAAAAATTTGTACGCACTTGTCCAGCTTGCGCTTTTACTAAAAATAGTCCAGCAAAAGCGCCACTTCATCCCTGGGAGGAGCCAGACAACAACTGGCAGCGTATTCATATTGACTACGCGGGGCCTTACCAAGGTCACTATTTTTTGGTTATCGTGGACGCTAAGTCAAAATGGGTAGAAGTTGGTACATGCACAACAGCACCGTCATCAGCTTCAACTATAGAAATGTTATGCAATACTTTCGCAAGAAACGGTTATCCAGATGTCATGGTCTCCGATAACGCAACAATTTTTAAAAGTGAAGAGTTCTCTAATTTTTGTCAGGATTGCGGTATTTTTCAAAAATTTATCGCACCTGGGCATCCAGCTACCAATGGGCTAGCTGAAAGGAATATTCAAACTCTAAAGCACAAACTTGCAGCTATGTCAAACGAATCGTCACCAATGCAGTCAAAGGTAAGAGAAATTATTTTCAAGTATCGTGTTACACCATTGAAAAATGGGAAAACTCCTTCAGAGCTCTACCTGGGCCGGCAAATACGAAGTCGTTTAGATGTATTAAAACCGTTACAAACTCACGGTATTAAGCAACAAAATTTTTCATCAAGACAATTAAGCGTGGGAGATAGGGTACAAGCCCGGTATTACACGCCAAACAAGCCATTATGGAAACTTGGCACCATTATTAAAAAAATGGGTTGTCTTCACTACATTGTAAAATTGGATAATGGATACACATTTAAAAGACACATTAACCAGTTAATTGCAACAAACGTTCAAAATGGAACATTAAGCAACGTTCATACTCCACCTAATCAATCCTTGGAAAAGAGTAATCAACAAAATTTAGATCAACAAACAATGTTTCATCATGGTTCAGCACCTACTGCCGAGTCGGAACCCCAAAGGGAATCATCTGAAAACGAACCACCAATAAATCAACCTCAAGAATCATCAACAATTCATCAACCAACAGCTGATCAGGAACCGTCAACAAATCAAAGTCGTTCATCAATTCGTAGCACAACTCGCCAGCGTCAAGCTCCGAAATATTTGGAACAGTACGTATTGGATTAATGTTGGTCAACACCTAAAGCTCATTTTAAGAGTGGGAGAATTGTAATACCCTTATTGTTTTCAACAACCCTGTTATAATGTTGATCACTTGTTAAAAATAATCATTCATAACAAGTGCAACACTAGAATAGATACACATCACTTTTTTTTATATTTTGCCTTATAGACAATCACCTTCGTTTCCTTATTAATTTTAAGTATTAATTATTTTTGATATTAAATAAATGAATTAATATAATAATACATTAATAACACCGTCTTTCCCTTCGGCACCACTGGTCACAATACTTATTACAAAAAATGTTCTCTCGTTTTCAAAAACAAAATGACAAAAATGCATACCAAAAAGTAAATAAAAAACCCTGCAATGATTTAAACTATATTTAAAAAAAAAATAACTTTTTAATTTAGGGTTTGTGCTAAATATATCCTAAACTACACGCTGAAAAAACGCGCTGCTGGAAATATAAATACTTTTGTTTGAAAAACATTTACGTTTTCCATGTGTATAATTTAATATGTTTGCTTGCAAATATTATTATGTTTGCCTGTAAGCAGCGTTGGATATCATACTGCATCTGTCCCCAATTGAACATTATGTGAGGAGTGTGGCTGCTAGGAACTTATTTAGGCTCTACGAGTCTGCGCTGGTATGAGGGATGATCACACAAAAATACTGTACGAAGTAGGACTGCTTGATCAGGGTAGTATTCTCGAGGGAATATCGGATCATATGATCTTGACCTTAGACTTCGGTGGAACACCTCCGGTGGATTTCCCGATCAGGGAAGTCTGGCGTGGATCCAAGGTGCTGTTCGAGGGGTGGGCAGTATTCACGGACGGGTCCAAAATGGACAAGGGCACGGGTGCCGGTGTTTATATTGCTGACACTGACGTGAAAAAGTCATACAGACTCCCAGATGAGTGCAGTGTCTTCCAAGCTGAGATCCTAGCGATCTGGAAGGCGACGGAAGTGATACTGGGTCACATCGTTGGAGGATCTAGGGTGACAATTTATGTCGATAATCAGGCAGCGCTCAGAGCACTGACAAACTACACGGGGCGCTCGCGCCTGATCTCACGGATGTAGGTGTGCTCTGAGGGAGCTCATGGAGGCATTCACAGTGAGGCTGTGTTGGGTACCCGGACACTGGAAGGTGGATGGCAATGAGTTGGCGGACGAACTTGCGAGGGAGGGTTCGAATCTGGACTTGGCGGTAAGGGATGTTACTACTTTGAGGTTATACGGAAGGGATTCCGCGAAACCGTTAACCAATCATGGAGGGACAGAATGGATTGCAGGGTGTCTAGGGCGTTATGGCCCGCATTGGACGCAGGGGCAACCAAGGTTCTTTTGGGACTGGACAGGGAGGGTCTCAGGACCCTTACGGGGTTCCTGACCGGTCATTGTTTGTCAGATGGGACAGGGACATACCGGATTTTTGCAGGTTGTGCGAGGACGTTGAGGAACTGAAGACAGTTGAGCATATAATGTGCCACTGTCGTAGGTTGCAGGTCTCAGACAGAAATGGCTAGGAGATAGATTTCACGACGAACTTGGGTGTGTCGCTGGATGCAGTCCAGTAGATTTGCTGAGATTTGTCAGGGAAATAGGACGGCTGTTTCTAGTAAGGGGACGATAGGAGCTGGTTTTGGGGAGTATATATCCTTTTTATCTTCCTTTATATTTGGGGAGTATATATCCTTTCTATCTTCCTTTATATCTATCTTTTAATCTATCTTGTTGTCTATTTCTATTCTTTCTTACTGTTTTTTCACTGAAGGGATTCACAATGGACCGTATTGGTCTCCGAGTGGAGATGTGCCCTTGGGCACATAACCCTTCCTAACCTAACCTAACCTAACTTAACCTAACCTAACCTTGCCTGTAAACATATATATGTTTGGAAATAGTGAAAACTTCTACCGGTAAACATATATATTAGGTCTTTTAATTTTTCCACAGATTTGATTTTCATATGAATTTGATTGCGCCCCGAGCCTAAGTTATCAAAACGTTATATGTGCCAAATTTCAGGAAGATTGGATAAAATTTAACAGTTGCACACTTTTACCACATTTTTATTAAACTATCCCAGGTAGAAAAATACAATCTTTAAAACGTTTTAAAAGCATTTTTCATGATGGTACAAGCGTTTTCAGAACATACCAAATTACAAATTTAAAGCGTTTTGAGAATGTGCAAAATGATAACCCAAATTTACGGTCTGAGGATGGTATTTTATAACGTTCTCAAAACATTGCAAAACAAAATTTTTGAAATGCTTTTTCAATCGTTAAATAAGTATTTACAGAACATTTTGGCTTACAGTTATTAAGCGTTATGAAAACGACCCAAATGATAACCGCTTTGAGGGTTGTAATTTTGAACATTGTCAAAACGCTCGAAAGACAAATTTGATTGAAAATAGATTGTTTTGAGCAGTTTCTATACTTAGCAGTCGCCAACCAGCGGCTTGTCTGTGCCAAAATTTTGGCTGGTGTTTCAGTTTCAAACTGATGTAATAAAAAATCTGTAGAAAATAAATGTTGTAAAAAAATACTTTTTTCACAAGTTATGTACTTATTACCCTTTAATTCTTCATATACTTGGGTTGAACTGAAATTTTCTTTGCCTACACCTTTATTTGGCTTTCCGCATCCACTAAACTGTTGTTGCAACTCGTTTGACATTATAACAGAGAGAACAGCTGCAATCGCAAAAAAAAAAGTATTTCTAAAGTACTATTGGCAAATGTTAGAAAAACGCTTTAACGCAATGGTTTTACATTGGTTTTATTTTATAAACCGTTGTAAATTTTGTACGATAAGAACTTCTAAAGTACTTTTTACAAACGTTGGAAAAACGCTTTGAACCAATGTTTTTACAGTGTTTTTATTTCACAAATATTTGTAAGTTTTGTATAAAAAGTATTCCTAAAATACTTTGTCCGAACGTTCGAATAGCAATCCAAAATAATGTTTTTTAAATGCTTTTTTTTCGTATTATTTGCAATTATCGCTTTGGAAACGCTTTTATTTTAGTACCATCAAAAACAAACGTTTTGAAAACTCTTCGTTTTTTGTACCATCCCAAATTTCTACCTGGGTAGTGAAATTTGAAATATTACAGTGCTTTGAACTAATGAGCTTCTAATTTCTACAAAAAAGGAGTTTGTGTGCTAAAATAGGTGGTGGGTTTTAGTATAGTTTAGTTGTAGTTCGTCTAAATTTTCCATTGCAAAACTACAGAAATTGTGAAGGAATTGTTGAGTTTTTTAAACCTCCCGGAAAGATGTGAGTGACATGACATGACCAGCGTATTACAAGAAGATAAGTTTCATAGGTCACAAAAAAGATAATAATTTTAATTGTTTCAAAAGTAAAGTGAAAAAGTTTATTGCCTCTAAAATAGATCTTAGGTGATGTTTCCAGATCATAGTTTGCATTAGACGAACGAAAATACTATTGGGTATACAAGTTAATAATGTCGATTTGGACAACATATGGCATAACTATCACATATGGTTTGTGTCAATAATAACAAATATGGTATTTTGAAGGGTAAACATCTGTCATTATAATTCAGTATTCGATAGACGATAAAGTGTAAATACACATTTTTTTCAATCGCTGTAATAATTTAATTTAATTTTATTTTCCTTTTGTAACCAAAAAGCCTAGTGGCCAAAACTGATTACTGAGTTTAATCTTAACACAATATATATTTTAATATAACATAATAATATTAATATAATATAACAATATAATATAATACATTTTAAATATTTCAAAAAACATATCTTAAAAAATTGCAATTCCTAAGCACGAATATGGGGAACAATAAAAAAAAATAAACAAAATTTTAATAAAATTGGTGGTCAACAACGGTTGCTTTTTTTTGATTTTTAAATAAGATCCATTACTATTTTCTTGAATGATTTGACAGAATAGGAAAAATTTCTATTTCGATATGGTATAACACTATTCCATAAACGTATAACTCTTACCAAAAACGATTTTTGCATAACTGTAGTATTAAAACCTGGATTTGCAAGCGAAGAAGTACGTGTTGAATTACTAAATGTAAATTTTCTAGCAAGATATGAAGGAGTATCGAACTTAACTGTTCTATAAAACAGAGTGAGAAGCTTTACACTTACAAAATCATCAAAACTACATCCTAAAAAATCAAAAACATATCGTGATAAGCGCTCCCTAGGGCGTAAACGAAACAAATTTTTTGCCTAAAAATTATGTTTTGCGTGGAAGTCTGATCACCTTCTTTCATTTTAAAAAAACGGCGGCACCAAATTAAAAAAACTTGTAAACGATGTTTTGCGCGATTCAAAAGTGGTTATTTCGACACAGAAGACAAGGAGAAGATTGTTGTCAATCGCAAGAAGAACTTACATTATCATTGGCAGTCTCACAACAAGCCATTTCCCTACGTTTACAAGCATTGGGATTCATTCAAAAGTAAGGAAATTGGGTCCCATATGAATTGAAGCCGAGAGACCTTGAAAGGCGATTTTGCATGTCGGAAATGCTGCTTGAACGCTACAAAAAGAAGTAATTTTTACATCGTATTGTTACTGGAGATGAAAAATGGATACATTACGATAATCTCAAGCGCAAAAAGTGTTATGTAAAGCCCGGCCAACCAGCCAAATCAACGAAGAAGCCGAATATCCATGGCACCAAGGCAATCCTCTGTATTTGGTGGTATCAGAAGGTGTTTTGTATTATGAGCTGTTGAAATCGGGTCAGACGATCATAGGGGACCTGTGCCACAACACAATTGATTCGTTTGAAGAGAGCAATCAATGAAAAACGACCAGAATATTTGACGACATGAGGCTATAATCTTAAATCATGACAACGCTCGGCCACATGTTGCAAGACCGGTCAAAACCTATTTGGAAAACAGTTATTGGGAAATTTTGGCTCACCAGCCCAGATGCAGAACGATGCAGAACGCCCTTACTGGAATACGCTTTACTTCAGAACAGGGTATCAAAAATTGAGTTGATTCATTCTTTACATCAAACCCGGAGCAGTTCTTTTGGCGCGGAATCCATATGCTATCAGAAAGATGGGAAAAGTAGTGGCTAACGATGGATGTTCAGATTGCACGGTGGATGGACACAAATGGGTTAGACATAAATCCTAGCAAAACGAAGGCTATGTGCTTCGGTTTTGATTCCCGTGATTTAAGTGTATCATTGAGAGGTGTTAGTATCAACTTTGTTTCGGAAATGAAGTGTTTGGGTGTTCTAGTAGACGATAAGTTACGTTTTTCGAAACACGTTGATTACGTGTGTGCTCGAGTGAATGCTACGTTGAGACGATTATGGTCTCTTGATCTTTGTTTGCCTCTACATGTAAGGAAACGTGTAGCTAGTGATCTTCTTATGCCCCAGTTAATTTATGCTTTGGAGGTATTTACGGGTACTAGCAGTAATATTCTTAGACGTCTTCATCTTACAGTTAACCGTATTGTGAGATATGTTTACAGATTGAGGATAAGAGAACATGTCTCTCCGTTTGTGTTGGATTTTCTTGGTTTTTCTTTTGAGAATTTTATAAAACTGAGAATCTTGTTATTGTTTTACAAGCTAATTAGAGCGAACTGTCCTGGTTACATTGTTGACAACTTTAGATTTACTAGATCGAGTAGAAACCCTCAGATAGTTTTTCAACGTATAAACTCTTCTATTTTCGAGAGATCCTTTAATGTGAGGATAACTAGAGTCTGGAATTCATTACCTAGATTTCTTAAAAGCTTTGTTGTTGCAAGTGCTACGTTTAAACGCAAACTAAGGCAGTTTTTTAATCAATCACTATAATTCTGATAATTTACGATCATTTTTCATATTTATTTTTTTAATCGTCTACTTATCTTGATAATCTTATTGCTACATTTTAGACCGTTAAACTTTAGTTATAATTTTATTTATTTTAGGCATTTCTTTAAATTATAAATTTATTTTTTTATTTTTTGTAAAAATTTATTGTAGAATACGAACCATATTTGGCCCTATGGGCTTGGTTTTTGAATTAATAAATGAAATGAAATGAAATACTTTGAATAATGTATCAATTCATTTTGTTATTATAATAAATGCATTTTTGAAGCAAAAAAATCGACATTATTAACTTGTATACCCAATATAACAAAATAAATGTATTACAAAACAAAAATACATGTAGTCAGTCATTTGTCTTTCAAAGAATGCCTTGAGGAAACCCATTATCAGTGTAAAAAAGGAGACAAAAATGAATTATGTAAGTATAAACGCTACAAAGCTATTGCGGAAATCAATAAGAAAGTCTTGCTGCAACGTTCCTTTCCATCATCAACAGCACTTAAAAGGGAGGTAGCCGACCTAAGCTCGCAGATTTTTATGAACTTTGTAAAGTGTCCGCCATCTAACTTTTTTTTTCAACTAGTGCTTATTTCGTGAATGGTAACACTTAGCTCATGTCTGATTTGACAGATAATTAGTTTTATCCTTCCGCTGAACGAATATGGTCCGTATGTTCGTTATCTTGTGAAAAAAGTGAAAGAAACTGGCATGCTCATCGATAAACCAAAGCGTGAAAAGCCAAAAACAGTGCGTACACCCGAGAACATTGCTGCTGTGGCGTGAAGCGCCATCAACATCAATTCACCGTCGTTCTCAACAATTGAACATTTCGGAGACATCATTGAGACGAATTTTGCATAAAGACCTTGGTATGACGCCATACAAAGTCCAATTTGTTTAAAAGTTCAAAAAAAAAAAGTTATTTGGCGGACCCTTTATATGTTGTAAAGGAGCAAAAAAGATAGACGCGTATTTTAGCTTCCCAATCTCACGTTTAAGGGCAAAAAATTTGGGTTAAAAATACATTTATTTTTGTATGAGAACTTGTTTTTAATTAACGAAAACTAGATTTATTTTAATGCTCGGTTAAATACCCATATTGCCTATATAGTGGTCCCAGTGTTGTCACATTTTTGAAATTTTTGAAATTTAGGGGAAAAAGGGTATTCGTAGAAGTCGCATAAAAACCGAACGATTTCGAATATCAAAAAAAAAGCTTAGACTACCAATCGATAAATTGAAATAGAAATTACTATACGTTATTTTTAACTTAATACAGCTAGAAATCCTTAATAAAACGACAGATTTATTGTCACTCAAAACCCATTTTTTTGAATAACAAAAATACTTTAAAGTCTTTAGACATCATTTCTACACCAGCGAATTTATCTTCAAAAACCTTTCAGTTGATACCTAATTTGTATGTAGTTACTTTAAATAGAACGAAATAAACCGAAAAAACGTATAATGGGGTAATTTTTACCCCTTTTTTACCCCTGAACATAAGATTGGGCAGCTAAAAAACAAACGGGTCCCTTAAATTTTTACTCTCTACAACATATTCGAAGCTCATTAAGATCTGAAGGCCCGGGTCGGAATATCTCCCCTGATAGTCACGAAAAGACCAGGTTTTGTTCAAGTTACTCTGCGAAAATCCATCTCATTTGGAATAAAAAAAAGTGTTGACCTCAGTGGCACAAGTTGGTATCAAAACTTTGAGCGATAGAGTCGCTGTTTCAGTTAATGGTAAGGATTGTGAGGATTTACTTGTCATACCTGTTGCTCTGAAATTAACTTGTGGGCAGATGCACAGTGGGATATATCACAAAATTTTTGGCAATAATTCGGCTGTTTCTTACTTAGTGACATAATATCGAGCTTAAGTTTTGATTTTGAACCTTCAAAACACCTCGGGGCGGCGAAATGACCACCGAAAACTAGAGAACTTTTTGCATATATAATTTTAAGTGCTTCCCATTTTTTTTTTTTTTTTTCTAATCCGATTTTCAAAAAATTAACATATTTATAATCTGCTTGTAGAGACTAACAAAAAGATGCTTACTACATGTGTGAGTTATTTATATCTAATATATATATATATTTATATCAAATATATCTTTTTTCTGCGTGTATATTCTATGAAATTTTAAAAAGTGTTAAAATTACAAATTGTTTTTAATTTATAATTAATTTCGCAATTTCGCTAAAGGCCTTTAATATTAAAAGCTTTAAAACCACAAAATTCTAAAATAATATTGATACTGGAATCAGAAATATAATTCAAGTTATTTTAACCCTGGCATATCAATAAATTACTAAAAGACTGACTTAACTCAAAAAACACGATTTTGCAGAAAACGAGTTTAAAGTTTTCAATCCATATCTGCCTCGCTCCTACCCTTTCTCTAAATATTTGGTTACGTTTTTTATAAATAGGGCTTTTAATGCATTTTTCACTAGTTGAGAGCTGGTTTTGAATTCGCTAATAATCCAGAGACTAGTGAGTAGCATATTTTCTCTATAAAGTATATTCTCTTTGCAACCACTTTCTGGAAAAAATAAAACATTTTCCTCTAACTCGAAAACTATACATGACATTAATATGAAATTTTCACACAATATAAATCATGATATAACTAATAAATCTGCATTATTAACTCAAAAATCGAATTTTTTGACTTATGTCAGTCTTTTAGTAATTGAGCAATATGTTCTAAAAACTTTTAAATTTAAAATTTCTTTAAACTTAATTTTTTTTTTTTCAACAATAACTATTTTTAATGATTAAATAAACCTGCTTTATCAAACTTATTTTATATTTTATGCAGCTTTTTAGTTTTTGTTAATATATTTTTATCCCATTGTACTCTTATGCTTATTGAGGTTAAAAGCGAGTACTTTCCATAAATTTATGGAGATTATAAAAACAATCCAAACAAGCAGAAGATTTTCTTTGCATTAAATTATTATGCTAAAAACGTAATTATATTTACCTTAATATTAAAAAGCACTAAACAATAAGTAAAATAAAAATAACCAGAAAAAAACTAAAAGATGCGACAATGAACGTCTAAGATGAGTAATGTCAGAGTTTGAAAATAATATAATCATTGACAGAAATTTTGCAATAACACAGGAGGACAAAATGTTACCTTTTAAAAATGAATAAAGATCTGACCATCAACTATATATACTTCGGACATGATGGTTTCAATGGTGTACCTAATTGTTTTATCTCTGCTACGGATTTCGCTACAAATGTCTTTAAAGTTTGGCGGTTTTCCATTTAGTTTTTTACATTTAAAACTTTTCGAAAGCAATCAATCTGCATTTGTTTTGATGGAATTAAAAATCAAGACCTGTATTCATATATATGTCGCATATTTAATGCACAAAACATTACCCAGGTAGAAAAATACAATCTTTAAAACGTTTTAAAAGCATTTTTCATGATGGTACAAGCGTTTTCAGAACATACCAAATTACAAATTTAAAGCGTTTTGAGAATGTGCAAAATGATAACCCAAATTTACGGTCTGAGGATGGTATTTTATAGCGTTATGAAAACGACCCAAATGATAACCGCTTTGAGGGTTGTAATTTTGAACATTGTCAAAACGCTCGAAAGACAAATTTTAAAGATCTTTATGAATTGTTCATAAATACCAATTTACAGTTTTAACGTTCTCTAAGCGTTAAAAAAGCTACAATTAAAGTACTTTGTCATTGTTTTCAACACAAATATCAGAATAATAATTTTAAACAATTTTATATATTTACATTTTGAAAAATAATATTTTTATTGAATTTAATTAAAATATATTTTAAAGTAACAAAATATAAATTAATAAGCTTGAAACATAAAAGTATTACTTCAGGGTTTTAAATTAAGGGAAATGTGATTTAGTATAAAAAATATAAACATAAAACATAATTTTGACGAAACGATATTGTGACAACCACAAAAGAAAAAATAGATTTAAATTTGATATATAAAAACATATTTTTAAAAGGCAAAACTTATAATGAAATAAATGATGTATATCAGTATCCACTCTCATCAAAAGAAATAGGTTTGTATAATGTTAAAAATTTAAATGAAAATTATACTGAAGTTAGTATGCATTTAGTAGAAGTGAAGTGTATACTTACAAAGTTCTACAATGAAACAATTGCTATAACGCTATTACATAAATAATAATGAAACATGTAAAATATGATTAAAATAATATAAATAAAATAACAAAACATTGTAATTTTAAATAGTTTAACTAGCGTTTTATAAAGTTTTGAAAAAGTCCTCTAAAATATTGCTTTATCTGTCCTCAAAATATAGTGCTTTATAAAAGATATACAAGGACTATACACTTTATAGAGTCGCTACATTATGGGCTGGCCATATTGCGTGATTTATTGAACTCGGTTCATGAAGAGAAAAGCATATAAAAAAATTGCATAAGAAACCGAGTTCGCATATAGATAGACCCCCTTATGACAGTGTTGTTTTTTAATCAGTAAAATATTGTGTAAAAAAAAAAGTATTTCTAAAGTACTATTGGCAAATGTTAGAAAAACGCTTTAACGCAATGGTTTTACATTGGTTTTATTTTATAAACCGTTGTAAATTTTGTACGATAAGAACTTCTAAAGTACTTTTTACAATCGTTGGAAAAACGCTTTGAACCAATGTTTTTACAGTGTTTTTATTTCACAAATATTTGTAAGTTTTGTATAAAAAGTATTCCTAAAATACTTTGTCCGAACGTTCGAATAGCAATCCAAAATAATGTTTTTTAAATGCTTTTTTTTCGTATTATTTGCAATTATCGCTTTGGAAACGCTTTTATTTTAGTACCATCAAAAACAAACGTTGTGAAAACTCTTCGTTTTTTGTACCATCCCAAATTTCTACCTGGGTATATTTAAACCGCAGCTTCAAGTTTTATGTAGTTTTTTTTTACCTTTTTATTACAGTTTTAGCGCATATGAACGCTCAATATAAAGGGTGTTTTTTAAAGAGGTATAGAACTTTGAAATTAAATCAAACAAAGATGATTTTTTTAATTGACATGAAATTTACTTTGTTCGATAGATAATCTTCTGGCATTATAATTTAAATATGACTTCTGGCATATGACCGTCACGGCTGGCTCAAACGTAGTCTAATTCTATACCTGTATAAAAAACACCCTTTTCAAGAGATTTTTAATTAAAAATATAAAATTTTCATTCAAAAATTAAAGTTTTTAATTCTGAAATTTCAATGCAATTAATTGAAATATAGAATTTTATAATTCCCATAAAAACGTATATTTCAATGACATCCAAACTAATGTTTCCACTCATAAACAAATATTAATGAAGACAATTTTGCAAATAAAAAGTGCTGAAAAGGCACTTTTTTAACACTTTGAACAAGCTAGATTTCCAAGTTGACCCAAGAACTACCAAAACTACCAAACTACCAAATAATTAACATCTTGACTTTAATCATAAAGAACTTTTTTTTAGAAAATTGTTATCTAGAGTTGACAAATAATAATTTGATAAAAATCAATTTTTTGCTTTGATGGAACTTTTGTAAAACTTATTTAAAAATATAAAAAACCTAAAGTGTTATGTTTTTTATTGTTATGTTGATAAAAATTAGTTTATCGCATTTGTCATATTTGTTTCAAGATATACTTTTTAGGTGTGCCTTGAAACGTGTGCAAGATTAAGAAAAATTAGGTTAACAAATTTGATTTTGGCTTCAGAAATATATTTTAAAATCGTAAAAAACTAGCAAAAACGAAAAATATTGAAGCCAAAACTTTAAAGCAAGTTTATTAATAATAACAATGAATTAGTAAATTAATTAATTAATAACTTTTACTTAATTTAAATATATATTTAATTTACATATAGAGTTTTTACCGACCTCTGTCCCCAGATCTTTTGAAACAAATACGGGAAGCATTAAAATATCTTACGTTCCAAGGCACACTCGTTTCATTGCAGGCCACTTTTCCCTACCTGTAGTTAAACTACTTCTCCAATACTTTTTTTCATTGTCTGGTAAATTTTATCTTATTAGACACTTCTCATCAAATTAATTATTTAAAAAAATATTTTAAAATATGCAATGAATTCAAAATTGTTAAATTAGTATTTTTTTATATTTCTTAATATTTTTTTTTTAATCTAAACAAAAACTTAAAAATATTTTAAAAATAATTTAAATCTCGTGATACAAAATCGCATAATAAAAATGTTTTAAAAATCATTATTTTATCTTTTTTATTTTATATTTGTGTAGCATATTTTTCTTGTTTTCATAAAAATATTTCAATATTTTCAACTTAAGTTCGTTTTAGGTTTGTTGTGCTGTCTAAGTAACTGTAGTGCAAACGTTAGAAAGTCTACTTCAATACAGCAGATCGTAACTCAGATTCGTGTGTTTAATACTCGCTCGCACCAAAAGTTTTTTTTTAATATTTAAAAAAAACATCCCCTAGAGTATGCTGCACAATTTTATTAAATAAAAATGTTAACCATATAACGGATAAGGCTCGGGGCAGTCTTCATAAAATTTACCACAAATGCGTCAAATGAGCGTTTTATAATTAGAAATTAATATATTCCGATAGAAAACTAAATTTGCTAAATATTTTGCGAAGAAATTTTTCGTGCGCCGTCCACGGTTTAGAAGCGAGAAAGCTTCAAAATCAGAATTTTGTAAAATTTCGTATAATTTAAAAAACTAATTAGTTTTAAAAAAATATAGTTTTCTAAAATCTAAAAAACCCATTTAAGTTGACTGAGAACTTTTTATAATAAAATATAAGTAAGAATGAAGCTTTATCTTTAATAATAAGTCCTTACTTTAGTCCAAGGACTCACAGGATTTTATCAGGATTCCACTAAATGACATCGTCTGAACTTATAAACTAATAGACGGATTTTTATGAAATTTTGCAGAAAGAAGACATTGAGCATTACTAGCAAAGCGTTGAAGTTTGAACAATATAAATTGAAGTCTAGATACTTTCCTAATTTCACTTTTTAAAAAAAGCGAAAATCGCGATATCTTCTTAAATAGGAGCAGAAAAAAATAGTTTTTCGTGCGTGGTTATATCTAGGTAAGAGAAATAGTTTTGTCCAAAACTTCTCTTTTATATGCTTTAGTTCACAAGCTCTTATTTTTCTGGGTAAATGTAGTAGAAAAAAAGATTAACATACAAAAATATTTTTTACAGTTTTATTAGTTTTTTGTTTTTATATATTTCGATATTATTTTTATGTTATTTTAAATTTATAACAAGCTTTCAACCTCCGTATATTTACAAAAATAAAGCAAATCAAACATATTAGCTAGGTTGATACTAGTGTTTCGATCTGGCTAAATTTGTTTCTATTTATATAAAAAAAATTGTTCTAATTATATAAAAAAAAAAATTTACTCTGCTTATATGCATAACTTTGGATTCAGTAAAAATTCCAAAAACGGATTTGGCTACGGCATAGTGAAATAATTTATAATTAAGATATTTTTTTTTAAGAATTTTAAAAATCTAGTTTTTTTTAATACATTGGTTTGAACGGCGGAGTTTATTTAAAGCAGATAACGGTAGGTTTAAAATAAGATATTAACGAATCGCGTAGCTTGAGCCGACTTTACACAACTACTTTTGTTAAATTCGCGATTTTTTCGAATAAATGAACGTTTATGCACGACTACTTTTGTGAAATTTTCAAATATCAAATATTTTTCATATTTGTTTAAAAACTATCCTATACCAAGATTGCTTGAAATCGTAAAGGGTGGAGAAAATCGATTGGTTGATTTTATATGTTTCAGTCTTTGGGAACACAAAAGAAAATAAAATATTGTGTACAAAAACAGTTGACCTGTGGCGATGTCTCAACTTAAAACGCAAAAGTTGTCAACACTGAAAACCATACGTCAATCTGGTAACGTTGTGTAATAGAGAGGGAGACGGATTAGAAAAATAAACAAAAAAAAATCTAAAAATAGAATATTTGTGTTTGTTAGTGTTCGTCACTTCTGAGTATAATATACAATAACAGAAAAGCTAATAGGAAAGAAAACTGCAATTTAGCTACATTTGAGGTCATACTTGGGTGTGATCACTAAACGGTCATGACTTGGTATTGTTACGTTTGTAATAGGTCTGTCCAAGATATATTTAAAAGGTAGTCTTAGTAGCCCAGCTGTTTATCTTCCTCTTACCTGGTTTTGACATTTCTTACATGGTTTTGACAGTAGAAAGACTGTATCTTGAGTATTTTGAAATGTCAAAACCCTGTTGTTTTTGTATTGTTTGTAGTTGTTTGTTGTAGTTGTTGTTCTAGTAAGACTACCTATATCAATATATCTTGGGTCTGTCTGGGTACTTTTCCAGTAGCAAATACTCAGTAAATTTTTTTGGGAGAGTAAGACCAATTTTACTCTGTCAGCTGAAAATATCTCAAAAAGTACGCAGACAGTATCCAGTGAAATCTTGCAAGAAAACAGCTGATCGGTGTGTAAACAATTGAAATAACAAAGCAAAATAATTTTAGCACATGTGGTATTAATCTGGTTTAGAATCTTCCAAAGAAGAGATTGATACCAAAATATTGGATAAGCTCCTCCTACTTCCTTAGATATGTCCATCCCACACATTGTTACTTTCGCAAAATAGGCCTATTTTGAAATTAAAAATTAACCCCTTAAATCCCACCCACAATAATGATTGATGCATTAATCTGCTAGAGAATCTTCCAAAGAAGAGATTGATACCATAATCGTGGATAAGCTCCTCATACTTCCTTAGATATGTCCATCCCACACATAGTTACTTTCACAAAATACGGCAAAAAGGCCTATTTTGATATTAAAAATTAACCGCTTAAACCCCACCCACAAATATGATTGTGGTATTAATCTGGTAGAGAATCTTCCAAAGAGATTGATACCAAAATCTTGGATAAGCTCCTAATACTTCCTTAGATATGTCCATCCCACACATTGTTACTTTCGCAAAATAGGCCTATTTTGAAATTAAAAAATAACTCCTTAAATCCCACCCACAATTATGATTGATGCATTAATCTGCTAGAGAATCTTCCAAAGAAGAGATTGATACCATAATCGTGGATAAGCTCCTCATACTTCCTTAGATATGTCCATCCCACACATAGTTACTTTCACAAAATACGGCAAAAAGGCCTATTTTGATATTAAAAATTAACCGCTTAAATCCCACCCACAAATATGATTGTGGTATTAATCTGGTAGAGAATCTTCCAAAGAAGAGATTGATACCAAAATCTTGGATAAGCTCCTCCTACTTCATTAGATATGTGCATCCCGCACATTGTTACTTTCTCAAAATAGGCCTATTTTGAAATTAAAAATTAACCCCTTAAATTCCACCCACAATTAAGATTGATGCATTAATCTGCTAGAGAATCTTCCAAAGATGAGATTGATACCATAATCGTGGATAAGCTCCTTCTACTTCCTTAGATATGTCCATCCCACACATTGTTACTTTCGCAAAATAGGAATATTTTGAAATTAAAAATTAACTCCTTAAATCCCACCCACAGTTATGATTGATGCATTAATCTGCTAGAGAATCTTCCAAAGAAGAGATTGATACCATAATCGTGAATAAGCTCCTCCTACATCCTTAGATATGTCCATCCCACACATAGTTACTTTCACAAAATACGGCAAAAAATACCTATTTTGATATTAAAAATTAACCTAACAATTATGATTGTAGTATTAATCTGGTAGAGAATCTTCCAAAGAAGAGATTGATACCAAAATCTTGGATAAGCTCCTAATACTTCCTTAGATATGTCCATCCCACACATTGTTACTTTCGCAAAATATGCCTATTTTGAAATTAAAAATTAATCCCTTAAATCCTACCCACAATTATTATTATTATTATTATTTATTTTATTTAGTAGTATTTGAAATACTTTATTTTTTTATCATACATTTCACAAAGAATTACATATTGTTGATGCATTAATCTGCTAGAGAATCTTCCAAAGAAGAGATTGATACCATATTTTCATTTTCATTTCACAAAAATTATTTCATTCAAACAGTAAATAAAAACAGCTGTTCAAACTAGTTGCAAAATCTTGCAAGAAGAAATTTCTCCAGCAACATTTTGCAAGTTCTCTAACTTCCAACTGTCAAAAAAATCTCTTTTTGGCTCTCTCGCTGCAAGAGATTTGGAGTACGCAGACAACATTTTGCAAGATTTTGGAACATTTTGCACAAAATGATGCAAAATATGTGTACGCAGACAGACCTAATGTAAGCAGAGCTCAGGTTTGATTCTTGCAGCCGTAGGTTGTTGAAAAATTGTTCATATAGAAATTTATCATAAGACACAAATGATAATACAATTTAAATGGAAAATCACTGATGACGCCTGTCCATAAAGAGGCAGAAACTAGTTTAGTCTGATTTAAATAAAAATTAATAGTATTTATACCTATTTTTAGAGAAAAACGTTCATTCTTTTTCTTAACCCTTTCGCGGACACACGAAAATAAGGAAATGTTAGCAGAATGACACATGCATTTATTCGGCTTATAAAACAGATAATTGAGTTCGGATTTTCACTCACGAAAACTTCCGTTATAGTTAAACAAAAAAAGTCGAATTGGGGCACTAACTTAAATCTGCAGTGGCACACAATAAAACCAATGCAGTTGACGTCGCATATGTCCGACGTGTTTATATACGATTTTTTTTCTATGTCGGCATATACCGACGTGTCCAATTTAAGCCATTCGTAGTGTCGGCTTATGACGACGTGTCCGCGAAAGGGTTAACCAAAACATTTCTAAAATAAAAAAAAAAATGAATTGAAATTTTTTTTCGGCATAAATTCGGTTTACCGACACCTCACCAAAATAAATGAAATTTTGTCCTTTAATAGAAGAGACCACGCTGAGTCGAAATAAAAAAAATTTTTGCGTCGCTCACGCCCCCTTTTCAGTGGGCGGGGCTCCAAAGTTTGAAATGAAATTGCAAATAACTTCAAAACTACTTGTCCGATCTTAACAAAATTGGCGTCGTTGGAAAGGTCTCGAAAATATCTTTCCAATGAGGTATATAATGTCCCAAAATATTAACCCCTTGCTGCCCAAATAAAGCATTTTTGTTTTTTTTTATGATTTTTTTTTTTTAAACGCTCTTTTTGTTAAATAACGCCTATATAAGTACATAAAAAGTGTATAAAAAGGGAAAGTCTGTTTTATAAGCTTTCATAAAAGGTGCAACATGACCCCATAGGTCTTGAAATGAAGTAGTTATTAAGGGTTAAAGTTGACCATTAATAGGCAAAACTATGATTTTTGCAAGATTTTGAAAATTAGATTTTGTTGTATGGTATGGTTTAAGATTTTGTATGCAAAAGAAAATTGTAAATATGCCAAAATTTCTGCGGCCCGGGGCGAAGCCTCAGCGAAGCCGGTGGGAGGACTGGTGGGAGGAGAAAACCCCTAAGCCCGGCCGAAGGCCGGCTATGCAGAAAAACTTTATTCTACAAACATAGTTTAACATAGCCCACACATGAATAAATTACAAAAAAAAGCTTGTGTTATAAACCGGAAATTAGAAAATTAGATTTTGTTGTGTGGTATGGTTTAAGATTTTGTATACAAAAGGAAACTTGTAAATATGCCAAAATTTCTGCGGCCCGGGGCGAAGCCTCAGCGAAGCCGGTGGGAGGACTGATGGGAGGAGAAAACCCCTAAGCCCGGCCGAAGGCCGGTTACGCAGAAAAACTATTTTGCAAAGACCCATATATGGTCACGTCGATATATGGTTCAAAATTTGAAAAAGGGTGTGTAAAAAAAATCATTATGCTTTTTTTGGGCAGTAAAGGGTTAATATTTTAGGACATTATATACACCATTGGAAAGATATTTTTGAGATCTTTCCGCCTGAGAAATATGGTCACGTCGATATATGGCTCAAATTTTGAAAAAAGGACGTTTTTAAAAAAAAAAAATATAAAAAAAACAAAAATTGTTTTATTTGGCCAGCAAAGGGTTAATATTTTAGGACATTTTATACTCCATTAGAAAGATATTTTCAAGACCTTTCCAACGACACCAGTTTTGTTAAGATTAGATAAGTAGTTTTGAAGTTATTTCGGATTTCATTTCAAACTTTGGAGCCCCGCCCACTAAAAAGGGGGCGTGAGCGACGCAAAAAAAATTTTTTTTTGGACTCTGTGGGGTCAAATGTTCAAGGTAAAAAAATTTCAAAAAATTCTGAGAGGTGTCGGTAAACTGAATTTGTTCCAGAATTCATTTCTTTAAAACTCTGCGCGGTGATAGAGAGGTGATAATGAGGTTGATAACAACAACAAAAACTAAGAAAAAAATATACAACAACGTCATCAAAACAAGGCTTTTATACTGGTACACACATCAAAAGTGTAAAGAAATTTAATTAATATTAAAATAACAGAACAAAAAAAATACAACAATAAAAGATGATGATGATGAATGATTGAAGTGTATTATAAAAAAGAAATTCACTGAAGATCCCATAAAAACAAGATTTAGTTGATATATGTTTAATTTTGTAATATAAATTGGCATAAAAATATTAATCAAAAATGATTTCAAAAGGTTTCTCCCTGTTAAAAACAAGGAAACAAAAGAAAACAAGAAACGTAACCACTAACCTCTTTATCTTTTAAACCCAATAAAAGAACTTCTTCCATTAATGTTAAACGTGTTTCTTTGGAATCACCATCCTCTATATTATCCTCTTCATCTTTATTATCCAACAAATCGGGATTATCTTCGGGTGTGTTAGCATTTCCTGAGGCACTGCCACCACCTTCAGCACCATTTTCTCGTGGACGTACAGCACGTCTAACAAGACCATCTGAACGATTCATTGCTTAACGTAGATGATTCTTTAGAAGAAAATAACTCCAATTTTAAAGATGCGTATTAGAATTTTCCTCAAATGGGAGATTGGCTTTTTTTAACAATTTTATTTTTTCTTCTTTTTCTTTCTGTTGGTATTGGTTTTTTTTTAATGATGGTGTTGCAATTTTTTTTTTTTTGTTTTTGTAGTTAACACTTACTCACACATACTCACACACGCACAAATTATTAAGAAAACATTGATTTGTTGCTTCTTTTAATTAATATTTGTTTTATTAATTTGCTTAACTAATTTCTTAAATAATTTAGATATATTTTTTATTTTATTATATTTTTTTTCTTTAATTTTTACTTAATTTTTTTATAATTATTCGTTTTTTCTTTTAATGATTTTTGACATTCCACGACGAAGAAAAAAAGTCCCACTCAGGGTTGTATAAAAAAGAGTAGTAGATATGGGGTACGTGGTACGGAAATGGTACCAATTTAATTTAGGTGACAAATTTATGTTGGATTTAGTACGGTCCTCAATACAAGAAACACAATCAAAGTTGAAACTAAAAACGAAAATATTTTCCTACACAAAATAAATACAATTGACTGTGTTAGTCATTGCAGAAATTGGTAATGGTAATAATACCATTGGTTTAATCAATGACAATTTAAAAAAATCATTGGCATTGGAATGGTAATGGTAATGAAATTTTTTTGGCATTGACCAAAGTAATGCAAATTAAATCTCAATTCCAATAAAAAATTACAAAGTAGTATATAAAAGCATAGGTCAAATTTGTCAGAAATTTTGTAACAAAAATCTCAGAGGATAAACCAGTGGGCTAATATTGGTTAACAGGTAGTTAGTTCTAAGTGTAAGATTTAGTAATCGTTTGGCTATACGCAGCGTATGAGTTATTTGTTTAACTATTGAAAAACTAGTAACAAAAGTAGTAAATACAACTGACAAATTTTTACTTCAAACATTTTGAAGCAACTATAAAAATTGGTAAAAAGTTTTTTTCGGTATTTTAAATTTATTTTTTTAATAAAACAAATATTTTTCGACGTTGTTATATAATCTATTACTACATTTGGTAATATAATAGATAGCGAAAACAAGAAGTTGTGCAATAATATTGCAAGTGTATTTGACCGTTACTAACACATCTTCAACTGATTTGAACCAGATTCGATGTTACTGAAAATCCGTTAAAAAATTAAGATCGTGATAGCTTAATTTACCCATACACTACGCAATGTTCATGTGCAACTTTTGCAAAATATTACCAGTGTGTATGTAATATTGGAAGGTTGTACAATATATTGGAAAAAATCAGAAAGGTTTTGTTTCTTATTGCGCAATTAAGAAATAATTTGGAGTATGTAAGCCACATTATGCACTTTTTTCTGGCAATAATATTGCAGTGTTTGGGTACTTTTTAAAGTTGCGGCTATCGACTCTGTTGTGTTTTTTTTTTATCATCGAACTTGGCAACTCCGTTAATGAGATATTTTCTGTTTTGTTTCCACATTGTTTCTAATCTTTGTGACAACAATTTTACTTATCAAAAGTTACGTGTTGAAATTTGCTGTTCTCAAAATTGAATTTAACTTGAACTAATAATAAAAAAAAAACGTAAAAATAAACTAAAACTTTATAAATATGGCCAGCCTTATTAGACATATTTTGAAACCAAATCTATATCGTTCAACTGGATTACTAACAGCACAAACCTCCAGATTATTCTCGGCAGAAGGCGGTGCGCCACAAACATACAGCAAGGATATTTTGCAGAATTTAGTCAAAACCAATAAGGTCGTGGTATTTATGAAGGGTAATCCAGAGGCACCACGATGTGGTTTTAGTAATGCTGTAGTACAAATCTTACGAATGCACGGTGTACAATATGATGCTCATGATGTATTGTTGAGTGATGAATTAAGACAAAGTGAGTTTAAGAATCACAAATCATAAAATTTATCTTTCACAAATGTGCTTGATTTGCAGATATTAAAGATTTCACTGAATGGCCCACTATACCCCAGATATTTATCAATGGAGAATTTGTCGGTGGTTGTGATATTTTATTGCAAATGCATCAAAGCGGTGATTTAATTGAAGAACTAAAAAAGGTGGGCATTGAATCTGTTTTGCTTAAAGAGGCCGAAGATAAAAAGGAATAAATGCAATGGACTGACTAATAAAATACGAGTTAATAATGTATATTGTTTGTATAGTTTTTGTTTAATAATAAGCTGTAATTTAAATTACATCTTATAGTATTTAGTTAATAGTTTTTTGAAAATAAAATTTCTGTTTTTCCAAAAAACTGTTTTATAATTTTTAAGGTTATGTAAAAAGATATAAAAATAACAGATGTTTTTTGTTTTGAAGTTTTTATTTTTTACATCTTCAAACAAAAACAGAGTTGCATGTTTTAGTAATCAAATAGAATTTGCCCACACACACAAATCTAGGAAAACGTATATCAAAAAAAGGGAATAATATTAGCAAGTACACAAAAAATTTCCAGAGGGAATACTATGAAAGCATACTAAGTAAAAATGTTTTCACTAAAATTCTGTGAATATTATCAAGCTTTGTAAAAATTATTGTATTTGCATTTGTACAATTTTCCTAAACTACTTTCCACATAGCAAGTAATTTCATAAATATTACTTAACATTTTTATGTATTTATACAACTGCTCCTATTATGCCAAATCTTTACAAAATCTCAAACTTATATACCACTAACATTTTGTATAAAATAAAAGAAAAAAATTCTGTGAGAAAGGTACGGATATAAATATATTTTTTTTACACAAACACATTTTTATAATTTTTTTTTCTTCAATTAAATAACCGAGACCAAAGGGTTAAATTCTAACCTTAATTTTACTTTTTTCTAATTCTAAGTTATTGAAATTGGCAGACATTTTTTATCCTTGGAGAAAATGTGAAGGTGGTTTAAACAATAATAAGTCATGTTTTTGTTATATATTTTGTAAATAAAATTTTTTTTCAATACATTAACAAAAAGAGCAGCATTTTTAATACAAAAAAAAAATGGAACAGTGAATATTTTTATAACGATTTTTTATTTTTTATCCAAACAATTTTCCTAAGTTGATAAACAAACTTTTCTAGAGTACTTAATAATAGTATACCCTATTTTGATAAACGTCAACCTATATTTTTTTTTTGTGTATACCTTAAAAATTAGGTACCTCTTGACGAAATGAACGATTGAACTAGGTGAACTATGTCATATCGTTCAGTTGAGTGTGTAGTTAAATTGAGCTATTTTGTTCATGAACTACTCAATTCTAACCAGAAGCGTCTTTTCTTTTGTCATATCGTTCAGTTGAGGTAGTA